>CM038214.1:38495804-39148550 GCA_021442155.1 Cymbidium sinense | reverse complement strand
TTAATCTTAATTACTATTACAAAAAATTACATTTCTGTGGGAAAAGTAAATCTAACTTCACATGTAGAGTTAGCTAAATATAGATATAATCCCAAGAAGTTGTATTTATAACTTTGACTTAACACCCTATACATGGGTAACTAATCTCACCTGTCCTAACTTGGATTATGCTTAAGGATTTAAGCAACCTGTAAAAAGAGCATTCAGATTTATTTTTAAGCATCCCTTAAGCATAATCCCTTACAGAAAACATGATTAGGCTAATATTGTCCTATCGTCCAGTCTATAAAGCATACAACCTAACATCCAATCTAAAATAAGACATCATAAAATAAAACATACATCACATCATACACCATCCTAACTTAGAGCTAGAAGTGGTGACTTAATTCTAATGTGTGTATTTGTGTGGTAAGTCTTGTTAGGCATTAGTGTTTTTCTAAAGTGTAAAAGGATTCATTTTAACATGAAAGGTTGATTTCACTTGAAGTAGTTTAATTTATTTGGGAATTTTAATTTGTGTTTTATTTTATTTTATTTAATTACACATATCAACTAAGTGTTATAAAAAGAGGTAAAGAGGATTTCCCTCATTCATCCCTACCTTAAGTCACTTTCTAAAGTATTTTAATTTGATTTAGTTCTCTTTAGTGAATGGCTTATAAAATGATTTAATTAATCCTAAGTTTAAGTTCACTTAAAATAATCCTATTCAAAATGAAAGGCATCT
Organism: Cymbidium sinense; assembly: GCA_021442155.1. Taxonomy (NCBI): domain Eukaryota; kingdom Viridiplantae; phylum Streptophyta; class Magnoliopsida; order Asparagales; family Orchidaceae; genus Cymbidium; species Cymbidium sinense. The sequence goes on along the minus strand of CM038214.1, from coordinate 39,147,820 downwards.
TAAGATTAATTTAATTGAATTACTACCACATAATATATATTAAATCATTCCTTTCCATCACATTTAACATGCATATGATTTAATCCTAAGTTTATATATACATGCAACATATTTTAGCACACTTAAATGATGAATGTATATGTATGTTTAGAATTTATATTTTATTTGATTGAATTATTTCAATGTATTAATTTAAAACTTTATCCAAATTCTTATACAAAAAGGACATAAGAATGAAATTAAATAGGCATGCATCATTGTTAAACCAGAGATGTGAGGTAAGCAAATGACCTCCTTGGAGCTAGCTAAAGCCTCATATTCTCGCGATGTTTAGACTATATACCCATTTGTATTCAAACATATGTAAATTCATATACATGGGAAGTAAGCTCCAAATCATATGGATAATTAATTCAACCACTTAGTCAATTATGAATGCATGCAATTTTAATGTAAAATGGGATTTTCATTCACTAATCACATATACATATACATGTACAAAGATTTAAGTATGTCATTGTAAACAGGAAAGGTAATCAAATGACCTCCTTGGGGTTAACTAAAGCCTCATATTCCTGGGATGTCTAGACTATATTATTGCTTTTCTTGGACACACATGGATGTATACATAAATGAGGGAAAGAAAACCATGCAAAGATTGTATATTTTTTATTGAATTATTTATATATATGAATTAAAGCTCTATCAAAATTCTAATGTTTAAATACATAAGAATGAAATCAAATGGGTATGTGCCGTTATTAAACCAGGGAAGTGTGGTAATCAAATGACTCCTTTGGGGGGAGCTATGTCCTGGGATGTCTGACTATATACCCATTACCATTCAATCTTATATAAATCAACACATGAATAGAGGAAAGAGAACTCAACATTCATACACTTAAGCACACATGCATTTCTTATGTATTTATAACTAGCATCATAACACATATTATTATTCATTTATAAGCTTTTGAAAAATACATTTGAGATTTAATATAGATAATAGCCATGCATATATTAAATTAAATCAACACATGCAAGCTTACATAAAGGAAATCCATTTTATTTTACTTGATTTTAAAAAGATGGATGCATGAATTCAAATGACATATACCAAATTTAACATGATTGGAAAAGAGGACAATCAAATATAAGCATGTGATTCATTCAACCAAACTAGTTCTTAAGGACAATCAAATCAAATAAGATTATTTAAAGCAAAACCAAAGCTTGTTTATTAATTAAGTTTTAAATTTGATTTGATTTAAAGAGGAGAAGAGAAATCATCACTTGTTTTAAACCCATTCCCACATTAGTGATTTGATTTAATTTAAGGAAATTTAATTAAGTTGATTTTATGGGTTAATTAAGTTGAACCCTTAATTAGATGAATTAATTACTCTTACCTATGTCACCTTAAAGTAATTAACTTATGAGCCAACATGATATGCATGGAAAATAAACTTGCAAATGATCATAGGAAATAAAAGGGGCCTAATGCAATTGGCTCATGATTAATAATTAGATTAATGATGATTAATTACTCTTATGGTTTTCCACACATGTGGACTAACCATAATTTCATTAAACTCCTTTAGGTTATTAAACACCCAAAGATCTACCCCATGATTTAATTAATTAAGGTGATGTGATTATGATTTCAATTTGATTAAGTGATTTAATTAATTAGTTAAATTTAATTTCATTTTAAAAAAGGGTGAAATGAACTTAGGAAAGGGGTCCCAACCCTATTCCTTAGTTCACACTACTAAACAAATGATTAATAAATTTTAATTAACCAATTTGTTACTATTCAGGGATTAATTAATCATTAATTAACTTAAAAGAGTAGTTAAGGTTTAATTAGTCAATTTTCCTAATTATAAATCCCAAGAAAATCATGGGAGGTGAGGTCATCCCATTAAATTAACCACAAATTTGGGATTAATTGCTCAAGTAATATGAGTAAGCTAATTAATTTCATAATTAAATCTAATTAAACCTTAATTACTATTAAAAATTAGTTAAGATCATTTTAATTAATTCTCCAAATACCTTTAAAATGAGTATTTATTTTTTTTATTTCTATGATTTTAGAAGTTTCAGCCATTAAAAATGATTAATTAATTAAAGACTAATCCTATTGCCACATGGCCATGCGACACACTTTCGTGTGGCACCAGGATTCTACTTAAAACTTATCCTACTTAGACTGGCGGCGATGGATGTGCTTTCATCTTAGATCGGACGGATTAATCCATAGCTTAATAAGATTAAATTAAATCAATCTAGTGGATCTAATCATGATCCCATTCAATCACGAATAGATGGTGCATGATCTAACATGCGAGTGAGGAGTCCATCACGCTTTCACTTGATGATTTCGAAGCTCGGATCAACTCAAAAGATCCCACACCTTCATGACATCGATCGAGGGGATCCAATGGTCAAGATCACATGAGATGTTTTCTCAAAAGCTCCAACCCATTTTTGCCTAAGGATCGCTTTTGGAAGCATACCACCGAGCTCAAGACATGGCTCAATGATTGAGAAGCTTCATCTAGTGGAGAGAAGTTGAGTAGAAATTTGATTAATTCGATTCACTCGAAGGCCATGAAAATGGAGCTCAACTTGATCAAGTCCCACATCCGGCTCAAGCTTGGGAGATGATTCATCTTGCTCGATGAGGCAAGGGAGAAAAGCAAACTTAATTTGAGTTTGATGGAGAAATGGGAAGTTAGGAAATGGGAGTGTCCTATTTTGGGACATAATGGAATTTTTTTGATCGAGGAATGAGCTGGGAGCTTAGGGAATGGCTCTAGAGCTCATCTTGGGTACTAGCTGAGGAATGATTTTGTGTGTTTTGTGTGAAATGAGGGTGTATACCCCTTCATCTTGATCGATGGTGGGATAGTTTGGATTCTGCATCCATCTGTGGAGTCATGGTGGGAGGAGGTGAGTTTGCTTGGTTGAAGGTGGAGGTGGCTGAATCATGGGTGTCCTATGGGTTTCAAATGCTCCAATGGGAGGGTGAGGTTTCACCTCCCATGGTCACCCAACCACCCTTGGGTGGCAAAGGTCCCAAGTGCCTAGTGGACCATTGGGAGAGTCCCTAGTGGCCAAGGAATTGAAATGACCACTTATATGGTTGATTTGTCTCATGTGATGCCCTTGACCTAAGGGTAGAATGATCATTTGGCATTGTATTTGATTTGGCCATATTTGAAATGAGCCAAAAGTGGGTTAGCCCAAATGTCAAGTCAATTGGACTTGATTTGGTTAGTTTGGCTTAATTTGACCCATTTAGGTCAAATTGTTACAAGTCAAGTTGACCTATTGGTCAAATTGGGTCAAACCAAGGTAGTCAAGTTCATATGATCATTTGGGATGTTTTGGTTCAGTTTAGTTAAGTTTGGCTTAGATTTTATTTTGGCTCATTTGAATTCATTTGGGTCAAATGGTAGTTGACCAATTTGACCAAATTGGCCAAATTGGTTTGGGGTGTTGGTTTGGGATTATGACCAATTGATGATGATTGTAGGCTTTGGTTTCAATTAATTTGGATTATTTGATTTAGGCCAACTTGAACCTTAGGTCAATTTTGGCTAAGTAGGTCAATTGGGTCCAATCATGGCTTTGGTCAAGTTCAACAATCAATTTGGAATGAACTTGAGCCATTGGTTGCAATCAATTTGGTTTATATTTTGATTTGACCCAATTTGATCTTTTAGGTCAATTTGGGTCAACTTGGGTGAAGAGCCAATTGGGTTTGGTTTGACTCAATTGAAAGTAGTCATATTCAAATATTGATTTTGATTTGGTATGAATCATTGGTTTCAAGGATTTGGCTTAGCTAATTTGGCTAGTTTTTTTGGTTCCTTATCGTTAAGGGGTTGGCAGTAAAATGACCAAGTTGACTTGGTTGACCCAATTTCTGATAATTGATCTAGGGTGATCAACAATCATGATGGGAGGTTTTGATGTACTTGGTTCAACCCAATTTGGGTAGGATTAGAACTTGGCTCAAATAGGTCAAATTGGCCACTTTGGGTCAAGTGGACCAATTTTGCTTAGTTGGCTTTATTTTGGGTTGAGTTTGATTTAGTTGAGTTTATATATGGATTTGGGATTTATATATAAATTTAATTACAATTGTCTTTGGTTCAAATGGGTTTTGATTCATTTGAACATTTCAAGTCAAAAGGGTTAAGTTGGGTTTGACTTGGGTTGATTTTGGTTTGGCTTGATGATTTTAGATTTCATTTATATTTGTGAATATGATTGAAGGTATGATTGATTCATGAGAAAATCAATTGAATTTTGGGTTGGAATGAAGGAATTTTGCTAAGTCCATGGAGTTGAGTCATGTGGCTTAGGTTTGGATTTTGATTTGGTTTGATTTAGTTTTGATACTTTAAATGTATATTTCATTTAAATTTATGAAGATGATTGAAAATAAGATTGATTTGTGAAAAAATCAATTGAGTTTGACTTGATTTGGATTAATATTTGGCTAAGTCCATGGATAGGTCATATGGCTTAGGAAGGGTTTTGATTTAATTTGATTTAGTTTGATTTAGTTTTGATCATTTGAATGTAGATTTGATTTATATTTAGGAAGATGATTGAAAATATAAATTGATTATAAGAAAATCAATTGATTTTGGATTGATTTGGATTAAGATTTGGCTAAGATGGGAGGTCATATGGCTTAGGAAGGTTTCAAGTTTGGATTTGATCATGGGCTTCAATCATTTGGTTTTGGAATTTGGGTTTGGATTTGGATTTGAATTTGATGTTTGAATTGAACTTGAGGTTTTGGTTTGAGAAGGTGAACATGGATTGGATTTGGGTTGTAGGGTAGGTGGATTATCTAATCCAAGGCATAACCTAATCCTATGGTTAACCCTTCTAAGTCTTTAGGCTTAGGTTAAGTGTTTACCTAATTGTTAGAAGTGTCTTATGGAGAAGTCTTAGTGTCTAGAAGACTCTAAGTCTAAGATGGGAAGATTGAATCCGCACTCCAAAGTGAGGTCAGGCCTTAGGCTCCATAGTGTTGCTCTTGGAGATAGATGATTGGAAGATCGAAGCCAAGTTTCATATTATAGACTCGGATACATCTTTGAACATTTGCTTGGGAGACCATGGATACATTAGAACAACATAGTTCCATCCTCTCTACTTCGGTGTATGAAGTTGGTGAGAGGTAGGATCGTCTACTGTGTCAAAGGAGATCTCAAGCCATTTATAGTTTGAGGTTCATATATGATGATGTGGCTTACTACCTCCCTCAAAATCAAAAGTCTATTCACGCCAATGTTTAAAATTAAAAAAAAGAAAAGAAAAGAAAAGAAAAAAAATAAAGAAAAGGAAAGAAAATGAAAAAGAAAATAAAAGGGAGAAATAGACTTGGAGGAGGAAGTGGAGTCAGATTCCACCCAAGTTTATTACTCCATTCAAAATATGGGTAGGATGACGACCTCCAGAGGAAAATAGGCCAATTAGAGGCAGTCTAGGGTGGAAAACCTCCTTATTGGCCACCCAATAAGATTTATCTTAGCTACCAAAGTACACACGCTATCCATATAAACTTAGAATCTAGTTCATAGGATTAGTCTTATATGGTTACACTAGCTCTTCTGTTAGTAGATTCCCTTGGAGGTGATACTTGAGCGGATAGTAATGAAACGGGCTCAAAGCAAAGCATAAGTGTATCCAAGTCTATATATGAAATAGTTAGGCATCGGTTGGGAACCTTAGCTCTAACCCCACTTTCTCTCAAAAGGCGAGGGTTTAGTGGTTAAGGAAGCCCCTTAGTCATCCACAGTGTGAAGACTTCAGAGGTTCTTTTAGCATCATCCTCAAGTCAAGAAGTTGATGTAGAATTTGAGGATGTCTATATAAAGATTTAATAGAATTACCTTTTGATTGGTACTTGCCTTGTGTTCATAATTTAGCAAAAAAAGGGTTAATCCCACATACTTGGTCAAAGCAGTCGACTACTTCAAGAATATGGAAGAACAAATTTAAAATCTCTCAATCAAGATGGGGACTAGATTTATACAATAGGTCTAATCAATGATGATGATTACGCTTAGTCATCACCAATCATTTGAAATAGGTTCTTCAAAACCACATTAACTCATATGAGGAGGTGTGCTAGAAACTTTAGATGATCAGATGATTTTGAAGTCAAAGATGCACCGCCGAGTTTGAAGAAGAGATCAAGTCAACAATCGATGAGCTTAAGGAAATCAACTTAGGAAGTGAAGAAGATCCATGCCTGACATACATCAATTTTTTGTTGAATGAAATTGAAACCAATGACTTAATTAGGCTATTGATTGAGTTTAAGGACTGCTTTGCATGGAGTTATGAAGATATGCCTGGATTGGCTCCTAATGTAGCGATCCATAAACAAGCAATAGAACCTATTGCTAACCCTATCAAGCAAGCTCCTAGACGCATGCGATTAGACATAGAATAATAAGTCATTTATGAAGTCAAGAAACTGATCGATGCTGGCTTCATCCAGAAGAAAATACCTACCTGGTTAGCCCATCTCAATTAAAAAATAGAATGGCCAAATTCACATATGCATCAATTTTAGGGATTTAAATAAGGCATGTCCAAAAGATGAATTTTCACTACCAATCTCGATGATGGTGGACATTGCCTCATCTCATGCAATCTTCTTTCATGGATGGCTCATCCGATATAACCAAATAAATATGGCCCATGAAAATGAAAGAAACACTACTATTAGAACCTCGATCAAAATCTATTATTATATGGTCATGCCTTTCAGCTTTTAAAATGTTGATGCTACATACTAGTGTGCTATGACTCAAATCTTTGATGAACTCATTCATCATCAAGTTGGCTTCTATGTCGATGATCTCATGGTCAAAATTAGAGAAAAAGAAGACCATCTCTTTGACTTGAAAGTATATTTCAAACAGTTAAGAAAATTTAACCTTAAAAGGAACCCCCTGAAGTGTGCATATGGAGTAGCTTAAAAAAATTCCTTGGGTTTGTTCTTACACCAAGGAATCAAATTGAGAGAAGATCAAGGTGATATTAGAAATGCCACCCCCTAAAAGTTTAACTCAACTCAAATCATTCCAAGGGTCATTGGCATATCTAAGATGCTTTATATCCAATCTATCGAGAAGATGTCACCATTCTCAAAGACTTGTCAAAATGGATGCCAAGTTTAAGTGGGATGATAAGTGTGAGCATGCCTTTGAAGACATCAAGCATTACCTGATGATGCTACCAGTTCTAGCATTCCTTATCTCGAGCAAGTTATTCATGCTTTACACAACTATGTTAGATGACTTGGTGCTTTATATCCCAAAGCTACACTACATGCTTCCTTATAAACTGAAGTTAATCTCTAGATCAATCCACTATAGTATTTCATGACATGATTGATGCTATCCAGATGGTTGGCATGATGGTCCATGATCCTCTCGTAGTTTGACATTACCTTCGTACCACTCTATGACATTAAAGGATAAGCAAGAAATTTCTAAGCAAAGACACCCACTTCCTGACTTTTCTTAGTGATAATGATGAACAAATCATGAACATAGGGGATACTAGCATTCATTGCTGGGAGATGTACTTTGATGGTGCGGCTTCCTCTCAAAGAGGAGAAGAGCCATAATCTACTATGCAAGCAAAGACAAGGGTTGAAATAATTCTCTTAACTCCGGACCGTGATGTGATGAGATTCTCATATCATCTATCTAATCCTTGCACCAACAATGAAGCCAAATATGAGGCTCTGATTGGTGGTCTAGAGTTAGTTGTTACTCTAAGCATCCATAACATCAACATCTTTGAGGATTCTCAGCTAGTCATCAACCAAATTATTGGGTTCTATAAGGTTATAAAGCCCAAGCTCCATTACTACCACAAGTACACCATGGAGTTGTTGGCCCAAATCCAAGAGGTTACCATTTATAATTTTCCTCGATGAGAGAACATCATAGCGTATGATTTATCCAAGCTTGCCAAAGAGTTGGCATGTTCGTAGGATGAGTTCATATCAATAAAGGTCCAAAATAAATAATTTTTATCCCTTATTGATATTGAACTCATCAAAAGTACTCTCTTGAAGGGGAGGTTGCCATTACCAAGATAGATGAGGAGTAATATTGGAGGCAACCATTCATGGATTACTTAAATAAAGAAAAACTATCTCAAGAGAACTCCTAAGCCCATCAGATGAAGTAGAGAGCACTTTCATATATTCTTGTGGATGGTGTATTATACCAGCAGTCTTTCAATCATATGTGGTTATGTTGTTTAGACAAGCATGATTCCCATAAGATCATGACCGAGGTATACTCAGGATTATGTGGAGCAAACCAATCTGATCCAAATATAAAAGCTAAGATCAAGAGACTAGGATACTACTCGCCATTGTTGATCAAAGATTGCATGGATATAACTAGGCAATGCCACCAATGTAAAATACACGGTGTGATCCTACACCAGCCACCCAATATTATATATCCTACATTGGCCTTATGGCCATTCGAGTGTTGGGGTACTAACATAGTGGGTCTGATTGATCCTCCTTCTTGCAAGGGTCATCATCTTAGCTTCTATGACTACTTTTCCAAATGGGCAAGTGATTCTACTCAAAGAGGCCACAACTCGATGAGCTCCAATTTTTAGAACCATATGGTATATAGGTTTGGAGAGCCTAGATGAATTTTATCTGATAATGGTACTGCATTCAAGAGCATCGAGATTAACAACTTTACCTAGAGACACAAGATAGATTGAAGATATTCTACCATCAACTAGAGGGAAAATGCAAGCCTTCAATAAACTCTCATCTAAATACTAAAGATGACACTGACAACAACAAGCTACAAGGCAGAAGTTGAAGCCTTATGGGCTGACTGCACCACATATAGAACTCCAACTCAATCTACTCCTTTCTCCTTATTGTGTGGGTCTAAAGTTGTTCTACCATAGAAGTCAAGCTCCCATCACTAAAGATAGCTACGGGTAGCAAGATCACAATAGAGGAAAACACCAAGTTGCAGTTAGAAGAGCTCAACGATTTGGAGGAGAGACTCTTATGAGCATGCTAAAACCTAAAGTTGTACAAAGCTAAAATGATTCAAGCTCACAACAAGTTGGTCCATCTTAGTGCTTTTCACGTAAAAGAGTTTATTTTAATTCTAAGGAGACCGATTGTTGCCCGTTGTAGGATGGGAGGCAAGTTTGAATCCACTTGAGAAAGCCCTTTTGCCATATGAGAGTGCCCAATGCTTTCCAGAAATGGGCTCTACTTAAAGAAATATTATAAATCATATTTGAAAATAATTATCATCAATGAAAATTTTATTTCGAATTCAATCTCTTCCATGTGGAAAGTAATTTTATTAATGAATCTGCCACAATGTGTTTAGGGTAGGTGTAAGGAACCCGAGTGGCGTCCTATCCTTCATTGGCATAACACAAACATAAACTAGACAAAAACATATAAAATAAACACATATCTTTTATCTCAGGCTACTCTGAGTTGAGATAACGCCCCCAGCAACACTCACTCAGTAGCTGCTCTAGGTCGGGCTAACATGCTACCCTACTAGTGTGTCACCCCAATGGTCTTCTTGCTTCAAAGATTGTAAGTCTGATATGCTTTCCTTTCTTATTTGGCCACTACACACTGATGAGAGCCCTGTTAGTTTGGTAGTCCTTAATGCGTTGCCGCTAAGCTACCTTATGTTGGCTTCATTTAAGAGGATGTGAGTCTGCTACGCTTTATTCTTATATTAGCCTTTATGCACTAACTAGGTGAAGTATATTTGAAATTTAGGATAAGTCCCCTAGTGGCTCTTTCTCTCCTGACTACTTCATGTCTGGGTCAAGTCCTTCCTCGGGGCTACCCGCTTAATAATTCCTCTAGGTCAGATAGCATCTGTTCTGCCAATGCTAGACTATCCCGACATGCCCACTTGGAAAGTTGTAAGCTTACATGCTTTCCTTCCAGATTGATCATTGCACACTGACAGGCACCTTAGGTTGGTTCATTCTTACTATGCTGAATGATACACCACTCATGCTGATAGATACACCTTAGGTTGGTTGGTTCTCACACCTTAGTATACACTACTTATGGTAGATGTAAGTCTATTATGCTTTCTCCTTGAGTTGGCCACCATACACTTATAGCTTTCTTTTCTAGGGCTCAAAATAATGCCCCTAACAGCACCTCCCCTTTGGGCACTATATTTAGATCACATCCTTTGTGACCCCATTTAGACACTACCCGAGTTACTATTAGATTGGATAATTTCTCTTTCCTAGTAACAACCCCTATGGTTGGAGAATGCATTTCGTGAATGTGCAGATTCTCCTGTGGTCCAATAAATCTGAGATAGGTCAAGGCCTACATAGCTTCTTCTCAATGTGGTCCCTTACACACCAATAGGGTCCATGCAAACATATAAATAAAATATATATTCACTTGTGGATTATGAGGACACCCCTAGCAGTACATTTTCCTAAGAAGGCATCCTATCTTTAGGGCAGTGTCAGCAAAACTCCCTATTAGAATCACCTAACTACTCTTGAGTTAATATAAGTCCCTAGCAACATTTACTTAGTAGTCGACCCTAAGCTGGGTTTGATTTGTTATGCTACAAATAAGTCACCCCAGCGGTTGTTCCATGCTTTATAAGAAGTAATTCTACTATGTCTTCTTCCTAGCACAACCATTGTACACTGACAGACAACCCCTTAGGTTGGCTAGCTCTACCCCACGACCAGTAGACTTTCACATTGGATTTATAAATCTCAGATAGGACATGTTCAATATAGCCCCTTCTCAGTGGGTCCATCACACATTGACATGGTCCATAAATTAAATATATCAAATTTGACCAAGCTCACATGCTCAACAGATAAGCCCTTAATTCAAAATCAAACTAAACCAAATCAAATCACATGAAATTAAGATAAAATTAATCCTGACTACTTTTGAGTTGGCATAATTCCCTAGCGACATTCACTCAGTCTCCCAGGTCGTGATTTGTTGTGCATCTAACAGGTCACCCCAACCGTTGTTCCTCACTTTGGAAGATGTAAATCTGCTATGCCTTCTTCCTAGCACAGCCATTGCACATCGAAAGGCAACCCCATAGGTTGGCTAGCTCTACCCCACAACTAGTAGACTATCCCTTTGGATTTGTAAACCTGAGTTAGGTCATGGCTGATATAGCCCCTTCTCGTGAGAGGATCGCACACCGATAGGGTCCTTACATTAACTCAGATTAAATTAAACCCAATCTAATTTTCCCAGTGGAGTTAAATCACACCCTTCTCCGTAGTGTAGCCCCAAATCATATATAAACAAGTCAAGCAAATAAATCAAATTCAAAACCAACTGCCCCAATAGAGCAAAATTAAACCAACTCCCCCATAAGAGTCTAAATCAAAGAAATTCAATGAAACTTATATTCCCAGCAAATACATCCCCAATAAAATCTATTAAATCAAACTCAAATCCCAATCTGTAGCAGATAACCTGAACTTGCTTCCCTAGTGGAAAGATCATATACTTGATCCCCAGCAAACTAGAGCCCATATCTCTCATAAATATGCTTCCACATCAATTAAAATAAATCAAATTAAAGTTGATTCGATCTAATACCTGAATTATAGATTCTTATCCCGCAATGGATCTTCTTTCCATAAATCATATAATCAAATCAAATTCAAACTTTATCCCTAGCAGATTTTCATCTTCTATGCCCTTAATATACACCCCTCGTACGTCATGTCCAATTCATGTGTGATCTCCTAGCGGATCTCCCTCCATATCCTTGATATGAAATTCTCATCAAATCTTATTTCTTCTCTTATGCACACCTTTAATATTTCCACCAAAAGCGTAATTGTGTAATCATTCAAATTACATCATCTTAACATTATAATCAATATTTTATGATATGTGATGATGAAAGCTCAAACTAACTGTACAATATCATGCTAAACATATTATAGTGTGAATTAACACACTATATTATATTATAATATATGATGTGATATTATAATTTGCTATAATATAGTATATTGTCTAACATTACACCTCATTAGAATCACTTAAAAGGAACAAATAACAATTTTTTCAAAATATGAATAATGTTCATTTGGATGAAAAAATTATTATTTTTCTATTAGAAATGGTACAAAATAGCATAATTTTGGTGTTGCTTTGGTGTGTGCCATGAATTTGGCCAAATTATTTCCATCTCAACTCAAATTAACATTTTTGTTAATTTGACCCAATATATTATAACAAAACTAAAACATACTAAAATATACAATAACATTTAGTAACACACCACCACATTCATATATATGTGAAGTCATGTTGTTATGTACATTATATTTAAATATGCTTTCATATAATATATTATCTTACATTACACCTTAAAATGAATCAATTTAAGCAAAAAAATTATAAAATTTGGTTGAAAAATGAACATTTATTTTGGATGAAAAATTCCATTATTTTAATTAAATGACACACCATAGCACCCCCAATGATGTTCCCTAAAGCTTATTTTAAATTTGGCCAAATCCCATCATCTCAGCCTATAAATTAGTATTTTTATGAATTATACTAGTACAAACTCTACTACATCATACTATAACAAACTAAAATATGGTAATCAACAAGTAGTTATACATAATAGTATGCTATAATGCATGATGCTACGCTATGTTATGGCATCCTATATTATAATACACTATAACTTATTATATTATATTATATTGCATATCACATCACAGGGGATTGCTTAAGATAAAAAATCATAAAATTAGGCTAAACAATAAAAAATTATATATTTTCATCATATCACTTACATATTTTAAATTGAAATAATATATTATGATGCCATGCTCTACCTATTTTAAATTTGGCCATATTCCACCATTTTAAAGTCTAAATCAATATTTTATAAATAATGCTAGTGTAGGCTCGACCGCATGATTGCAAAATACTAAAATTATTTAAAATACATAGAATAATATATTATGATACATGATTCTATACTATGCTACAACATATACTATTTATTTTGAACATAAAATCTTACTTTTTAGAATTCAAGTGGCATAGCACACCTTTGGTTTTACGACCTAATTCCCACTTCAAATTTAACAAATTTCATCATTTGATTTATTAAATCAATTTTTTTATGATTTATATTAATATAGACTATAAGGCACAATACCATAATAGAATAAAACATTTCAAAACATTTTATAACATCCAAAAGCACATCACTACGTGCTCAAATATGTGATGGTACATTATACTATAATAAATGTTAATATAATTTGATTTAGGGTTAAGGTTTAGGGTATTCAAACCTTTAATAGTCAAGGGAAAGTCTCTTGAAGAAATTTTCTTTAGCTATCATACTATGTTAGGATTAAGTCATTCTTTAGATCTAATCCTAATGATAACTTTATTTAAGGTATGGGTTTAGATTTAGGTTTTTTAGTTTTGGTTTAGGTTTGGGATAGTTTATGGTTTTAGGTTTAGGTTTTGTGTTTAGGGTTTAGGGTTTAGGATTTATTTTTAGGTTTATGGTTTTATGGTTTAGATTTGGGTTTAGGGTTTAAGTTTGTTAGGGTTTGGTTTAGGGTTTTGGGTTTGGTTAGTGTTTAGTTTGGGGTTTTATTTTGGGTTGTGGTTTTTAGGGTTTAGGGTTTAGGGTTTAGGGTTTAGGTTTTAGGTTTAGGGTTTAAGTTTTAGTTTAGGATTTATTATTATTTTTAATAGAGAAAAAATCATATTCAACATTTCTTCTCTTCGATTTCATCAACCTTATAGCACCATAAGTTTTTTAAGACACAAATGATGACATAGATAAAAATGAGCACCCACAAGGTAAATCAAAAACTCTAGGTAAGTAGAACTATCTCTACTATAAAGGCAGCCCATAAGCAGATCAATCACCATTCTTCGCCTCTAGTTCCCATCAATCACCCCGCCTCTCAGTAGGATCCCATCATATTGATCTCTCTCTCTCCACCACCATAAGTAACCTTCGGTTCTCCCGCCTCCATAACCACCACTGCTCTGACCACCACCTCCATATCCAGTAGCACCTCCAGATCCCCCCACCACCACTGCAATAATTGTCGCCTCTTCCTTCATCTCCACTACCAGATCTAGATTGAGCCTAGTTGACGGTGATGTTCCTGCCATCAAGGTTGCATTCATTGTGGTTTAGGTTGGGTTAGTTTAGGGTTTGGGTTAGTTTTAAGGTTAGTTGTTTAGGTTTAGGTTAGTTTAGGTTGGGGTTTGGGGGTTTGTGTTTAGGTCATTTTAACATTTAAGGTATAGGTTTAGGGTTTTGGGTTTAGGGTTTATGGCTTAGAGTTTTGGGTTTATGGTTAAGGGTATAGGGTTTAGGGTTAATTTTATGGTTTAGGGTTAGGTGGATAGGGTAGGGTAGTTTTTCATGGTTAGGTAAAGTTAGTAGGGTTTATTAGGGTATTTAACAGGGATAGAGGTAGTTAGTTAGGTTTAGGTTTAGTTAATTGGTAGCAGGTTATATAAGGTTTATCAAACCCGCAGGTTGGTTATTTATTTATTTAGTTTTATTTATTTGAGTTTATTTTATTTTATTTATTTATTTAGTAGTTTATTTATTTATTTATTTTAGTCAGGCTTTATTTTAGTTTATTTAGGTTTAGTTTATTTTAATGAGTCATTTTGATTTTGAGGTTTAGGTTTACATTTTTATTTAGGTAGGTTTAGGTTTTATTTTATATCAGGTTTAGATTATAAGATTTTAGGTTTATTATCTTAGAAGGTTTAGGTTTAGTTTAGTGATCTTATTTAGTTTAGTTTAGGTTTATTTTAGATCCAGATTTAGTCTTAGGTTTTAGTTTAGGTTTATTTATTTATTATTTTATAAGTTTATGTTTTATTTATTTTAGGTTTATTTAGAGGTTTATTTTAGGTTGTGGTAGGTGTGGTAGGTCATGGGTTTGGTTTAGGGAAGGGTTGTTAGGGTTATAGGGTGGCCTAGGGTTTAGGGGTGGTAGGGTTTGGGTTGGGTAGGGTAGGGTTGTAGTTTAGTGTTTTGAGAATTTTGTTAATTTTGTAATACAAATAGGTAGTTTATTTAGTTCATTTATTTTATTTTACTTTATTTTAATTTTAATTTTTATTTAGTTAAGTTTATTCCATTTTAGTTTATGTTTATTTTGTTTATTTTATATATTTAAGATTAGGTTTAAGTTTATTTTTAGTTTAGTTTTTTTCTTTATTTTAGGTTTAAGTTTATTTTAGGTTTAGTTTAGTTTTATTTTTAGGTTTAGGTTTTAGGGTTCTTTTAGATTTTAGGTTTAATTTTTTTATGTTTTTTAGTTTATTTTGTTTTATTTAGGTGTAGGTTTAGGTTTAAATTTAGTTTAATTTAGGTTTAAGTTTGGGTTTTATTTAGTTTAGTTTAGGTTTAGGTTTATTTTATTTTTATTTTAGGTTTAGGTTTTTTTTTAGTATTTTAGTTTTATTTTTTTTATTTATTTTAGGTTTTATTTTATGTTTATTTTAGGTATCATTTTATTTAGTTTTGTTTATTATATTAGGTTTATTTTATTTTATTTTAGTTTTTATTTTATTTTGGTTTTATTTTAGTTTACTAAGTTTTATTTATTTATTTTAGATAGTTTATTTTTATCTTTTAGGTTTAGGTTTAGGTTTAGGTTTAGTTTAGGTTTTATTTTATTTGGTTTAGGTTATTATATTATTTTTTTATATTTAGTGGTTTAGCTTTTATGGTTTAGGGAAGTAGGTTAGTTGAGGTTTAGGGTGGGGTAGGAGGGTTTAGGGTTTAAGGTTTATGCTTTAGGGTATGGTTTAGTTTAGTTTAGGGGTTAGTTTAGGTAGGGTTTATTTGGTTTAGGTTTTAGGTTTAGGGTTTTAGGTTTAGATTTTAGGTCTATGGTTTAGGTTTTAGTTTAGGATCTAAGGTTTTTGGTGTCTTTTTAATAGAGAAAAACTTATTTTCTACATTTCATTTTTTGATTTGATCAACTATGTAACACACCAAGTTTTCTAAGACATACTCAACAAAATAGATAAAAAAATGAGCACACATAGAGCAAATCAAAAACCCTAGAAAATTAGAACCGTCTCTACTTTAAAGACACGTTGCATAAGTAGCAGATCGAATCAACCATTCTTTAGTTTCTCCACCCATCAACTACCCCTCTCATAGTGGATCCACCATCATATCACCGATCTCTCCTTCTGCCACCACCATGGTTGTAACCTCCGTCGCTCCTCCCACCTCTATAACCACCACTGCTCTGACCACCACCTCCACATCCAGTAGCTTCTCTAGATCGCCCACCACTACTGCGATAACTGCCACCTCCGCCTTCGCCTCCACCACCAAATCTAGACTGAGTCTAATTGATGGTGATGTAATTTCCATCAAGGTTCTGCCCATTCTTAGGATTTAAGTTTATTTTTTAATTTGTTTAAATACTTAGGTTTAGGATTTGGGTTTGGGGTTTAGGCAGGCTTTGTGGCTTTTAGGCTTTAGGGTTTGTGGTTATGCTTTTTAGTGGTTAGTGGTTGGGTGTGGGTAGGGTAGGGTTGTGGTAAGGTAGTGGTAGGGTTATTTTAGGGTTTAAGATTTAGGGTTAATGTTGGGCTTGAGCATTTAGGAGAGGGTCTAGGTCAGGGTTTTTGGTTTTGGGTTGGGGCTCAGCTTTAGTCAGTGTGGTTTTTTTTTTTAGGTTTTGGGCAAGATTTGGCCATGGTTTGTGGGTTTTAAGGTTTAGGCTCAGGCATGGGGTCCAGGCAAGTAGGATTTGTAGGGTATGGTTTAGTGTTAGGGCTCAGGGTTTGTAGCTCAGTTGTAGTCAGTGGGTAGGTTGTTTAAGGTTGTGGTTTAGGTTTAGAGTGTTGGGTTTATATTTTAAATTAAGTAATTCGATAGGTTTAGGTTTATTTAATTTATTTAGTTTATTTATTTTAGTTTATTTGATTTTTTTTATTTAGTTTATTTTATGTTTATTTTAGTTTATTTAAAGATTTACTTTTATTTAGGTTTATTTTTTATTTCTATTTAATTTAGTTTATTTATTTTACTTTTATTCATTTTAGTTTAGGTTTTTTATTTTAGATTATTTTCTAGGTTTAGGTTTAGGTTTATGCAAACTTTTTAATTTAGTTTTATTTTTATTTTATTTTTCAGGTTAAGGTTTTATGTTTTATTTTTAGGTTTAGGTTTAGGTTTTATTTTGCTTTTTTAGGTTTAGGTTTTTCGTTTTTATTCTAGGTTTACTTTTAGGTTTTATTTTATAGTTTAGGTTTACATTTATTTTAGAAAATTTTATTTTATTTAGTTTTGGATTAGGTTTAGGTTTAGTTTATTTTAGGATTAGGTTTAGGTTTTATTTATTTTAGTTTAGTTTATTTTAGTTTATGTTTAGGTTTATTTTATTTTGTTTATTTTATTTTTATTATAGGTTTAGGTTTTTTTTGTTTAGGGATTAGGTTTTATTTTTTATTTATTTTATGTTTATTTTTTTATGTTGATGTTTTTATTTAGTTTTTATATTATTTTATTTTAGGTTTATTTTATTTTCATTTTACATTTAGTTACTATTTTATTTAGGTTCTTATTCTTAGGTTTATTTTATTTTTTAGTTTAATTTAGGTTTTTATTTATCTTATTTTATTTTATTTTTTTATTTTATTTTATTTTATATTTTAGGTTTTAGTTTTAGTTTTAGGTTTTATTTTATTTTATTTGGTTTAGGTTTATTATTTAATCAGTTTAGTTTTAGGTAGGCTAGGAGGTCAGGAGGGCCCAGGGTGGAGGTCAGTTAAGAGGCAGTGGTAGAGCCCAGGGTGGGTTTGGAGTCAAGATTTAGTGGCCCAGGGTTGGGAGAGGATTTGGAGGCCAGTGTGTGGCCAGGAGGTGGGTAGGAGAGTTTAGTGGGGATCAGAGCCCAGGGTGGGTTTGTGATTTGACTCAGGTGTAGAGTGGTCAGTTTAGGTAGAGGTCAGGGGCCCAGGAGCAGGTAGGATTTAGGATGGGAGAGTAGGGTTTTAAAAATTAAATACAGTTTAGGTATATTTAGTTTATTTAGTTTATTTTAAATTTATTTTAGTTTAATTAATTTATTTTATTTTTATTTAGGTTTATTTTTAATTTTTATTTGGTTTAGTTTAACTATTTAATGTTTTTTATTTTAGTTTATTTTTTAGGTTTATGTTTAGGTTTATGCTTATTTTAGTGTAGTTTGTTTGTTTATTTTAAGTTTAGCTTTATTTTATTTTAGTTTAGTTTTATTTTATTTTTAGGTAGGATTAATTTTACTGATTTTTATTTATGGTTTAGGTTTAGATTTAGGTTTAGGTCATTTTTAGTTTAGTTTATTTTAGATTAGGTTAGCTCACTTTAATATTTTAAGTTTTTATTTTTTTAGTAGCCTTTTATATTTCTGAGTTTAGTGATTAGGGTGTGGTCAGGTCAGGGTCAGGTGTGGCTCAGGGTAGTTTGGCACAAGATTTAGGGTAGGGTGTGGTCAGTGCATTTTGAGCTCAGTTCATGGTCAGTTGGGCCTAAAGTCATTGTGGTTATTAGGCTAGTGGAGTTTAGATTTAGGGCCTGGGTCTTTAGATTTAGGTTTAGAGTAGGGTCAGGGTTTAGGGTTTAGGGTTTAGTGGTTTTAACGCAAAAGGTAGTTTATTTATTTATTTTAGTTTATTTATTTATTTTTGTTTATTTTATTTTATATTTTATTTAAGTTTTAATTTTATTTAGTAATTAGTTATGGTTATTTATTTTAGTTGTTTTTTTAGATTTAATTTGGTTTTTAGTTTTATTTATTTTATTTAAGTTTAGGTTTTATTTTTTTTTAGGTTTAAGTTTAGGTTTTATTATATTTTAAGTTTAGGATTATTTTATTTATTTATTTTATTTAGGGTTTTAGGTTTAGGTTTAGGATTAGTTTATTTTAGGTTTAGGTTTAGGTATTATTTTTTAGTTTAGTTTATTTTAGCTTAAGTCAGTTTATTTTATTTTATTTTTTAGGTTTAGTTTTTTGAGTTTAGGGTTTTTAGGTTTTATTTTTATTTATTTTTTTAGGTTTCATTTTAGGTTTATTTTTAAGTTTAGGTTTTATTAAGTATTTATTTTATTTTATTTGGGTTTATTTTATTTTATCTACATCTTGTTTTTATTTTATTTAGTTTTTTTATTTTTAGGTTAATTTTATTTTTACACTTTAGTTTAGGTTTTTATTTAGTTTATTTTAGTTTAGTTTTTATTTTTTTATTATTTTTTTAGTTTAGGTTTCTTTTTGGCTTAGATTTTTATTTTATTTTATTTTATTTAGGCAGTTTTCCTTTATTTTATTTTTGGTTTATTTAATTTAGGTTTAGATTTTCAATTTTAGGGTTTAGTGGTTTTGGTTTAGGCCCAGTGGGGTTCAGGTTTTAAATTTTGTGGTTTAGGGTTTAATGTTTAGGGTTTAGGGTTTAGTGGTAGGATTGGGTTTAGGTTTAGCATTTATGGTTTAGGGTAGGGCTCAGTTAGTTAGTTGAGGGTTTAGGGTTTAGGTTTATTGGATAGGGTAGGTCCAGGTTTTAATTAAAAAGGTTTAGGTTTAGTTTATTTTATTTTATTTTATTTATTTATTTTAATATCTAAATTATTTATTTATTTTAGTTTAGTTTCTTTATTTTAGGTTTATTTGTTTTAGTTTAGTTTTTTAGTTTATTTTAGATTTAAGTTTATTCTTATTTTTATTATTTAATGATTTTATTTTATTTTAGGTAGATTTTATTTTCATATTTAGGTTTATGTTTGGGTTTTTATTTTAGTTTTTTAGGTTTAGGTTTTTAGGTTTATTTTTAAGTTTTATTTATTAAGTTAGGTTTAGGTTTATTTTTAGTTTATGGTTTAGGTTCAGTTTATTTGAGGTTTACATTTAAGTTTTATTGATTTTAGTTTAGTTTATTTTTGTTTAAGTTTCAGTTTATTATATATTTTTTATTTTAGGTTTAGTTTTTTTTCTTTAGTTTAGGGTTTAGGTTTTATTTTTTATGTGTTTTATGGTTTTATTTTTTGATTTATTTTTTAGGATTAGGCTTTTATTTAGTTTTTATTTTATTTTATTTTAGGTTGATTTTATTTTTTAGTTTTGTTTAGGTTTGTATTTAATTTATTTTAGATAATATTTTTTTAAATTTATTTTTGCATTTAGGTTTAGGTTTATGTTTTAGTTTAGTTTTTTAATTTATTTAGGTTTAAGTTTTTTTGTTTATTTTATTTTTAAAATTTATTTAGTTTAGGTTTAGGTTTAGTTTTTATGGGGTCAGGGAGTGGCTCAGGGTGGGGCCTGGAGTGGGGTGTGGTAGTTGGAGTGGCTCAGAGCCCAGGGTCAGGGAGTTTGAGTGGGGTTGGGTTTATGATATGGTAGTAGATGGGAGTTTAGAGTAGGTTAGGTTTAGGGTGTGGTAGATTTTGATTTAGGCTCAGTGTTTAGGTTTAGGGTCTTTTTAAAAAATTAAGCAAACCGACAGGTTTAAGTTTATTTAGTTTATTTATTTTTTGTTTATTTTATTTTTTATTTAAGCATATTTTATATTTTATTTAGTTTTTATTTATTTTTTATTTATTTAGTTTATTTTTAGGCACAGATTTATGCTTATTTTTTTGTTTGGTTTTTATTTTATTTTATTTTAGGTTATATATTTTTATTTTTAAGTTTAGGTTGAATTTTTATTTTATTTTAGGTTTAGGTTTAGGTTTTATTTTAAGTTAATTTATTTTTTTATTATGTTTAGTTTTATTTTATTTAAATGTTTAATTTTAGGTTTATTTTATTTTAATTTAGTTTAGGTTTTATTTTATTTAATTTTATTTATTATTTTATTTTATTTTATTTTATTTGGTGGTAGTTTAGGTTTAGTAGGTTTTATTTTATTTATATTTATGTTTATTTATTTTATTTTTTTATTTATTTAGTTTAGTCATGTAGGTTTAGTGGCTCAGTAGGGTGGGAGGTATGGTAGTTTATTTTGGGGTTGGTTGGGGTTTGGGGTGGTAGGGCCTGGGGTTTTGTGGGTTTAGGATATAGGTCTGACGAGGTAGGTTAGTAGGGTTCAGGGTTTAGGTTGAGAGTTTTTTTCTTTAAAAAATTAAGCAAACCTTTAGTTTATTTAGTTTTATTTTATTTTTTTAGTATATTTTATTTTATTTATTTATGTTTATTTTTAATTATATTTTGTTTAGTTTATTATTTTAGTTTATTTATTTTAGTTTATGTTTTATTTTGTTCATTTTAGGTTTAGGTTTATTTTATGAGTTTTATTTTAGTATATTTTGTTTAGTGTTATTTTCTTTTTAGTTTAGTTGAAGTTTTATTTTATTTTAGGTTTACATTTTAGATTTTATTAGGATTATTTTTTAAGTTTGATTTTTTTTTAGGTTTTATTTTAAGTTTATTTTAATTTTAGTTTAGTTTAGGTTTATTTTATTTTAGTTTATTTTTAGTTTAGTTTAGGTTTATTTTGTTTTATTTGTTGTGGGTTTAGTTTTTAGGTTAATAGGTTTTATTTTTATATATTTTAGGTTTTTTTAGGTTTTTTTTTAAATTTTTATTTATTTTTTTATTTTATTATTAGGTTTATTTTATTTTTTATAGTTTAGTTTTATTATATTAGGTTCTTTATGTTTAGGTTTATTTTATTTTTTTTAGTTTAGGTTTTATTTATTTTATTTTAGTTTAGTTTTATTTTTTATTTTAACACATATACATATTTAGTTTAGGTTTAGGTTTAAGTTTTAGGTTTAGTTTAGGATTTTATTTTATTTTTATTTTATTTTATTTAGTTTAGGTGAGGTTTTTTTTTTGATTTACGCTTAGGGTTTAGGGATTTATGGATTAGGGTAGGGTTGGTTTAGGTCAAGGTTTAGGGTTTATGGTTAGTTTAGGGTTTAGTTTTTTGGGTTAAAGTTCTTATTTTTAATTAAGTAAACATAGTTTTGATTTATTTAATTTATTTTAGTTTATTTTATTTTTATTTATTTTAGGTTTATTTTTTTTTTTATTTAGTTTAGTTTATTTATTTTAGATTTATTTATTTTAGTTTAGATTTTATTTTAGTTTCTTTTTAGGTTTAGTTTAGTTTTTTATATTTTTTTAGTTTAATATTAATTTTGTGTTTTATGATTAGGTTTATTTTTTTATTTTTAGGTTTAGTTTAGATTTTATTTTATTTTAGGTTTAGGTTTTTTTTTTAGGTTTATTTTAGGTTTTATTTTGTTAGGTTTAGGTTTATTTTAATTTTATCTTATTTAGGTTCATTTCTTTAGGTTTAGGTCTAGGTTTTATTTATTATATTTTAGTTTATTTTTAATTAGTTTTAGGTTTATTTTATTTTATTTATTTTAGGTTTAGGTTTTTTTTTAGTTTACGGTTTAGGAATAATTTTCTATTTATTTTTAGGTTTTATTTTTAGAATTAGTTTTTAGATTTAGGTTTTTATTTAGTACTTATTTTATTTTATTTTAGATTTATTATATTTTTTTTTAGTTTAGTTTTATTTATTTATTTTATTTACTAGTTTTATTTTTATTTTATTTTATTTTTACTTCAGTTTCTTTTTTAAGTTTAGGTTTAGGTTTATGTTTTAGTTTAGGTTTTTATTTTATTTAGATTTTGGTATTTTCATTTATTTTATTTTTTTGTTTTACTTAGTTTAGGTTTAGGTTTTGTGTTTTAGGGTTTATTGTAGTAGGTTTTAAGGTTTAAGGTTTAGTTAGGTAGGTTTATAGTTTATGGTTTAGGATTAGTTTTAGGTTTAGGGTTTAGGATTTTTTTTAATTATGTAAACCGACAGTTTAGGTTTATTTAGTTTATTTTTATTTATTTAGTTTATTTGATTTTTTATTTATTTTTATTTTTTTATTTTATTTAGTTTAATTTATTTATTTTGGTTTATTTGTTTAGTTTAGGTTTTAATTTTAGTTTACTTTTAAGTTTAGAATGCTTATTTTTAGTTTAGTTTTATTTTAGGTTTAGGTTTTATTTGTTATTTTTAGGTTTAGGTTGAGGTTTTTATTTTAATTTTTTAGGTTTAGGTTTTAGGTTTTTATTTTAGGTTTTTTTTTAGGTTTTATTTTTTAGTTTTGGTTTAGTTTTATTTTTAGTTTATTTTATTTTATTTAGTTTAGGGTTCAGGTTTAGTTTAATTTAAGTTTAGGTTTAGGTTTTATTTATCTTAGTTTAGTTTATTTTAGTTTAGGTTTAGGTTTATTTTATCTTGTTTATTTTAGTAGGTTTTAGTTTAGGGTTTCATTAGGGTTTTTTTTTTTTAGGTTTATTTTTTAGGTTTATTTTATTTAGTTTCTTTATTTATTTTATTTTATTTTATTTTAATTACATTTAATTTTCATTTATTTAGGTTTATTTTATTTTTAGTTTGGTTTAGGTTTTTATTCATTTTATTTTAGTTTAATTTTTTTTTCATTTATTTTATTTTGACATTTAGGTTTAGGTTTCTATTTTATTTTATTTATTTTATTTTATTTAGGTTTAGGTTTATTTATTTATTTTATTTTTAGGTTTTATTTAGTTTATGTTTAGGTATTTTTTTTATTTAATTTATGTTTATGTATTTTGGTGTTTTGGGTTTATGGTTTAGGGTTTAGGGTTTAGGGTTTAGGGTTTAGGGTTTACGATTTAGGGTTTACGGTTTATGATTTTGGATTTGGGTTTTATGGTTGGATTGTATTTTAGGGTTAGTTTTAGGGTTTAGGGTTGAGGGTTAAGATTCTTTTTAAAAAAAATATTAATTAAACTCATTAGTTTAAGTTTATTTAATTTATCTAGTTTATTTTTTATTTATTTTAATTTAATTTATTTTTATTTTTTATTTATATTTAGTTTAGTTTAGTTTATTTTAGGTTTATTTATTTTAGTTTAGGTTTTCTATTTTAGTTTTTTTTAGGTTTAAGTTTAGGTTTAGGTTTACTTTTATTTTTTTTTTCTTTTTTAGGTTTAGGTTTTAATTTTTAATTTTAGGTTTAGGTTTAGGTTTTTATTTTATTTTTATAGGTTGAGGTTTTAGTTTTTATTTTAGGTTTATTTTTAAGTTTTATTTTTTAGTTAAGTTTAGGTTTATTTTCAGTTTATTTTATTATATTTATGGTTTAGGTTTAGTTTAGTTTAGGCTTAGGTTTTAGTTTTATTTATTTTAGTTTAGTTTATTTTAGTTTAGGTTTAGGTTTATTTTATTTTTATTTTAGGTTAAGGTATTATTTTTTATTTATTTTTAAGTTTATTTTTTAGGTTATGTTTTATTTTATTTTATTTTAGGTTTATTTTATTTTTATTTCAGGTTTAGTTTTTATTTTATTTATGTAAACTTGTTGAAATAATCATGACATGAATCCTTTAAAATATTGTGTTAATGCTAGGGCGTCCCCTGGAAATGATGCTCTGTTTGGCTTGAATACATTGAAACATGTGCAAGGGCCGCTACATCGATGTCCAGGTGCAGTGTTAAATAAGCAAGGGTTCCCACATTATGGACAGATGTGGGCAAAGAAATTAGTCCATGAAACTAGAATTAGGTTAGGAACTTGGAATATAGGTACTTTTACAGGTTAACTAATGGAATTAATAAATATTATGGTTCATAGAAAGATAAATATTTTATGTGTTCAAGAAACTAAATTGGTTGGGGAGAAAGCAAAGGAGATTGATAGTTTAGGTTTTAAACTTTGGTATTCAGGTAGAAGTCGAATTAGAAATGATGTAGGTGTGATTACAGATAAAAGTTTGAAGGATAATGTTATAAATATTAATAGATGTGGAGATAGAATTATAGCTTTAAAGATTATTATTGATACTAAGATTATTAATGTTATAAGTGTTTATGCTCCTCAAGTAGGTTTGGATGTAAGCTCAAAAGAAAAATTTTGGAATGAATTGGAAGGATTAATATAGAAGATAGCTCTTGAAGAAAAAGTATTTATTGGAGGAGATTTAAATGGACATGTTGGTAGAGTGGTAGAAGATTTTAAAAGTATTCATGGTGGTTATGAATTTGGAGTTCCTAATGAAGAAGGTATGACTATATTAGATTTTACTTTATCCTATGATTTTGTAGTTGCTAATACTTTATTTAAGAAAAGAGATGAGCATATTATTACTTATAATAATGGATCTAAGAAAACACATATTGACTATTTTCTGATAATAAAAATAGATTGTTCAAATTGTAAAGATTGTAAGGTCATTGCAAGTGAAAGTTTAAATACCCAATATCGATTATTAGTCTAGATTTTAAGATGAAAGATTGGAAGAGGAAACATAAATCAAATTATTATCCTAGGATTAGATGGGGACACTTAAAGAACACTAATAAAAATATTTTTAAGAGCAAGCTACAAGAGATTAGAATTTGGGATGTTCATAAGAAAGCTAATTATATGTGGAAAAAAGTAGTAACTGGCTAAAAATGTGCTTGGAGAATCAAAAGGAAAAGCCTTTTTAATAAAAATAGTTGGTGGTGGAGTCAGAATGTGCAAGAAAAAATAAAAAATAAGACATGTTATAAAACTTGGTTTAGATGTAAAAACTCAGAGAATTGGGAAAAATATAAAGTGGCATGTAGAGATTCTAAGAAAACAATATATGATGCAAAAAAATTAGCTTTTAGTGATTTAAATAATAGATTAGATACCAAAGGAGGTGAAAGATGTATGTATAAGTTAGCTAACCAAAGAGATAGGAGCAATTTTCTTATAAAAGGATATCGAAAATAAGTGGATGAGGTATTTTTGACAAACTTTTCAATGAAGGATCTGAAAATATGATTGATTTTTGCAACCTTAATACCTTAAACAAAAATAAAGAATTTTGTTTTTATCATCGTATTAGTAAATCTAAAGTTAGAGAAGCTTTCAAGAAAATGAAATGTGGAAAAACAGTAGGACCTGATGATATTCCAATAGAAGTGTGGAAATGTTTAGGAGATCAAGGAATTTCTTGTCTTAGAAATTTTTTTAATGTTATTTTAATGACTAAAAATATGCTAGATGAGTGGAGAAAGAGTTTGTTGATTTCTATATTTAGGAATAAAAGTGGTGCATAAGAGTGTGCAAACCATAGAGGAATTAAGTCAATGTGTTACACATTAAAATTATGGGAGAGTGTAATTGAGCATAGGTTACAATGTGATATAAAAGTTTCTCACAATCAGTTTGGTTTTGTGCCAGGTAAATCTACTATGGATGTTAAACATTTGTTAGTTCAGTTTACGTATTTATTGCTGTAAAAGAGGATCTACATATGATATTTATTTATGTAGAAAAGGCTTATGACAAAGTTTCAAGAGATGTTCTTGGGAGAGTTATAGAAAATAGGAGTTAACATTAGTTATATTTAAGTCATTAAGGATATATATGCTAAAGCTGTTACTTGTGTCCAAACATAAGCATGATTGACAAAATATTTTCTTATTTCAGTTAGATTACATCAAGGATTAGCTTTAAGCCCTTATCCTTTTGTTTTAGTTATGGATGTTCTTACTAGGTATTTACAAGAAGATGTACCTTGGTTTTTGCTTTTTGCTGATGACATTATTATTATTGATAAGACTAGAGAGGGAGTCCAAGAGAAACTTGAATTATGAAG
Organism: Cymbidium sinense; assembly: GCA_021442155.1. NCBI lineage: Eukaryota > Viridiplantae > Streptophyta > Magnoliopsida > Asparagales > Orchidaceae > Cymbidium > Cymbidium sinense. Next base: position 39,121,084 of record CM038214.1, on the reverse strand, counting down.
GTCAACCTTAGAGTCTAAAGATTTTTGTTTAAGTTGATCTAAAATTGAATATATGAAGAGTAATTTTAGTTGTAGAAGTTATAGTGATAGTGTTGTAACATTAGGTGAACAACTCATTAAAAAGAGTGAGAGATTCAAATTTTTAAGCTATATTATTCAAAATGATGGTGAAATAGATGGAGATGTTATTAGCAAAATTCAAGTTGGATGGTTGAAGTGGAGGAATGCATCTGGCTTGTTGTGTGATAGAAAAGTATCGCTTAAACTTAAGGGAAAATTTTATAAGATGGTGGTAAGACCTACAATGATTTATGGTGCAGAATGTTGACCAATAAAAGAGAAGCATGATACCAAGTTAAGTGTTGTAGAGATGAGGATGCTCAGGTGGATGAGTTGCTTTAAAATTAGAGATAGAAGGTGAAATGAGTATGTTTGAGAAAAAGTTGGAGTATCTCCAGTGGCAGATAAGATTAGAGAGAGTCACTTTAGATGGTTTTGCCAAATAAAGTGTTGGTCGTCCAATGACCGATTATGAGAGTTGCTGCATTAGATTTGCCTTTTGTTAAGAAAGGTAGAGGTATACCTAAAAATACATGGTCAAGATGTATAAAAATTGACCTTAGTATACTTAAATTAAATGAGAATTTGACACATAATAGAACACAATGGAGACAAAGGATTAATGTAGCCGACCCCACATAGTGGGTTAAAGGCTTATTATTGTTGTTGTAGTTTTCATATTTTTTAGTTTATTTTAGGTTTTTATTTATTATATCTTAATTTAGTTCTTTTTTTTAGGATTAGGTTTAGGTTTAGGTTTAGGTTTTATTTTAGGTTTTTATTTTATTTTATTTTTTATTTCATTTTATTTTTTTATTTTATTTTGGTTTAGGTTTTTTTATTTATTTTATTTTTATGTTTTATTTAGTTTAGGTTTAGGTTTTTAGCTTTTTAGGGTTTAAGGTTTTTAGCTTTTTAAGGTTTAAGGTTTAGGGTTTAGGGTTTAGTGTTAGCTGAGGGTTTAGGGTTTAGGGTTTAGGGTTTAGGTTTTATGGTTTAGAGTTAAGGGTTTAGGGTTTTAAGGTTTAGGGTTTGGGGATTAGGCTTTAGGGTTTATGGTTTTTAGTGTTTAGGGTTTAGGGTTTAGGGTTTAGGTTTTAGGTCTAGGGTTCAGGCTTTAGTTTAGGGTTTAGGGTTTTTGGTTTTATGTTAACAAAGAATAAATCCAAATTCAACATTTCTTTTTTTTGATTTCATCAACCAAGTAACACACGAAGTTTTCTAAGACACAAGCAATGACATAGATAAAAAAAAGCATGCTTAGAGTAAATCAAAAACCCTAGATAACTAGAATTGTCTCTACGATAAAGACATAGTTACATAAGCAGCAGATCGGATAGGCCATTCTTCAGTTTCTCCAGTTCTCATTAGAACCACCCCGGCCTCTCGAGTAGCAAGATCCACCATCATATCCCTGATCTCTTCCTCCCCCACAACCATGGTTGTAACCTTTGTCAGTCCTTCTGCCTCCATAACTACCACTGCTCTGACCACCACCTCCATATCCACCAGCACCTCCAGATCCCCCACCAACACTGTGATAACCGCCGCCTCCACCTTCACCTCCATCTCAAGATCTAGACTGAGCCTAGTTAACGGTGATGTTCCTACCGTCAAGGTTCTACCCATTCTTAAGGTTTAGGTTTATTAGGTTTTAGGGTTTAGGTTTATTTTTTAATTTATTTAATTACTTTAGGTAGAGTTTTGGGTTTAGGGTTAGAGTTTAAGTTTAGGGTTTATAGTTTAAGGTTTAGGGTTTTGGGTTTTATGGATTATGCTTTTAGGGTTTAGGGTTAAGTTTAGGGTTTAGGGTTTTACGGTTTAGGCTTTAGGGTTTAGGGTTTTAGGGTTTAGTGTTTAGGGTTACGATTTTGGGTTTAGGGTTTAATTTTTAAGCTTTAGGGTTTAGGGTTTTGAGGGTTCAAGGCTTAGGGTTTAGCCTTAGCTTAGGGTTTAGGGTTAGTTTAAGGTTTAGGATTTAGGCTTTAGAGTTCAAGGTTTTTATGATTTAGTGTTTAGGGTTTAGGGTTACTTTAGGGTTTAGGGTTTAAGGCTATGGGTTTGGTTGAAGATTTGTGTTAGGGTTATAGGGTTTAAGGTTTAGGGTTTAGGATTTAAGGTTTAGGGTTTAGGTTTAATTTAGGTTTTAGGGTTTAGGGTTTATGGTATAGGGTTTAGAGTTTAGGCTTTAGGGTTTAGGGTCGTAGGTTTAGGGTTAGTTTTAGGGTTTATTATTTAGGGTTTAGGATTTAGGGTTTTGGGTTTTAGGTTTTTTTTTAATTAAACCAAAGGTTTAAGTTAATTTAGTTTATTTTTAATTTTTACTTTATTTTTCTTATTTATTTTAGGATTATTTATTTTAGTTTTGGTTTTTTATTTTTGTTTATTTTTTAGGTTTAGTTTATTTTTTAGTTGAGTTTTTTTTAGGTTTAGGTTGTATTTTTAATTTTTAGGTTTAGGTTTAGGTTTTTATTTTATTTTTTTAGGTTTAGTTATTTGATTTTTATTTTTTATTTATTTTTCAATTTTTTTAGTTTAGGTTGATTTTTAGTTTATTTTATTTTATTTAGTTTATGTTTAGGTTTTAGTTTTACTTATTTTGGTTTAGTTTATTTTAGTTTAGGTTTAGGTTTATTTTAATTTGTTTATTTTAATTTTATTTTAGTTTTAGGTTTCTTTTTTAGTTTAGGGTTTAAATTTATTTTTTATTTATTTCAAGGTTTTAATTTTAGGTTTATTTTTTAGGTTTAGGTTTTTATTTAGTTTATATTTTATTTTAGGTTTATTTTACTTTTTATTTTATGTTTAGTTTTTATTCTTGTTAGATTTTTATTCTTAGTTTTATTTTATTTTTTAGTTTTATTTAGGTTTTTATTTATTTTATTTTAGTTTACTTTTTATTATTTTATTTTAATTTATTTTTAGGTTTAGGCTTAGGTTTTACTTTAGGTTTTATTTTATTTTATTTTATTTTATTTAAGTTTAGGTTTTTTATAAATTTTATTTTTAGGTTCTAATTAGTTTAGGTTTAGGTTGTTAGGGTTTAGGGTTTAGGGTTTAGGGTTTAGGGTTTTAGGGTTTAGGGTTTTAGGGTTCTGGCTTTAAGGTTATGGTTTAGGGTTTAGTGTTTAATGTTTAGTGTTTAGTATTTAAGTTTAGGGTTTTTATAGTTTAGGGTTTAGAGTTAGCTTAGTTTTTTTTTAAATTAAGTAAATTAGAAGGTTAAGGTTTTATTTATTTTATTTATGGTTTTACTTTAGTTTAGGTTTATATTTTATTTATTTTATTTTAGTTTATTTTAGGTTAGGTTTAGGTTTATTTTATTTTTATTTTTGGTTAAGGTTTTTTATTTAATTTAGGGTTTTAGTTTTTATTTATTTTTAGGTTTTATTTTTAGGTTTATTTTTTAGGTTTAGGTTTTTATTTAATTTTTATTTTATTTTATTTTAGGTTTATTTTATATTTATTTTATGCTTATTTTTATTATATTTAGTTTTTTATTCTTAGGTTTATTTTATTTTATTTATTTAGTTTAGGTTGTTATTTATTTTATTTTAGTTTATTCTTATTATTTTGATTTATTTCATTTTTAGGTTTCGGTTTACATATTAGTTTTAGGTTTTTACTTTATTTTATTAAGTTAAGGTTTTTTTATTTATTTTATTTTAGGTTTTATTTAGTTTTGGTTTAGGATTTTAGGGTTTAGGGTTTAGGATTTAGGGTTTAGGTTTTAGGGTTTTACGATTTAGGGTCTTAAGGTTTAGGGTTTAGGTTTAGGGTTTAGGGTTTAGTCTTTAGGATTTAGGGTTTAGGTTTTTAGGGTTTAGATTTACGGTTAACTTTAGGTTTAGGGTTAGTTTAAGGTTTAGGGTTTATGGTTTAAGGTTTAAGGTTTGGGCATTGAAATTTGAAACTAATTTCTATAAAATTGAATAAAATGTTCTTCCTCTCATGGTAAATGGTGTGAGTGCTAGACCCTGTTTCAAGGCAACCCGAGACCTTACCCTTAGATGGTATAGATGAGAGGGTGCTATCACTAGGCAGCATGGGAAACTCAGCGTAAAGGGTGCACAACTGCTTGTGGGACTACCACTCTTCCGAGGAGATGTCAAAGCCGGATCAATCCATGACCAACTTTCCTTGGTCCTTGGTCTTGGTAATGAGGGAGTGCCCTCACATGTAATCTTAGCTCCCTCGAATCCCCTACCAAAGTGGATCAGATATGTATAGTCCAGTCGGGGGAAGTTGGCTTGGTCCAAAGCCAAATCCATACCATTGGGGAAGGTGAAAATAACTTCTGTGAACCATCCATTTCAGATAAAAAAGTAGAAGCCTGAAAACTGAACTGTCACTATAATGCAACTGATTGTAAGAATCTATAATAGGAAATGAGTTTGTATCAGATTTCTATCTTTATAAATTTTTTTTTGAATTTTGAATTTAAAAATTTGAACCCACATCCAACAACTTGGAAGTGTTAAGTGAGGTTCAAATGGATTTGAGAAGATTAATTGAAAGAGGAATTTTGAATATGAATCCAACTTCAACAAATTTGGGTATGCTGAATTATGGATTCAAATATTTTAAGAAGGATGCTTCCATAGGTTCATGTTTATTTAAATTTAGATTTTCTTTTGATTTGAGTACCCTTTTCTTTAACAAATTTGGGTATGTTAAAGTAAGGGTCAATTTATTTTGTTTTTGTTTGATTGATTTTATAATTTCACTTACTTAGCAAATTTGGGTATGCTAATGAAGTGTTTGAGAAAGTGGTTGTTTCTTTTTGTGAATTTTTATTTTGATTTTGGAAATTTTAAATTCTCACTTAGAAAATTTAGGTATGCTAAGAGAAGAATCCAAGTGTGTTTGGTTTAAATTTTTAAAATAGGATTCTTAGCAAATTTAAGTATACTAAGAAAACCCTAAGTGTTTAATTTGTTTTTAGATGTGTTGATTTTTGAAAAAGTTGGATCCTTAGGAAATTTAGGTATGCTAAGGAAATCCTAAGTGTTTTATTTTTTTTGATTTGATTGAAAGTGGAGACTTTACTTTAGCAAATTCTATATGCTAAAGATGAAGTCCCACTTAGTTTTGTGATATGGAAATTTTACTTTGCAAATTTGGTATGCTAAATGAAATTCCAAAAGATGTGTTCAAAATTTTAGATTTGTTTTGGTTTTGAAAATGGAAACTTCTCCTTAGCAAATTTGGTATGCTAAGGAAAGAGGTTCCAAACATGCTTGAAGATTTTTGGTTTTGATTTTGGAGACTTTACTTAGCAAATTTGGTTTGCTAAGAATGAAGTTCCAAATATGTTTGAAAACATTTTTGATTTTGGGTTTGGAGACTTCACTTAGGAAATTTGAATATGCTAAAATGAAGTTCCAAAGTTATTTGAAATTTTTTGGATTTTTGATTTGGAAACTTTACTTAGTAAATGTGAGTATGCAAAGTGAAGTTTCAAAATGTGTTTAAAAGTTTTTGATTTTTGGATTTGGAAACTTTACTTAGCAAATTTGAGTATGCTTAGTGAAGTTCCGAAATGTGTTTGAAATTTTTTTATATTTTTAAATTTGGAGGCTTCACTTAGAAAATTTGAGTATGCTAAATGATGTTCCAAAATGTGTTTCAAAATTTTGAGTTTTGAATTTGTTGACTTCTTAGTATGCTAAATGAAGTTCCAAAATGTGTTTGAAATTTGAAAATATGATTGTTAAATTTCAATTTGTGAAAAGAGGACTTCCATTCAAAAAATTGGGGTATGTAGGAATGGAGGTCAATCTTATTTTTTAAAATGTGAAGATTTTTATTTTCTGTGGGATTATTATTTTTTGAAAGAGAGGAATTCCGGCTTAATCATATGTGAGATATGTTTAAGTGGGATGTCCAAAATGATGTTATTTTTAATTAGGAATGAAATCTTTATTTAATAAATTTGAGTATATTAAATGAAGATGTTCACATATGCTTTTGGAAAATTTAATTTTAAATGAAAATGAAACTCTTATTCAATAGGTGTGAGTGTATTGAATGGAAAGGTTCATATGTACTTTTTGAAAACTTTATGATTATGATTTTGATTTTTGTAAAGATGATTGTTCATTTTATTTTGAAAATGGAATCTTGAAAGTGAATTGAAAGAAGATGTTCATTTGTGCTTTTGGAAAAGATTGTTAGTTTTATTTTTGAAAATTACTACATGTAACAATTATGAGAATTATTAAATGAGGGTAATAAAATTTTGTGGAAAATATTTTATTAAGTGCATTTTTGAAAAAGTGTTTTTGAAAAGAAAAGTTCTTATGGAAAATTTATTCTCTTTATTATTTTAGAATGAACCTTTCCTTATCATAAAAAGTGATAAGGAGGAAGTCTTTAAATATTTCTTTTATTTAGATCTTTTCATTTTTTTACCCATTGGAGAACCCAACAGTGGTTTTAAGTCCAACATGAGTGCGGTCCTAAAACCTAAAGATGTTGGCTAACTTAACTTAAGGATGAAATGAGCTAACTTCCAACAAAAAGAAAGATAGTATTGAATTCATACCAAAGTGAAAATACACTATCAATGATTGAAGACAAAAATCATTTATCAAAGATGGAGAGAGGATCCATCCCTAGTGGAGTCGCCAGAAAAATCTGTGGTGAAAATTTTCCATATAGTCACCTTCAAATCTATTTGTTAGAAGGAGAAGGCAAGAATATAAAATGTCATCTTTTTAGGACACCATACAGATCCGCAGATGTGCTTATTCAGGTGATCGAGTATGTCATCAAGGAATAGTGTACTATCTCGAAAGACAGAAGTCACTACTCTTTAATGGACCTAATCACCTTAATAAGAACTCCCAGGATGATAGATTGCATATGTACTGAGATTCTTCCCCTACTTTACATGGAAAAAAGCGGGGTTTATTTTAAACTGAGTTTGTTAAGTTCCCTACAGGGGCAAGCCCCATAGTTAATTACATCCTAAGGGATGGGATCCTTTAGGAATACACTTAATTAAGGTAAATGATCGTTATCTTCAAAGATTTCAATAGGAAATGACTATCAATCGATTAATTTATTTTTTTTGAAGATCAAATGGGATTGATCAAAGAGGGGGAGTTATTATTGAAGCCAAAAGAAAGATAAGTAGGAGATTTCCACGATGCTAGGAAACCTAGTGAGCATCTCAAACTATCCTATGGTTGGGCTTTACATTTTTGAAATTGATTTAATTTGTTTGAGTTGAAATTTTCATTAGAAATTTAGCACTTATGATTCCATAACACAACATTATTGAAATGCCTAAGAGGTGAGGATTTAAGCTTTTGGCCCACAAAGGGGAGAAGCAGCCTCAGAACCTAAATCTAGGGAGCTTTGGCAAGGACCAAAAGCACAACCTAAATCTAAGGAGAAAATGGTTATTTGGTTTGGCTCCACAAGAGAGGACAAACCACCCAACTGTTCGGACTAACAACTACCTGGGGGGGCTGCCACTATCTCCTCCTATGATTTTAAATTCATGTAGGTAAATCATATGTTTATGCAAGATAGCTAGGCTCTTATTTATTTAGAAAGAGACTAAATTTTTAAACTTACTCCCTAAAGAGACTAGATCATGTAAGGACATGCTTCAAATGGCCTAAATCTAATGAAATTCAAATTTAATTTTATTTTCATTTTTGAATAATTATTTTGACTCAGGCTAATATGATTCATATGTCTATTGCATGAGAAATAAAGTTATTGGCCAAAATCAGTGAGAAGGGAGGAGGCATGTTTCCACAATGGCTCTCACAGGTCAAGCCAAGTTTCTTTGAAAAATGTGGAAGCCCTCCAATCAATAGTGAAATAAGATGTTGTTGTGCAGGATATTGTTAAAGAAATACACATCCAGCTAAGGGGTTGCTAATTCTTTTATCTTGATTTTAAACCAAAACTTTAGGTGAGGTTATGAATTCTTTATTTTTAATTTTGAGTTGTTAAGTTTGGTAAAAGATTTATTTTTCCCTAAAGAGCCTAATCCATATCCATTCCATTCATAAAGCAAGGAAGAAACTAGAAAAAATATTCCACTTAATGCACAAGCTAAAAAAATCATCAATCAATTTATAAAGCTAATCACGAAAAGAATTAGAAACCATTGTGGTCTGGAACCACCGCACAAACTCAAAAAATAAATTGGGTAGCAAGGATTTCATTGTTATTGGGGTCTTCAAGCTTCATTTCTTCTTTCTTCTTTTCTTCTTTCTTGTTCTTCTTTCTTCTTTGGTTCCTTCTTCTGGATGGTTGGAAGGTGGATGCTCCAAGGCTTCACATGGTGCATAAGATAGGATTTTATGACCAATGCTCATCCTAATCCCCATAACAATCATTCCAAAATCATAATTGTACAAATTTACATGAAAAGGAAAAGTGAAAATCTAACTAACACCTGCAAAATAGAGATTAGCTAAAACAAACCACACAAATCCCAAACATGTATATTGGACTTATCACCCCACACATGGGTGACTAAGTCCACTTATGGATTATGCTTAGGGTATAAGCACCTGCAAGCAAAAGCATTTATATTTTTATTTATGATAGTGCCCCTTAAGCATAATCCCATGTAGAAAATAATGGTTAGACTAAGCTCATTCTACCATTCATTCTATGGGCATACTCCCTAACATCTAGTCTAAAACATATATCACAAAACAAAACAAACATTAAACATAGAGGAGGGTTTCATTTAAGTGGTGACTTAGGCTAATGTGAGTGCTTTGAAGGTTTGTGTGGTATGCTTAGCTATGGCTTTAGGTTTAAATTTTCTAAGTATGAAAACATGTTCAACTTAGAGGAGGGTTTCACTTAAGTTGCTTAATTGCTTTAGGTTGATTTTATTTCATGTTTTGTTCAAGTTCAAGTGAATCCTACAATTAATTACTAAGTTATAAAGAGAGGGAAAGAGAAGAAAACTTATCTTTCCTTCCCAAACTTAAGTAATTTCTAAAGTATATTCACATTTTAGTTTTGTTTAATGAATATTTTGGTTAAGTGTTTTAATTAATCGTATGCTTAGATGAACTCTAAATAAACCTATTCAAAAAGAAAGGCATTTTAAGATTAAATAAAATGAACCAAATTCACAAAACATACATCACTTCATTTCTTTCCCAACATGTATAACATGCATATTTATGAGTCCTAAGCATATTTATACATACAAGTGAGAATATTTAACACACTTTATGAAGCAAGTAATCCATTTAAGAAATTTTGGAAATTTAATATGCATGATTTTCTTTAAGTAGAAAAGGGTTTCTTATCCAATCTTCACAAGCACACATGAAAGTAAGAAAGGCATAAGTGAGTACAGTGCCATTATTGACCAGAGGTGTAAGGTACAAGACCTACTTAGGGCTACTTAAAGCCTCATAACCTCAAGGTTGTCCAGACTAATATACCACTTTCCTTAAATACAAACATGTGTACAAAAGAAATAAATTTTAAAGAAAGAATGCAAAAGTTGTGTTAATTGATTCATTTTATTATGCAATTTATGTTTGCAAGCATAGGTAACCCTTCTTAAGTGATAGCATAGGAATGAATAGGATATGGAATTAGGTAAGCATTAGGTTCTTTTCAAATGAACCATACATCTTACCAACTCCTATTTAAAACTATACTAACATAAAAGAGAAAGGAAATCTATGCTAAGCACATCCTTATATTTTCTTCAAATGCAAGCTTATAATTTAAATATAAGTAGCACACTGTCAGATTTGATAATTGATTTATATGTTTTGAAAATAATTTTAATTTTGTAGTGATAATAGCCACTCATATTTCTACTTTAGCCAACACATGCAAATTTAACATAAAGTACATAATTTCTTTTTTAAATTTGAATTTGAAAAATATGGATGTAAGAAACCACATGACATACAAATTTAACATGTTGGGGAAAGAATCAAAGTAATGAAAGCATGTAAACACATTCACTTTAATTAAATCCTAAATACATTCTTATGGAATAAGAAGGCTTTAAATAAATCAAAGTTAATCTTATGTGATTTTTGTTTGATCTTAAGTTTGATTTAATTTTGAAAATGTAAGTTGAGTTTGCTATTCCTAACCCATTCTCACATGTGTTTGATATTTTTGTTTAATTTTTAGATGATTATATTTATTTTAAGTTTTGATTAGGTTAAGGTATAAATTAAATAAATTAATTAAGCCTTACCTACACAACCTTAGTATAATTAACCAAATAATTATGAGGCAATGAGATGACATAAAAACTCACAAGGAATTTAAACTTGCAATTCACATTACAAGAAAAGGGCCTAATGCAATTTGGTTCATGATTAATGGTTAATTAAGCTAATGGGTTTAGCTTAAGTAATTTCAAAACACCCTTTCATACATATGAATCAGGTTTTGATTTCCTCAATTGAACTTAGGCTATTCAACACCTAAGCATCTACCCAAAGTAGATTAATTAATTTCTAGAAGGTTTTAGAATTTTTAGAAATTAATTAAGGGGATAAATAATAATTTAACCATTAATTAAGATAGGATTAAGGAAAGAAAAGGGGGTTTAGGGAATGGCTTAAGGGAAATGCCCCAAAATTATTCCCTAAATCTCTTATCCACTAGATCTAACCTTAATTAAACTTAATAATGGATTAAAAACACTAATAAGAACCCTAATTATTCTTAATTACATAAGGAGGGTAATTAAGAAACATATTTGTAATTTCTCCAATTAAGCCTTAAAAAAATCCCAAGAAAATTGGGTGAGGTAGAGGACATCTCTTAAAACATACCCAAGAAGTTTGGGATTAATCAGAGAATTAACTAAGAAGTAATTAGCAAAATAAAATTTTTATTAAAACCCAAAATTAAAGATAAGGATAATTCAAAATCCATTGAAATTATTTTTAAACTATTCTAGGTTGAATTATCTTTCCATAGAAGTTTACCTCATAGTTTTTTGAATTTTAATAAGAGAGATATGAATTTTTTAAGATTAGGAGATTAATTAAAATTAATTAAATCCCCTAACTAATCCCTCAGCTCATAGTGTGACACACGACGGTGGTGGTCAGCGCACTTTCAATGCGTCACGTGGTCACTTAAACATCAAATCAGGGTGGCGTCTTGTGGGACGTGCTTTGATCCTATTGATCGAATGCGATCATCTGGTTTTAAAAGGGATAAATTATTTCTAAAACATAAGATTAATCATGGCCAAGATCACCCGAGCTCTTCTATTAAGCTCAATAGAGACCGTCCATGATCTAAGGAAAGATTCGAGCTCGATTGAGCTCATATTGGAATGAGACATCACCCACACCATCTAAAGATAATAAGAAGCCTATCCAATGGTGGATTTCTCATGACATAAAAATTGCTTTCACAAAAGACCAACACCCCCTAAGCTAAGTGGTCTGAAAATTCCATACCTCGCCAGAGGTGATCACCAGTGCTCGAGCTCGATGAGGTAGATTTGTCTAGTGGAGACGAAGCCCTGTTGAAAGTTTTAACCCTTGGGGTTTAGTGGATCTCCTATGGACCAACACCATTTCACTTTGCTTGCGGCTTTGATCCAATTTCACCTCTCCTTGCCTTGGGAACTCGAATGAGAGCTTGGGTGCACTCAAATTGATCCTCTGAGGGAGTGTGCAAGAGGAATTGGAATGGATTTGAGTATAGAGGAAGTTGAAGATACAAAGGAACTCCTCTATTTTCCAAAGAAGAAAACCAAGAAATACACTTTTCAAATCCCTCTTAAGAAGCTTAGGATGGCTCTCTGATCTTTCCTAACACTCACTAGGCTTCAATCAAATGTGGGATTGATCATTTTAAATTGAATTAGGGGGAGTATATCTCCCCCTATGGAAATCAGATAGTTGATACCTCCCTTACCATTTTGATCCAATTAACTACATTAGAGGGGTTATTAGATCTGTTTAGAGTTGGCACATGGTTGGTTTGAGGTCTTGAGTGGATTACTAACCTCCCATGTGCATCAAATTGAGTGGAAGGAGGAATTTGAATTGGTCAAAATGAGCAAGGGGGTAGGGTTTGGCCTTGGGTCCATTTGGGCTGACCCAAACCCATTGGGTTGGGTGCACTACTCTTTATTGGGTCCACTTGAGCTATTAGGAAGGCATCAAGTTGATATGAAGAGGGTATGACCAAATTTCCCGTAGATTAGTCCATAATTTGTTCTATGGCCTAGAAGTAGAATGGTCATTTGGCTAATTTTTCAATTTGGATATGTGGGTATATAGAGAAACTAGGTTTGGCCAAGTTTCATAAGATTTGGAATTCATTTGATAAGGTTTGGCTCATGTTGACCCATTTAGGTCAAAATTGGTCAACTTGAGTCAAGTTGACCAATTGGTCAAATTAGGTCAAACCAAGGGTTGGGTCAAGTTCATACGACCATTTGAAATGTTTTGGCGTCTTCGGTTTGGTTCAATTTGGATTAGTTTTGAATTTGGCTCATATGACTTCATTTAGGTCAAATGGGTCAATTGACTTATTTGACCCATTTGACCTATTTGAACTAGGTCATGGGTTGGTTTAGGTTTTGTTAGTCATATGGAGTGGATTGGAATCTTTATTTCCAATCAATTTTGATTAAGTTTCTAACATGACCCCTTTAGGTCAAGTTGGGTCTAAGGTCAAAGGTTAGGTATGGTTGGCCAATTGAGGCTTTAGTCAAGTTCAACAAGTGATTTGGAATGAACTTGACCCATTGGTTTGAATCAATTTGGCCTATGATGGAATTTGGCTATGTTAGGTTTAATTTTGGGCTAGACTTGGTCAACTCTTATGTTTGACTTGGTTTGACCCAATTTGATTGATTAATCATCCCATGATGATTGTTGATCATGATGCGAGGTGTAGGTGAGTTTGATTCAATTCAATTTGGTTAGGATTAGAATTTGGCTCATAATGGTACTTTAGGTCACTTTGGGTCAAGTGAGCCTAAGTGGGTCAAATGGCTTGGTCAAAGCTTGATTTGAGCTTGAATAAACTTGCATATGGACTTATGATTGAAATATAAATCCATTTGCAAGTGGTTAGAAGTTAAATGGGCTTGGATCAATTTGACAATTTCATATTCAAAGGAAGAATATGAAAGGATTTAGGGTTTGATTTTTGAATTAGATTTTCATTTGGTGATTGAAGTCTGCATTTATATTTGGATTCATGATTGTATGGTTGATTGAATCATGAAGGAAAATCAAGAGTTTGGCTTAATTTGAAATTGATTTGGCTAAGTTCAAGATTTTGACTTAAAATGCTTAGGTTAGATTTTGAATAGATTTGAGTTTGATTTTTGGAATTGGTTTTGATTGTTTGAATTTATATTTCATTTATATATGTGAATATAAGTAAGAATATAAATGGATTAAGAGAAAATTTCAAGGATTTGAAGTGGTTTAATCATGATTTAAGCTAAGTCCCTTAAATGGAATTTTAAAGGACTTACGAAATTTTTGGAGTTTGAAGATTGAATTTTTGAATTGGGTTTGATTGATTTATATTTATATTTCATTTATATATGTGAATATAAATGATAATATAGATTATTTTTGAAAGAATATCATGAATTTGAATTGATTTGATCATGATTTAGGTCAAGTCCTTAAAGGGAGAACTTAAAGAACTTAGAAAATTTTCATGAATTGATTTTGAGTTTTGAGTTTAGTTTGATTGGTTTGAATCTATATTTCACTTATATATGTGAATATAAATGAGAATATAAATGAATTATGAGAAAATCTTTTGAGTTTGAATTGGTTTGATCATAGTTTTGGTTAAGTCCTTAAAGGCAAATTTTAGGACTTAGGAAATTTTTGGATTTAGGAAATTCATTCATGAGTTTCAATCAAGGATTTCAATTATGAATTTCAATCACATTGAGTTGATTTGAGTTTGGAGAAAATCAAATAAGATTGATTTGGAGTTTGACTTAAAGGAAGGAAAGTGAGGAATGGTTCAAGCTAAGGGTATGAGTTTTCCTAACACCTAAGGCATGACTATTCTATGGCTAACTCTTATAAGTCTCTGTAAGTTGAGTGTCCACCTAATCATTAAATGTGTCTTAAGACTAAGGATCCCTTAAAGTCTAAGAGGAATCCTATGTCTAAGATAGGGGTGTTGAGAGCTCATTCTAAAAATAAAGTCGACAAAAGCCCAAGCTCCATCACTACCACAAGTACACCATAAGTGAGAGCACCCAATTATTTTAATCAACGAGCTCTACTTAATGAAATATTATAAATCATGTTTAAAAGTAATCATCATCAATGAAAATTCCATTTTGAATTCAATCTCTTCCATGTTGAAGGTATTTTTGTTTGTGAATCTGCCATGATGTGTTTAGGGAAGGTGTAAGGAACTCGAGTTACGTCCTATCCTTCATCAACACAACAAAAATATAAACTAGATACAAACATATAAAAAAGCACATATATTTTATCTTAGGCTACTCTGAGTTGAGATAACGCCCTTTGCTACACTGGGTGGTCGTTACACGCTAGTGTGTCACCCCAGTGATCTTCTTACTTTGGAGTATGTAAGCCTACTACACTTTCATTCCTTACTTGGCCATTGCACATCGATAAGCTCATTGTTAGTTTGGTTGGCTTTACTACGTGGTCGGTAAGCTACCTCATGTTGGCTTCATTCAACTGGATGTGCATCTGCTATGCTTTGTTCTTGTATTGTCCTTCGTGCACTTACTTGGTTGAGTATATTTGAGGTTTAAGATAAGTACCCTAGTGGCACCTTCCCTCTTGAATGCTTCAAGTCTAGGTCCAGTCCTTCCTCGAGGCTCCCCACTAAGTAGTTGCTCTAGGTTAGATAACATCTGACCCACCGACGATAGACTATCCCGGTGATCAGTTCTGCTTAGAAAGTTGTAAGCCTACATGTTTTCTTTCTAGATTAATCATTGCACACTGACAGGCAACTTAGGTTGGTTGGTTCTCACTTTGTTGATGGATACACTATAGGTTGGTTGGTTTTTGCACCTTAAGATACACCACTCATGGTAGATGTAACTCTTTTATACTTTCTCCTTGAGTTGGCCACTGTACAACTATAGGCTTTCTTTTCCATGGCTCAGGATAAGGCTCCTAGTAGCATCTCCCCTATGGGTACTATATTTGGATCACATCCTTTGTGACCCCATTTAGACACTACCTGTTACTACTAGATTGAACAGTTCCCCTTTCCTACTAACCACCCCTGTGGTTGGGGAATCCATCCTATGGATTTGCAAATTCTCTCTTGGTCCACTAAATATGAGATAGGTAAAGGCTAACATAGCCCCTTCTTTGTGTGGTCCCTCGCACACGAATAGGGCCCACTTAAACATATAAATATGGTATATATTCACTTGTGGATTAGGAGGACACCCTTAGCGTTACCTTTTCCCAAGCAGGTATCTTATCTTTAGGGCAGTGTCAGCAAAACTCCCTATAACAATCTTTTGACTACTCTTGAATTGATATAAGTCCCCAATGACATTCACTCAGTAATCACCCCTAAGCCTGGTTCAATTTGTTGTGCTACCAACAGGTCACCCCAATGATTGTTCCCTACTTTGGAAGATGTAAGTCTGCTACACCTTTTTCCTAGCACAACCATTGCACACTGAAAGGCAACCCCTTAGGTTGGTTAGCTCTACCCAACAACCAATAGACTATCTCTTTGGATTTGTAAATTTGAGATAGGACAAGTCTGATATAGCCCCTTCTCAGTGGGTTTATCGCACACAAACATGGTCCATAAATTAAATCTATAAAATTTGATCGAGCTCACATCCCCAATGGATATGCCTTCAATTCAAAATCAAACTAAACCAAACAAATAATATCAAATCACATGAAATTAAGATAAAATTAATCCTGACTACTTTTGAGTTGACATAAGTCCCCAGCGACATTCACTCAGTAGTCTCCATAGGTTAGGTTTGATTTATTGTGCATCCAACAGGTCACCCCAGCGATTATTCCTTGCTTTGGAAGATGTAAATCTACTACACCTTCTTCCTAGCATAGCCATTTCACACTGAAAGGCAACCCCTTCGGTTGGCTAGCTCTACCCCATAGCGAGTAGGCTATCCCTTTGGATTTGTAAACTTAAGGTAGGTTAAGGCTGATATAGCCCATTCTTATTCAGTCCATCACACACCGACAGGGTCCATACATTAACTTGATTAAATTAAACCCAATTTTATTTTTCTCATTGGAGTTAAATCAAACCCTTCTCCCTAGTGGAGCCCCAAATAATATATAAAAAAGTCAAGCAAACAAATCAAATTCAAAACCAACCTCCCTAGTGGAACCAAATTAAACCAACTCTCCCAATAGAGTCTAAATCAAAGAAATCAAACCAAACTCTTATCCCCAGCAGATACATCGCCAAATAAATCTATAAAATCAAACTCAAATCTCAATCCTCAGCGGATTGCCCAAACCTACTTTCTTAGTGGAAGGTTCATATACCCGATCCCTAGCAGTCTCGAGCCCATATCTTTAGTAAATATGTCTCCACATCAATTAATATAAAACAAATTAAATTTGATTCGATCTTAATCTTCAATGGATTATAGATTCTTATCCCAATGGATCTTCTTTCCATAAATCATATAATCAAATCAAATTCAAACCGTATCCCCAACATATTTTCTTCTTATATGCCCTCGACAAAGACCCTTCACATGTCATGTCCAATGCATGTATGATCCCCTAGTTGATCTCCCTCCATGTCCATGACGTGAAACTCTCATAAAATCTTAATTTCTTCTCTTATGCACACCTTTAATACTTCAACCAAAATCCTAAAAATGTGTTTGTTCAAATTACATCATCTTAACATTGTAATCAAAATTTTATGATTTATGATGGTGCAAGCTCAAACTAACAATATCATGCTAAACATATTATAGTGTGAATTAACACACTATATTATTATATTATAATATATGATGTTATATTATAATTTGTAATAATATAATATATTTTCTAACATTACACCTCATTAGAATCACTTAGAAAAACAAATAACAAAATCTTCTCAAAAATGTGAATAATGTTCATTTTTGATGTAAAATTATTATTATTTTTATTAGAAATGGTACAAAATAGCATAATTTTGGTGTTGCTTCTTGGTGTGTTCCATGAATTTGGCCAAATTCTTCAATCTCAACCTTCAAATTAACATTTTTGTGAGTTTTGAACCAATGTATTATAACAATAGTAAAACATACTAAAATGTACAATAATATTTAAACACACATTCACCACCACATTCATATATATATATATATATATATATATATATATATATATATATATATATATTATATATTATTATTATGTACATTATATGTTAACATAAAATATATTATCTTACATTACACCTTAAAATGAGTCACTTTAAGCAAAAAATTTATAAAATTTGGTTGAAAATTGAACATTTATTTTGGATGCAAAATTCCATTCTTTTGATTAAATGACACACCATAACACATCCCTAATGATGTTCCCTAAATCTTTCCTTAAATTTGGTCAAATCCCATCATCTTAGCTTATAAATCAATATTTTTATGAATTATACTAGTACAAACTCTACTACATCATACCATAACAAATTAAAATATGTTGAACAATAAGTAGTAATACATAATTGTATACTATAATGCATGATGCAACACTATGTTATTGTATTCTATATTATAATACACTATAACATATTATATTTTATTATATTGTGTATCACATCACAAGGGATTGCTTAAGATAAAAAATCATAAAATTAGTCTAAAGAATAAAAAACTATATATTTTAGTATCACTTACATATTTTAAATTCAAATAATATATTATTATGCCATGATCTACCAATTATGAAATTGGCAAAATTCCACCATTTTTAAGTCTAAATCAACATTTTTATAAATAATGCTAGTGTAGGCTCAACTACAGGATTGTAAAATACTAAAAGAATTTAAAATGTGTAGAACAATATATTATGATATATGATGCAATACAATGTTACAATATGTAATACTAATTTTCAAAATAAAATCTTACTTTTTAAACTACAAGTGGAATAGCACACCTTTGGTACTACAACCTAATTCCCACTTCAAATTTAACATATTTCATCATCTTATTTATTAAATCAATATTTTTATGATTTATAATAATATAGACTATAGGGCACAATACCATATTATACTAGAACATTTCAAAATATCTTATAATATCCAAAAACACATCACTCATGCTCAAATACATGATGCTACATTATGCTATAATATATCGTAATATAATATGCTTTATGGTTGGGTTTAGGGTATTCAAATCTCTAATAGTCAAGGGAAAGTCACTTGAAGATATTTTTTTTATCTACCATAACTTTGTTAGGATTAGGTCATTCTTTAGATCTACTCCTAATGACATGTTTATTCAAGGCTTAGGGTTTAGGGTTAGTTTAGGGTTTATAGTTTAGGATTTGGGATTTAAGGTTTATGTTTTAGGGTTGTAGGCTTTAGGGATTACGGTTTAGGGCTTTACGGTTTAGGTTTTAAGGTTTAGGGTTTTTTTATTTTAGGGTTAGAGTTTAGGGTTTAAGGTT
The DNA here is from genome assembly GCA_021442155.1 of Cymbidium sinense. NCBI lineage: Eukaryota > Viridiplantae > Streptophyta > Magnoliopsida > Asparagales > Orchidaceae > Cymbidium > Cymbidium sinense. The sequence goes on along the minus strand of CM038214.1, from coordinate 39,102,380 downwards.
TAGGATTTAGGGTTTAGGGTTTAGAGTTTAGGGTTTAATGTTTAGGGTTTAGGGTTTTTAGGGTTTAGGGTTTAGGGTTTAGTGTTTAGGGTTTATGTTTTAGGTATAGGGTTTAAGTTTTAGAATTTGGTTTAGGGTTTAAATTTTTTTTTTAGTTTTTAATAGAGAACAAATTCAGATTCAACATTTTTTCTTTTTGATTTCATCAACCAAGTAGTAGCCCTAGTTTTATAAGACACAAGGAAAGACATAGATAAAAAAATGAGCACCCATAGAGAAAATCAAAACCCTAGATAAGTAAAATCATATCTACTATAAAGGCACAGTTTTGTAAGCGGGTCGATCGATTATTCTTCGCCCAGCCCATCAAGCACCCCGCCTCAAGTAGCGTAATGCCATCATATCCCCAATCTATCCCTCCACCACCACCACGGTAATAACCTCCGTTGCTCCTCCCGCCTCCATAACCATTAAAGCTTTGACCACAACCTCCATATCCACTAGCACCTCCAGATGCCCCACCACCACTATGATAGCCACCGCCTAGGCCTTCACCTCGACTGCTAGATCTAGACTGAGCCTAGTTGACGGTGATGTTCCCACCATCAAGCTTCTACCCATTCATAGGGTAGGGTTTTAGTGGGGTTTTGTTTATTTGTGGTCAGGTTTTGGGGTTTAAAGTTTAGGGTTTTGGGTTTAGGGTTTAGGGTTTAGGGTATAGAGTTTAAGGTTTAGGGATTTAGTGTTTAGGAGTTTATGCTTTAGGTATAGAACTTAGGCATTAGGGTTTATGGTTTAGAGTTTAGAGTTTAGGGTTTTAGGGTTCATGGTTTAAGGTTTAGGGTTTTTAAGGTTTAGTTTAGGGTTTAGTTTTAGGATTGATAAGGTTTAGGATTTTTTTTAAATTAAGTGAACTAGTAGGTTTAAGTTTATTTAATTTAGTTTAGTTTTATTTTATTTATTTTAGTTTATTTATTTTTATTTTTATTTAGTTTTATTTTTATTTTTATTTAGTTTAGTTTATTTATTTTAGTTTAGGTTTTTTATCTTAGTTTATTTTATGTTTAGGTTTATTTTTAGTTGAGCTTTATTTTATTTTATTTTTTTTAGGTTTTGTTTTATTTTATTTTAGGTTTTGGTTTAGGTTTTTATTTTATTTTTAGGTTTAGGTTTGTAGGTTCTTATTTTAGGTTTATTTTTAGGTTTTATTTTTTTTATTTTGGGTTTAGGTTTATTTTTAGCTTATTTTATCTTATTTAATTTAGGTTTAGGTTTAAGTTTAGTTTATTTAGGTTTTATTTATTTTAGTTTAGATTATTTTATTTTAGGTTTAGGTTTATTTTATTTTGTTTATTTTATTTTTAGTTTAGGGTTTAGGTTTTATTTTTTATTTATTTTTCAATTTTTTTAGGTTTATTTTATAAGTTTAGGTTTTATTTAGTTTATATTCTATTTTATTTTAGATTTATTTTATTTTTAGTTTTTATTTTATTTAGGTTTTTTATTCTTAGGCTTATTTTATTTTTTAGTTTAGGTTTTTATTTATTATAATTTATTTTTCTTTTTAGGTTTTGGTTTTGGTTTTAGTTTTGGCTTTTATTTCATTAGATTTGTTTTAATTTATTTAGGTTTAGGTTTTTCTATTTTTTATTTTAGGTTTTGTTTAGTTTAGGTTTATGTATTTAGGTTTTTAGGGTTTAGGCTTTAGGGTATAGTGTTTTATGGTTTAGGGTTTTAGGGTTTATGGTTTACGGTTAGGGTTTAGGGTTTAGGTTTAGTTTAGTGTTTATGCTTTATGGTTTTAAGTTTTGAGGGTTTAGGGTTTATGGTTTAGGGATAACTTAGGGTTTAGGGTTTATTTAGGGTTTAGGGTTTTTATGGTTTTGGGTTTAGTGTTTAGGGTTTTATGGTTTAGGGTTTAGGGTTTAGGGTTTAGGGTTATGGTTAGGGTTTATGGTTTAGAGTTTAGGGTTTAGGGTTTAGGGTTTAATATTTAGGGTTTAGGGTTTAGGGTTTAGGGTTTAATGTTTAGGGTTAGTTTAGGGTTTTTTAGGGTTTAGGGTTGTAGGTTTAATGTTGTAAGATTAGGGTTTATGCTTTAAGGTTAGTTTTAGGGTATAGGGTTTAGGGTTTTTTTTGAAAAATTAAGTAAACAAGTAGGTTTAGGATTATTTAGTTTATTTAGTCTATTTTTTATTTATTTTACTTTATTTTACTTTATTTTATTTGTATTATATTTATTTAGGTTTTTTTTTATTTTTATTTAGTTTAGTTTATTTATTTTTGTTTATGTTTTTTATTTTACCTTATTTTTTAGGTTTAGGTTTAGGTTTATGTTTATTTTTTAGTTTAGTTTTATTTTTAGTTAATTTTTTAGGATTTGGTTTTATTTTTTATTTTTAGGTTTAAGTTTTTATTTTATTTTTTTAGGGTTAGGCTTTATGTTTTTATGTTAGGTTTATTTTTAGGTTTTATTTTTCACTTTAGGTTTAGGTTTATTTCTAGTTTATTTTTTACTATTTAGTTTAGGGTTTAGGTTTAAGTTTAGGTTTTATATAATTTAGTTTAGTTTATTTTAGTTTAGCTTTAGGCTTATTTTATTTTGTTTATTTTAGGCTTAGGTTTTTTAAAAAAAAAAATTTAGTGTTTAGGTTTTATTTTTTATTTATTTTTAGGTTTTAGTTTTAGGTTTGTTTTTTGGGTTTAGGTATTTATTTAGTTTTTATTTTATTTTATTTTAGGTTTATTTTATTTTTATTTTACGTTTAGTTTTTATTTTATTTAGGTTTTTTATTTTTAGATTTATTTTATTTTTCACTTTAATTTAGGTTTTTTATATATTTTATTTTTTTTAGTTTTTATTTTATCATATTTTTTCATTTAAGTTTGGTTTTAATTTATGTTTTCATTTTATTTTATTTAGGTTTAAGTTTTTTTATTTATTTTATTTTTAAATTTTAATTTGCTTAGATCTAGGTTTTTAGGGTTTTAGTGTTTAGGGTTTGGAGATTAGGGTTTAGTGTTTAGGGTTTTTAGGTTTAAGATTTTAGGGTCTAGGGTTTAGTGTTAGGGTTTAGGGTTTAGGGTTTAGGATTTAGTGTTTAGGATTTAGGGTTTAAGGTTTTTAGGGTTTAGAGTTTAGGGTTTAGGGTTTAGGCTTAGCTTAGGGTTTAGGGTTAGTTTAGGGTTTAAGGTTTAGGCTTTACTGTTTAGGGTTTTAGGGTTTAGGGTTTAGGTTTAGTTTTAAGGTTTAGGGTTTAGGGTTTATAGTTTAGGATTTAAGGTTTAGGATTTTTTTTAAAATTAAGTAAACTAGTAGGTTTAAGTTAATTTAGTTTATTTAGTTTATTAAGTTTATTTTTTATTTATTTGAGTTTATTTTATTTTGTATTTTTATTTAGGTTTATTTTTTATTTTTATTTAATTTAGTTTATTTATTTTAGTTGAGGTTTTTTTATCTTAGTTTATTTTTATGTTTAGGTTTATTTTTTAGTTGAGCTTTATTTTTATTTTATTTTTTAGGTTTATGTTTTATTTTTTATTTTTAGGTTTTGGTTTAGGTTTTTATTTTATTTTTTAGGTTTAGGTTTTAGGTTTTAGGTTCTTATTTTAGGTTTATTTTTAGGTTTTATTTTTTATTTTGGGTTTAGTTTTATTTTTAGCTTATTTTATTTTATTTAATTTAAGTTTAGGTTCAAGTTTAGTTTTTTAGGTTTTATTTATTTAAGTTTAGATTATTTTATTTTAGGTTTAGGTTTATTTCTAGTTTATTTTTTACTATTTAGTTTAGGGTTTAGATTTAAGTTTAGGTTTTATTTAATTTAGTTTTGTTTATTTTAGTTTAGCTTTAGGCTTATTTTATTTTGTTTATTTTAGGCTTAGGTTTTTTTAAAAAAAAATTTAGGGTTTAGGTTTTATTTTGTATTTATTTTTAGGTTTTAGTTTTAGGTTTGTTTTTTGGGTTTAGGTATTTATTTAGTTTTTATTTTATTTTATTTTAGATTTATTTTATTTTTATTTTACATTTAGTTTTTATTTTATTTAGGTTTTTATTTTTAGATTTATTTTATTTTTATTTTAATTTAGGTTTTTTTATATATTTTATTTTTGTTTAGTTTTTATTTTATTATTATTTTTCATTTAGGTTTAGGTTTTAATTTATGTTTTCATTTTATTTTATTTAGGTTTAAGTTTTTTTATTTATTATATTTTTAGGTTTTATTTTGCTTAGATCTAGGTTTTAAGGTTTTAGGTTTAGGGTTTGGAGTTTAGGGTTTAGTGTTTAGGGTTTTTAGGTTTAGGGTTTTAGGGTTTAGGGTTTAGTGTTAGGGTTTAGGGTTTAGGGTTTAGGATTTAGTGTTTAGGCTTTAGGGTTTAAGGTTTTTAGGGTTTAGAGTTTAGGGTTTAGGGTTTAGCTTAGGGTTTAGGGTTAGTTTAGGGTTTAAGGTTTAAACTTTAGGGTTTAGGGTTTAGAGTTAGTTTAGGGTTTTGAGTTTAGGATTTTAGGGTTTAGGGTTTAGGGTTTAGGGTTTAGGGTTTAGGGTTTGAGTTTAGGGTTTAGGGCTAGTTTAGGGTTTAAGGTTTTTTAGGGTTTAGGATTTAGGGTTGTAGGTTGTAGGTTTAGGGTTTAAGTTTTACGATTAGTTTTATGGTTTAGAATTTAGGGTTTAGGGTTTAAGATTTAGGGTTTAGGTTTAGGCTTTACAATTTTTTAAAAAAATTAAGTGAATCGGTAGGTTTAGGTTTATTTAGTTTATTTTTTATTTCTTTTAGTTTATTAGATTTTTTTAATTTTTTTTAGGTTTATTTTTATTTTTATTTAGTTTAGTTTATTTATTTTAGTTTAGGTTTTTTATTTTAGTTTATTTTTTAGGTTTAGGGTTATGTTTAGCTAATTTTTTATTTTATTTTTATTTTAATTTTCATTTTTTTGTACCGGTTTTATTTTTTATTTTTAGGAATAAGTTTACATTTTTATTTTATTTTTTTATGGTTTAGGTTTTAGGTTTTTATTTTAGTTTAATTTTTTAGGATTTATTTTTTAGTTTAAGTTTACGTTTACTTTTAGTTTATTTTATTTTATTTAGTTTAGGATTTAGGTTTAGGTTTTGGTTTATTTATTTTGGTTTAATTTATTTTAGTTTAGGTTTAGGTTTATTTAAATTTGTTTATTTTAGCTTTATTAGTTTTTTTCACTTCAAGGTTTAGGTTTTATTTATAATTTATTTTTGGGTTTATTTTTTAGGTCTAGGTTTTTATTTTATTTATGTTTTTTTTTATTTTTAGGTTTATTTTATTTTATTTAGTTTAGTTTAGGTTTTTATTTATTTTATTTTATTTTAGTTCTTTCTTTATTTTTTTTTTACATTTAGATTTAGGTATAGGTTTTAGTATATGTTTTTATTTTATTATTTTATTTAGGTTTAGGTTTTATTATTTATTTTATTTTTAGGTTTTATTTATTTTAGTTTAGTTTTTAATTTTTTATGTTTTAGGGTTTAGTGTTTTGGGTTTGGGATTTAGGGTCTAGGGTTCAGAGTTTTAGGTTTTAGGATTTTATGGTTTAGGGTTTAGGGTTAGGGTTTAGGATTTAGGTTTAGGGTTTAGGGTTTAGTGTCTAGGCTCTAGGGTTTACGGTTTAGGGTTTAGGGTTAGCTTAGGGTTTAGGGTTAGTTTAAGGTTTAAGGTTTAGGCTTTATGGTTTAAGGTTTTAGGGTTTAGGGTTTAGGGTTTAGGGTTTAGAGTTAGTTTAGGGTTTAGGGTTTTATTGTTTAGGGTTTAGTATTTTAGGGTTCATGGTTTAGGGTTATGGTTAGGGATAAGGATTTAGGGTTTAGGTTTTTTAGGGTTTAAGTTTTAAGTCTTTTTAGGGTTTAGGGTTTATGGTTAGTTTTTGGGTTTTGGGTTTAGGGTTTAAGGTTTAGGTTTTTTTTTAAATTAAGTAAACTGGTAGGTTTAGGTTTATTTAGTGTATTACATTTTTATTTTAATTTAGGTTAATTTTTTATTTTTATTTTGTTCAGTTTATTTATTTTATGTTTATTTATTTTAGTTTTAGTTTTTTATTTTAGTTTATTTTTTTAAGTTTAGGTTTTGATTTATGTTTATTTTTTAGTTTAGTTTTATGTTTTTTTATTTTTTAGGTATATGTTTTATTTTTTTTTTTAGGTTTAAGTTTCCATTTAGTTTTTATTTTATTTTAAGTTTATTTTATTTTTATTTTACGTTTTGTTTTTTTATTTAGGTTTTTTATTTTAAGGTTTATTTTATTTTCTAGTTAAGTTTAGGTTTTTATTTATTTGATATTAGCTTAATTTTTTTATTTTATTATAATTTTACGTTTAGGTTTAGGTTTAGGTTTAGGTTTAGGTTTTAGTTTTAGTTTTTATTTTATTTATTATATTTAGGTTTAGGTTTTTATGATTTATTTTATTTTTATGTTTTATTTAGTTTAGGTTTTTATGTTTTTAAGGTTTTGGGATTGGGGTTTAGGGTTTGGGGTTTAGGGTTTGGGGTTTAGGATTTAGGGTTTAGGGTTGTAGGTTTTAGGGTTTACGGTTTTGGGTTTAGGGTTTAGGGTTTTAAGGTTTAGGGTTTAGCATTTAGGGTTGTAGGTTTAGGGTTCAGAGTTCAGGGTTTAGGGTTTAGGGTTTGGGGTTATTTTTTAAAATTTAATAAACTCATAGGTTTAAGTTTATTTAGTTTATTTTTATTCATTTTAGCTTATTTTATTTTTAATTTTTGTTTAAGTTTATTTTTATTTTTATTTAATTTAGTTTAATTATTTGAGGTTTATTTATTTTAGTTTAGGTTTTTTATTTTAGTTTATTTTCTAGGTTTAGGTTTAGGTTTATTTTTTAGTTTAGTTTAGTTTTTTTTTTAGGTTTAGGCTTTTTTTTTATTTTTAGGTTTAGGTTTACATTTTTATTTTATTTTCAAGTTTTAGTTTAGGGTTTAGGGTTTCTTATTTTTTTAATAGAGAATAAATTCAAATTTGACATTTCTTCTTTTCAATTTCATCAACTAAATAACACACTAAGTTTTCTATATGACAAGTGATGACATAGATAAAAAATGAGCACACATAGAGCAAATCAAAAACCCTACATAACTAGAACTGTCTCTACTATAAAGACACAGTTCCAAAAGTAGAAGATCGGATTGGCCATTCTTCAGTTTCTCTAGTTCCCATCAACCACCCGACCTCTGAGTGGCGGATCCACCATCGTATCCTAGATCTTTCCCTCCACCACCACCACAACTGTAATCTTCATCACTCCTCCTACCTCCATAACCACCACTGCTCAAACCACCACCTCCATATCCACCATCACCTCCAGATACCCCTCCACCACTGTGATAACTATCGCCTCCACCTTCACCTCCCTTTATCTAGGGAGCATGGTTGGGGTGATGTTCATGCCTTCAAGGTTCTGCCCATTCTTACGATTTAGATTTATTAGGTTTTATGGTTTAGAATTATTTTTTAATTTATTTAGTTACTTTACATTAGGTTTAAGGTTTGGTGTTTAGGGTTAGGGTTTAAAGTTTAGGGTTTAGGGTTTAGATTTTAGGGTTCAGGATTTAGGGTTTTAGGGTTTATGCTTTTAGGGATTAGGGTTTAGGGTTTACAGTTTAGGGTTTAGGGTGTAGTGTTTAGGCTTTAGGGTTTAGGGTTTTGAGGTTAAGGTTTAGGGTTAGTTTATGATTTAGGGTTTAGAGTTTGTTTTAGGGTTTAGGGTTTAGGATTTAGGATTTAGGGTTTAAAGTTTAGGATTTAGGGTTTAGGAGTTTTTTTTTTAAATTAAGTAAACTGGTAGGTTTAGGTTTATTTAATTTATATAGTTTATTTTTTATTTATTTTAGTTTATTTTATTTTTTATTATTATTTAGTTTAGTTTATTTATTTTAGGATTATTTATTTTAGTTTAGGTATTTTATTTAATTTATTTTTTAGGTTTAGGTTTAGGTTTATGCTTATTTTTTAGATTAGTTTTATTTTAATTTTATTTTTAGGTTTAGGTTTTATTTTTTTTTTTTTTATGAGTATGTTTAGGTTTAGGTTTTAGGTTTTTATTTTAGGTTTATTTTTAGGTTTTATTTTTTTAGTTTAGGTTTAGGTTTATTTTTGTTTTGTTTTATTTTATTTAGTTTAAGGCTTTTTTTCTGAGGCTTACGTTTAGTTTATATTAGGTTTAAGTTTAGGTTTTATTTATTTTATCTTAGTTTATTATAGTTTAGGTTTAAGTTTATTTTATTTTATTTATTTTTGGTTCGGGTTTTTTTTCTTGTTTAGGTCTTAGATTTTATTCTGTATTTATTTTTAGGTTTTATTTTTAGGTTTATTTTTTAGGTTTAGGTTTTGTTTAGTTTTTATTTTATTTTATTTTATTTTTGGTTTATTTTATTTTTATTTTACCTTTAGTTTTTATTATATTTAGGTTTTTTATTTTTAGATTTATTTATTTTAGTAAATGTTTTTATTTGTTTTATTTTAGTTTAGTTTTTATTTTTTATTTTATTTTATTTTTATGTTTTGGTTTAGGTTTAGGTTTGGTATTAGGTTATGATTTTAGTTTAGGTTTTTATTTTATTTTAATTTTTATTTTTTATAGGTTTAAGATTTTTTATTTATTTTATTTTAAAATTTTAATTAGTTTAGGTTTAGGTTTTTAGGTTTTTAGGGTTTAGGGTTTAAGGTTTAGGGTTTGGGATTTAGGGTTTAGGGTTTAGGGTTATAGGTTTTAAGGTTTAGAGTTTAAGGCTTAAGGTTTAGTGTTTTAGGGATTAGGGTTTAGGATTTAGGATTTTGGTTTAGGGTTTTAAGGTTTAGGGTTTAGGGTTTAGTGTTTAGGGTTTAAGGTTTAGGGTATTTTTATTTGTTATTATTATTATTTTAATTTTTTTTTTAAATTAGTAAACTGGTAGGTTTATGTTTATTTAGTTTATGCTTTATTTATTTTAGTTTATTTTTTTATTTATTTAGTTTATTTATTTGAGGATTTTTTATTTTAGTTTATTTTTTAAGTTTAGGTTTATTTTTTAGTTGAGTGTTATTTTTATTTTATTTTTAAGTTTAGGTTTTATTTTTATATTTTTAGGTTTAGCTTAAGGTTGTTATTTTATTTTTTAGGTTAAGGTTTTAGGTTTTTATTTTAGGTTTATTTTTAGGTTTTATTTTTTAGTTTAGGTTTAGGTTTATTTTTAGTTTATTTTATATTATTTTGTTCAAGTTTAGGTTTAAGTTTAGTTTATTTTCTCTTTTATTTATTTTAGTTTAGGTTTAGGATTAAGTTTATTTTTTAATTTTATTTTTATTTTAGGTTAAGCTTTTACTTTAGTTTAGGGTTTGGGTTTTATTTTTTAATTATTTTTAGGTTTATGTTTATATTTAGTTTTAATTTTATTTTATTTTTATTTTACGTTTAGTTTGTATTTTATTTAGGTTTTTTATTCTTAGGTTTATTATAATTTTTAGTTTAGTTTAGGTTTTTATTTATTTTATTTTGGTGTTCTTATTTTTTATTTTATTTTATTTTTAGGTTCAGGTTTAGGTTTTAGTTTAGGTTTTTATTTTATTTTGTTTTTTTTATTTTAATTAGGCTTATTTTTTTATTTATGTTTTTTTTTAAGTTTTTTTTAGGTTCGAGTTTTTAATATGGTTTTGTGCTTTGGGTTTATGGTTTAGGGTTTAGAATTTAAGCTTTAGGGGTTTTGGGGTTTAAGGTTTAAGGTTTAGTGTTCAGGGTTTAGGGTTTTGGTTAGGGTTTAGATTTTAGGGTTTAGGGGTTAGGGTTTCAGGTTATTTAGGGTCTAGGGTTTTATTTTAAAAAGTTAAGTAAACCAATAGGTTTAGGTTTATGTAATTTATTTGTTCTTTATTTTATTTTATTAGATTTTTTATTTTTACTTAGGTTTATTTTTTCTTTTTATTTAGTTTAGTTTATTTATTTTATGTTTATTTATTTTTGTTTAGATTTTTTATTTTAGTTTAGTTTTAAAAGTTTAGGTTTAACTTTATGCTTATTTTTTAGTTTAGATTTATTTATATTTTATTTTTTAGGTTTAGTTTTTATTATTTATTTTTAGGTTTAGGTTTAGATTTTTATTTTATTTTTTTAGGTTTAGGTTTTAAGTTTTTATTTTAGTTTTATTGTTAGGTTTGATTTTTTTAGTTTAAGTTTAGGTTTATTTTTAGTTTATTTTATTTTATTTAGTTTAAGGTTTAGGTTTAGTTTATTTTTAGTTTAGGTTTAGGTTTTATTTATTTTAGTTTAGGTTTAAATTTATTTTATTTAATTTATTTTAGGTTTAGTTTTTTTTAGTTTAGGGTTTAGGTTTTATTTTCTAATTATTTTTAGGTTTATTTTTTAGGTTTAGGATTTTATTTATTTTATTTTGGGTTTATTTTATTTTTATTTTACGTTTAGTTTTTATTTATTTAGGTTTTTATTTTAAGGTTTATTTTACTTTTTAGTTTAGTTTAGGTTATTATTTATTATATTTTAGTTTATTTTTTATTTTTATTTTTATGTTTAGGTTTAGGATTAGGTTTTGGCTTAGATTTTAGTTTAGGTTTTTATTTAATTTTATTTTATTTATGTTTAAGTTTTTATGATTTATTTTATTTTTACATTTTATTTAGTTTAGGTTTAAGTTTTTAGATTTTTAGGGCTTAGGGTTTAGGGTTTAAGGTTTAGGGTTTAGGTTTTAGGGTTGTAGGTTTTAGGGTTTAGGGTTTAGGTTTTTGGGGTTTTAGGGGTTAGGATTTAGGGTTTGGGGTTTATGGTTTTAAGGTTTAGGGTTTAGGGCTTAGGGTTATAGGTTTAGGGTTCAAGGTTTATGGTTTAGGTTTAGTTTTAGGATTTAGGGTTTAGGGTTAGGAATTTATTTTAATTAAGAAAACTTGTAGGTTTAGGTTTATTTAGTTTATTTAGTTTTTTATTTATTTATTTTAGTTTATTTTATTTTTTTTCTTTTATTTAGGTTTATTTTAATTTTTATTTAGTTTAGTTTAATTATTTTAGGTTTATTTATTTTTGTTTAGGTTTTTTATTTTAGTTTATTTTCTTGGTTTAGGATTAAGTTTATTTTTAGTTTAGTTTTATTTTTATTTTATTTTTTATGTTTAAGTTTTATTTTTTATTTTTAAGTTTAAGTTTAGGTTTTTATTTTATTTTTTAGGTTTAGGTTTTAGGTTTTTATTTTAGTTTTATTTTTAGGTTTTTTTTAGTTTAGTTTAGGTTTTTATGTATTATATTTTAGTTTAGTTTTAACTTTTTCTTTTATTTTCATTTTAGGATTAGGTTTAGGTTTAGGTTTAGGTTTAGGTTTTAGTTAATGTTTAGGATTTATTTAGTTTAGGTTTATGTTGTTAGCTTTGTAGGGTTTAGGGTTGAAGGTTAGTTTTTTTTTTTGGGAAACCTCATATAGGGGGAATTTTATTGCCACAAAAAGAAGGTTATAAGGTCCTTAATAGGGGATAAACTTAGGTTAGTTTATAGTAAATAGTAAGCAAAATAGAGAGGATACAAAATGATTAACATAGATAAGGTGGATAGATAGCTTTAGGATGAGAAAGCATGGTTAGGGGTTTAGAGGAAATGCATTATGTAGTAAGATAAAACTTAGGGTTTATATGACAGTGTTAGCGACATAGGAGTTATAGAAATTTTAGGCTTAGTCAGTTAGGATAGATGTAAATATGAGCATCAAACTTTAGGGTTTACATGGTTTAGGATTGAAATCATTCCATTTAGGTTGGGAAGATAGCAACCATTTGTTGAAATTTTATGAGCCTTAGTACACAAAGTTATTATAGAAAAGGAGAAAACAAAGAGCAGAATGGGAAAGGATATGGGATAAATATCATCAATATAGTAGCATGAGAATCCCAACACATATGAAAATGAACCATCTTTGCGGATCCACCTTTTTAATAGAGCCAAAGAGTATTTAGGCAGGAAAATCCACCACAAGAAAATAGCAGGTAGAGGATAGAAACAATATACAAAGATTGAAAATTTTAATCTTTTAAGTTTAGATGTAAATAACACCATTTTATGGGACATATATGAAACTTTTTTAGAATATGGCCAAGAAAGGATTAATAAGCAATGGATGTTAACAATTGTTAATAGTATTGTAGTTAACAAACAACAAATGTAAGCGAGAAAACATAATATTTGAAATGTTGAGGATTTAGGGTTTATGGTTTAAGGTTTGGGGTTTAGGGTTTAGGGTTTAGCATTTAGGGTTTAAGGTTTATGGATTAGGTTTTAGGGTTGAGGGTTTAGGGTTTATGGGTTTAGGTTTTAGGGTTTATGGTTTCTGGTTTAAGTTTTAGGTAGGTTATTTTAGTTAGGGTTTAGTGTTTTGGTTTTATATTAATAGAGAACAAATTTATTAGTTCTTCTTTTGATTTCATCCACAAAATAACACACCAAGTTTTTTTTTAAGACACAAGTGGCGACATAGATAAAAATAGCATAGAGTAATAGATTATCTTACTTTTAGTTATGTAGTAGTCAGTTTTATTCTTATTTTAGTTTAACTTTTAGTGGGATCCACCATTATATCTCTCCCACCATCACCACCAGGTATAATCTTCATTACTTAGTTAACCATTTTTAGGTTGATTTATTGATAACCTTTTTTCTTATTTAGTGTGGTTAGATGTTTTTTAGTCAGGTTCATAATGAGGTTTTAGTTTAGGGTTTAGGGTTTAGGGTTTAGGGGTTTAAGGTTTAGGGTTTAGGGTTTAGGGTTTAGCATTTTTTATTTTTGTTTGTTTTTATTTTTATTTTTTAAAATTAGGTAAACTGGTGGGTTTAGGTTTATTTAGTTTATTTTATTTTATTTTTATTTAATTAAGTTTATTTATTTGTGGTTCATTTATTTTAGTTTTTATAGGTTTAGGTTTAGGTTTATTTTTTAGTTGAGGTTATTTTTTTGTTTAGGTTTTATTTTTTATTTTTAAGTTTAGCTTTAGGTTTTCATTTTATTTTTCTAGGTTTAGGTTTTAGGTTTTCATTTTAGGGTTATTTTTAGGTTTTATTTTTTAATTTAGATTTAGATTTATTTTTAGTTTATTTTATTTTATTTAGTTTAGGTTCAAGTTTAAGTTTATTTTATTTTAGGTTTAGGTTTAGGTTTATTTTGTTTATTTTATTTTAATTTTAGGTTAAGTTTTATTTTTTAATTTAGGTTTGGGTTTTATTTTTTTATTTATTTTAGGTTTATTTTTTTAGGTTTAGGTTTTCATTTAGTTTTTATTTTATTTTATTTCATGTTTAATTTATTTTTATTTTACATTCACTTTTTTATTTTATTTAGGTTATTTATTCCTAAGTTTATTTTATTTTTTCAGTTTAGCTTAGTTCTTAATTTTATTTTAGTGTTTTTTGGTTTTTATTTTATTTCATTTTTAAGTTTAGGTTTAGGTTTTAGTTTAGGTTTTTATTTTATTTTATAATATTATTTTATTTAGGTATATGTTTTTTTATTCATTTTTAGGTTTTATTTAGTTTAAGTTTTTTTTTTTGGGTTTAGGGTTTAGTGTTTTGGGTTTAGCTTTTAGGGTTTAAGATTTAAAGTTTAGGGTTTAGTGTTTAGGCTTTAGGGTTTAGGGTTTAGGGTTAGCATAATGTTTATGGTTATTTTAGGATTTAAGGTTTAGGGTTTAGGGTTTAAAGTTTAGGGTTTTTAGGGTTTCGGGTTTATGGTTTAGGGTTAGTTTAGGGTTTAGGAATTTAGGTTTAGGGTTAGGGTTATGGTTTAGGGTTAGTTTAGGGTTTAAGGTTTAAGGTTTAGGGTTTAGGGTTTAGGATTTAGGGTTTAAGGTTTAGAATTTAAGGTTTAGGGTTTTTTTTAATTAGGTTAATTAGTAGGTTTAGGTTTTTTTTAGTTTATTTAGATTATTTGTTATGTATTTTATTTTATTTTATTTTGTTTTTTATTTTTATTTATGTTTATTTTTTGTTTTTATTTAATTTATTTTTGGTTTATTTATTTTAGTTTAAGTTTTTTATTTAAGTTTATTTTTTAGGTTTAGGTTCAAGTTTATGTTGATTTTTTATTTTAGTTTTATTTTTATTTTTTTAGGTTTAGGTTTTAATTTTTCATTTTTTGGTTTAGGTTTAAGATTTTATTTTAATTTTTTAGATTAGGTTTAGGTTTAATTTTGGTTTCTTTAGGGTTTTATTTTTTAGTTTAAGTTTAGGTTTATTTTTAGTTTATTTTATTTGGTTTAGTTTAGGGTTAGGATAAATTTATTTTAGGTTTAGGTTTTATTTATTTTAGTTTAGTTTATTATAGTTTAGGTTTAAGTTTATTTTATTTTGTTTATTTCTGGTTTAGGTTTTTTTAGTTTAAGGTTTAGGTTTTATTTTTTATTTATTTTATTTTTAGTTATTTTTAAGTTTAGTTTTTTAGGTTTTGGGTTTTATTTAGTTTTTATTTTATTTAATTTTAGGTTTATTTTGGTTTTAATTTTATTTTAGCTTTTATTTTATTTAGGATTTTTATATTTAGGTTTATTTTATTTTTTAGTTTAGTTTAAGTTTTTAATTATTTAAGTTTAGTTTAGTTTTTATTTTTTTATTTTCTTTTATTTTTTGGTTTATGTTTAGGTTTTAGATTAGGTTTATTTTATTTTATTTTATTTTAGGTTTTTTTATTTATTTTATTTTTAAGTTTTATTTAGCTTAAACTTAAGTTTTTAGGTTTTTAGGGTTTAGGGTTTAGGGTTTATGGTTTGGTGTTTAACGTTGTAGGTTTTGTGGTTTAGGGTTTATGGTTAAGGGTATAGGCTTTAGGGTTTTAGGGTTTACTATTTAGGTTTTAGGTTTTAGGGTTTAGGGTTTAGGGTTTATGGTTTAGGGTTTTAGGGTTTAGGCTTTAGGGTTTAGGGTTTAGGATTGTAGAATTAAGGTTTATGATTTAGGGTTTAGGGTTAGTTTTATGGTTTAGGGTAATTTATTAATTTTTTTTTTTTTTATTTTATTTTTTAGGGTTTACAGTTTTCTATTTAGGGTTTAGGGTTTAGGTTTTAGGGTTGGGGTTCAAGTTTTAGTTTAGTGTTTAGGGTTATTATTTTTTTAACAAAGAATAAATTCATATTTTATTTCTTCTTTTATTTCATTAAGTAGTAACACTAAGTTTTTATGACCTAGCGATGACATAGATAAAAAATGAGGGATTAGAGAAAATAGGATAACTAGAACCATCTCTTTTGTAAAGACACAATTATTTAGTTTCAATCGTTTTTTATTTCTCTAGTTTAGAACCACCTTTCTTAGTAGGATCCATTATAATAGATCTCTCCATATGGTTGTAACCTTTGGTCCTTTCATTACTTTATTTTAGCACCTATCCCCACCACCATTTATTAGTTTAGATCTAGAGTTGATTTGTTATCATCAGGTTATGTCCATTCTTGGGGTTTAGGTTTGATTTTTGGTTTTAGGTTTTTTTTAGGTTTAGGTTTATTTTTTTTAATTTATTTAATTTTAGGTTTAGGTGGGTTAGGGTTTAGGTTAGTTTAGTTTAGGTTGTTTAGGGTTTAGGTTTTAGGTTTATTTTAAATTTATTTAGTTACTTTAGTTTAGGTTTAGGTTTGGGTTTATTTTAGGTTAGGGTTAGGGTATAGGTTTAGGTTTAGTTAGGGTTTAGGTATTTAGGTTTAGGGTTTATTATTAGAGTTTAGGGTTTAGTTTAGGTTTATTTAGGGTTTAGTTTAGTTTATTTAGGTTTAGGGAGGTTTAGGGTTTAGGGTTTATTTTAATTTAGTTTAGGTTTTTTTATTTTAGTTTAGGGTTTAGTTTAGTTTAGGTTTAGTTTAGGGTTTAGGGTTTAGGTTTTAGGTTTAGAGTTTTTTAGTTTAGGTCTGGTTTTATAGTTTAGGTTTAGTTTTTTGTGGGTTAATTTTGGGATGACCTTTTATTTTCTTAGATGTATTTTTTTAGTGAACCTAATTACTCTTTTAGTTTTTAGTTTGAATATTAATAAATTAATTAATTTTATTAATCATTTTTAGTAAATGAACTATGGAATAGGTTTAGTTTTAGTTTATGATTTTAGGTTTATTTTTTAGGGTTTAGCGTGTTTAGGGTTTAGGTTTGAGTTTAGTTTAGTTAGGGTTTATAGTTTTAGGTTTAGGTTTAGTTTAGTAGGTTAGTTTAGTTTAGGTTTATTTGTTTAGTTTATATTTTATTTTATTTAGGTTTAGGTTTTATTAGTTTAGTTTAGGGTTTTATGGTTTAGTTTAGTTTAGGGTTTAAGTTTAGTAGTTTATGTTTTAGTTTAGTTTAGTTTATTTTTTTAGAGTTTAAAACTTTAGTTTTTAGGTTTAGGTTTTTATGATTTAGTTTAGGTTTAGGTTATTTTAGTTTATTTTAGGTTTATAGTTTAGGTTTTAGGTTTAGGGTTTTTTTAGGATAGGGTTTAGGTTTAGGTTTAAGTTTTATTTAGTTTAGGTTTAGTTTAGGGTTTAGTTTAGGGTTTAGGGTAGGGATTAGGGTTTTAGTTTAGGGTTTAGTGTTTAGGGTTTAGTGTTTAGGGTTAGTTTAGGGTTTTAGGGTTTAGGGTTTAGGGTTTAGGGTTTAGAATATAGAGTTTAGAGTTTATGGTTTAAGATTTTGGGTCTTTTAAAATTAGGTAAATTAGGTTTAGGTTTTCTTTAGTTTTTAGTTTATTTTTTTTATTTATTTAGTTTATTTTATTTTTTTTTATTTATGTTATTTTTTTATTTTTTTTATTTAGTTTATTTTAGATTTATTTATTTTAGTTAGTTTTTATTTTAGTTTATTTTTTAGGTTTAGGTTTAAGTTTATGTTTATTTTTTTAGTTTAGTTTATTTTTTATTTTATTTTTTTTTAGGTTTAGGTTTTAATTTTTATTTTAGGTTTAAGTTTAGGTTTTTTTTTTTATTAGGTTTTGGTTTTAGGTTTTATTTTAGGTTAATTTTTAGTTTTATTTTTAGTTTAGATTTTGGTTTATTTGGTTTTTTTTTATTTTATTTAGTTTAGGGTTTTAGTTTATTTTAGGTTTAGTTTAGGTTTATTTATTTAGTTTAGTTTATTTTAGTTTAAGTTTGGGTTTATTTTATTTGTTTATTTAGTTTGGGTTTTTTTTTAGTTTAGGTTTAGGTTTATTTTTATTTATTTTATAGGTTTATTTTTTAGGTTTAGGTTTTACTTAATTTATTTTAGGTTTATTTTTTTTTATTTTTTGTTTAGTTTTATTTTATTTAAGATATTTATTTTTTAGGTTTATTTTATTTTTAATTTAGTTTAGGTTTTTATTTATTTTAGTTTAGTTTAATTTTTTATTTTATATTTATTATATTTTTAGGTTTAGGTTTAGGTTTTATTTTAGTTTTAGTTTTATTTTATTATTTTATTTATTTATTTTATTTAGGTTTATTTTTAGTTTTAAGGTTTAGGGTTTAGGGTTTAGGTTTTAGGGTTTAGGGTTTAGGGTTTAGGTTTAGGGTTTATGGTTTAGGGTTTAGTTTAGGGTTTAAGGTTTAGATTTTAGGGTTTAGGGTTAACTTTATGGTTTGATATTTAGGGTTAGGGTTTTTTTATTTATTTTTATATTTTTTTATATTTATTCTTAGGGTTTAGGGTTTATGGTTTAGGGTTTTAGTATTTAGGGTTTAGGTTAGGTTTAGGGTTTAGGTTTATGGTTTATATTTTAGGTTTATGGTTTAGGGTTTTTAGTTTTTTAGGTTTAGGGTTAGTTTTATTTAGGTTTAGGTTTAGGGTTTATATTTTCTTTATTAGTTAGTAGGTTTAGGTTTATTTAATTTATTTTATTAGTAAATTAGGTTTAGGTTTTCTTTATTTTAATTATTTTTATTTTATTTTTGGTTTATTTTTTTATTTTAGTTTGGTTTAGTTTATTTATTTTATGTATTTATTTTAGTTTAGGTTTTTTATTTAGTTTATTTTATGTTTAGTTTAGGTTTAGGTTTATTTTTAGTTATTTTATTTTATTTTATTTTTTAGGTTTATGTTTTTTTTAGGTTTTAGGTTTAGGGTTTAGGCTTATTTTAGTTTAGTTTAGTTAGGTTTAGATTTTAGTGTTTAGGGTTTTAGTTTAGTGTAGGTTTAGGGTTTAGGGTTTAAGGTTATTTTTAGGGTTTATGGTTTAGGCTTTAGAGTTTATGATTTTGGGTTTAGGATTTATGGTTTAGGTTTTTTTTAATTAGTAGGGTTTAGGTTGATTTAGTTTATTTTTATTTTTTTATTTATTTTGGTTTATTTTATTTTTATTTTTTACTTAGTTTATTAATTATTTTAATTTAGTTTAGTTTAGCTATTTTAGGTTTATTTATTTTAGTTTATTTTTTAGGATTAGGTTTATTTTTTAGTTGAGTTTAATTTTTATTTTTTTAAGGCTTTTAGGGTTTAGGTTTTAGGGTCTAGGGTTTTAGTGTTTTTAGTTTAGGATTAGGGTTTAGGGTTTAGGGTTTAGGGTTTAGTGTTTACGCTTTAGGGTTTAGGGTTTTTAGGGTTTAGGGTTTAGGGTTTAAAGTTTAGGGTTTATAATTTGTTTATTTAGGAAGTTTAATGATTTTATATAATTGATAATTTATTAATTATTTTTTAGTGTAGGTTATGTTTAGGGTTAGGTTTAGGGTTTAGGTTTAGGGTTTAGGTTTATTTAGATTTATTTTAGTTTATTTTTTTAGGTTTAGGTTTAGTTTAGGTTTATTTTTTGGTTAGTTTATTTTATTTTATTTTTTAGTTTAGGTTTTATTTTTTTATTTTTTAGGTTTATGTTTAGTTTTTTTATTTTTTTATTTTTTTTAGGTTTAGGTTTAAGTTTTATTTTAGGTTTATTTTTTTGGTTTTATTTTGGTTTAGCATTATTTATTTTTAGTTTATTTTATTTTAGTATTGGTTTAGGTTGGTTTAGTTTATTTTAGGATAATGTTTAGGATTTTTATTTTAGTTTATTTATTTAGTTTTAGGTTTAAGTTTATTTTATTTTGTTTATTTTTTTTATTTTAGTTTAGGTTTTTTTTAATTTAGGTTAAGTTTTATTTTTATTTATTTTTTAGGTTTATTTTAGGTTTATTTTTTATGTTTAGGTTTTTATTTGGTTTTTATTTGATTTTATTTTAGGTTTATTTTTATTTTTATTTTTATGTTTAGTTTTATTTTATTTAGTTTTATTTTAGGTTAATTTTATTTTTTTTTTAGTTTAGTTTAGGTTTTTATTTATTTTATTTTAGTTTATTTTTATTAGTTTAATATATTTTATATTTTAGGTTTAGGTTTACATTTTTGTTTAGGTTTTTATTTTATTTTATTATATTACTTTATTTAGGTTTAAGTTTTTAATATTTATTTTATATTTATGTTTTATTTAGTTTAGGTTTAGGTTTTTAGGTTTTAGGGTTTAGAGTTTAGAGTTTAGGGTTTATGGTTAGGGTTTAGGGTTTAGGGTTTAAGGTTTACGGTTTAAGGTTTAGGGTTTAGGGTTTAGGTTTTTATTTAGGGTTTAGGGTTTTATTTTAGGGTTTAGGTTTAATTTAGTGTTTAGGTTTAAGGTTTAGGGTTTTAGGGTTTTGGTTTAGGGTTTTAGTGTTTGGGGTTTATTTAGTGTATTTTAGGGTTTAGGGTTTATAGTTTAGGGTTTTATTTAGGTTTAGGGTTTAGGGTTTGATTTAGGTTTAGGGTTAGTTTTATGGATTATGGTTTAGGTTTATTTTTATTTTTTATTTTAAATTAAGTAAACTTAGGTTTAGGTTTATTTATTTATTTTATTTATTTTTTTTAGTTTATTTTATTTTTTTATTTTATTTAAGTTAATTATTTAATTTTATTTTGTTTAGTTTATTTATTTTAAGTTTACTTATTTTAGTTTAGGTATTTTATTTTAGTTTAAATTTTAGGTTTAGGATTAAATTTATTTTCATTTATTTGTTTTATTTTATTTTGTTTATTTTTTAGATTTAGGTTTTATTTTTTATTTTTAGGTTTATGTTTAGGTTTATGTTTAGGTTTTATTTTTTTTTTTTTATTTTTTTTTTAGGTTTAGGTTTAGGTTTTTTATTTTAGGTTTATTTTTTAAGTTTATTTTTAATAGCTTTAGCTTTATTTTAGTTTATTTTATTTTATTTAGTTTAGGTTTAGGTTTAGTTTTGTTTATTTAGGATTAGGTTTATTTTATTTATTTTTGTTTAGTTTGTTTAGTTTAGGTTTAGGTTTATTTTTTATTTTGTTTATATTTTTTTATTTTATGTTTAGGGTTTGGTTTTAATTTTATTTATTTCTAGGTTTTATTTTAAGGTTTATCTTTTACGTTTAGGTTTTTATTTGTTTTTATTTTAATTTATTTTAGGTTTATTTTATTATTATTTAACCTATAGTTTTCATTTTATTTTGCTTTTTTATTCTTGGTTTTATTTTTTTAGTTAAGTTTAGGTTTTTATTTATTTTATTTTAGTTTATTTTTATTAGTTTATTTTATTATATTTTTAGGTTTAGGTTCAGGTTTTAGTTTATATTTTATTTTATTTTATTATTTTATTTTATTTAGGTTTAGGTTTATTTAATTATTTTATTTTAAGGTTTTTAGGTTTTTAGGGTTTAGGGTTTAGGGTTTAGAGTTTAGGGTTTAGGGTTTAATGTTTATGGTTTATGGCTTAAGGTTTAGGATTTTTAGGGTTTAGGGTTTAGGATTTAGGGTTTAGGGTTGGGGTTTAGGGTTTAGGTTATAGGATTTAGGGTTAGTTTAGGGTTTAGGGTTTAGGATTTAGAATTTTGGGTTTATTATAGTTTAGGTTTAGGGATAGTTTTTTTATAGTTTAGGGTTTAGTATTTTATAGGTTTAGGTTTTGGGTTTTAAATTAGTTAGGTAGTTTAGATTTATTTAATTTATTTTATTTTATATTTTTATTTAGGTACATTTTTTATTTTTATTTAGTTTAGTTTATTTATTTTAGGTTTATTTATTTTAGTTTAGGTTTCTTATTTTAGGTTTAGGTTTAAGTTTAGGTTTATGTTTATTTTTAGTTTAATTTTATTTTTATTTTATTTTTTAGTTTTAGGTTTTATTTTTTATTTTAAGGTTTTTGTTTACATTTTTATTTTATCTTTTTAGGTTCAGTATTTTAGGTCTATTTTTAGGTTTTATTTTGTTAGTTTAGGTTTAGGTTTTTTTTTAGTTTATTTTAGGTTTGGTTTTTTTTAGTTTAAGGTTAAGATTTTATTTATTATTTTTTTAGGTTTAGGTTTGTATTTAGTTTTTATTTTATTAGGTTTTAATTAGATCTTTATGGTAGTGATAATTAACATTTTAGATTTTTAGGAAGGTTTTGGTTAAGGATAGTGACAAATGCTTAGAATAGTATTAGGAGATAGTAAGTATTTATTACCATTTTATACAGATATACATTGTATCTATAAGGTTAAATACTTATTTACTTGATTTTTTATGTATAGAAATGTTAATGAAGAAAGTTGATTTTATATTGTCTAGATTGATTTATTTTAATTAAATTAGGTTTAAATAAAAATAATAGCTAGTAGTTTATCATTTTTTAGTTAGGTTATATCCTTTAGTTTGGGTTACCTCTTAGATTACTTGGACTATACTAGAGATATAAGAGAAGTTGTAGGTTTATGAGAAGGTAGAACTTTACAACCTCACCATTAGTTTAGAGTCAATTTATGGCAAAATTTAGGTAGCACCTTAAAGGATTAGTCATTGGTTTAGTGAGTAGATAGTTAGGATGCTATGGATATGCTTTATGACCAAGCGGTTGATTATAATGTTAGCTTATAAATTATCCAATATATTAAGCATATTGTTTTATCAAAAGATGAGAGAATCTCTAATCAGGCCTTACTTGATCTAGAGATATGCTTATATTATTAATAAAAGAGGAGGCATATCGGATATCTTGAGTTATTCAAGAATGAAGACTTACTGAGATGATATTCTTTACATTCTGAATGTTATATCTAGTTCAAGTGACCCCAAGACAAAGCCTTCGCCATCATCCTAATCCCCATAGCATAATCCTAATTCCTATTGCAAAAAATTACATTTATGTGGGAAAAGTAAATATAACTACCTACAAAATAGAGGTTAGCTAAATATACATATAATCCCAAGAAGTTGTATTTATAATTTGGACTTAGCACCCACATGGTAACCCCACTGTCCTAACTTGGATTATGCATAAGGATATAAGCAAATAAAAAAAGAGCATTCATATTTATTTTAAGCATCCCTGCATAAGCATAAAAAACATGATTAGCTAATATTGGCCTATCATCCAATCTATAAGCATACACCCTAACATCCAATCTAAAATAATACATCATAAAATAAACATACATCATCATACACCGTCAAACTTAGAGCTAAGTGGTGACTTAATTCTAATGTGTATTAAGGCTTGTGTGGTAAGTCTTGTTAGCATTAGTGTTGTATTTTCTAAGTGTAGAAGGATTCAATTTAACATGAAAAGTTGATTTCACTTGAAGTAGTTTAATTGATTTGACAAATTTAATTTGTGTTTTCTTTTGTTTCATTTGATTACACTTAGCAAGGGTTATAAAGAGAGGAAAAGAGGATTGCCCTCTTTCATCCTTACCTTTAGTCACTTTCTAAAGTATATTAATTTGATTTAATTCTCTTTAGTGAATGGATTATTAAATGATTTAATTAATCCTAAGTTTAGGTTCACTTTAAATAATTCCTATTCAAAATAAAGCATCTTAAGATTAATTTAATTCAATTACTACCACATGACATATATTAAATCATTCCTTTCCATCACATGTAACATGCATATGATTTAATCTTAAGTGTATCTATACATGCAACATATTTTAGCACACTTAAATGATGAATGTATATGTATGTTTAGAATTTATATTTTATTTGATTGAATTATTTCAACATATTAATTTAAAACTTTATCCAAATTCTTATACAAAAGGACATAAGAATGAAATTAAATAGGCATGTGCTATTGTTAAACCAGGGAAGTGAGGTAATCAAATGACCTCCTTGGAGCTAGCTAAAGCCTCATATTCTCGGATGTCTAGACTATATACCCATTTGCATTCAAACATATGTAAATTCGTATACATGAACATAGGAAGTAAGCTCCAAATCATATGGCTAATTAATTCAACCACTTAGTCAATTATGAATGCATGCAATTTTAATGTAAAATGGGATTTTCATTCACTAATCACATATACATATACATGTACAAAGATATAGGCAAGTACGTGTCATTGTTAAACTAGGGAAGTGAGGTAATCAAATGACCTCCTTGGTGCTAACTAAAGCCTCATATTTCTGAGATGTTTAGACTATATAGTTATTTTTCTTGGACACACATGGATGTATACATAAATGAGGGAAAGAAAACCATGCAAGATTATATATATTTTTGATTGAATCATTTATATATATGAATTAAAGCTCTATCCAAATTCTAATGTTGAAATACATAAGAATGAAATCAAATGGGTATGATTGTTAAACGGGAAGTGAGGTAATCAAATGACCTCCTTGGGCTAGCTAAAGCCTCGTGTTCTGGATGTCCATATATACCCATTATCCATTCAATCTTATATAAATCAACACAATAGAGGAAAGAGAACTCAACATTCATACACTTAAGCTATAAGCACATGCATTTCTTATGTATTTATAACTAGCATCATAACACATATTATTATTCATTTATAAGATTTTGAAAAATACATTTGGATTTAATAGTGATAATAGCCATGCATATATTAAATTAAATCAACACATGCAAGCTTACATAAAGGAAATCCATTTTATTTTACTTGATTTTGAAAAGATGGATGCATGAATTCAAATGACATACCAAATTTAACATGATTGAAAGAGGACAATCAAATATAAGCATGTGATTCATTCAACCAAACTAGTTCTTAAGGACAATCAAATCAAATAAGATTATTTAAAGTAAAACCAAAGCTTCTTTATTAATTAAGTTTTGGATTTGATTTGATTTAAAGAGGAGAAGAGAAATCATCACTTGATGTTTTAAACCCATTCCCACATTAGTGATTTGATTTAATTTAAGGAAATGTAATTAAGTTGATTTTATGGGTTAATTAAGTTGAACCTTAAATGAATTAATTACCCTTACTATGTCACCTTAAAGTAATTAACTAAATAATTATGAGCCAAACATGATATGCATGGAAAATAAACTTGCAATGATCAAAATAAAAGGGGCCTAATGCAATTGGATCATGATTAATAGTTAATTAGATTAAAGGACTTAATTAATTACATTTATGGTTTTCCCACACATATGGACTAACCATAATTTCATTAAATTCCTTTAGGTTATTAAACAAAAGATCTACCCCATGATTTAATTAATTAAGGGATGTGATTATGATTTCAATTTGATTAAGTGATTTAATTAATTAATTAAATCTTAATTTCATTTTAAAAAAGGGTGAAATGAACTTAGGAAAGGGGTCCCAACCTATTCCTTAGTTCACTTACTATTGAACAATGATTAATAAACTTAATTAACCAATTTGTTACTATTCATGGGATTAATTAATCATTAATTAACTTAAAAGAGTAGTTAAGGTTTAATTAGTCAATTTTCTCTAATTAAGTGAGTAACAAAAATCCAAGAAAATCATGAGAGGCAAGAGGTCATCCATTAAATTAACCCACAAAATTTGGGATTAATTGCTCATGTAATTATGGAGTAATTAAGCTAATTAATTTTATAATTAAACTTTAATTACTATTAGTTAAGATCATTTTAATTAATTCTCCTCTAAATAATTTTTAAAATTAATATTTATTTGCATTTATTTATTTCTCTATGATTTTTTTTATGATTTTTAGAAGTTTAGCCATTAAAAATGATTAATTAGGATTAATTAAAGCTTAATCCTATTGGCACCACATGGCACACTTTCTACATGGCACCGCAGGATTGGCTACTTAAAACTTATCCGACTCAACACCTATGTGGTGGCGATGGATGCGCTTTCTCATACGCCATCCAATCTATAATCGGTTGGCTATGATTAATCCCAGAGCTTAATAGGATTAAATCAGATCGATCTAGCGGATCTAATCATGACCACCTATTCTGATCATGTGGAACGGATGGTGCATGTTCTAACATCATGCAAGTGAGGGAGAATGGAGTCCGTCTACCATTGCTCTCTTGATCCGAGCTTACCCAAGCTTGGATCAACTTCAAAAGGATCCCACATCTTCACAACATCGATCAGAGGGGATCCAACAGTCAAGATCACACACAAGATGCAAGTTTTCTTCAAAAAAAGCTCCAACCCATTTTTTTAAGGATCGTTTGGAAGCATACCTCAGGCTCAAGACTATGCTTGAATGATTGAGGAAGCTTCATCTAGTGGAGACAAAGCCCTATTGAGTAGCAATTGGATCAGTCCCTTGACGTTCACTTGGAAGGCCATGAACTGATGATTTGGAGCTCATATTTAATTGGAGTCCCGCCTCTAGTGCTTAAGAAGCTTGGGAGATAATTTATTCTTGCATAACGAGGCCTAGAGAAGGTGCGTGCAAATTTAATTTGAGTTTGATGGAGAAATGAGAGAGTTAGGTCAAAAATGGGAGCGTCCTATTTCAGAACGGATGGGAATGGAATTTTTGATCGAGAATGAGCTTGGGAGCTTAGGGAATATCTCTCAACTCTTCTTGGGTAGCTAGGGCTCTGAGAATTATTTTGTATGTGTTTGAGTGGAATGAGGTGTATACCCCATTCATCTTGATTGGATGGGATGGTTTGGCTTCTAGGTCCATTCGGCCATCTCGAGTTATGGGTGGGGAGGAGGTGAGTTGGCTTGGCTTGGTGGTGAAGGAAGGTGTGGAGGTGCTGCCAAGGAGGAATCATGGGTGTCCTATGGGTTTCAAATGCTCCAATGGAGGGTGAGGTGATTACACTCCCATGGGTCATGGTTGACCCAACCACCCCTCGGGTCAGTTGGGCATGTCCTAGTGCCTGGACCATTGGGAGAGTACCAAGTGGCCAAGGAATGGAAATGACCACTTACATGGGTGATTTGTCTCATGTGATGCCCTTGACCCAAGGGTAGAATGATCATTTGGCATTGATTTGATTTGAGATTTGAAATGAGCCAAAAGTGGGTTAAGCCCAAATTTCAAGTCAATTGGAGTTGATTTGATTAGGTTTGGCTCAATTTGACTCATTTAGGTCAAATTTGAGTTAGGTTGGGTCAAGTTGACCAATTGGTCAAGTTGAAACCAAGGGTTTGGTCAAGTTCATATGATCATTTGGGATGTTTTGGTTCATTTTTGGTTTATTTGAATTCATTTGTCAAATGGGTTAAGTTGACCAATTTGACCAAATTGCTTGGGTTGGGTGTTGGTTTGGTTTAGTTGACCAATTGAAGATGATTGTACACTTTAGTTTCAATTAATTTGGATTTGGTTTTGATTTAGGCCAACTTGAACCTTTAGGTCAATTTGGGCTAAGTAGGTCAATTGGGTTCAATTGGGTCCAATCATGGCTTTGGTCAAGTTCAACAATCAATTTGGAATGAACTTGAGCATAGTTGCAATCAATTTGGTTTATTTTTTTTGATTTGACCCAATTTAGTCTTTTAGGTCAATTTGGGTCAACTTGGGTCAAGAGGGCCAATTGGGTTTGGTTTGACTCAATTGAAGGTCAAGTCATATTCAAATATTGATTTTGATTTGGTATGAATCATTGGTTTCAAGGGATTTAGCTTAGGTTAAAATTTGGCTAGTTTGGGTTCAGGTTATGGGTTGATTGGTCAAATGACCAAGTTGACTTGGTTTGACCAATGACAATTAAACCTAGGGTGATCAACAATCATGGGGAGGTTTTGATGGGCTTGGTTCAATCCAATTTTGGGTAGGATTAGAACTTGGATTCAAATAGGTCAATTAGCCACTTTGGGTCAAGTGGACCAATTAGTTTAGTTGGCTTGATTTGGGTTGAATTTTATTTAGTTGAGTTTATATATGGATTTGGGATTGATATATAAATTCAATTGTAATTGGCTTGGGTTCAAATGGGTTTGGGTTCATTTGAACATTTCAAGTCGAAAGGGTTAAGTTGGGTTTGACTTGGGTTAATTTTTGTTTGGCTTGATGATTGTAGATTTCATTTATATTTGTGAATATGATTGAAGGTATGATTGATTCATGAGAAAATAATTGAATTTAGTTTTGGAATGAAGGAATTTGGCTAAGTCCATGGGTCATATGGCTTAGGTTTGGATTTTGATTTGGTTTGATTTAGTTTTGATGATTTAAATGTATATTTCATTTAAATTTGAAATATGATTGAAAATATGATTGATTTATGAGAAAATCAATTGAGTTTGACTTGATTTGGATTAAGATTTGGCTAAGTCCATGGGATAGGTCATTTGTCTTAGGAAGGGTTTTGATTTAATTTGATTTAGTTTGATTTAGTTTTGATCATTTGAATGTAGATTTGATTTATATTTAAAAGATGATTGAAGATATAAATTGATTATGAGATAATCAATTGATTTTGGATTGATTTGGATTAAGATTTGGCTAAGTCCATGGGATAGGTCATGGCTTAGGAAGGGTTTCAAGTTTGGATTTGATCATGGGCTTCAATCATTTGGTTTTGAATTTGGTTTGGATTTGATTTGAATTTGATGTTTGAATTGAACTTGAGGTTTGGTTTGAGAAGGTGAACATGGATTGGATTTGGGTTGTAGAGGTGGATTATCCTAATCCCAAGGCATAACATAATCTATGGTTAACCTTCTAAGTCTTAGCTTGTTAAGTGTTTTCCAAATTGTTAGAAGTGTCTTATGACTAGAAGTCTAAGAGTACCTTAGTGTTGCCCTTGGAGATAGATGATTGGAAGACCAAAGTCAAGTTTCACATTATAGACTCAGATACATCTTTCAACACTTTGTTTGGGAACCATGGATACATGAGAACAACATAGCTCCATCCTCTCTATATCAATATATGAAGTTTGTGAGAAGTGTGAACGTCTACTATGTCAATGGAGATCTCAATCCATTTATAATTCATGAGGTTAGCATATATGAGGATGCAACTTACTACATCCCTCAAAATCAACAAGTCTATTCTCTTGTGAACTTGGCCAAAGGTTTAAAATAAAAGAAAAAAGAAAAGAAAAAAAAAAGAGAGAAAAGAGAGAAAATGATAAAAGAAAATAAAAGGAGAAAAATATACTTGGAGGAGGAAGTGAAGCTAACATTATATTTCACCCATTCATTACTCATTGAACATATGGGTAGGATGACGACCTCCACCGAGGAGAGGAAGAGGCTAGTTGAGGCCATCCAGGGTGGAAAACCTCCTTATTGGCCACCAAATAGAAGATATGTCCCTACTAGGGGTACACACTATCCATATAGACTTAAAATCTATTTCTTAAGATGAGTCTTATATGGTTAGTACACTAGCCAACTCTTCTCAGTAGTAGATTCCCTTGGAGCTAACACTTGAGCCAGATAATGACGAAGATCAGGCTCCAAAGCAAAGCATAAATGTATCCAAGTTTATATGTGAAACAATTATGCATCAGTTGGGAACCTTAGATCTAAACCAACTTTCCTCTTAAAAAGCTAAGAGTTTGGTAGTCAAGGAAGCCCCTAAGTCATCCACAGGTGTGAAGACTCAAAGGTTCTTTCTGGGAGCATCATCCTCAAGAAGTTGATGTAGAACTTGAGGATGATTCATATAAGATTTAATAGAATTATCGATTTGTACTTTCCTTGTGTTCATAATTTAGCAGGAAGAAGGGTTAATCACATACTTGGTCAAAGCATGATTACTACTTTGAAAGAATATGGAAGAACAAATGCAAATCTCAATCAAGGACTAGGATTGTATAGTGGGTCGATTGATGATGATTACTACTTAGTCATCACCAATCATTTAGAATCTGATAGGTTCTTTTCAAATCACATTAACTCATATGAGGAGCGGTGCTTAGAAACATCAGATGATCCAAATGATTTTGAAGTTAAAGATGCTGCTCCAAAGTTCAAGGAAGAGATCAAGTCAACCATTGATTAGCTTAATGAAATCAACTTAGGAACTGAAGAAGATCCACGCCCGACATACATCAGTTCTTTGTTGAATGAAATTAAAACCAATGACTTAGTTAGACTATTGATTGAGTTTAAAGACTACTTTACATGGAGTTATGAAGACATGCCTGGATTGGCTCCTGACGCAGCGGTCCATAAACTAGCAATAGAACTTACAACTAACTGTATCAAGCAAGCTTCAAGTCGCATACAATTAGACATAGAACAACAGGTCAATTATGAAGTCAAGAAACTGATCGATGCTGGCTATATCCAAGAAAAAATACCTACGTTAGCTAATGTCATCCTAGTTAAAAAAAGATTGGCCAAATTCACATATGCATCAATTTTAGGGATTTAAATAAGGCATGTCCAAAAGATGAATTTCCACTACCAATCTTGGAGCTAATGGTGGACATTGCCTCATCTCATTTAATCTTATTTTTCAAGGATGGCTCATCTGGATATAACCAAATAATGATGGCCCATGAAGATGAAAGAAACACTACTTTTAGAACCCCTGATCATAATCTATTACTATAAGGTCATGCCTTTCAGCCTTAAAATATTGGTGCTACATACCAGCAGGCTATTACTTAAATATTCAATAAATTCATTCACCATCAAGTCGAGTGCTATGTCGATGATCTTATGGTCAAAAGTAGAGAAAAGGAAGACCATCTCTTTGACTTGAGAGTAGTTTTCAAATAGTTAAGAAAATTTAACCTCAAAATGAACCCCATGAAGTGTGCATTCAGAGTAGCTTCAGGGAAATTCCTTGGGTTTGTTGTCTAACACTAAAGAATCAAAATCTATCCAGAGAAGATCAAAGTGATATTAGAAATGCCACTACCTAAAAGTTTAACTCAACTCAGATCATTCCAAGGGTGGTTGAAGTATTTAAGATGCTTTATATCCAACCTATCGGGAAGAAGTTAACCATTCTCCACACTTGTCAAAAAGGATGCCAAGTTTAACTGGGATGACAAGTGTGAGCTTGCCTTTGAAGACATCAAGCATTACCTGATGACATCATCAATTGTAGCAACTCTATCCCGGGCAAGCCACTCATACTTTACACTACTACATTAGATGACTCTCTTGGTGCCTTATTGGCTCAATCCAATGATGAAGGAAAGGAAAATGCACTATACTACCTTAGCCATCATCTAATCCCTACCGAGGCTAATTATCCACCCATTGAGAAGAATTTCCTACTTTAATCTTTGCATCCCAAATGCTATAGGACTACATGCTTCCTCATAAGGTGAACTTAATTTCTAGGATCAATCCACTATAGTATCTCATGAGATGGCTGATGTTATCTGAATGGTTGGCATGACAATCCATGATCCTCTCATAATTTGACATTACCTTCGTACCCCTTCATGCGATGAAAGGATAAGAGCTAGCAAATTTCTTAGTAAAACACCCACTTCTTGCTGACTCTCTGCTTAGTGATGATCTCCCCGATGAACAAATCATGAACTTATGGGATACTAGCATTCACCATTGAGATGTACTTTGGTGTGACTTCCTAAGAGGAGAAGAACCATAATCTACTATTAGGAAGGGGGGTAGGAATAGTTCTCGTAACTCCGGACTGTGATGTGATGAGAATCTCATATCATCTATCTAATCCTTACACCAGTAATGAAGTTGAATATAAGTATCTGCTTGCCAGTATGGAGTTAGCCGTTACTCTAAGCATCTAGAACATCAACATCTTTGGGGATTCTTAACTAGTTATCAACCAAATGGCTGTGTCCTATAAGGTTATAAAGCCCAAGCTCCATCACTACCACAAGTACACCATGGAGTTGTTGGCCCAAATCCCGAGGTTACCATTTATAAGATTCCGGAGAGATAATGTAGCGTATGCTTTAGCCAAGCTTGCCAAGGAGTTACATGCGGAGGATGAGTCCATATCAATAAAGGTCAAAATAGACAAGTCTTATCCCTTATTGATATTGAACTCATCAAAAGTACTCTCTTGAAGGGAGGTTGCCATTGTCAAGAAGGATGAGGAGTTAGATTGGAGGCAACCATTCATGGATTACCTAAATAAAGGAAAACTACCTCAAGAGAAGTCTAAGCCATCGAGATGAAGTAAAGAGCACTTTTCCTGCTTGTGGATGTCTTATGTCTTGTATCTTTCGATCATATGTGTTATGTTTAGACAAGCGCTCATAAGATCATGACTGAGGTACACTCAGTATTATGTGGAGCCAACCAATCCGGTCCAAAGATGAAAACCAAGATAAAGAGACTAGGATACTACTAGACATCGATGATCAAAGATTGCATGGATACGGCTAGGCGATGCCGCCAATGTCAAATACACGATGTGGTCCTACACCAACCACCGAACATTCTAAATCCTACATTGGCCTCATGGCCATTCAAGTGTTGGGGTACCGACATAGTGAGTCTGATCGATCCTCCTTTTCTAAGGGTCATCAGTTCATCTTAGCTGCTACTAAATACTTTTCCAAATGGGTGAAGGTGATTCCGCTCAGAGAGGTCACACTTAAGCATGTGCTCCAATTTTTAAGAACCATATCATATATAAGTTCAAAGTGCCTCAATGAAATATATCTAATAATGGTATTGCATTCAAGATCACTGAGATCAACAACTTTTCCCAGAGACACAACATAGATTGGATATATTTTACCATCAACTACCCAAGGACAAACAACTTAGAAGAAGCCTTCAACAAAACTCTCATCCAAATACAGAAGAAGATAGTTGACAACAATAAGTGATAGTGGCATGAGTAGTTAGTTGAAACCTTGTGGGCCTACAGCATCATATATAGAACTCCAACTCAGTCTACTCCTTTCTCCTTAGTGTATGGGTCCCAAGCCTTTCTACCATTAGAAGTCCAACTCCCATCACTAAGGATAGCTATGGGGAGAAAAATCACAATAGAGTAGAATGTCAAGTTGAGGTTAGAAGAGCTCAAAGCTTTGGAGGAGAGATGCCTACGGGCATGCCAAAACCTCGAGTTATACAGAGCTAAAATGATTCAAGCTCACAACAAGTTGGTCCGTCCTAGAACTTTTCAAGTAGGAGAGCTTATTTTAGTTCTAAGGAGACCAATTGTTGCTCATCGTAAGATGGGAGGCAAGTTTGAACCCACTTGGGAAGGCCCTTTGGCATAGAAGGTACCAAGGAGGATCTTACTTATTAATAGGGAGCATCCAATTTGAATCAATGCACTCTACTTAAGAAATATTATAAATCATGTTCAAAAATAATTATCATTAATGAAAATTCTAGTTTGAATTCAATCTCTTCTATGTTGAATGTGTTCTTATTTATGAATCTGCCACGATATGTTTAGGGTAGGTGTAAGGAACTCAAGCAACATCCTGTCATTCATCGATACAACATAAACATAAACTACACACAAATATATAAAATAAACACATATCTTTTTTCTCGGGCTACTCTGAATTGTATAACACCCCCAATGGTACTCACTTAATATTTTGCTCTAGTCGGGTGCTACCCTCTAGTGTCACCCTAGCGGTGTTCTTGCTTTGGAGGATGTAAGTCTATGCTTTCCTTCCATGCCACTACACCGATGAGTGCCTTGTTAGTTTGGTAGGCCTTATGCTGTAGTGGTACCTCATGTTGGTTACGTTTAAGAGGATGTGAGTCTGGTATGTATTCTTCCTAGATTAGCCTCCGTGCATTGATTGGGTCAAGTATATTTGAGGTTTAGGATAAGTCCCCTGGCATCCCCTTTCCTCCTAACATCTTCAAGTCTGGGTCCAGTCCTTCCTCGAGCTCCCTGCTTAATAGTTGTTGTAGGTCAAATAGCATCTATGCTATCGATGATAGACTATCTTAATGATTAGTAACACTTAAAAAGTTGTAAGCCTACACACTTTCTTTCTAGATTGATCATTGTACACCAACTAACACCTTAGGTTTGTTGGTTCTCACTATGCTGATGGATACACCACTCATCTTTGATGGATACACCTTAGGTTGGTTGGTTCTCTTAGGATACACCACTCATGGGATGTAAGTCTGCTTCAATTTCTTCTTGAGTTGGCCACTGTAAAGCTATAGGCTTTCTTTTCCAGGACTCAAGATAATGCCCCTAGCCGCATCTCCCCTATGGGCACTATATTTGGATCACATCCTTTACGAACCCATTTATATATTCCCTGAGTTACTATCAGATTGGAAAGTTCTCCTTTCCTAGTAACCACCCCTGTGGTTAGAGAATCTATTCTATAGATGTGCAGATTCTTCTTTGGTCTAGTAAATTTGAGATAGGTTAAGGCTGACATAGCCCCTTATCAGTGTGGTCCCGCACAGTCCGCATAAACATATAAACAAAATATATATTCACTTGTGGATTAGGAGGACACCCTTAGCGATACATTTTCCCAAGCATGCATCCTATCTTTAGGCTAGTTTCACCAAAACTCCCTATAGGAATCGCTGACTACTCTTGAGTTGATATAAGTCCCCAGCGGCATTCACTCAGTAGTGGGCCATATGATGGGTTCTATTTGTTGTGCTACCAACAAGTCACCCCATCAGTTGTTCCCGCTTTAGAAGATGTAAGTTTTATACTCCTTCCCAGCATACATTGTATCGAAAGGCAACCCCTTAGGTTGGCTAGCTCTCCCCGCTGGTAGACTATTCCCTTTGTAAATTTGAGATTAGACAAGTCCGATATAGCCTTCTTGGGTCCATCACCGACATGGTCCATAAATTAAATGATCAAATTTGGCGAGCTCACATCCCTGGATATTATCCCCAATTTAAAATCAAACTAAACCAAACAAACCATATCAAATCACATGAAATTAAAATAAAATTAATCTTAACTACTTTTGAGTTGACATAAGTCCCTAGTATTGACTTAGTGTCCCTAGGTCGATTGTTGTGCATCCAATAGGTCACCCCAGCAGTTGATCCTCACTTTGGAAGATGTAAGTCTACTATACCTTCTTCCTAGCACAACTGTTGCACACAGAAAAGTAACCCCTTAGGTTGGCTAGCTCTACTCCATAGCTGGTAGACTATCACTTTTGATTTATAAACCTGCAATAGGTCAAGGCTGATATAGCCCCTTCTCAGTGGTTCCATCGTACACCAACAAGGTCTACACATTAACTCAGATTAAATTAAACCTAACATGATTTTCCCCAGTGGAGTTAAATCATACCCTTCTCCGAGTGGAGCCCCAAATCATATATAAACATGTCAAACAAATCAAATTAAAACCTCCCAGTGGAGCCAAATTAAACAAACTTCCCAATATAGTCTAAATCAAAGAAATCTAACCAAACTCTTATTCTCGGTGGATACATCCCCATACCTATGAAATCAAACTCAAATCTCAATCCCAGTGGATAGCCCAAACTGCTTCTAGTGGAAGGTTCATATATACCGATCTCCGACTCGAGCCCATATCTCTAGCATATGTTCCTCCACATCAATTAAAATAGAATAATTTAAAGTCGATTCAATCATAATCCTCAATGGATTATAGATTCTTATTCCTAAGGGATCTTCTTTCCACAAATCATATAATCAAATTAAATTCAAACCATATCCCCAGTATATTTTCTTCTTCTATACCCTTGACATAGACCCCTCACATGTCATTTCTAATGCATGTGTGATCCCCTAGTGGATCTCCCTCCATGTCCTTGGCATGGAATTCTCATCAAATCTTATTTCTTCTCTTATGCACACCTTTAATACTTCAACCAAAAGCCTAACAATGTATTGGATCAAATTACATCTTAACATTGTAATCAATATTTTATGATTTGTGATGGTGCAAGCTCAAACTAACTACACAATATAATGCTAAACATATTATAGTGTGAATTAACACACTATATTATATTATAATATATAATGTTATATTATAATTTGTTATAATATAATATA
Organism: Cymbidium sinense; assembly: GCA_021442155.1. Taxonomy (NCBI): domain Eukaryota; kingdom Viridiplantae; phylum Streptophyta; class Magnoliopsida; order Asparagales; family Orchidaceae; genus Cymbidium; species Cymbidium sinense. The sequence goes on along the minus strand of CM038214.1, from coordinate 39,067,326 downwards.
TCGTCTAACATTACACCTCATTAGAATCACTTAAAAGGAACAAATAACAAAATTTTCTAAAAATATGAATAATGTTCATTTTTTATGTAAAATTTTTAATTTTCTATTAGAAATGGTACAAAATAGCATAATTTTGGTGTTGCTTCTTTGTGTGTGACGTGAATTTGACCAAGTTCTTCCATCTCAACCTTCAAATTAACATTTTTGTGAGTTTTGACCCAATGTATTATAACAAAAGTAAAACATACTAAAATGTACAATAACATTTAGTAACACACCACCACATTCATATATTTATGAAGTTATATTGTTATGTACATTATATTTTAATATGCTTTCATATAATATATTAACTTACATTACACCTTAAAATGAATCACTTTAAGCAAAAAATATAAAATTTTGGTTTAAAATGAACATTTATTTTGGATGCAAAATTCCATTCTTTTGATTAAATGACACACCATCGCACACCCCCAATGATGTTCCCAAAAGCTTACTTTATATTTGGCCAAATCCCATAATCTCAACCTATAAATCAGTATATTTATGAATTATACCAATACTCTACTACTATACCATACAAACCAAAATATGCTAAACAATAAGTAGTAATACAGTACTATAATGCATGATGCTACACTATGTTACATTATAATACACTATTATATTATATTATATCATATCACATTGCTTAAGATAAAAAATCATAAAATTAGTCTAAATAATAAAAATTATATTTTTAGTCAATCACTTACATATTTTAAATTGAAACAATATATTATGATGCCATGCTCTACCTATTATGAATTTGGTCAAATTGCACCATTTTAAAGTCTAAGTCAATATTTTCATAAATAATGCTAGTGTAGGCTCGATTGCATGATTGTAAAATATTGAAAGAATTTAAAATGCACAGAACAATATATTATGATATATGATGCTACACTTTGCTATAACATATAATATTAATTTTGAACATAAAATCTTACTTTCTAGACTACAAGTGGTGTAGCGGACCTTTAGTACTACAACCTAATTCCCACTTCAAATTCAATAAATTTCATCATCTAATTTATTAAATCATTATTTTTATGATTTATATTAATATAGACTATAAGGAATAATACCATAATATATTAAAACATTTCAAACATCTTATAACATCCAATAACACATCACTACATGATGAAAAATAAGATGCTACATTATACTATAATAAATGGTATTATAATATGATTTAGGTTTAGGGTTTAGGGTATTCAAATCTCTAATAGTCAAGGGATAGTCTCTTGAAGACATTTTCTTTAGCTATCATATCTATGTTAGAATTAGGTCATTATTTAGATCAACTCCTAATGACATCTTTATTCTAGGTTTAGGGTTCATTTAAGGTTGGTTTTGGGTTTAGGGTTTAGGGTTAGTTTAGGGTTTATGGTTATAGGTTTTAGGGTTTAGGGTTTATGATTTTAAGGTTTAGGGTTTAGGGTTTAGGGTTTAGGGTTTTAGGGTTTGGGGTTTAGGGCTTAGGGTTTAGGGTTTAGGAGTTAGGGTTTAGGGTTAGGGTTTATGGTTTAGGGTTTAGTGTTTATAGTTTTGTGTTTCAGATTTTTAAGGCTTAGTGTTTAGGGTTTAAGGTTTAAAGTTCTTGGTTTAGGTTTTAGGTTTAGGGTTTAAGTTTTAGTTCAGGGTTTAGGGTTTAGGATTTGAGGCTTTTTTTAATAAAGAAAAAATTCATATTCAAGATTTCTTCTTTTCATTTCATCAATCAAGTAGCACCCCAAGTTTTCTAAGACAGAAGCAATGACATAGATAAAAAATGAGCACCCATAAAGAAAATCAAAACCCTAGATAAGTAGAACGGTCTTTACTATAAAGACACAATTCCATAAAACATATCGAGAGGTTCTTCGCTTTCTCCAATTCAAATCAACCACCCGCTTCGGTAGTGGATCCGCCATCATATCCTGATCTCTCCTCCACCACCATCATGGCTGTAACCTCCATCACTCCTCTCACCTTGATAACCACCACTACTCTGAACACCACCTCCATATCCACCAACATATCCAGATCCCCCACCACCACTGCGATAATCGCCACCTCAACCTTCACCTTAACCGCTAGACCTAGACTGAGCCTAGTTCATGGTGATGTTCCTGCCATCAAGGTTTTGCCCATTCTTAAGGATTAGGGTTAGTTTAGGGTTTAGGGTTTGGGGTTTAAGGTCAGGTTGTAGGTTTGTGGTTTAGGGTGGGTTTAGAGCTTTGAGGGTTTAGCATTTAGGTAGGGTGGAGGGAGGGTGGGGTGGTTTAGGGTTTAGGTTTAGAGTGGGAAGGGTTTAGGTTTAGGGTGGTTGTAGGTTTGGGGTTATAGGTTTAGGTAGGATTTAACATTTAGGGTTTATTTTTTAGGTAGATTTTACAGGTTTAGGTTATTTATTTAAGTTTTATTTTAGCTTCTTTGGTTTTATTTATTTTAGTATTTTTTATTTTCCTTTATTTAACTTAGTTTAGGTCAGGTTTAGTTTAGTCATTTATCTTATCTTTATAGGCCTTTTTATATTATTTTAGTCTTTTAGCCCAGGTTTAGGTTTTTAGAAGGCTCTGGAGATTTAGGCCTTAGGGTTTGGGTGGGCTCAGTGGTTTGAGCCCAGGGCTCAGTATTTTAGTCTGGGCCTGGTGGTCAGGGTCATGGATTAGCCTAGTCAGGCTCAGGTTAGGATTTAGGGTCAGGTTGGCCTGTGATTCCAGGACTCCAGTTGTGGCCTGTGGGCCCATGATCTGGCCTAGGCCCAGGCCAGGGTTAGTTGGATATTAATGTAGGTAGTTAGGCCTTAGGCCAGGTCTGGGGTTAGTGTCCAAGAACGCAGGCCCAGGGTAGGCTCAGTTTGGTTGGTATCAAAATAGGGTAAGGAGGGATGGGAGATTTAGGGTTTAGGGTAGGTTTAGGATTTAGTTTAGGGAGAGTAAGGTGGGAGGTTTAGAGGTGGTGGTGGTTAGTTTAATGGGATTTTGGATTTAGGAGTGATTTATGTTTAGGTTTTTTTCAAAACCAAATGGGTAGGTTTAGGTTTATTTAGTTTATTTTTTATTTATTTGAGTTTATTTCATTATGTATTTTTACTTAGGTTTACTTTTTATTTTTATTTAGTTTAATTTATTTATTTTAGGTTACTTTTTAGGTTTAGGTTTATTTTTTAGTTAAGTTTTATTTATTTTGTAGGTTTAGGTTTTAGGGTTTAGGGTTTAGGTTTTCGGTTTAGGGTTTAGGGTTTAGGGTTCATGGTTTAGGGTTTAAGATTTTTTTAACAGAGAACAAATTCATATTCAACATTTCTTCTTTTCGATTTCATCAACCAAGTAGCACCCCAAGTTTTGTTACAATAGATAAAAATGAGCACCCATAGATCAAATCAAAAACCCTAGATAAGTAGAACCATCGCAACTTTAAAGACATCGTTCCATAAACAAATCGGATTGGTCGTTCTTCAATTTCTCCAATTCCCATCAGAATGACCACCGCTTTTCGAGTAGCGGGCTCCGCCGTCATATCCCTGAACTCTCCCTCTGCCACCACCACGGTTGTAACCTCCATCATTCCTCCCGCCTCCATAACTACCACTACTCCGACCACCACCTCCATATCCACCAGCACCTCTAGATTCCCCACCACCACTTTGATAACCACCACCTCCGACTTTGCCTCCACTACTAGATCAAGATTGAGCCTTATTAACGGTGATGTTCTGGCTATCAAGGTTCTACCCATTCTTAGGGTTTAGGATTGTTTAGCGTTTAGGGTTTCGGGTTAGTTTAGGGTTTAGGGTTTAGGGTTTAGTGTTTAGAGTTTGGGATTTAGGGTTTAGGGTTGTACATTTATTTAGTTTATTTTTTATCTATTTGAGTTTATTTTATTTTTTTTATTTAGGTTTATTTTTTATTTCTATTTAGTTTAGTTTTTTTTATTTTAGGTTTATTTTTTATAGTTTAGGTTTTTTACTTTAATTTATTTTTTAGGTTTAAGGTTATTTTTTAGTTGAGTTTTATTTTTATTTTATTTTTGAGGTTTAAGTTTTATTTTATATTTTTAGCATTAGGTTAAGGTTTTTATTTTATTTTTTTAGGTTTACATTTTAGGTTTATTTTGAGGTTTTATTCTTTTAATTTGGGTTTAGGTTTATTTTTAGTTTATTTTATTTATTTAGTTTAGGTTTAGGTTTAGGTTTTATTTATTTTAGTTCAATTTATTTTAGTTTAGGTTTAGGTTTATTTTATTTTGTTTATTTTGTTTTATTTTAGGTTAAGGTTTTTTTTGTTAAGGGTTTAGGTTATTTTTTTATTTCTTTTTAGGTTTAGGTTTTAATTTAGTTTTTATTTAATTCAATTTGAGGTTTATTTTATTTTTATTTTACATTTAGTTTTATTTTATCTCGTGTTTATTTTATTTTAGTTAGTTTAGGTATTTATTTATTTTCTTAGTTTTATTTTAAAATTTTATTTTATTTTATTTTTATGTTTATGATTTTAGTTTTATTTTATTTTATTTTATTTATTTTATTTTATTTAGGTTTAGGTTTTGATTTATTATTATTAGTTTATTTAGTTTAAGTTTAGGATTTTAGGTTTAGTATTTTAGGTTTCTTTAGGCCAGGCCTTTAGGGTTTAAGGTAGGGTTTAGGTCAGGGTTTAAGATGGGTGGTCCAGGAGCCTGTGATTGAGTGAGGGGTCAGTTTAGGGCTCATGGTCAGCTGGGTAGATCATTAGGGCTCAAGATCATGCCTCAGCCTGTGGCCTGGGTGGGTTTGGAGGTGGTTGGTGGTAGAGAGGTAGTGTGGGTAGGGTTAGGGTCAGGTCAGTTATAGGTTAAGGTTACTTTGTGGTGGGAGTGGTCAGTTGTGGGTTTTGGGTGGGTTGGGGCTCAGGATTTAGGTTTAGGTTTAAAATTTATCATTTATTTAAAATAGCAAACCAGTAGGTTTAGGTTTATTTAGTTTATTTTATTTATTTATTTAATTTATTTTTATATTTTATTTAAGTTTATTTTATTTTATTTAGTTTAGATTATTTATTTTAGGATTATTTTAGTTTAGGTTTATTTTATAGCCTTTTTTAATGTTTATGTTTAGTTTATGCTTATTGTTAAGTTTAGTTTTATTTTTATTTTATTTTTTAGGTTTTGGTTTTATTTTTGATTTTTAGGTTTAGGTTTAAGTTTTTATTTTATTTTTTTAGGTTTTGGTTTTATTTTTATGTTTTATTTTTTAGTTTATGTTTTTTATTTATTTTAGTTTACTTTATTTTACTTTAGGGTTTAGGTTTATTTTAGGTTTTAATCATTTTAGTTTCGTTTATTTTTGTTTAGGTTTAGATTTAAGTTTGTTTTATTTATTTTAGGTTTAGGTTTTATTTTTTATTTATTTTTAGGTTAATTTTTTAGGTTTAACTTTTTATTTAGTTTTTATTTTATTTTGTTTTAGGTTTATTTTATGTTCAATTTTTATTTTATTTAACTTTTTAATTTTTAGGTTTATTTTAATGTTTTAGTTTACTTTAGATATTTATTTATTTTATTTTAGTTTATTTTTTATTTTATTTTAGTGTTAGGGTTAGGTATAGGTTTAGGTTTAGGTTTAGGTTATAATTTATGTTTTTATTTTATTTTACTTTATTTATTTAATAAGGTTTTATTTATTTTATTTTAGGATTAGTAGTTTAGGAGTGTGGTGTGGTGGGGTGGTTTTGGGTTGGGTTTGGGGCCTGTGGAGTGGGAGGCAGAGGGCAGAGGGTTTAGGGTAAGGTCAGTTCAGGGTTGGGTGAGGTTACCAGGATCTTGGGTAGGGCTCAGTGGCCTGTGGATTTAGGGTAGGGCCCAAGTTAGCCTGACAGTGGTGTGAGTATGGTGAGGTCCTAGAGAGGTTTAGAGGTTAGATTTTATTTAGGTTTATTTGTCTTAGTATATTATCTTAATAGGTTTAGGTTTAGATTTTGGTTTATTTTATTAGGTTTAGGTTTATTTTTTTATTAGGTTTAGGTTTTATTTTATTTAGGTTTTAGGTTTTATTTTTTAGTTTAGGTTTAGGTTTATTTTTAGTTTATTTTATTTTATTTAGTTTAGGTTTACATTTAGGTTTAGTTTATTTTAGTTTAGTTTAGTTTATTTTATTTTGTTTATTTTATTTTTATTTTAGGTTTAGGTTTTTTTTTAGTTAATGGTTTAGGTTTTATTTTTAGGTTTATTTTTTACGTTTAGGTTTTTATTTAGTCTTTATTTAAGGTTTATTTTAATTTTATTTTATTTTTATTTTACATTTAGCTTTTATTTTATTAATTTTTTTATTCTTAGGTTTATTTTATTTATTAGTTATTTTTGGTTATTATTTATTTTATTCTAGTTTTTTATTAGTTTATTTTATTTTATTTTTAGGTTTAGGTTTAGGTTTAGGTTTATTTTATTTTATTTATTAGGTTTAGGTTTAAGTCTCAATGAGCCAGATCAGCCAACAACCAAGAAAGAAAATAACAGCAAGTTGGCCATAAAACCACTCATTCAAAATAGACAATGCATAAGTTAATTCCTAGATAGAATGGGAAGTGGTCTGGCCAAGACTAGCTAAACCAGGATGGAAAAAACAACAGCAGGTGAAGTCAGCAGCAGCCCAGATGTTAACAGCACAAATAGTCAGAAAATCAAAAGGCAAGAAATAGCCAACAACCACAAAGACAACTTGTAGGACAAAGGATCCAAAAATCCAAAGGCCAACAGTGGAAACAATATTACAATTATTACACCCACCATATCAAACTCCATTTAAAAGCATAGATGTAAAATAGAAACAAAATGGGTTCAAAAGATAATCAACAGAAAAATCCTTCCAGATAAATATGATCAGGCTAGCAGCTAAACACACATCCTCAGTAAAGGAAAATTGATAAGCCATTAAGTAATTCCAAATGTGCAAAGAAATAATAAAATTGAACATGAAATTGCAGTTTCTCTCCTGGCAGGTTGGGTATATGAGGTTAGCCAAAACAATTAGCAAAATAACTCCAAAAGCACCCTGCTGAACATGATAAACAACCCCAGTAGTAGCTTGCTGGACATAAGTCTCAATGAACTAGATCAGCCAATAACCAATAAAGAAAATAACAGAAAGGTTGGCAATAAAACCACCCATTAAAAATAGACAATGCATAAGTTAATTCCCAGATAGATTGGAAGTGGTCTGGCCAAGACTAGCTGAACCAGGTTGGAAAAAATAGCAACAAGTGAACTCAGCAGTAGCCCAGATGTTAACAGCACAAACAATCAGAAAATTGAAAGGCAAGAAACAACTAACAACCACAAAGACAACCTGCTGGGCAAAGGACCCAAAAATCCAAAGGCCAACAGTGGAAACAATAATACAATTATTACACCCAACATATAAAATTCCATTAAAATCAGAGATGTAAAATAGAAACAAAATGGGTTCAAAGGAAAATGAACATAAATATCCTTCCAGATAAGGATGATCAGGCTTGCAGCAAAGCCCACATCCTCAATAAGGACAAACTGAAAAGCCAATAAGTAAGTCTAATCCTGCAATGAGATAAAAAGAATAAACGAGAAATTATAGTTTCTCTCCTGGCAGGTTGGGTATATGAGGTTAGCCAAAGAAATCAGTAAAATTACTCCAAAAGCACCTTGCTGAAGATGATGGACAACCCCAGTAGCAGCATGCTGGACATAAGATTCAATGATCCAGATCAGCCAACAACCAAGATAGAAAATAACAGCAAGTTGGCCATAAAATCACCCATTCAAAATAAACAATGCATAAGATAAATCCCCGATAGATAGGGAAGTGGTCTAGCCAAGGCTATCTAAACCAAGATGTAAAAAATAGCAGTAATTTAAAAATTCCACAAACATGTAAAGATCAGCAAAAGCCCTATTGCTAACTAGAAAATCAAGGAAAAGCAAAAGCCACCATGCAAATCAACAACCTCAATGAGGCTCACAGACAAAAGGCCCAAAAATCCAACAGCCAACAGTTAAAACATCAACATAGATAATGCACCCTACATAAGATAAACCAATAAAGAGTAATGGTACAACACAGTTTATTAAGTAGTTCAAAGAAAAGTCATCTTTGATATCCATCAAGACACATAATATCAGGCCAGTAGCTAATCCCACAGCATTAGTAATATTGGAATTCAAGAAATAATTCCAATTATGCAGAGAAGAAGTTATAATAGCAAGGATATTACAAGATCTCTCCCAGTTATGGAGGTAAGGTTATGGAGCATGGAGAGGCCACAACCATAAGGGGAAGAATATCGATAAATTAGACCATAAAGTTATACGTAAGTATAGCAGTAGACATTGAGGCTAGGGTCCAATATAATTCTAAAAAAAAAGAAATCTTTCCCTCTTGATCAAAAAATATAGCATAAAATAGAGCATTAAGTAATACATCTCCCTCCAGCAAATAGGAAACATCTTACCAGTAACAGTAAGACCCCAAACAAGGTTGGGATAATTAAACCAACAGTAGATGCCACATAGCTTAACAAAGGACCAGCAAGGAGTAAAAGGATGATGCATCAGCAAATTCCAAAGGAACAGCAACACATTAACAGTAAAATAAGTAGAAGCAGTAAGCTCCCAATTAAAGTTAAGGAAATTAAACCAACAACAAATGCCATAAAGATTGATAAATAAGCAGCAAGGGATATCAGGATGATGCATCAGCAAATACCAAAGAAACAACAACACTAAGTAGAAAGTGATCATGTAGTTAAACAGGTATTGAACCAGGTCAATCCAATAGGATATATTAATTTTTGAGATAAGGGAGCCTAGTATTGTCCAGATTAACCAAGCCACGTAAATGTTTAGGTAGAGTTAGTTGATCAAAGAAATTTATTCCATCCAATCTAGCACCCAGATTGGCCAGGTAATCTGCACATGCATTACCCTCATGCCATACATGAGTGATTTTAAAATAGAGTTTGGTAAGGAGAGCTCTAGTTTGCTTGAGAAGGTAGTACAATTCTGTATTGCCCATTTTGGTGGAAGTCAAAAGATCAATTAGCAGAAGGGCATCCACCTCAATCCAAATATTGAGCCAACCTTTTTGAAGGCAAATCTTAAGAGCTTTGTACACTGCCATGAGCTAAGCAAAGGTAACATAGCAAGAATTAAGGAGTTAAGAAAAAGCACATAGGACTTTACTGTTAAGGTTTTTGAAAATGCCACCACAGCCTGAACCTTTATGAGAGACAGAGCCATCAGTGTTAATTTTAATAGTATTAGCATGAGGTTTTACCCAATAGACAATCTTATCATCTTTACAATGTGGTTGATCCGACAGGTTAAAACCTAGTTTATTTGCCACAAATTTACAACCTTTGAATTGTTTGTAGTTAATGAGGTTGACATTGAACAAGTCACAAATTTTGTTTTTAATTCTAGTAATTATCCTCATGTGGTTCATAGGGATCCCATGATGTTTTGCATCATTTTGGTCCATCCATATGAACCAAATAAGAGTGATAGCAGTTATGACTTTAATGTGACCTTTAATAGTGTTGTCAAAATAAACTTCAAGAAGCTGGTATAAAGTTAAGGAGTCATTGTAAATGACAATGTTAAAGAGGTCATCATACCAAATCCAAAGTTTAGAAGCAATGGCCCCATTAACAAAAACATGATTCACATTTTCAATGTGAAAGCAACATTGGCATTTTGAAGGTAATTGAAAACCTTTACCCCACAACAAGGAGTCAATGAGGATGAAGTTTTTCAAAATATGCCAAGTAAAATAGAATAAGAAGTAGGGATAGTTTTATTCCATAGTTTTAAAAATACATTGTAAAAATCATGAGCTTCTTTAATGTGAATCCAAACATTTTTAAAGTTGAAATCACCATTATGTGAAAGCTTAAAAAGGATCTGATCTTGACTGCTAGGAATGATAGGAATAATAGTAAGCTTGTTTAAAAGAAAGGAAGGAATATAATCAGTAAGCTTACTATTGTTCCACATATTGTTCTATCAGAAAGAGTTCACCTTAATAGCAGCAGTGGAGTGGGTAGAAAGTAAGTCGTCAATGGACCCACCTCCAGTCCATTTATCTTGCCAAAAAAAGCGGAGCCAGAGTTAATCTCCCAAGAAATTAATGATTCAACATACAATTTGATGGAACAAAGTCTTTTCCAAATAGGAGAGTCTCCCGCTTTATAGGGTCAAATGAGAGGGTGCTTACCTGGCAATATTTAGCAGTTATGAAATTAGCCCAAAGACTATTGTTACTCCAAAATTTCACCAAAGTTTATAGGAAAAGGTAGTGATAGCTTCTTTGATTAGCTTACATCAAAGACCCCCTTCAGCTACAGTGCCATAACTTTTATACCAAGAGGTCCAGTGCATTTTTTAAAGGAGTTATTAGAGCCCCAGAAAAATTTGTTATGAGGCTCAATCTAATGATAGAATTGGCACAATGGTTTGAATGAGGTATAAAGGCATGGAGTTAAGGGTGCTCTTAATCAAAGTGAGCTTACCACCGAAAGAGAGTAAATGGAATTCCCAAACAGAAATTTTATTAGAAATTTTTTGGATTAGCACATCAAAAAGATGAGATCTTTTCTGACCTTTAAAAAGTGGAGCACCAAGATAATTAATAGGAAGTTGTTGCTTAAAATTAGTAATTCTCAAGATTTGGTTGATCCTATTACTAGGGATTTTAGAGGATGGAATGAAACAACATTTTCCTTTATTTAGAAAGAGGCCGCTTTCATTGCCAAATTTATTTAAAAGGTTCTTAATAGTTTTAATGTGTAGAATAGAGGCATTGCTAAAGATTATAAAGTCATCAACAAAACTAAGATGAGAAACAGGAAGACCGCCTAGAGTTCTAAAAAACATGTTAGGATATTTGTAGAAAAGATCATTCAAGCTCCTCGAAAGGTATTCAACAGCAATAATAAAAAGAGAGGGTGAAAGGGGATCTCCTTGACTCAAGCCATGCATCGAAGTAAAGAAACCTAGGGACTCACCATTCATGATAAAGGAGAACCAAACATTGGTAATACAATTTTTGATGAGGCGGATAAAAATATCTAAAAATCCAAGAAAATGAAGAATTTGAAAGAGAAAATCCCAAGAGAGGTTGTCAAAAGCTTTAGAGATGTCCAGTTTAAAGAGGATGTTGCCACCTCTGGTAGGAACGTCAATGTCATGAATCAGCTCTTGAGCTAGAAGTATGTTATCATATATAGCTCTACCTTTAACAAAGCCAGTTTGGTTAGGGAAAATAATTTTAGGCAACAGTGGGCTAATCCTATTAGCAATTAATTTAGCAATGAGTTTATGAAAGAAGGTGCAAAGATTGATAGTTCTAAAATCACCCCAAGAATCAGGATTATTAGTTTTAGGAATGAGAATAATGAAAGTGCTAGAAAAATATCTAGGTAAAGGGTTGCCATCAAAAAAATTAACAATAACATCAACAAGGTTAGACTTAATATTAGGCCAACAATGCTGAAAGAATTGAGTCATGTAGCCATCGTAGGCAAGTATGTTCATGCTATTGAGAATACTACCAATCTCGCCTTGTAGACCAGTGACCAAGTGGTTGTCATCATTAGTAATCATTGAGGGGATCGTGTGTGTTGGAGAGGGCTTCTAAGGAAGGGTTGTTGTTTAATAAGTTTTTAAAATGTTGTATGACAGAATCTTTAATTTCATTATTATCAGTGATCTAGCTATTGTTAACATTTTCAATTTTTTTAATAGAGTTTAAGGCTTTCCTTTTTTTTTGAAAAGAGCATGGAAATACCTTGTATTTCTGTCACCATCAGCAATATGTTTGCTAGTGGCCTTTTACTGTCAGTAGGTTTCCTCCATATTCTGATAATTAATCAAGTTATCTTTAGCTGCCTTCAAATCATCAAGCTTATTAGAGTCAGTTAACACAACATCTTCAAGGGAGCAAACTAATTGTTCCATATTTTTGAGATTGGCAAAAAGATTTTTAAAATGATGCTTGTTCCACTAATTTAAGTTTTGTTTAAGTCTATTAAGCTTAAGCCAAAGTTGTATCATGCCTTTAACGAAATTGTCCGGATGAATAGAGGCCATCCAATTAATGGAAACAACATTAATGAAATCACTATGTTGGATCCACATATTTTGGAATCTAAAAGAGGTAGGGGAGGATAAAGTACTGGAAGGAGTTTTGACAGAAATTAGAAGCGGAGCATGGTCAGACAATGTTCTGCTCAAGTGCTCAATAGAAGTGAGGGGCCATTGATTGATCCAAAGGGAATTAAAGAGGGTCCTATCATGCCTCTGTCAGAGTATAGAGTTATGCCAATGATAGTCGAAAAAAAAACCAATATCAATCAGATTGCAATCAAGAATCATATTAGAAAATTCTTCCATAGAGTGGATGTTAGGAGAGCAACCTCCCCTTTTTCGAGGAAGTGAGAATAGTGTTGAAGTCACCCCCAACCAACCAGGGTTTGTTGACAGAGGAGGAAAAGGTTCTTAAGTTATCCCAAAGGATGTTCCTACCAACTCTATTACAAGATGCATAGATAAAGGAACCAAGAGCAGAAAATTTACCCAATGAGATTTGAACATTAACCAATTGTTGGAGATCATCAAGGATAGAGATGTTGATTAAATTATTCCAAAAGTACCAAATTTTATTACTAATATTATAAAAGAAATTTTGAAAGCCCAGCATTCTAGCAACAAGGGCAATCTTAGAAGAGTGTATGAATGGTTCAATAACAACAAGTAAGGCTATGTTATGAGTACGACAAAGGCTTCTAATATGGTTGCGGACAATGAGAGTCCCAATACCTTGAACATTCCAAATAATAAAATTGATCATAATAAATTAGAAGGAAAGAAAAAAAAGATAACTGAAAAAAATAAAAAGCAAGGAGAAGAGAAAACATGAAATAATTATATATGGGAAGTTAGAGAAGATCTAGTGGTTCTAGTGGAGCTATTAGTGACATTCTAGCTTTAAGGGATTTTTCTTAATAACAGTTTGAAAAGGTCTATCTATGTCCAAAGTATCTCCATCCGAAAGAGAGTGGTTTGTAATATTTAGAGTAGGACCAGTATCTATCAAAGCATTCCTAATGGTGATTTTCCCTTGTTCAATGTCAGAATTGGGTTGAGAAATTAGGTTAGCATGTGTATCACTCTGAAGGGTAATAGAAGGAGAGGTTGTGACACCATTAATAGCAAAAATTTCATGTTCATTTTTAGGATTACTTTTCAAATTTTGGTCTCTCACCAAAGTATCAACATTTTTTAGAATAATTCTAGAATTAGTTTTGAGATATTGATCCAACTTGAAATTCCCATTCAAATCACCATTAGGGTTCATATGAATCAAGGTATTTTCTTGAGAGGCCAAATTATTATAATTAGAGGCAATGTTAAGTAAGTTATCATTAGCCTCCTCACAAATCTCATAAGCATTATTTTTACCAAGCTCAGATGGCTCACTAATAGGCAAATCTGTAGGTAACAAAAGAGTGGGGGTAGGAGGGTGAGTTCCATTTTGAGTGACTTTAGGCACATAGGCAAATTTATTAGTTTTTTCATTTGCTAGAGAGTGATTAGGATCTGGCAATTTATTCTTTTTAAGATGATGATGCAAAATAAAGCATTCATAGTGATCATGACCATGGATCTTACAATGTGTGCAAAAAATTGGGAAATTTTCAAATTCAACTTTTTGATTATAACCAATTTCTCAGAGCCAATCCAAACTTCTTTAGGATACTTTTTGGTAATATCAATCTCAACCAAAATATGAGCAACTGATGGCCCTTATCAATTTGAAGGGGCCAACTAAAGAGAGCCCCAATCACAAAGAGAACTTGATGGGTAACGTAATGTATTCTCATGTTTGGAAAAGCTAGCCATAAAGGAACAATTGGGGATTCCTATTTGACATCAAAAAGAGGAGACCACTTCAAAAGTCTCATTTGACAATTATACACAAAGTAGGAGCGACGAGCAAAAACTCTTGAGTAATCTAAGTCATTAGATAGCTAATTAAGGATATGATGGATCAATCAACTGAAAGGAAAATGCCGAGAGCTTTAGGCTATGAAAAATGATTGATGTTATCAAGAGTCGGGTGACGTAAGGAAAATTTACCAACTAAAGAGAATTCAAAAGGCTTCGTCAACTTTTCCATGTCAAGATCCGAGCACATTACAGCAGGCATTCCATGAAAAGATGTTGAGATCAAATTGATCGAAGCATTAGAGAAAGTATTCTTACCAGATAATGCATCCTTGAAGGAATTAACAGAAGGCAGAGTAACGGATGGAGTCAGATCCATAATACCTTGTAAATCAAAGCTAGTCGCAAGTTTGAAGAGCTCAGGCTAAAAAGCGCCTTCACCATTGAAAGAGCAAGGACACTCACATTAGCCCAAACAAAGACCAAAATCCAAAAATTATGATCAGAAGGATCTGGCCGTAAGGAAATCAAAGGGAACACAAAGCCAGAGAGCATCCCGCAAGAAGAGGTTTTAGGTTTATGGTTTAGGGTTTTGGTTGGTTTAGGGTTTAGGGTTTATGTTGTTAGGTTAAGGTTACATTTAGGGTTTAGGGTTTAGGGTTTAGTGTTTAGGTTTATTTTAAGATAAGTTTATGGTTTAGTAGGATTTAGCAATTTAGGGTAAGATTTGGTTTTTAGGGTTTAGAGTCAGAGGGGTTTTAGGGTAGGATTAGGTTTGGGTCAGGTTGGTTTAGTTGGAAAGTGCAACATTTATGATTTTATTTTAGTGTTTAGCTTCTGCCAGGATGAGTAGGGTTTAATTGTTTGGGTTGTAGCTTTAGGGTTAAAGTTTTAGGGTTATAGCTTTAGGGTTATATATTTTTTTTAATTGATTTAGTATATCATCTATTTATTTTAGTTTATTTTATTTTTTAATTTTATCAGGTTTAGTTCATTTATTTTAGGTTTATTTATGTTAGGTTAGGTTTTTTATTTTAGTTTATTTTTTAGGTTTAGGTCTTGGTTTAGGTTTAAGTTTATTTTTTTAGTTTAGTTTTATTTTTATTTTTATTTTTTGGTTTAGGTTATATTTTTTATTTATAGGTTTAGGCTTTGGTTTTTATTTTATTTTTTTTACGTTTAGGTTGTAGGTTTTTATTTAGGTTTATTTTATTTTTTAGTTTATATTTTGGTTTAATTTTAGTTTATTTTATTTTATTTAGTTTAGGTTTAGGTTTAGGTTTAGTTTATTTTAGGTTTAGGTTTAGGTTTAGGTTTTATTTATTTTAGTTTAGTTTATTTTTGTTTAGGTTTTAGTTTATTTTATTTTATTTTAGGTTCTGTTCTTCTTTAGTTTAGGGTTTATGTTTTATTTTTTATTTAATTTTAGGTTTTATTATTAGGTGTATAATTTTGGTTTAAGTTTTTATTTAGTTTTATTTTATTATATTTTAAGTTTATTTTATTTTTATTTAAGGTTTAGTTATTATTTTATTTAAGTTTCTCATTTTTTTAGTTTAGTTTAGGTTTTCATTTATTTTATTTTTAGTTTAGTTTTTATTTTATTTATTTATTTTTTATTTATGTTTAGTTTTAGTTTATGTTTTTATTTTATTTTATTTTATATTTTATTTTAGTTTAGATTTATTTATTTATTTTATTTTTAGGTTTTATTTAGTGTAGGTATAGGTTTTTTAGATTTTTAGGGTTTAGGGTTTGGGGTTTGGGGTTTAGGTTTTAGGGTTGAGGAATTAAGGATTAGGGTTTTAGGATTTAGGGTTTAGGGTTTTTAGGATTTAGTTTAGGTTTAGGGTTTAGGGTTTAGGGTTTAGGTTTAGGATTCAGGTTTTAGTTTAGGGCTTAAGGTTTTGATTTTTTTAATAGATAATAAATTTGGATTCAACATTTCTTCTTTTGTTTATTTAGTTTAATTATATTAGTTTTTATTTTTATTTTTGTTTACTTTTTATTTTGATTTAGTTTAGTTTATTTATTTTAGGTTTATTTATTTTAGTTTAGGTTTTTTTATCTTAGTTTAGTATTTAAGTTTGGGTTAGTTTATTTTTTTTAGTTGAGTTTTATTAACATTTTATTTTAGGTTTGGGTTTTATTTTATTTTTTTAGGTTTAGGTTTTAGGTTTTCATTTTAGGTTTATTTTTAGGTTTTATTTTTTAGTTTAGGTTTATGTTTATTTTAAGTTTATTATATTTTATTTAGTTTAGGGTTTAGGTTTAGTTTATTTTATGTTTAGGTTTAGGTTTTATTTATTTTAGTTTAGTTTTTTTTAGGTTTAGTTTTATTTTATTTTGTTTTTTTATTTTAATTTTAAGTTTAGGTTTTCCTTTTTTAATTTAGGTTATAGGTTTTCTTTTTTATTTATTTTTAGGTTTAGTTCTTAGGCTTAGGTTTTTATTTAGTTTATATTTTATTTTATTTTAGGTTTATTTTATTTTTATTTCATGTTTAGTTTTTGTTTTATTTAGGATTGTTATTCTTAGGTTTACTTTTTTTAGTTTAGTTTAGGTTTTTATTTATTTTATTTTAGTTTATTTTTATTAGTTTATTTTATTTTATTTTCAGGTTTAGGTTTAGGTTTTACTTTAGGTTTTCATTTTATTTAATTTTTTTTATTTAGGTTTAGGTCTAGTTGATTATTTTATTATTAGGTTTTATTTAGTTTAGTTTAGATTTTAGGTTTATAGGTTTTTTTAGTTTAGTGTTTATGCTTTAGATTTAGGGTTTTAGGATTTTAGGAATTAAGGTTTAGGGTTGCATAGCCATGGTTTAGGTTGGTTTAGGGTTTAGGTTTAGGGTTTGGGTTTTCAGGGCTTTAGCATTAGGGTTTAGTTTTGAATTTAGGGTTTAGGGTTTAGGGTTTAGTTTAAGGGTTTAAGGTTTAAGGGTTTGTTTAGGTTTAGTGGTAGGTTTTAGGGTTTAGGGTTTAGAGTTTAGAGTTTAAGGTTTTGGGTTAGTTTTAGGGTTTAGCATTTATGGATAGTTTTTTTTTTAATTATTTTAATTATTAATTTTTTTTAAACGAAGTAAACTGGTAGGTTTATGTTTATTTTGTTTATTTTTTATTTTTTTATTATTTTATTTTATTATTATTTTTAATTAGTTTAGTTTATTAATTTTGGGCTTATTTATTTTAGTTTAGGTTTTTTCTAGTTTATTTTTTAAGTTTAGGTTTAAGTTTAGGTTTACATTTATTTTTTAGTTTAGTTTTATTTTATTTTATTTTTAGGTTTAGGTTTTATTTTTTTACTTTTCAATTTTGGTTTATGTTTTTCTTTTATTTTTTCAGGTTTAAGTTTTAGATTTTTATTTTAGGTTTTATTTTTTAGTTTAGGTTTACATTCATTTTTAGTTTAATTTATTTTATTTAGTTTAGGTATGGGTTTAGGTTAGTTTATTTTAGGCTTAGGTTTTGGTTTTTTTATTTTAGTTCAGGTTTAGGTTTATTTTATTTTTATTTTAGGATTAGATTTTTTTTTAATTTAGGGTTTAGGTTTTTATTAATTTATTTTTAGGTTTTGCTTTTAAGTTTTTATTTTATTTTATTTTATTTTATTTTTAGTTTATTTTATTTTAATTTTAGGTTTAGTTTTATTTTAATTTTTTTTTATTTTTAGTTTAGTTTAGGTTTTTATTATTTTAATTTTAGTTATGTTTTTTATGTTTTTTATTTTATTTTTGGTTTAGGTTTAGGTTTTAGTTTATGATTTTATTTATTTTATTATTTTATTTTATTTTGGTTTAGGTTTTATTCATTTATTTGATTTTTAAGCTTTATTTAATTTAGGTTTAGGTTTTTAGCTTTCTAGGGTTTAGGGTTTAGGGTTAGTTTAGTGTTTAGGGTTTTGAGTTTAGGTTTTAGGTTTTAGGTTCTAGTTTTAGTTTAGGGTTTTTGGTTTTTGGTTTTTTTTTAACATAGAACAAATTCAGATCCAATATTTTTTCCTTTCGATTTCATCAACCAAGTAGCACACCATGTTTTTTAAGACACAAGCGACTACTTAGATAAAAAATGAGCATGCATAGAGCACAACAAAAACCCTAGATAGTTAGAACCATCCTACTATAAAAACATAATTTCATAAGCAGTAGATCGGGTCGGCTATTCTTCAATTTTTATTTTATTTAGTATTTTTATTCTTAGGATTTTTTTATTTTATTAGTTTTGTTTAGGTTTTTATTTATTTTATTTTAGATTATTTTTATTAGTTTATTTTATTTTATTTTTAGGTTTAGGTTTAGGTTGTAGTTTAGGTTTTAATATTATTTTATTTTATTTAGGTTTAGGTTTTTTACATATTTTACTTTTAGGTTTTATTTTATTTAGGTTTAGGTTTTTAGATTTTTAGGGTTTAGGGTTTAGGGTTTAGGGTTAGGGTTTAGGGTTTAGGGTTTAGGGTTTAGTGCTTAGGCTTTAGGTTTTAGGGTTTTTAGGGTTTAGGGTTTAGGGTTAGCTTACTGTTTAGGGTTTTTTTGGAAAAAAGTAAGTAAACCAGTAGGTGTAGTTTATTTAGTTAATTTAGTTGATTTTATTTATTATAGTTTATTTTTCTCTTTTTTTATTTATGTTTTTTTTATTTTATTTAGTTTAGTTTATTTATTTTAGTTTATTTTTTAGCTTTTAGCTTTTTATTTTTAGTTGAGTTTTATTTTTAATTTAGTTTTTAGGTTTAGGTTTTATTTTTTTATTTTTAGGTTTAGGTTTAGGTTTTTATTTTATTTTTTTAGGTTTAGGTTTTAGGTTTTTAATTTAGGTCAATTTTTAGCTTTTATTTTTTAGTTTTGGTTAATGTTTACTTTTAGTTCATTTTATTTTATTTAGTTAAGGTTTAGGTTTAGGTTTACTTTACTTTAGGTTTAAGTATAGGTTTTATTTATTTTAATTTATTTTAGTTTAGGTTTAGGTTTATTTTATTTTTATTTTATGTTTAGAATTTTTTTAGTTTAGGGTTTAGGTTTTATTATAGGTTTATTTTTTAGGTTTAGGTTTTTATTTAGTTTTTAGTTTATTTTATTTTAAGTTTATATTTTTTATTTTAGGTTTAGTTTTTATTTTATTTATGTTTTTTTAGTTTAGTTTAGGTTTTTATTTATTTTATTTTAGTTTAGTTTTTATTATATTATTATTTTATTTTTTAAGTTTTGGTTTATGTTCAACTTTAGGTTTAGGTTTTAGTTTACGTTTTTAATTTATTTTATTTTTCTATATTATTTTGGTTTAGGTTTTTTCATTTATTTTATTTTTTAGGTTTTATTTAGTTTAGGTTTAGGTTTACCATTTTGGTTTAGTTTAGGGTTTAGGGTTTAGGGTTTAAGTTTTTTTATTGGGTTTAAAATTTAGGGTAGGTTTAGAAGGTTAGGGTTTATTTTAGGGTTATGGTTAGTTTCTAGGGTTTTTTTAGGTTTTAAGGTTTAGTGTTAGGGTTTAACGTTGTAGGTAGGGTTGTAGGTAGGGTTTTTTAGTTTAGGATTCTAGTGTTAGGATTTTTTTTAAAAATTTAAGTAGGTTTAGGTTTATTTTGGTTTTTTTAATTATTTTGGTTTATTTTTTATTTATTTTAGTTTATTTTATTTTGGTTTATTTTTATCTTTATTTAAATTAGTTAATTTATTTTATTTATTATTATTTAATTTAGTTTAGGTTTATGTTTATCTCTATTTTTTAGTTTAGTTTTATTTTTATTTTATTTTTTAGGTTAAGGTTTTTTTTGTTTTTTTAGGCTAAGGTTTTTATTTTATTTTTTAGGTTTAGGTTTTAGGTTTTTATTTGGGTTTACTTTTAGGTTTTATTTTTTAGTTTAGATTTATGTTTATTTTTAATTTATTTTATTTTATTTAGTTTAAGGTTTAGGTTTATTTTATGTTTAGGTTTAGGTTTTATTTATTTTAGTTTAGTTTATTTTAGTTTAGGTTTAGGTTTATTTTATTTTTTATTATATGTTTAGGTTTTTTTTTAAATTTATGGTTCAAGGTTTGTTTTCGGGTTTAAGGTTTAGGGTTTTTTTTTTAATTAAATAAACTAGTAGTTTTAGGTTTATTTTGGTTTATTTTTGTTTATTTTATTTTTTATTTTTATTTATGTTTACCTTTTATTTTTATTTAGCTTTGTTTATTCATTTTAGGTTTATTTATTTTAGTTTATTTTTAGGTTTAGGTTTAGTTTAGGTTTATTTTTTAGGTTTAGGTTTTATTTTATTTTAGGTTTAGGTTTAGGTTTTTTATTTTTTTAGGTTTAGGTTTTTTAGGTTTTATTTTAGGTTTAATTTTAGGTCTTATTTTTAGTTTAGGTTAGGTTTATTTTAGTTTATTATATATTTAGTTTAGGCTTTGTTTTAGGTTTACTTTACTTTAGGTTTTGGATTAGGTTTTATTTATTTTAGTTTAGTTTATTTTAGTTTAGGTTTTGGTTTATTTTAATTTTATTTTAGGTTTAGATTTTTTTTAGTTGAGAGTTTAGGTTTTATTTAGTTTTTATTTTATTTTATTTTAGGTTTATTTTATTTTTTTTAGGTTTAGTTTGTATTTTATTTAAGCTTTTTTATTTTTTTAGTTTAGTCTAGGTTTTTATTTATTTTATTTTATTTTAGTTTATAGTTTTTATTTTATTTTCTTTGTTTGGTTTAGGTTTAGGTTTAGGTTTAGGTTTAGGTTTTTTGCTTATGTTTTATTTTATTTTATTTATTTTATTTTATTTTGGTTGGAAAGAGAATAATCAGATATAAGCACATGATTCATTCAGCCAAACTAGTTCTTAAGGACAATCAAATTAAATAAGATTATTTAAAGCAAACCAAAGCTTCTTTATTAATTAAGTTTTGGATTTGATTCGATTTAAGAAAGAGAAGAGAAATCATCATTTGTTATTTTAAACCCATTCCCACATTAGTGATTTGATTTAATTTAAGGAAATGTAATTAAGTTGATTTATCATTTAATTAAATTGAACTCTTAATTAGATGAATTAATTAACCTTACCTATGTCACCTTGAAGTAATTAACTAAATAATTATGAGCTATCGTGATATGCATGGAAAATAAACTTGCAATGATCCTAGAAAATAAAAGGGGTTTAATGCAATTGGCTCATGATTAATAGTTAATTAGATTAAAAGACTTAATTAATTATGCTTATTATTTTCCTACACATGTGGACTAACCATAATTTCATTAAACTCCTTTAGGTGCGTGATCTAACGTCACGCGAGTGAGGGAGAATGGAGTTCATCTGCCATTGTTCACTTGATTTGAGCTTACCCGAGCTCTGGTCAATTCTAAAAGGATCTCACACCTTGATGACATCAACCAGAGGGGATCCAATGATTAAGATCACACGAGATGCAAGTTTTCTTTAAAAAGCTCCTATAAATTTTTGCCTAAGGATTGGTTTTGAAAGCATACCTCACCGGAGCTCAAGACTGGCAGCTCGAATTATTGAGAAAGCTTCATCTAGTAGAGACGAAGCTCTGTTGGGCAACAATTGGATCAATTCCTTAATGTTTGCTCAGATGGCCAAGAATCGATGATTTGGAGCTCGACTTTGATCGAAGTCCCACCTCTGGTCCTTGGGAATCTTGAGAGATGATTCATTCTTGCTCAATGATGCCTAGGGCAAAGTTAATTTGAGTTTGATGGAGAAATAGGGAAGTTAGGTCAGAAATGGGAGTGTCCTATTTTGTGATGGACGAGAATGGCTTTTTTGGATCGAAGAACAAGCTTGGGAGCTTAGGGAATGGCTCTAGCTGGACATCTTGGGTAGCTAGGGCTCTGTGGGAAGATTTTTGTGTGTGTTTGAGTGGAAACGAGTGGGTGTATACCCCCTTTCATCTTGATCGAACAGTTGGATGGAATTTGTCTTTTAGTGGCCGACCGGCCATCTCACAGAGTCGGGGAGTAGGTGAGTTGGCTCAGCTTGGTTGGTTGAAGGTGTGGAGGTGGCTTCCAAGGAGGAATCATGGGTATTCTATGGGTTTCAAATGCTTCAATGGGGAGGGTGAGGTTATTTTACATCCCATGGGTCATGGCCAACCCAACCACTCCTTAGGTTAGGTTAGGTAGTGTTCTAGGTGCCTAAGTGGACCATTGAGAGCGTACCAAGTGGCCAAGGAATAGAAATAACTACTTACATGGGTGATTTGTCTCACGTGAAGCCTTTGACCGAAACGTAGAATGATTATTTTGCATTGAATTTGATTTGGGCAGATTTAAAATACATATAGGTAGGACGACTTGACCTTCACTAAGAAGAGAAGAGGCCAGTTTAGAGGTTGTCCCAGGGGTGGAAAACCTCATTATTGGCACCCAATAGAAGATATGTCCTAGCTACAAGGAGTACACCTGCTATCCATATAAACTTAGAATCTAGTTCATAGGATGAGTCTTATATGGTTAGCACACTAGCTAGCTCTTCTCAATAGCAGATTCCCTTGGAGGTGACACTTGAGTTAGATAGCGATGAACATTGGGCTCTAAAGAAAAGCATAAGTGTATCCAAGTATATATGTGAAATAATCAGGCATCAGTTGGGAACCATAGCTCTAACCATACTTTCCTCTCAAAAAGTTGATGGTTTGGTAGTTAAGGAAGCCCCTAAGTCATTCATAGGTGTGAAGACACAGAGGTTCTTTTCGGGAGCATCATCCTCAAGTCAAGAAGTTGATGCAGAACTTGAGAATGATTCATATAAAAATTTAATAGAATTACCTTTTGATTGGTACTTTCCTTATGTTCATAATTTAATAAAGAAAGGGTTAATCCCACATACTTGGTCAAAGCACAAGTCAGACTACTTTGAAAAAATATAGAAGAATAAATGCAAAAGCTCTCAATCAAGACCAGGACTAGGATTCGGTATAGTGAGTCAAGTTGATGATGACGATTATTGGTTAGTCCTCTCTAATCATTTGAATTTGATAGGTTCTTTTCAAATGACATTAACTTATATGAGGAGTTGTGCTTAGAAACTTCAGATGATCCAGATTATTTTGAAGTCAAAGATACACCACTAGAGTTTGAAGAAGAGATCAAGTAAACCATCGATGAGCTCAAGGAAATCAACTTAAGAATTGAAGAAGATCCATGCCTGACATACATCAGTTCTTTGTTGAATGAAATTGAAACCAATGACTTCGTTAGGCTATTGACTAAGTTTAAGGACTACTTTGCATGGAGGTATGAAGAGATGCCTAGATTGGCTCTGATGTAGCGGTCCGTAAACTAGCAATTGAGCCTCTGCTAACCCTATCAAGCAAGCTCCTAGACGCATGTGATTAGACATAGAACAACGGGTCATTTATGAAGTAAATAAATTGATCGATGTTGGCTTCATTCGAGAAGAAAAATACTCTACCTGGTTAGTTAGTGTCATCCTAGTTAAAAATTGATTTTATGGATTTAAATATGGCATGTCTAAAAGATGAATTTCCACTACGAATCTCGAAGCTAATGGTGGACATTACCTCAACTCAGCAGTCTTCTATTTTAAGGATGGATCATCTATATATAACCAAATAAAATGACCACTAAAGATGAAAGAAACACTACTTTTAGAACCCCGATCAAAATCTATTACTATAAGGTCATGCCTTTCAGCCTTAAAAATGCTGGTACTACATACTAGCGGGCTATGACTCAAATCTTTGACGAACTCATTCATCATCAAGTCAAGTGCTATGTCGATGATCTTGTGGTCAAAAGTAGAGAAAAGAAAGACCATCTCTTTGATTTGAGAGTAGTTTTTGAACACTTAAGACAATTTAATCTCAAAATGAATCCCATGAAATGTGCATTCAGAGTAGCTTCAGGGAAATTCTTTATGTTTTTTTGTCCGACACCAAGGAATCAAAATTGATTAGGAGAAGATCAAGGCGATATTACAAATGCCCCTAAAAGTTTAACTCAACTTAAATCATTCCAAGGGAGGTTGGCATATCTAAGATGCTTTATATCCAACCTATAAGGAAGATGTCAGCCATTCTCAGCACTTGTATAAAAGGATGCCAAGTTCAAGTGGGATGATAAGTGTGAGCATGTCTTCGAAGGCATTAAGCATTACCTGATAATGCCGCTAGTTATAGCAGCCCTATCCTGGGCAAGCCACTCATACTTTAGACTACTACATTAGATGACTCCCTTGGTGCTTTGTTGGCCCAAGCCAATGATGAAGGGAAGGAAAACACACTCTACTACCTCACCTATCATCAAATCCCTACTAAGGCTAATTATTCACTCATTGAGAGGTATTGCCTAGCTTTAATCTTTGCATCGCAAAAGCTACAGTACTACATGCTTCCTCATAAGGTTTACTTAATTTCTAGGATAAATCCACTATAGTATCTCATGACATGACCAATGCTATCGGGACAGTTGGCATGACGGTCCATGATCCTCTCGCAATTTGACATTACCATCATACCCCTTCGTGCATTGAAAGGACAAGCACTAGCAAATTTATTAGCAGCACACTCACTTCCTATTGACTTTCTTCTTAATGATGGTCTCCCTGATGAATAAATCATGAACTTAGGGGATATTAGCATTCCCCACAGGGAGATGTACTTTGATGGTGTGCCTTCCTCTTAAAGAGGAGAAGAACCATTATTTACTACCCGTGAAAGGGGTGTGAATAGTTCTCTTAACTCAAGACCATGATGTGATGAGATTCTCTTATCATCTGTCCAATCCTTGCACCAGCAATGAACTTGAATATGTTTGAGGAAATTGCAAGAGTAGAAGAATGAAAGATAGATCAAAATGGATAATGTGAAGCTCAAGTTACATTATTTTAGGTTATATGCATTTATAACTATATTAGAAATTCATATGAGTTCATTGGCATGAATCAATTTGCTCACAACTTAACATATTATTTTAATGAGGTTAATTTATATAAATCTTTATCTAATTAACATTCAATTATATATTTCATACATAGCATTAAAATTGTCAAAATAATAAATGATAATAAATTATGGCTATTAAGTGTAATTATTTTATTTACTTATTATACCTAAATTTTTTAATTTAATTTGAAGGTTATATGATAACTAACATATGTATGATTATATATAAATTATATCATAATATTTAAATGTCATATTTCAAAATTAACAAAAATATGTGAAATTTTGTATTTTAGCCAAAGTCATTTTATAATCAAAGAATTTATATCTGATTTCATCTCCAACAGATTCCTTGGATTTTTTCCTTTAATTTGATAGGTTACATGACCCATGTTTGATTAAAATTGAATTTATTATGACTTTTCATACATTAGCTGATTTTAATAATGAATGCATGCTACATGCTTTGAATATATTAAGAGCCATATTTGATTATTTTTGACTTGCCCATGTGAATAGCCAAATTTTTGCTGCTTAAATTTAATATTTATTTAATATAAATTATATTTTTATTAAATGTTAAATTATTAGATGATAACATGATGTTAGAATAATATATTTTTTTGAAATAATTCAAAATGACCTTCTTGACTATAAATAGCCCTCATTCTCTTCATGAAAGCATTCCTTATTCAAAATTAAAAATCCCTCTAGAAAATCTAAGAGAAAATTTCTTAGATTTTCCTTCCAAGTGTTCTCCAAATATTACAAGATCAAATCCTTGGTTTGGAAGCTTTGACATCTTCAACTAAGCAAGCTTTCTCAAATTACTTGAGTTTGTTTTCTTGATCTTAATCCTTTTTAGTTGTTCATGCTATTTTCACCATCTATTTATTTTTTCAATTTATACTTTTTGGTGGATTAGTCTTTGGACATTATTTTTCACATTAAAGTTTCTCATTCATCTTTTAATGAAAACTCTTGTGATAGTTTGTAGGATCTATTTCAACTCATTGGAATTTTTAACTTCCTACAAATTTCTTTTGGTTTCTTAAAATATTTCTTCATTAATCTTATTTCAAAAGATCATTTATTCTTAGATCTATTTTAGCAGTATATTTTAAGAATTTTAAATTAAATTATTATGATAAAATTATTTTCATATTTGCTAGATCTCTCTTTTTAATTAAAAGCTCACTAGCCTACTTAGATCTATCATATACTCATTTTATTTAAGTATTTTTTGATCATTAGCTTTAATTGAAAGAATCTTTTTGGTTAAAATAAAATAAATTATTCCTTGCTGAAATTTATTTTATTGTGCAAAAGAATATTGTGAATTTGTTTGGAAATAATTTTTATATTAGTCTACAAATTGTAATAACATAAACATCTTAGTAAGATCACTTTAAGATATTTATTTTTTTATTTCTTATCAATATTAAGTGAGAATTTTATCTTGCCAAAAAAAATTTAAGTTTGTGATCGTGAGATCATTTTTTAAATTGGATAGCTTGGTATATTTGTGAGAGTTTATTTTATCAAAATTTATTATTTTGTATTTTTACATGTAAAATTTATATTGGGGTTGTACTCCCTTTGTAGAGAGTACATATTATTATGGGGTTGTACTGCCCGTTATAGGAGAGTACTATTTGTAAGCTATTTTTAAGTGGATTCCTAGCCGGGTGGCTAAATGACGAGGCGGTTTGGGGTTCTGCTAAACTACATAAAAATTATGTGCTTATTGTCCCTCTTTACTTTACTATACTTTTATTTTTGCTTCATTAAGAATTATATCTTATCATTATAAAATATAAAATTATTTTTCTACTAAAACTTAAAATAGGGTTTAGAGTTTAAAGATTTTGGGTTTAGGGTTTAGGGTTTAAACTTTAGGGTTTAGGGTTTAGGGTTTAGGGTTTAGGTTTAAGGATTAAGGTTTTTAGGGTTTAGGGTTTAGAGTTAAAGGTTTAGGTTATAAGTTTAGGGTTTAAGTTTTAATTTAAGGTTTAAGGTTTAAGTTTTTTTTTAAAAGAGAACAAATTCATATTCATCATTTCTTCTTTTCGATTTCATCAACCAAGTAGCACACCAAGTTTTCTAGGACAAAAGCGATGACATAAATAAAAAATTAGAACCCATATAGAAAATCAAAAACCCTAGATAAGTAGAACCATCTTTACTATAAAGACACTGTTCCATAAGTAGCACTTTGGATCGGTCGTTCTTCAATTTCTGAAGTTCCCATTAGAACCACCGCCTCTCATGTAGTGGGATCCGCCATCATATCCTTGATCTCTCCCTCTGCCACCACCATGGCTGTAACCTCCGTTGCTACTCCCGCCTCCATAACCACCACTGCTTTGACCACCACCTCCATATCCACCACCACCTCCATATCCACCACTATGTGATCCCACACCACCACTGCAATCGCTTCACCCTTCTGCCTACTAGATCTAGAATGAGCCTAGTTGTGATGTTCTATCGTCAAGGTCCCATTCTTAGTTTAGGTTAATTT
The DNA here is from genome assembly GCA_021442155.1 of Cymbidium sinense. NCBI lineage: Eukaryota > Viridiplantae > Streptophyta > Magnoliopsida > Asparagales > Orchidaceae > Cymbidium > Cymbidium sinense. The sequence goes on along the minus strand of CM038214.1, from coordinate 39,039,923 downwards.
AGGGTTAGTTTAGGGTTAGTTTAGGTTTAGTTTTTGGTTGGGTTTTGAGTTTAGGTTTTCTGGTGGTTTTGTTTAGGTTTAGGGTTTAGGGTTTAGGTTTAGGGGTTTTAGAGTTTTGTGGGTTTAGGTTAGTTTAGGCTTTAGGGTTTAGGATTTTGGGTTTAGGTTTTTTTTTAAATTAAGTAAACTACATTAGTTTATTTTATTTATTTGATTTTATTCTATTTTTTTATTTTTATTTAGTTTATTTATTTATTTTTGTTTAGGTTTTATATTTTAGTTTATTTTTTAGGTTTTGGTTCATTTTTTAGTTGAGTTTTGTTTTTATTTTATATTTAGCTATTTTTTGACTTTAGGTTTAGTTTAGGTTTATATTTTATTTTTAGTTTAGGTTTTAGATTTTATTTTAAGTTTATTTCTTGGTTTTATTTTTTAGTTTAGGTTTAGGTTTATTTTATTTTAGTTTATTTATTTAATTTAAGGTTTAGTTTATATTTTAGGTTTATAGGTTTAGGTTTTATTTATTTTAGCTTAGTTTATTTTATTTTAATTTTAGGTTTAAGTTTTTTTTTAGTTTAAGATTTAGGTTTTATTTATTTATTTATTTTTAGGTTTTGGTTTTTATTTAGTTATTATTTTATTTTATTTTAGGTTTATTTTTATGTTAGGTTTGGTTTTTCTTTTATTTAGTTTATTTATTTATTTTATTTAGTTTAGGTTTTTATTTATTTTATTTTATTTTAATATTTATTTTTTTGTTTTATTTTCTTTTTAGGTTTAGGTTTAAGTTTTAATTTTAGTTTATGTTTTTATTATATTTTTATTTTTATTTTATTTTAGTTTTAGTTTTTTAATTTATTTTATTTCTAGGTTTTATTTAGTTTAAGTTTTGGCTTTTAGCTATTTAGGGCTTAGGGTTTAGGGTTTAGGGTTTGAGTTTTAGGGTTTAGGGTTTAAGGTTTGGTGTTTAAGTTTAAGTTTAGGATTTAAGGGTTTTTTTAACAAAGAATAAATTCAAATTTAACATTTCTATGTTTCGATTTCATCAACCAAGTAGCACCCCAAGTTTTCTAAGACATAGGCAATGACTTAGATAAAAAATGAGCCCCCATAGGGCAAATCAAAATCCTTACATAATTAGAATTGTCTCTACTATAAAGACATAGTTCCATAAGTACCAGATTGGATCGATCATTCTTCAGTTTCTCTAATTCACATCAGAACCACCCCGCCTCTCGAGTAGGGAGATCCACCATGATATCCCTGATCTCTTCCTCCATCACTTCTCGTGGCTCCATAACCACCACTGCTCTGACCACCACCTCCATATCCACCAGCACCTGCAGATCCCCCACCACAACTATGATAAGTGCTGCCTCTGCCTTTGCCTCCACCACTAGATCTAGACTAGACCTAATTGTCAGTGATGTTCCTGCTGTCAAGGTTCTGCCCATTCTTAGGGTTTAGGGTTAGTTTAAGGTTTAGGGCTAGTTTAGATTTTAGGGTTTGGGGTTTAGGGTTAGTTTAGGGTTAGTTTTGGGTTTAAGGTTTAGGGTTTAGGGTTTAGGGTTTAGTGTTTAGGCTTTAGGGTTTGGGGTTTAGGCTTTAGGGTAGTAGGTTTTAGGATTTAGTGTTTAGGGTTTAGGCTTTTGGGGTTTGGGGTTATTTAATTTTTTTAATTCTTTTTTAAATTTAGTAAACCCATAGGTTTAGTTTATTTATTATAGTTTATATAGTTTATTTTTATTTATTTAAGTTTACTTTATTTTTTTATTTTATTAAGTTTTAATTTTATTTAGTTTAGTTTATTTATTTTAGGTTTATTTATTTTAGTTTAGATTTTATATTTTAGTTTATTTTTAGGTTTAGTTTATTTTATTGTCGTTGAGTTTAGGTTTTATTTTGTTTTAGGTTTAGGTTTAGGTTTTATTTTTTTAGGTTTACTTATAGGTTTTATTTTAGTTTAGGTTTAGGATAATTTTAGTTTATTTTAATTATATTTAGGGTTTAGCTAGTTTAGGTTTAGGTTTATTTATTTTTAGTTTAGGTATTTTATATTTTAGTAGCTATTTTAGTATAGGTTTAGGTTTACTTTATTTTTTATTTTAGGTAAGTTTTTCTTTAGTTTATGCTTTAGGTTTATTTTTTTATTTATTTTGGGTCCAGGTTATTTTTTTAGTTTTATTTAGTTTTTATTTTTGGTTTATTTTATTTTTATTTTAGGTTTAGTTTTTATTTTATTTAGGTTTTCTTTCTTTTAATTTAATTTAGGTTTTTATTTTATTTTATTTTAAGTTAGTTTTATTTATTTTTTAGGTTGAGTTTAGGTTTAGTTTAGGTTTTATCTTTATTTTATTTTTTTATTTTTATTTTTAGTTTCTTTAGTTTATGTTTAGATTTTAGTTTTATTTGTTTATAGGGTTTTAGGGTTTAGAGTTTAGGGTGACGAGGGAGGGCTTAGGGCAGTAGGGTTTAGGGTGTAGTGGAGTTTAGGTAGGGTGTGAGCTCAGTTTGGGGGTTTAGTGGGGTGGTGGTGGTTTGGGTTGTTTTAAGGTGGCTGGTTTAAGACATTTATTTTATTTTTTAAAATTAAGTAAACTAGAGAGCATATTTAGTTTTTTTAGTTTATTTATTTATTTATTTTAGTTTATTTTATTTTTTATTTTTATTTAGGTTTATTATTATTATTATTTAGTTTAGTTTATTTATTTTACATTTATTTATTTTAGGTTTCTTTATCTTAGTTTATTTTTTAGGTTTAAGTTTAGGTTTAGGTTTATTTTTTTCATTTAGTTTTATTTTTATTTTATTTTTTAGGTGTAGGTTTTATTTATATTTTTAGGTTTAGGTTTAGTTTTTTATTTTATTTTTTTATTTTTATGTTTTAAGTTTTTATTGTAGGTAAATTTTATGGTATTATTTTTCAGTGTAGGTTTAGGTTCATTTTTATTTAATTTAATTTTATTTAGTTTCGATTTAGGTTTAGGTTTCTTTTATCTTTATTTTAGATTTACATTTTTTTAGATTAGAGTTTAGGTTTTTTTTTAGTTTAGTTCAGGTTTTTATTTATTTAATTTTAGTTTAGTTTTTTTTCTTTTAAAGTTTTGGTTTAGGTTTTAGTTTTCGTTTTTAATTTATTTTATTTTATTATTTTATTTTGGTTTAGGTTTTTTACTTATTTTATTTTTAGGTTTCATTTAGTTTAGTTTATGTTTTTAGCTTTTTAGGGTTTAGGGTTTAGGATTTAGGTTTTACGTTTATTTTTAAGTTTTATTTTTTTAGTTTAGGTTTAGGTTTATTTTTTATTTATTTTATTTTATTTAGTTCATGGTTTAGGTTTAGTTTACTTTAGGTTTAGGTTTTGTTTATTTTAGTTTAGTTATTTTAGTTTAGGTTTATTTATTTTATTTTATTTATTCTAGGTTTATGTTCTTTTTCAGTTTAAGGTTTATGTTTTATTATTTTTTTTTTAGGTTTATTTTTTAAGTTTAGATTTTGATTTCGTTTTCATTTAATTTTATTTTAGGTTTATTTTCATTTTATTTTTCGTTTATTTTTTATTTTATTTAGGTTTTTTTATTTTTAGGTTTATTTTATTTTATTTAGTTTAGTTTTGATTTTTATATATTTTATTTTAGTTTAGTTTATATTTTTTATTTTATCTTATTTTTAGGTTTAGGTTTAGGCTTTGATTTAGGTTTAGGTTTTAGTTTAGGTTTTTTTATTTAGGTTAAGATTTATTTATGTATTTTATTTTAAAGTTTTATTTAGATTTAGGTTAGTTTAGTTTTTGATTTAGGTTTTAGTTTAGGTTTTTAGGTTTTTAAGGTTTAGGGTTTAGGGTTTAGGTTTATAATAAACTAAAATATGCTAAACACAAGTAGTAATACGCAATAATATACTATAATGCATGATGTTGCACTATGTTATGACATCCTATATTATAATACACTATAACATATTATATTATAGTATATTGCATATCACATTACAAGGGATTGCTTAAGATAAAAAATCATAAAATTAGTCTAAATAAAAAAAAACTATATATTTTTGTCGTATCACTTACATATTTTAAATTGAAACAATATATTATGATTCCACGCTCTACCTATTATGAATTTGGCCAAATTCCACCATTTTAAAGTCTAAATCAACATTTTTATAAATAATGCTAGTGTAGGCTCGACTGCATGATTATAAAATACTAAAAGAATTTAAAATGTGTAGAACAATATATTATGATATATGATGCTATACTATGCTACAACATATAATATTTATTATGAACATAAAATCTTACTCTTTAGACTACAAGTGGCGTAGCATAGCTTTGGAACAACAACCTAATTCCCACTTCAAATTTAACCAATTTCATCATCTGACTTATTAAATCAATTTTTTTATGATTTATATTAATGTAGACTATAGGGCACAATACCATAAACATTTTAAAACATCTTATAACATCTAAAAACACATCAATACATGCTCAAATATATGATGCTACATTATACTACAATATATGGTAATATAATATGATTTAAGGTTATTGTTTAGGGTATTAAAATCTCTAATAGTCAAGGGAAAGTCTCTTGAAGACATCTTCTTTAGCTACCATAACTATGTTAGGATTAGGTCATTCTTTAGTGTTGGCTTAATGAGCCTTATGTTCAATCCAATCAATTTTGATAATAACAAATGAATGTTTTTATGTGTTTTAGATATATCAATTGCTAATTATATATTCAATACATCTCACAATATGTTTAAGGAAATTGCTAGAGTAGAAGAATGAAAGATAGATAAAAATGGATAATGTGAAGCTCAAGATACAATATTATAGGTTTTATACATTTATAACTATATTAGAAATTCATATGAGTTCATTGGAATGAATAAATTTGTTCACAACTTAATATATTATTTTAATGAGATTAATTTATATAAATCTCTATCTAATTAACATTCAATTATATATTTCATACATAGCAATAAAATTGTCAAAATAATAAATGATAATAAATTATGACTATTAAGTGTAATTATTTTCTTTACTTAATATACCTAAATATTTTAATTTAATTTGAAGGTTATATGATAACTAACATATGTATGATTATATATAAATTATATCATAATATTTAAATGTCATATTTCAAAATTAACAAAAATATGTGAAACTTTGTATTTTAGCCAAAGTCATTTTATAATCAAAGAATTTATATCTGATTTCATCTCCAATGGATTACTTGGATTTTATTTTCCTTTAATTTGATAGGTTCCATGACCCACGTTTGATTAAATTTGAATTTATTATGACTTTTCAAACATTAGCTGATTTTAATAATGAATGCATGCTACATGCTTTGAATATATTAAGAGCCATATTTGATTATTTTTGACTTGCCCATGTGAATACCCAAATTTTTGCTTCTAAAATTTAATATTTATTTAATATAAATTATATTTTTATTGAATATTAATTATTAGATGATAACATGATGTTAGAATAATATATTTTTTAAAATAATTCAAAATGATCTTCTTGCCTATAAATAGCCGTCATTCTCTTCATGAAAGCATTCCTCATTCAAAATTCAAAATCCCTCAAGCAAATCTAAAAGAAAATTTCTTAGATTTTCCTTCCAAGTGTTCTCCAAATATTGCAAGATCAAATCCTTGGTTTGGAAGCTTCAACATCTTCAACAAAGCAAGCTTTGTCAAATTACTTGAGTTTGTTTTCTTGATCTTAATCCTTTTTAGTTGTTCATGCTATTTTCACCATCTATTTATTCTTTCCAATTTATACTTTTTGGTGGATTAGTCTTTGGACATTGTTTTTCACATTAAAGTTTCTCAATCATCTTTTTGTGAAAAACTCTTCTGATAATTTATAGGATCTATTTCAACTCATTCAAATTTTTAACTTCCTACAAATTTATTTTGGTTTCTTGAAATATTTTTTCATTAATATTATTTCAAAAGATCATTTATTCATAGATCTATTTTAGAAGTATATTTTAAGCATTTTAAATTAAATTATTATGCTAAAATTATTTTCATATTTGCTAGATATCTCTTTTTAATTAAAATCTTACTAGCCTACTTAGATCTATCATATACTCATTTTATTTAAGTATTTTATGATCATTAGCATTAATTGAAAAAATCTTTTTGGTTAAAATAAAACAAATTATTCCTTGCTAAAATTTATTTTATTGTGCAAAAGAATATTGTAAATTTATTTTGAAATAATTTTTATATTTGTCTACAAATTATAATAAGATAAACATCTTAGTAAGATCACTTTAAGATATTTATTTTATTATTTCTTATCAATATTAAGTGAGCATTTTATCTTGCCAAAATTTTTTAAGTTTTAAAGTGATCATTTGTAAGTTGTTAGATCATTTTTTGAATTGGATAGCTTGGTATACTTGTGAGAGATTTATTTTATCAAAATTTATTATTTTGTATTTTTCTTTTTATGATGTAAAATTTATATTGGGGTTGTAGTCGCCCCTTTCTAGGAGAGTACATAATATTATAGGGGTTGTACTCACCCCATTATAGAAGAGTACTATCTATAAGCTATTTTTATATTTAGTGGATTCTTAGCCAGGGGTGGCTAGGCGTGGATGTATGCCAGTTTTGGGGTTTGGCCGAATCACATAAAAATTATGTGCCTATTGTCTCTCTTTACTTTACAAAACTTTTATTTTTGCTCCATTAAGAATTGTATCTTATTATTATAAAACAAAAAATAATTTTTTACTAAAACTGAAAATTTAAGATTTAACTTTTAAAATTTTTAATATCACCGAATTCACCCCCCCTCTTTGGTGCTATAGTGACTCACAATTTATATCAAAGCATAGGCTCTTTTATTGGCTTAACATCCAAGAGTAGATCTTTTCACTATGGCACAAGGTTTCCCAAAGGGTTCACTACGAGAGGGATAATCCACTCATAGACCTCTACTTTTAGATAGTGTACCATTTGATTATTGGAAAAATAGAATTAGTACATTTTTAAGAGGTCAAGATGCACACATGTGGTATATGTTGACACATCAATATCATACACCCACAGTAGAAGTAAATGGCATTAAAGTAGAAAAACCTTTTAAGGAATGGAGTGTAGCTAAAAGAGAACTTGTTGAATTAAATGCTAGGGCTTGTAATACATTACATTGTGCTTTATTACCTGATGATTCCATGAAAATTTCTATGTTAAGTACATCAAAAGAAATATGGGATAAACTCATTATAACTTATGAAGGAACTAATGAAGTTAGAGATGCTCACATAAACAGACTTATTCATGAATATGAGTTATTTCATATGTCTCCTTTTGAATCTATTTTTGATATGTATACTAGATTTATGAAAATAATTCACACATTGCATTCTCTTGAAAAAACATATAGGAATCGAGACTTAGTCTATAAGATTATTAGATGTCTTCCAAAAGAATGGGAAGTTAAAGTAGCAGTTATTAGTGAAGCTAAGGATTTATCTACTTATCCACTTGATCAGCTTTTAGGTTCTTTGATAGCACATGAACAAGTTATTGCTCAAAGCGATAAGATGGATAACTCAGTAAAGAAGGAGAAGGAGAAAGGAAAAGTCATTGCATTATAAGCCGATGATAGTGATGAGCATAACTCCTCAAGCTCGGATGGTGATAGTGATGAGGTGGTCATGCTATTCAAAAGGCTTGGGAACTTGCTAAGGAAGAAGAATCAAAGGTATAAAAAATCTAAATGCTATAAATTTCAAACTAAGAAATTTTCTGTCGGTGAAGGGATCATTTGTTACCATTGTAAAAAAGCTGACACATAAGAGGTGATTGTCCAACTTCTGAATCAAAGAACAAAGAGATTGATGTGGAAAGAAGAAAAAATATGAAGGAGAAAAAGTACCATAAGAAGAAGAATATGACTTTATGGGCCAATCCAGATTCAAATGTATAAAGTACTTGGTCATCCGATGAAGAGGTTAACATATGTCTTATGGAAAATGGAGAATCTGACATAGATTCTCAAGAGGTATGTAATGATATATCTTATGATGAATTAGATGATTCTTTTAATGATTTAGTTATTGAATATAAAAATTAAAAGAAAATTGAAAACCTTAGAAAAGAACATAAAAATTTAGATATGCATTTTTGTGATTTAAAAAATGAATGTGATAATTTAAAAAGTAAAAGTACTTCTTTATTAAATTGTTACTTACTTGTATGTAAACTTGAAAGAGAGAATATATTGTTGAAAGAAAGATTAGAATTTTGTTTGAAATCACAAGTTCATTATAATACTTCATTAAGAAAAACATTTAATAAAAATTATTTGCATCATACACATCCCACTTATATACCTTATAAGTATCGTGCTAAGTCATATGCAAACACTAATGTTTGGTGCAACTATTGTGATAGAAAAGGGCATATTTTATTTGATTGCTATGTGCGTAAATTACAAAACACTAAGCAATCATCTTATGTATGTGTACCAAAAGGTACAAGCACTACACAAACCACGCATGCTAGATATCTTGCTTCAAATTTAGAATGTGGACCCAAACATGTTTGGCTTCCAAAAGTTAACATGTGAGTTTCTTTTGTAAGAATTCCTTCAAAGAAAAATCAACGAAGGCATGCGGTACTTGGATAGTGGATGTTCAAGACATATGACGGGAGATAAAGATAAATTCACAACTTTAGAATCAAGTGATGGAGGATTTGTTACATATGGAGATAATGCAAAGGGAAAGATCATTGGCATTGGTTCTATTTTAAGAATTCTATCACTTTAGAAAAAGTTTTTCTAGTAGAAGGATTAAAACATAATTTACTTTCTATTAGTTAATTATGTGATAAAGGTTTGAATGTAGTATTCCATGCATCATATTGCATTATAAAAAATAATGAAAATGTTTTGTTATTAGGACAAAGATATAAAAATATTTATGTCATTGATTTAGATAGCTTTCATGATGTGAATTTGAATTTACATTATTTTAAAAGCACTCATGATGATATATGGTTATGGCATAGGAGACTATGTTATATTAACATGCACAGACTTAATAAAATTGCCAAACTTGATTTAGTAGTTGGATTGCCTAAATTAAATTTTCATTCAAACTATGTTTGTGATGCATGTATTCATGGTAAGCATTCTAGAAGCTCATTTAAAAGTAAAAGTATTGTTTCTACTTCTAGACCTCTAGAATTATTGTACATGGATTTATTTGGTCCTATTAGCACCACTAGCTTAGGTGGAAAAAATTATGGCGTTGTGATTGTTGATGATTTCTCTAGATATACTTGGGTTTTATTTATAGTTATTAAAGATGATGTTTTTGGTAAGTTTAAAAAGATTTCTAAATATATTCCAAGAGAACAAGGCCTTTTGCTTAATAGGGTTCAAATTGATTATGGTGGTGAATTTGAAAATAAATTATTTGAGGATTATTGTGATGAACATGGGATTAGACATAATTTTTTTGCACCTAGAACTCCTCAAAAAAATAGAGTAGTAGAGAGAAAAAATATAATATTAATTAAATTAAGTAGATCTATGCTTGATGAGTATAAAATGCCAAAATATTTTGGGCGATGCGAAATGCATGTTATGTGATGAATAGGATCTATTTTAGACCAATTTTGAAGAAGACACCCTATGAATTGTTTTTGGAAAGAAGCCTAAGATTGAACACTTTCATGTATTTGGATGTCAATGCTTTATTTTGAATAATGGAAAAGAGCATTTAGGTAAGTTTGATTGCAAATCGATGATGGTATTTTCTTAGGATACTCTCTTTCTAGTAGAGCTTATAGAGTTTTCAATAAGAGAAAAATGATTGTAGAAGAATCAATACATGTTATTTTTGATAAAAATTTAATTGATCCCATTAGAAATGAAGTGATTGATGAAGAGATTAATAATTTTAGGAAAATATCTATAGAAGATAATGCGAATGATTCATTGCCTAAAGAATGAAAATATAATAAAAATCATCCAAAGGAACTAATTATAGGAGATCCTTCAAAAGGAGTTATGACCAGAAGACATAGTAGAAAGGTTGTAGATCATTCAGCATTTTTATCTAAGGTTGGACCTAAAAATTTAGAAGAAATCATTAAATGATAATTTTTGGATTATTTCTATGGAAGATGAGTTGAATCAATTTGTAAGAAATGATGTTTGAGAATTAGTCCCAAGACCCCTAGATCAAAATGTCATTGGAAAAAATGGGTCTTTAGGAATAAGCTAGATGATTCAAGTTGTATTATTATAAATAAAGCTAGGTTAGTTGCACAAGGGTACACACAAGTTGAAGGTATAGATTTTGAAGAATCTTTTGCACCCATCGCAAGACTAGAAGCTATCAGGTTACTCCTTGATTATACTTGTTTTCGGGATTTTAAACTATTTCAAATGGATGTCAAAAGTGTATTTTTGAATGGATTTATTGACCAAAATGTATTTGTAGAGCAACCACTTGGATTTGAGAGCCTTGATTGTCCAAATCATGTGTATAAATTAAAGAAAGCCTTATATGGTTTAAAGGGCTCCTCGCTTGGTATGATAGTTAAGTAACTTTTGATAGATCTTGGATTTAGAAAGGGTAGAGTAGATACCACCTTATTCCTTAAGAGCATAGATGATGATTTGATTATGGTACAAGTGTATGTAGATGATATATTATTTGGAAGTACAAATGAATCGTTGTGCCATGAGTTCTCATCTTTGATGTCTAAAGAGTATGAAATGAGTATGATGGGAGAACTTATTTTTTTCTTGAGTCTTCAAGTGAAGCAACAAGAAAATGGTACATTCATTTGCCAACACAAATGAATTACTTGAGAAGTTTGACATGAAAATATTTAAATCTAGTAAAACTCCTATGAGCCCATCTACAAAATTGGATTTAGATGAATTAGGAAAATTTATTGATCAAAAACTTTATAGGAGTATGATAGGTTCACTTTTATACCTTGCTACTAGTAGGCTTGATATTATGTTTGTTGTTTATTTGTGTGCTCATTTTCAAGCCAACCCAAAAGAATCTCATTTAATTGCAGTCAAGCATATCTTATGGTATTCGATAGGCACTAGGTTAGGTTTATGGTATCCTAAAATTCTTTATCATGTAATTTGGTTGCTTATTCTTTTGTTGATTTTGCTGGATGTAAAGCAGATAGAAAAAGCACATTAGGCACATGTCATTTTTTAGGATCATTGCTTGTGTCTTGGTCTTCTAGGAAAAAAAATTTTATAGCTTTATCCACAAAGAGTACATATCGTGTGTTGCTCGTGTCCTTTGGTTAAAGAAATAATTAGAAGATTTTGGTATTAAGCAAGATCATATTCTAGTTCTGTGTGACAGTACTAGTGCTTTTAGTTTGACTAATAATCCTATCTAGCATTCACGAACCAAGCATATAGAAATTAAACATCATTTTATTAGGGATCATGTTTCAAAAGGTGATGTTAATATTAATTTCATTAATACTGAATTACAAATTGTAGATATTTTTAGAAAACCATTACTAGAAGAACATTTTTGTACTTTAAGATGCATGCTTGGAATGTTAGATCCTAATATTTAAAATTATATGTAGTGTTTTCTCACTTTTTTATCTTCTCAAAAAGGTGAGAAGAGTAAATTGTTGGTTAGTGTTAAATCTATTTTATGCATACATTTAGGGGGAGCAACATTATTCATCTCTTGTGCATAATTTTTTTTTTTCAAAACTATGATGAAAGGTCAATTTGCACCTTCATCAAAATCAATACCCAACATTAGTTTGTCATCATCAAAAAGGGGGAGATTATTGGTTTAATGAGCCTTATGTTCAATCCAATCAATTTTGATGATAACAAATGAATGTTTGGATGTTCTAATGAATGTTTTTATGTGTTTCAGATATATCAATTGCTAATTACAAATCCAACACATCTCACAATATGTTTGAGGAAATTGCAAGAGTAGAAGAATGAAAGATAGATCAAAATGGCATATGTTACATTTTAATGTGAAGCTCAAGTTACATTATTTTAGGTTATATGCATTTATAACTATATTAGAAATTCATATGAGTTCATTGGCATGAATCAATTTGCTCACAACTTAACATATTATTTTAATGAGGTTAATTTATTTAAATCTTTATCTAATTAACATTCAATTATATATTTCATACATAGCATTAAAATTGTCAAAATAATAAGTGATAATAAATTATGGCTATTAAGTGTAATGATTTTATTTACTTAATATACCTAAAATTTTTAATTTAATTTGAAAGTTATATGATAACTAACATATGTATGATTATATATTAATTATATCATAATATTTAAATGTCATATTTCAAAATTAACAAAAATATATGAAATTTGTATTTTAGCCAAAGTAATTTTATAATCAAAGAATTTTTATCTGATTTCATCTCCAATGGATTCCTTGGATTTTTTACTTTAATTTGATAGGTTACATGACCGACGTTTGATTACAAATGAATTTATTATGACTTTTCATACATTAATTGATTTTAATAATGAATGCATGCTACATGCTTTGAATATATTAAGAGCCATATTTGATTATTTTTGACTTGCCCATGTGAATAGCAAAATTTTTTCTGCTTAAATTTAATATTTATTTAATATAAATTATATTTTTATTAAATATTAAATTATTAGATGATAACATGATGTTAGAATAATATATTTTTTTGAAATAATTCAAAATGACCTTCTTGCCTATAAATAGCCCTCATTCTCTTCATGAAAGCATTCCTCATTCAAAATTCAAAATCCCTCTAGAAAATCTAAGAGAAAATTTCTTAGATTTTCCTTCCAAGTGTTCTCCAAATATTAGAAGATCAAATCCTTAGTTTGGAAGCTTCAACATCTTCAACTAAGCAAGCTTTCTCAAATTACTTTAGTTTGTTTTCTTGATCTTAATCATTTTTAGATGTTCATGCTATTTTCACCATCTATTTATTTTTTCCAATTTATACTTTTTGGTGGATTAGTCTTTGGACATTGTTTTTCATATTAAAGTTTCTCATTCATCTTTTAGTGAAAACTCTTGTAATAGTTTGTAGGATCTATTTCAACTCATTGGAATTTTTAACTTCCTACAATTTTCTTTTGGTTTCTTGAAATATTTCTTCATTAATCTTATTTCAAAAGATCATTTATTCTTAGATCTATTTTAGAAGTATATTTCAAGCATTTTAAATTAAATTATTATGCTGAAATTATTTTCATATTTGCTAGATATCTCTTTTTAATTAAAATCTTACTAGCCTACTTAGATCTATCATATACTCATTTATTTGTGTATTTTGTGATCATTAACTTTAATTAAAAGAATCTTTTTGGTTAAAATAAAATAAATTATTCCTTGCCGAAATTTATTTTATTGTGCAAAAGAATATTGTGAATTTATTTGGAAATAATTTTTATATTAGTCTACAAAATTTAATAACATAAACATCTTAGTAAGATCACTTTAAGATATTTATTTTATTATTTCTTATCAATATTAAGTGAGCATTTTATCTTGCCAAAATTTTTTAAGTTGTAAAGTGATCATTTGTAAGTTGTGAGATCATTTTTTGAATTGGATAGCTTGGTATATTTGTGAGATATTTATTTTATCAAAATTTATTATTTTGTATTTTTCTCTTTATACTGTAAAATTTATATTAGGGTTGTACGCGCCCCTATGTAAGAGAGTACATATTATTATAGGCATTGTACTCGCCACGTTATAGAGAGTACTATTTGTAAGCTATTTTTGCATTTAGTGGATTCTTAGCCAGGGGTGGCTAGGCGTGGATGTAGGCCGGTTTTGAGGTTTGGCTAAACCACATAAAATTATGTGCCTATTGTCCCTCTTTACTTTACTATACTTTTATTTTAGCTACATTAAGAATTATATCTTATCATTATAAAAAAAAAATTAATTTTCTACTAAAACTTAAAGTTTAAGATTTAACTTTTAAAATTTTTAATATCTCTAACTCAACCCCTACTCCTCTTGGATGCTATAGTGACTCACATTTAGATCTACTCTAATCTCCCACATCTTTATTTGGGGGTTTAGGTTAGGGGTAAAGGTTATTTTAAGCTTTAGGTTTAGGTTTTTGGGATTATGGTTTAGGGTTTAAGGTTATATGTTTTAAAGTTTAGGGTTTAAGCTTTTAGGGTTTTGGGTGTAGGGTTTATAGTTGAAAGATTTAAGGTTTAGGGTTTAGGGCTTAGGGTTTAAGGTTTATTGTTTAGGGTTTAGGGTTTAGGGTTTAGGGTTTAGGGTTTAAGGTTTAAGGTTTTAGGGTTTAGGGTTTAGAGTTTAGGGTATAGGTTTAAGGTTTAGGGTTTAAGTTTTAGTTTAAGGTTTAGGGATTAAGGTTTTTTTTAAAAGAGAACAAATTCATATTCAACATTTCTTCTTTTTGATTTCATCAACTAAGTAGCACACCTAGTTTTCTAGGATAAAAGTGATGGCATAAATAAAAAATTAGAACCCATAGAGCAAATCAAAAACCCCAGATAAGTAGAACCATCTTTACTATAAAGACACTATTCCATAAGTAGCGCGTTGGATCGGTCGTTCTTCAATTTCTGAAGTTCCCAACAAAACCACCCCCGCCTCTCATGTAGCGGGATCCACCATCATATCCTTGATCTCTCCCTCTGCCACCACCATGGATGTAACCTCCATTGCTACTCCCACCTCCATAACCACCACTAGTTTGACCACCACCTACATATCCACCACCACCTCCATATCCACCACTACCTGAAGATCCCACACCACCACTGCGATAAACGCTTCCATGGCCTTCGCCTCCACTGCTAGATCTAGAATGAGCCTAGTTGATGGTGATGTTCCTGTCATCAAGGTTCTACCCATTCTTAGGGTTTAGGGTTAATTTAGGGTTAGTTTAGGGTTTAGGGTTTAGTGTTCGTTTTTTTTTTACTGAGGTTTTAGGATTTAGGGTTTAGGGTTTAGGGTTTAGCATTTTGGGTTTAGGGTTTTAGGGTTTAGGTTTAGTATTTTGGGGTTTAGGGTTTAGGGTTTAGGGTTTAGGGTTTATGGTTTAGGGTTTAGGATTTAGAGTTTTAGGGTTTAGGGTTAGTTTTAAGCTTTAGGGTTTAGGATTTTGGGTTTAGTTTTTTATTTTAAGATTATTTCTTGATTTTTGGTTTTTAGTATAGGTTTAGGTTTATTTTTAGTTTAGTTTATTTTATTTAGTTTAATTTAAGGTTTATGTTTAGTTTATTTTAGGTTTAGGTTTAGGTTTTATTTATCTAGTTAATTTTATTTCATTTTAGGTTTAAGTTTTATAGGATTTAGGTTTTATTTTATTTATTTTAGGTTTATTTTAGGTTTAAGTTTTATTTAGTTATTATTTTATTTTATTTTAGGTTTATTTTATGTTAGGTTTAGTATTTCATTTCATTTTTTATTTATTTTATTTAGTTTAGGTTTTTATTTATTTTATTTTAATTTAATATTTATTTTTTTGTTTTATTTTCTTTTTAGGTATAAGTTTAAGTTTTAGTTTTAGTTTATGTTTTTATTTATTTTTAATTTTTAATTTTATTTTGGTTTTAGTTTTCATTTATTTTATTTCTAGGTTTTATTTAGTTTAGTTTAGGCTTTAGAGTAAGGCTTAGGGTGGGTTTAAGGTTACTTTAGGGTTTAGGGTTTTTAGGGTTTAGGGTTTAAGGTTTGGTGTTTAAGTTTTAGTTTAGGATTTAAGGGTTTTTTTAACAAAGAATAAATTTAAATTCAACATTTCTACATTTCGATTTCATCAACCAGGTCACATCCCAAGTTTTCTAAGACATAGGCAATGACTTAGATAAAAAATAAGCACCCATAGAGCAAATCAAAATCCTTACATAATTAGAACCGTCTCTACTGTAAAGACATAATTTCATAAGTACCAAATTGGATCGGTCATTCTTCAGTTTCTCCAGTTCCCATCAGAACCACCCCCGCCTCTCGAGTAGCGAGATCCACCATGATATCCCTGATCTCTCCCTCCATCACTTCTCATGCCTCCATAACCACCACTGCTCCGACCACCACCTCCATATCCACCAGCACCTCCAGATCCCCCACCACCACTATGATAAGTGTTGCCTCTACCTTTGCCTCCACCACTAGATCTAGGCGGACTGGTTGTGTGATGTTCCTGTCAAGGTTCTGCCCATTCTTAGGGTTTAGGGTTAGTTTAAGGTTTAGGGCTAGTTTAGATTTTAGGGTTAGTTTAGGGTTAATTTAGGGTTTAGGGTTTAGGGTTTAGGGTTTGGGGTTTAGGCTTTAAGGTTGTAGGTTTTAGGATTTAGGGTTTAGGGTTTAGGCTTTTGGCTGGGTTATTTTATTTTTAATTTTTTTTTTAAATTAAGTAAACTAGTAGGTTTAGGTTTATTTAGTTTATATAGTTCATTTTTTATTTATTTAAATTTACTTTATTTTTTTTATTAAGTTTTAGTTTTATTTTTAATTAGTTTAGTTTATTTATTTTAGGTTTATTTATTTTAGTTTAGGTTTTATATTTTAGTTTATTTTTTAGGTTTAGGTTATTTTTTTATTGTCAGGTTGAGGTTTAGGTTTTTATTTTATTTTTTTAGGTTTCAATTTTAGGTTTTTATTTTAGGTTTACTTATAGGTTTTATTTTTTAGTTTAGGTTTAAGATAATTTTTAGTTTATTTAATTATATTTAGGGTTTAGGCTGAGGTTTAGGTTTAGGTTTAGTTTATTTTAAGTTTAGGCTTAAGTTTTATTTATTTTAGTATAGGTTTAGGTTTACTTTATTTTTATTTTAGGTGTAAGTTTTTTCTTTAGTTTAGTCTTTAGGTTTTATTTTTTTATTTATTTTTGGGTTTTTTTCTAGGTTTATTTTTTAGGTTTAAGTTTTGTTTAGTTTTTATTTTAAGTTTATTTTATTTTTTTTAAGTTTAGTTTTTATTTTAGGTTTATTTTACTTTTTTTAAGTTTAGTTTTTATTTTATTTAGTTTTCTATTTTTTTATTTTATTTAGGTTTTTATTTTATTTTATTTTATTTTCTTATTTAGGTTTAGGTTTAGGTTTTAGTTTAGGTTTTTATTTTATTTTATTTTAGGTTTTTTTTTTAATTTTTAGGTTTTTTTTAGTTTATGTTTAGATTTTTAGTTTTTTAGGGTTTATAATTTAGGGTTTAGGGTTTGGGGTTTAGGGTTTAGAGTTTAGGGATGAGGGTTTAGGGCTTAGGGTGTAGGTTTTAGGGTTTGGGGTTTCGGGTTGTAGGTTTTAGTGTTTAGGGTTTAGGGTTTAGGATTTAGGGTTTAGAGCTTAGGGTTTAGGGTTATAGGGTTTTGGTGTTTAGGGTTTAGGGTATCAGGGTTTAGGGTTGAGGGTTTAGGGTTGTAGGTTTAGGGATTTAAGGTTTTCCCATTTAATTTTATTTTTTATTTTTTATTTTTTTTAAAATTAAGTAAACGATTAGGTATAGGCTTATTTAGTTTACTTAGTTTATTTATTTATTTATTTTAGTTTATTTTATTTTTTATTTTTATTTAGGTTTATTATTATTTTTATTTAGTTTAGTTTATTTATTTTAGGTTTACTTATTTTAGTTTATTTTTTAGGTTTAAGTTTAGGTTTAGGTTTATTTTTTTCATTTAGTTTTATTTTTATTTTATTTTTTATGTGTAGGTTTTATTTATATTTTTAAGTTTAGGTTTAGTTTTTTTTATGTTTTAAGTTTTTATTGTAGATATATTTTAAGGTATTATTTTTCAGTGTAGGTTAGGTTCATTTTTATTTAATTTAATTTTATTTAGTTACAGTTTAGATTTAGGTTTAGTTTTAGGTTTGTTTTATCTTTATTTTAGGTTTACATTTTTTGTAGATTAGAGTTTAGGTTTATTTTAGTTTAGTTCAGATTTTTATTTATTTAATTTTAGTTTAGTTTTTTTTTCTTTTTAGGTTTGGTTTTTATTCTATTTTATTTTATTATTTTATTTTGGTTTAGGTTTTTTATTTATTTTATTTTTAGGTTTCATTTAGTTTAGGTTATGTTTTTAGCTTTTTAGAGTTTAGGGTTTAGAATTTAGGTTTTAGGTTTATTTTTAGGTTTTATTTTTTAGTTTAGGTTTAGGTTTATTTTTTGTTTATTTTATTTTATTTAGTTCATGGTTTAGGTTTAGTTTACTTTAGGTTTAGGTTTAGGTTTTATTTATTTTAGATTAGTTTATTTTAGTTTAAGTTTAGGTTTATTTTATTTTATTTATTTTATTTTTAATTTTGGTTAAATTTTTATTTTTAGTAAAGAGTTTGGGTTTTATTTTTTATTTATTTTTAGGTTTTATTTTTTATGTTCATTTTTTAAGTTTAGGTTTTTATTTAAGTTTTATTTTATATTACTTTAGGTTTATTTTAGGTTTAGTATTTATTTATTTTAATGTTTTTTTATTCTTAGCATGATTTTATTTTTTAGTTTAGATTAGGTTTTTATTTATTTTATTTTAATTTACTTTTCTTTTTTTATTTTCATTTATTTTTAGGTTTAGCTTTAGGTTATAGTTTAGGTTTTATTTATTATATTTTTTAGTTTATTTATGCTTAGGTTTGTTTATTTACTTTATTTTTTAGGTTTTATTTACTTTTGGTTTAGGTTATAGGTTTTTAGGGTTTTGGGTTTAGGGTTGTAGGATTAAAGTTGTAGATTTAGGGTTTAGGGTTTAGGGTTTAAGATTTAGGGTTTAGGGGTTTTTTCAAAAAAAAATAAGTAAATTGGTAGGTTTAGTTTTATTTAGTTTAATTAGTTTATTTTACTTATTATTTTTATTTAGGTTTATTTTTCATTTTTATTTAGCTTAGTTTATTTATTTTAGGTTTATTTATTTTAGTTTAGGTTTTATATTTTAGTTTATTTTTTTTAGGTTTAGGTTATTTTTTTTTTGTCAGGTTGAGGTTTAGGTTTTTATTTTATTTTTTAGTTTAGGTTTAGGATAATTTTTAGTTTATTTAATTATATTTAGGGTTTGGGCTGAGGTTTAGGTTTAGGTTTAGTTTATTTTAGGTTTAGGCTTAGGTTTTATTTATTTTAGTTTAGTTTATTTTAGTATAGGTTTAGGTTTACTTTATTTTTATTTTAGGTGTAAGTTTTTTCTTTAGTTTAGTCTTTAGGTTTTATTTTTTTATTTATTTTTGGGTTTTTTTCTAGGTTTATTTTTTAGGTTTAAGTTTTGTTTAGTTTTTATTTTAGGTTTATTTTTTTTTAAGTTTAGTTTTTATTTTACTTAGGTTTTCTATTTTTTTATTTTATTTAGGTTTTTATTTTATTTTATTTTATTTTCTTATTTAGGTTTAGGTTTAGGTTTTAGTTTAGGTTTTTATTTTATTTTATTTTAGGTTTTTTATTTTTTTTATTTTTAGGTTTTTTTTTAGTTTATGTTTACATTTTTAGTTTTTTAGGGTTTATAGTTTAGGGTTTAGGGTTTGGGGTTTAGGGTTTAGATTTTAGGGATGAGGGTTTAGGGCTTAGGGTGTAGGTTTTATGGTTTGGTTGGGGTTGTAGGTTTTAGTGTTTAGGGTTTAGGATTTAGGGTTTAGAGCTTAGGGTTTAGGGTTATAGGGTTTTGGTGTTTAGGGTTTAGGGTATCAGGGTTTAGGGTTGTAGGTTTAGGGATTTAAGGTTTTCCCACTTAATTTTAATTTTAATTTTTTATTTTTTTTAAATTAAGTAAATTAGTAGGTTTAGGCTTATTTAGTTTATTTATTTATTTATTTTAGTTTATTTTATTTTTTATTTTTATTTAGGTTTATTATTATTTTTATTTAGTTTAGTTTATTTATTTTAGGTTTATTTATTTTAGGTTTCTTTATTTTAGTTTATTTTGTAGGTTTAAGTTTAGGTTTAGGTTTATATTTTTCATTTAGTTTTATTTTTATTTTATTTTTTATATGCAGGTTTTATTTATATTTTTAAGTTTAGGTTTACTTTTTTTTTTTATGTTTTAAGTTTTTATTGTAGGTATATTTTAAGGTATTATTTTTCAGTGTAGGTTAGGTTCATTTTTATTTAATTTAATTTTATTTAGTTACGGTTTAGATTTAGGTTTAGGTTTAGATTTCTTTTATCTTTATTTTAAGTTTACATTTTTTTTAGATTAGAGTTTAGGTTTATTTTAGTTTAGTTCAGGTTTTTATTTATTTAATTTTAGTTTAGTTTTTTTTTCTTTTTAGGTTTGGTTTAGGTTTAGGTTTTAGTTTTGGTTTTTATTCTATTTTATTTTATTATTTTATTTTGGTTTAGGTTTTTTATTTATTTTATTTTTAGGTTTCATTTTGTTTAGGTTATGTTTTTAGCTTTTTAGAGTTTAGGGTTTAGAATTTAGGTTTTAGGTTTATTTTTAGGTTTTATTTTTTAGTTTAGGTTTAGGTTTATTTTTTGTTTATTTTATTTTATTTAGTTCATGGTTTAGGTTTAGTTTACTTTAGGTTTAGGTTTAGGTTTTATTTATTTTAGATTAGTTTATTTTAGTTTAAGTTTAGGTTTATTTTATTTTGTTTATTTTATTTTTAATTTTGGTTAAATTTTATTTTAGAGTTTGGGTTTTATTTTTTATTTATTTTTAGGTTTTATTTTTTATGTTCATTTTTTAGGTTTAGGTTTTTATTTAAGTTTTATTTTATATTACTTTAGGTTTATTTTAGGTTTAGTATTTATTTATTTTATTGTTTTTTTATTCTTAGCATGATTTTATTTTTTAGTTTAGATTAGGTTTTTATTTATTTTATTTTAATTTACTTTTCTTTTCTTTATTTTCATTTATTTTTAGGTTTAGCTTTAGGTTATAGTTTAGGTTTTTATTTTATTATATTTTCTATTTTATTTATTCTTAGGTTTGTTTATTTACTTTATTTTTTAGGTTTTATTTACTTTTGGTTTAGGTTATAAGGTTTTTTAGGGTTTGGGTTTAGGGTTGTAGGATTAAAGTTGTGTAGGTTTAGGGTTTAGGGTTTAGGGTTTAGATTTAGGGTTTAGGGTTTTCAAAAAAAATAAATAAATCTGGGTTTAGTTTTATTTAGTTTAATTAGTTTATTTTACTTATTATTTTTTATTTAGGTTTATTTTTCATTTTTATTTAGCTTAGTTTATTTATTTTAGGTTTATTTATTTTAGTTTGGGTTTTCTATTTTAGTTCATTTTTTTTAAGGTTTGGGTTTTATTTTTTATTTTTAGGTTTAGCTTTAGGTTTATATTTTATTTTTTTTAGGTTTAGGTTTTATGTTTTTATTTTAGGTTTTCTTTAGGTTTTATTTTTTAGTTTAGGTTTAGGTTTATTTTTAGTTTATTTTATTTTATTTAGTTTTGGGTTTAGGTTTAGGTTTAGGTTTTATTTATTTTAGTTTAACTTATTTTAGTTTAGGTTTAGGTTTATTTTATTTTTATTTTAGGTTAAGTATTTTTAGTTTAGGGTTTGGGCTTTATTTTCTATTTATTTAAGTTTTATTTTTAGGTTCATTTTTTAAGTTTAGTTTTTATTTTATTTTATTTTAGGTTTATTTTATTTTTATTTTATGTTTAGTTTTTACTTTATTTATGTTTTTTATTCTTAGCTTTATTTTATTTGTTTATTTTGTTTAGGTTTTTATTTATTTTATTTTACTTTACTTTATTATTTTATTTTATTTTTATGTTTAAGTTAAGGTTTTTATTTTATTTTATTATTTTTTATTTCAGTTAAGGTTTTATTTACTTTTGGTTTAGGTTTTTGGGTTTTTAGGGTTTAGGGTTTAGGGTTTTAGGGTTGTAGTTTTAGGGTTAAGAGTTAGTTTTAGGGTTGTAGGTTTAGGGTTTAGGATTTTGGGTTCACGGTTTAGGGTTTGGGTTTTTTTAAAAAAATTAAATAAACCATTAGGTTTAAGTTTATTTAGTTTACTTTTTAGGTTTATTTTTAAGTTTATGTTTTCATTTAGTTTTTATTCTATTTTATGTTTAGTTATTATTATATTTAGATTAATTACTTTTAGGGTTTTTTTTATTTTTTTAGTTTAATTTAGGTTTTTATTTTTTTAGTTTAGGTTTTATATTTTATTTTATTTTATTTTTAGGTTTAGGTTTAAGTTTAAGGTTAAGTTCATGTTAAGGTTTTAGTTTAGGTTTTTATTTTATTTTATATTTTATTTAGGTTTAGGTTTTCTTATTTATTTTATTTTTATTTTTTATTTAGTTTAAGTTTTCCTTTTTAAGTTTTTAGGGTTTAGGGTTTACTATTTAAGGTTTGGGGTTTAGGTTTTAGGGTTTAGGGTTATAGGTTTTAGGGTTTAGGGTTTAGGGTTTAAGGTTTAGGGTTTAGGGTTTAGGGTTTAGGGTTTATGGTTTTAAGGTTTAGGGTTTAGTGCTTAGGGTTGTAAGTTTAGGGTTTAGGGTTTATGGTTCAAGGTTTAGGGCTTAGGATTAAGATTTTTTTATCTTTTATTTTTATTTTTTTATTTTTTTAAATTAAGTAAACTGGTAGGTTTAGGTTTATTTAGTTTATTTTTTATTTATTTTTAGTTTATTTTATTTTTTATTTCTATTTAGGTTTATTTTTATTTTTATTTAGGTTAGTTTATTTATGGATTGCAATTTTAGTTGTAGAAGTTATAGAGATAGTGTGGTGACATTAGGTGAACAAGTCATTAAAAAGAGTTTGATTTAGATTTTTAGGGTCTATTGTTCAATGTGATGGTGAAATAGATGGAGATGTTATTAGTAGAATTCAAGTTGGATGGTTGAAGTGGAGGAATGCATTTAGCCTGCAGTGTGATAGAAAAGTATCGGTTAAACTTCAAGAATAATTTTATAAGATGGTGGTAAGACCTGCAGTGATTTATGGTGTAGAATGTAGGCCAATAAAAGAGAAGCATGAGACTACGTTAAGTGTTGTAGAGATGAGGATGCTCGGGTGGATTAGTGGCTTTACTCTTAGAGATATAATGTGAAATGTGTATGTTTGAGAAAAGGTTGGAGTAGCTTTAGTGGCAGATAAAATTAGAGAGAGTCACCTTAGATGGTTTGGCCACATAAAGCAACACCCGTCAAATGACCCGGTTAGAAGAGTAGATTCATTAGAATTGACTTATGTTAAGAAAGGTAGAGGTGGACCGAAAAAAGACATGGTTAAGATGAATAAAAACTGAGCTTAGTATACTTGAATTGAATGAAAATCTGACACATAATAAGACTAAATGGAGACGAAGGACTCATGTAGCCGACCCCACTTAGTGGGATAATGGCTTGTTGTTGTTGTTGTATTTATTGTTGTTTAGTTTATTTATTTTAGGTTTATTCACTTTAGTTTAGGTTTTTTATTTTAGTTTATTTTTAAGGTTTAGGTTTAGGTTTAGGTTTATTTTTATTTTATTTTTTAGGTTTAAGTTTAGGATTAGGTTTTTATTTTATTTTTTTTAGCTTTAGGTTTTAGGTTTTATTTTAGGTTTACTTTTAGGTTTTATTTTTTAGTTTAGATATATGTTTATATTTAGTTTATTTTATTTTATTTAGGGTTTAGGTTTAGTATATTTTAGGTTTAGGTTTTATTTATTTTAGTTTAGGTTTAGGTTTATTTAATTTTAATTTTAGTTTTAGGATTTTTTTTATTAGGGTTTAAGTTTTATTTTATTAATTTTAGTTTTTTATTTTTTAGGTTCATTCTTTAGGCTTAAGTTTTTATTTAGCTTTTATTTCATTTTATTTTAGGTTTATTTTTTTTTATTTTTTTTAGTTTTCATTTTATTTAGGTTTTTTATTTTTTAGTTCAGTTTTGGTTTTAATTTATTTTTTTCTAGCTTAGCTTTTATTTCTTAGTTTATTTTCTTTTTAGGTTTAAGTTTAGGTTTAGGTTTTAGTATATATTTTTATTTTATTTTATTTTTGTTTAGTCTTTTTATTTATTTTATTTCTAAGTTTTATTTAGTTTAGGTTTAGGTTCATAGAATTTTAAGGATTAGGGTTTAGGGTTTATGGTTTGGGGTTTAGGGTTTACATTTTTATGTTTAAGGGTTTAGGGATTAAGGTTTACAGTTTAGGGTTTTAGGGTTTAGGGTTTAATATTTTTAGGGTTTAAGGTTTAGGGTTGAGGGTTTAGGTTTCAGGTCTAGGGTTCAAGTTATAGTTTATTATTTAGGATTTTTGGTTTTTTTAAAAGAGAACAAATTCAAATTCAACATTTCTTCTTTTTGATTTCATGATCCAACTAACACACTAAGTTTTCTAAGACACATGCGATGACATAGATAAAAAATGAGCACACACAGAGCAAATCAAAAACCACAGATAACTATAACCATCTCTACTATAAAGACAGTTCCATAGCAAAATCAGATGCCATTCTTACATTTCTCCAGGTTCCCAGAACCACTATGGCCTCTCAAGTAGCGGATCCACCATCATCCCCTCTCCTCGCCACCACCACCAGGCAGTAACCTCGCTCCTTTCACCTCCATAACCACCACTGCTCTGACCACCACCTCCATATCCACTAGCACCTCCAGATTCCCCACCACCATTGCTATAACCACCTCCGTCGCCTTCACCTCCATTTCCAAATTTAGACTGAGCCTGGTTGATTGTGATGTTCCTGCTGTCAAGGTTCTTCCATTCTTAGGGTTTAGGTATATGTTTAGGGTTATTAGAATTTAGGGTTTTTATTTACATTTTAATTTATTTCGTTACTTTAGGTTTAAGTTTATGATTTAAGGTTTAAGGTTCAGGGTCTACGGTTAGGGTTTAGGGTTTAGGGTTTAGGGTGTAGGGTTTGGGGTTTTCAGTTTAGGGTTCTATGGTTTAAGCTTTTAGGGTTTAGGGTTTAGAATTAGGGTTTAGGGTTTAGGGTTTAGGGTTAGGGTTTAGGGTTTTTGGTTTGGGGTTTAGGGTCTTAGGGTGTATACTTTTAGGGTTTGGGGTTAGGGTTTAGATTTAGGGTTTAGGGTTTAGGGTCTAGGGTTTAGAGTTTAGGGTTTTTTACGGTTTAGCATTTAGGGTTTAGGGTTTTTTTTATAAGTAAGTAAACCAATAGATTTAGGTTTATTTAGTTTATTTTTTATTTATTTTAGTTTATTTTATTATATTTTTATTTTTATTTAGTATAGTTTATTTATTTAAGTTTAGTTTTTTATTTTATTTTATTTTTAGGTTTAGGTTTAGGTTGATGTTTAATTTTTGGTTTAGTTTTATTTTTATTTTTTTTAGGTGTAGGTTTTATTTTTTATTTTTAGGTTTAGGTTTAGGTTTTTATTTTATTTTTTTTGGTTTAGGTTTTTATTTTATTTTTTTGGTTTAGGTTTTAGGTTTTTATCTCAGGATTATTTTTAGGTTTTATTTTTCAATTTAGGTTTGTGTTTATTTTTAGTTTAGTTTCTTTTATTTAGTTTAGGATTAGGTTTAGGTTTAGAACATTTTAAGTTTAGGCTTAGGTTTTATTTATTTAGTTTAGGTATAAGTTTTTATTATTATTTTTTATTTTAGGTTTAGGTTTTTTGTTATTTTAGGGTTTAGGTTTTATTTTATATTAATTTATAAGTTTATTTTTTAGGTTTAGGTTTTTATTTAGTTTTATTTTATTTTATTTTAGCTTTATTTTATTTTTATTTTATGTTTAGTTTTTATTTTATTTGTATGTTTATTTTATTTTATTTATTTAGTTTAGGTTTTTATTTATTTTATTTTATTTTATTTTTGGCTTTAGGCTTAGGTTTAGGTCTAGGTTTAGGTTTCACTTTAGGTTTTTATTTTATTTTACTTATTTTATTTTATTTAGGTTTAGGTTTCTTTATTTATTTTATTTTTATTTAGTTTAGGTTTAGGAATTTAGGTTTTTAGGGTTTAGGGTTTGGGGTTTAGGGCTTAGGGTTTGTAGGTTTTAGGGTATAAGGTTTAGGGTTTAGGGTTTAGGGTTTAGGGTTTTTTGTTTTTTAATAGGGAACAAATTCATATTCAACATTTCTTCTTTTTGATTTCATCAACCAAGTAGCACACTAAGTTTTCTAAGACACAAGCAATGACATAGATAAAAAAGGAGAACACATAGAGCAAATAAAAAACCTTAGATAACTAGAACCATGTATACTATAAAGACAAAGTTCCATAAGTACTAGATCAGATTGGCCGTTCTTCAATTTCTCCAGTTCCCATCAGAACCACCCCGACTTCTTGAGTAGCAGGATCCATCATCATATCCCTGAACTCTCCCTCCGCCACCACCATGGCTGTTACCTCCATCACCCTCCTCGCCTTCATAACCACCACTACTCCTATCCACCACCTCCAGATCCCCGGCACCATGCGATAGCACCTCCACACCTTTTGCATCCTAGATTTAGACTAACTGGTTGATGGTGATGTTCCTACTATCAAGGTTCTTCCCATTCTTATGGTTTAGGTTTAGGTTTAGGTTTATTATATTTTAGGGTTTAAGTTTATTTTTAATTTTTTTAGTTACTTTAGGTTTATGTTTAGGGTTTAGGGTTTAATGTTTAGGGTTTAGGATTAGATTAAAGGTTTAGGGTTTAGGGTTTAGGGTTTAGGGGTTAGGGTTTATGCTTTATGCTTTTAGGGTTTAGGATTTAGGGATTATAATTTTTTTTTGGTTTAGGGTGTAGGGTTTGGAGTTTAGGGTTCTAAGTTTAGGATTTAGGGTTTAGGATTATAAGTTTAGGGTTTAGTGTTTAGGGTTTTGGGTTTAGGGTTTTAAGGTTTATCTTATAGGTTTATAGTTTATTAGGAGTGGGTTTTATTTAGGGTTTAAGTTTCAACATTTAGGGTTTATGGTTTTATAGTTTTATGCTTTTAGGGTTTAGTTTAGGGTTTAGTTTAGGGTTTTAGGTTTAGGGTTTTAAGGTTTAGGAGGTTTTAGGTGGTTTAAGTTTTAGGGATAATGCTTTTTGGGTTTAGGGTTTAGGGTTAGGGTTCAAGGTTTATGGTTTAGGGTTTAGGGTATAGGGTTTAGGATTTAAGGTATAGTGTTTTTAAGGTTGAGCATTTAGGGCTTAGGATTTAGGTTTAGGTTGTAGGGTTTTTTACTTAAATTAAGTAAACTGATAGGTTTTGGTTTATTTAGTTTATTTTATTTTTTATTTTTATTTAGGATTATTTTTTAGTTTTATTTAGTTTAGTTTATTTATTTTAGGTTTATTTATTTTTGTTTATGTTTTTTAAGTTTATTTTATTTTAGGATTAGGTTTAGGTTTATTTTTTTAGTTTAGTTTTATTTCAATTTTATTTTTGAGGTTTAGGTTTTATTATTTATTTTTAGGTTTAGGTTTAGGATTTTATTTTATTTATTTAGGTTTAGGTTTTAGGTTTTTATTTTATGTTTATTTCTAAGTTTTATTTTTCAGTTTAAGTTTAGGTTTATTTTTAGTTTATTTTATTTTATTTAGTTTAGGTTTAGTTTATTTTAGGTTTAGGTTTAGGTTTATTTATTTTATTTTAGATTATTTTAGTTTAGGTTTGGTTTATTTTATTTTGTTTATTTTAGGTTTACTTTTTTTTTAATTTATAGTTTAGGTTTTATTTTTTTATTAATTTTTAGGTTTATTTTTAGGTTTAAGTTTTTATTTAGTTTTTATTTTATTTTATTATAGGTTTATTTTATTTTTATTTTACTTTTAGTTTTTATTTTATTAATGTTTTCTATTTTTAGGTTTATTATTTTAGTTTAGTTTAGGTTTTTATTTATTTTATTTTAGTTTACTTTTATTTTTTTATTTTATTGTATTTTTAGGTTTATGTTTAGGTTTAGGTTTAGGTTTATGTTTTATTTTATTTTTTTTATTTTATTTTATTTAGGTTTAGGTTTATTTTATCTATGTTTAGGTTTTTAGGTTTTTAGTGTTTAGGGTTTAGGGATTAGAGTTTGGCATTTAGGGTTTAGGGTTTAGGGTTAGTTTTACAGTTTAGGGTTTAGGGTTTAGTTTTCAGAGTTTATGGTTTAGGGTTTAGGGTTTAGGGTTAGTTTTAGGGTTTAAGGTTTGTGTTTTTTTTTAATTTTTTATTTATTTAGGATTTAGGGTTTAGGGTTGTAGGTTTAAGGTTTAGTGTTAGTTTAAGGGTTTAGGGTTTATTTTTAGAATTAAATAAACTAGGTTTAGTTTATTTAGTTTATTTTTTATTTATTTTAGTTTATTTTTTTATTTATTATTTTTTTTTTTTCTATCTTTTAGTTTTATTTTGTTTAATTTATTTATTTTAGTTTAGGTTTTTAATTCTAGTTTATTTTTATGGTTAAGTTTAGGTTTATGTTTATTTTTTAGTTTAGTTTTATTTTTATTTTATTTAGGGTTTAGTGTTTTATGGTTTTGATTTAGACTTAGGGTTTAGGGTTTAGGATTTAGGGTTCAAGATTTGGTGTTTTAGCTTTAGGGTTTAAGGTTTTGATGGTTTAGGGTTTAAGGTTTAGGTTTTTTTAAAGTTTAGGGTTTAGGGTTTAAGGTTTAGGGTTTAAGGTTGTATGTTTAAGATTTAGGGTTTAGAGTTAGTTTTAGGAGTTAGGGTTTAGGGTTTAGGGTGTAGGATTTAGTGTTTAGGGTTTAATGTTTTCTTTTTTAAAATTAAGTAAACCGGTAGGTTTAGGTTGATTTAGTTTATTTTATATTTATTTTAGTTTATTTTATTATTTTATTTTTATTTAGGTTCATTATTATTTTTTTATTTTTATTTTAGGATTATTTATTTTTGTTTAGCTTTTTTATTTTAGTTTATGTTTTAGGTTTAGGTTTAGATTTATTTTTCATTGAGAATTATTTTTATTTTATTTTTTAGGTTTAGGTTTTAGGATTTTATTTTAGGTTTATTTTTAAGTTTTATTTATTAGTTTAGGTTTAGGTTTATTATTAGTTTATTTTATTATATTTAGTTTAAGGTTTAGGTTTTATTTATTTTAGTTTAGGTTATATTTATTTTATTTTTATTTTTTTTTAGGTTTTTTTAGGCTTTACATTTTTAATTATTTATTTTTTAGGTTTATAATTTATTTTATTTTAGGTTTATTTTATTTAGGGTTTAGGGTTAGGGTTTATGGTTTAAGGTTTAGGGTTTAGGGTTTAGGGTTAGTTTAGGGTTTAGCATTTAGGGTTTGGGGTTTAGGGTTGTACGTTTTAGGGTTTAGGGTTAGTTTAGGGTTTAGGGTTTAGGGTTGTACATTTTGGGGATTAGGGTTTAGGGCTTATGGTTTATGGTTAATTTTAGGGTTATGGTTTTTCTTTATTTTTTTTATTTCTTTTTAGTTATTTTGGTTTAGGGTTTAGGGTTTATGATTTTTTTATGGTTTAAGGTTTAGGGTTAATTTTAAGGTTTATGATTTAAGGTTTAGGGTTTAGGGTTTAGGGTTTATTTTTAATTAAGTAAATTGGTAGGTTTTTATTTAGTTTATTTTTTATTTATTTTACTTTATTTTATTTTTTTAATTTTTATTTAGGTTTATTTTATATTTTTATTCATTTTAGTTTATTTATTTGAGTTTATTTTTATATTTTAGTTTACTTTACTTTTTAGGTTTAGTTTTAGGTTTATTTTTATTTTTTTAGTTTAGTTTTATTTTTCTTTTATTTTTAAGGTTTAAGTTTAGGTATTTATTTTATTTTTTTGGTTTATGCTTTTGTTTTTTTATTTTATGTTTATTTTTAGATTTTATTTTTTAGTTTAGGTTTAGTTTTAATTTTAGGTTATTTTATTTTATTTAGCTTAGGTTTAGGTTTAGGTTTAGGTTTAGGTTTTATTTATCTTAGTTTAGTTTATTTTAGTTTAGGTTTAGGTTTATTTTATTTTTATTTTAGGTTTAGGTTTTTCTTTTAGTTTTTTATTTAGTTTATTTTGATTTATTTTTTTGGTTTTATTTTAGGTTTATTTAGGTTTATGTTATTATTAGATTACAATTTTATTTTATTTTAGTTTTATTTTTATTTTCTTTTATTTTAATTGTTATTTTATTTAGGATTTTTATTTTTTTAGTTTAGTTTATGTTTTTATTTATTTAATTTTAGTTTAGTTTTTATTTATTATTTAATTTTCTTTTTAGGTTTAGGTTTAGGTTTAGGTTTTAGTTACATTTTATTTTACATTTTGTTTTTTTAATTTTGGTTTAGTTTTATTTATTTATTTTATTTTTTGGTTTTATTTAGTTTAGGTTTAGGTTTTTAGCTTTCCACAGTTTAGGATTTAGGGTTTAGGGTGAGTTTAGGGTTTAAGTTTTGGGGTTTAGGGTTTAGGGTTTAGGGTTTACAGTTTAGGGTTTAGGTTTTAGGGTTTTTACTTTAGGGTTTAGGGTTTTAGGGTTTAGGGTTTTTTAGGGTTTAGGGTTTTGGTTTTAGGTTTAGGTTTCAAGTTTTAGTTTAGGGTTAAGGGTTTCTAGTTTAGGGTTTAGGGTTCAGGGTTTAGGGTTTAGTAAACAAATTTAGATTCAACATTTCTTCTTTTCAATTTCATCGACCAAGTAACTCACCAAGTTTTCTATGACACTAGCCATGACATAGATAAAAAATAAGCACGCTTAGAGCAAATCAAAAACCCTAGATAACTAGAATATCTCTACTGTAAAGACACAGTTCCATAAGTAGAATATCGGATCGGTCGTTCTTCAATTTCTCTAGTTCCCATCATAACCACCCCGGCCTCTCGAGTATCGGGATCCACCATCATCTCCACGATCTCTCCTCGCCAACACCATGTGTAACCTCAGTCTCCTCTCCTTCCACCGCTACTCTGACCACCACCTCCATATTCACCAACACTTCTAGTTCCCCTGCCTTCGCCTCCACTGCTAGTTATAGAGTGAGCCTGGTTGACGGTGATGTTCCTGCCATCAAGGTTCTACCCATTCTTAGGGATTAGGTTTAGGTTTAGGTCTACTAGTTTTTATTTTTTATAGGTTTTATTTATAGGTTAATTTTTTATGTTTAGGTTTTTATTTAGTTTTTATTTAATTTTATTTTAGGTTTATTTTAGGTTTATTTTATTTTTATTCTACATTTTGTTTTTATTTTATTTAAGTTTTTTATTATTAGGTTTATTTTATTTTTTAATTTAGTTTAAGTTTTTATATATTTTATTTTAGTTTATATTTATTTATTTATTTTATTTTATTTTTTGGTTTAGGATTAGGTTTTAGTTTAGGTTTTAAGTCTTTTTATTTTTTTATTTTATTTAGGTTTAGGTTTTTTTATTTATTTTATTTTTAGGTTTAAGTTTTTAGGTTTTTGAGGTTTGGGTTTAGGGTTTAGGTATATGGTTTAGGGTTTAGGGTTTTAGGGTTTATGATTTTAGGGTTTCGGGTTTAGGGATAGGGTTTAGGGTTCAGGGTTTAGGCTTTAGGGTTTAGGGTTTTAGGGTTTAGGGTTTAGGGTTTGGGTTCGGTTAGTGTTTAGAGTTAGTTTAAGATTTAGGGTTTAAGATTTAGCATTTTTAGGGTTTAGGGTTTAGGGTTTTGTGTTAGTTTATGGTTTAGGTTAGGGTGAGGGTTTAGGGTTTAGGGTTTAGGGTTTAGGATTTAGTGTTTATGGTATAGGGTTAGTTTAGGGTTTAGGGTTTAGGGTTTAGGGTTTTTAGGTTTATGGTTTAGGGTTTTGGATTTAGGGTTTGTTGTTTAGTGTTTCGAGTTTAGGGTTAGTTTTATGGTTTAGGGTTTAGGGTTAGGGTTTTTTTTATCACTTTATTTTTTTATTTTTTATTATTTTTTAAATTAAGTAAACTAGTAGGTTTAAGTTTATGTAGCATATATTTTATTTATTTTAGTTTATTTTATTTTTAATTTTGATTTAGGTTTATTTTTATTTAGTTTAGTCTATTTATTTTAGTTTAGGTTTTTTATTTTTGTTTATTTTTTAGGTTTAGGTTCAGGTTTATGTTTATTTTTTGGTTTAGTTTTTTTTATTTTATGTTTAAGTTTTATTTTTTATTTTTAGTTTTAGGTTTAGGTTTTTATTTTATTTTTTTAGGTTTAAGTTTTAAGTTTTTATTTTCGGTTTATTTTTAGGTTTTATTTTTTAGTTTAGGTTTATGCTTATTATTAGTTTGTTTTATTTTATTTAGTTAAGGGTTTAGGTTTTACTTATTTTAGGTTTAGGTTTAGGTTTTATTTATTTTAGTTTAGTTTATTTTAGTTTAGGTTTAGGTTTATTTTATTTTTATTTTAGGATTAATTTTTTTTTAGTTTACGATTTTAAGTTTCATTTTTTATTTATTTTTAGGTTTAATCTTTAGGTTTAGGTTTTTATTTTTTTTATTTTTATTTTTTGGTTTATTTTACATAGGGTTTAGGGTTAGGGTTTAGGATTAGGGTTTAAGGTTTAGGGTTTTGGTTTAACGGTTTAGGGTTTAGAGTGTAGGGTTTAAAGTTTTAGGGTTGAGGGTTTAGGGTATAGGGTCATTAGGGTTTAGGGTTTAGGGTATAGGGTATTTACGCTTTAGGGTTTAGGGTTGAAGGTTTAGGTTTTTGGTCTAGGGTTCAGGTTTTAGTTTAGTGTTTAGGGTTTTTAATTTTAGGCTTTAGGGTTTTTTAGGGTTCAGGGTTGTATGTTTAGGTTTAGGGTTTGTTTTAAGGTTTAGGGTATAAGTTTTTTTTGTTAAATTAAGTAAACTAGTAGGTTTAGTTTTATTTAGTTTATTTTTTATTTATTTTAGTTTATTTTACTTTTTATTTTTATTTCAATTTTTTATTTTTATTTAGTTTAGTTTATTATTTTATGTTTATTTATTTTAGTTTAGGTTTTTATTTTAGTTAATTTTTTGGGTTAAGATTTAGGTTTATTTTTATTTTTCTTAGTTTAGTTTTAATTTTATTTCATTTTTCAGGTTTAGGTTTTAGGTTTTTATTTTAATTCTTGATTTTAGGTTTATTTTTTAGTTTAGGTTAAGTTTATTTTTAGTTTATTTTATACTATTTAGTTTAGGATTTAGGTTTTATTTATTTTAGGTTTAGGTTTAGGTTTTATCTATTTTAGTTTAGGTTTAGGTTTATTTTATTTTTATTTTAGGTTTAGGTTTATTTTATTTTTATTTTAGGTTTAGGTTTCTTTTTTAATTTAAGGTTTAAGTTTTATTTTTTATTTATTTTTAGGTTTTATTTTTAGGTTTATTATTTAGGTTTAGGTTTTTTTTAGTCTTTAATTTATTTTATTTTTTGGTTTATTTTATTTAGGGTTTAAGGCTATGGTTTAGGTTTAGGGTTAGGGTTTAGGGTTTAGGGTTTAGGTTTAAGGGTTTAGGGTTTAGATTTTTGGGTTGAGGGTTTTCGGGTTTAGGGTTTTTATGATTTAGGGTTTAGGGTTGAGGGTTTAGGTTTTAGGTCTAGGGTTCAGGTTTTACTTTAACGTTGAGGGTTTTAGGGTTTTTAAGGTTTAGGGTTTAGGGTTTTTTTTTTTGGAAAATTAGAGAAATTTTATTGCCACATAGAAAAGGTACAAAGTCCTTAGAGGGGATAAATCCCTAAACTAATGCTCAAAGAGCTACAAAAAGCCCTAAGGAGATAAGCCCCCTAGCTAATACAATAGATAATGAAAGTAAGCTAATAAAAAAAAGCAGAGATCCACCAAAATAATCGACAATCGTGACAAACTTCCTTTGCTCCTTTTGAAACTAGCACAATCCAGCAGCAAAAGTCTCCCAACCTATAGTAGAGATCTGCAACAAGCTTGTAAAAGGATGAGTACAGATAATGAAATAGTTAATTAAGCATAAAATATAATAGTAGAAAGACGTAAAAAGAAGAAGAAAAGGCTCAAGCGCAGTTATAATCATTTTAAGGAGCATCACCATATGTAAGCATCCAAACCTATCAGGAAAGTATTAGACTAGAGGGAGCACTACCAAAGCCACCACCAAGACTTGCTAACACAGTTTCTAGGAGCTAACCTCATAATATGGGTAAAAGGACTAAACAGAGACCAAACAAAGGCAAAATGAGGACCACAGTTGATAAGATCATTCATTAAACAAACATGCTAAGAACCAGAAACAATACTATCCAAAGGAATAGTAAGACTAACATCAAGAATGTTAGAAAAGGCAACCATCAAAAAGGAAAGGAAAGAGGTTGATACGGTCAAATGAAAATCCAAGTAGGTAGAAACTAGAAGAGAAGAATGGGAAAGAAAGTAGCCGGTTCCAAACATAGACTCGAAAATATCAAGAAAATTATAATAAAGTAAATACTCTTTCGAACAAACCAGCCAGCTAGAGCACCCAATCTAAGCTAGCAAGGTAGTCCACCCTGTAACCAAAACTGCCAAGGATTCAAATCAGAAGACTTAGAACCATCAAGATGAAAGATAGAAAGAGTCATCCAATCACAAACATTGAATAAATCCCAAGGGAAAGCCGTAGACAATAGCCACCAATGCAAATCCAAGGACAAGAGAATCCAGTTTAAACAGCTAGATACATCAGCCAAAAATAGAAAAAGTAAGAGCCCTTTAGGATCACAGAAAACCAAAGCTAGAGGATATAAACAAGAACCCCAGAGTCATCATCAGCTAAGTCCAAAAAACATCCAACCAATAGTTTGCAACCTTCCAGTTCATAAAATAAATTAAAAATAGAACCTCAGTATTACAGAAGGCACACCCAATATTCAAAAGATATAACAATCCAGAAGCATCCAACCTTACACTCATCTAGAACAACACTAAAGAAAGGATAGATAGCCACAAGAAAATAGTTCTCCAAGATACAACAAAAAATTAAAGAGCCCTCATGGTCACACAACTCCTCTTAGCAGCAGGAGCAAAACCAGGAGAGAAAGGACAACCAAAAGCAACTGGAAAAACCATCCTGATCAACAAACAACAAGGAGATAGATCAGCCAGCCACAGCAGAAGGTCATTAAAACAGCATAAGCAACACCTAGAAAGGAACAAGCCCACAACCAGGAAACACTAGTAAACATCCAACCATAAAATCTTGAGTAAATAAAAAAGGCTACAGGGAGATCCAACCAATAAAGAGAACCACACCAACTAGAAGACAAGCAAAACCTCCACTGTAAACACCTCTATAGGTTGGGAGAGAAAACAACCAAAAATAAATATAACATCAAAAATCCAATAAATTGAAAGACACACTAACCCATCCAAAGAATGGGAAAAACCAAACTAGAAAATAAAAGTAGGTTTATGAGAAGAAAAAAAATCAAGACCAAACCAGCAAAAGAGAAAACTAGAAATCTTCAAAAATAATAACAAGGGGGAAAGCCAAAGCCCCACAAGAGGAAAAAAGGCTAAAAGCTTCTAACATAAGGCCAACTAGTTTTATCTAGATTCACAAGACCCCTTAAAAGGAATGGTATGTCATCATTAGAAAACATTTGCAAAGAAGAAGACTTAACCCCCAAATTGACAAGAAAGTTAGTACAAGAGTTGGCTTCCCTCTATAGGGTTTTCTAGGGTTTAGAGCTTAGGGTTAAGGGTTTCAGGATTTAGGGTTTATGATTTTAGGGTTTAGTGCTTAGGGTAGTAGGCTTAGGATTTAGAGTATAGGGTTTAGGGTTAGTTTTAGTGTTTAGCGTTTTGGATTTGTTTAGGGTTTAGACTTTAAGGTTTAGGGTTTAGGGTTTAGTTTTTAGGTTTTTTTTTTGGAAAATTAGGGAAATTTTATTGCCATAAAGAAAAGGTACAAAGTCTTTAGAGGGCGCAAATCTCTAAGCTAATGCTCAAAGAGCTGCAAAAAGTCCTATGAAGATAAGCCCCCTAGCTAGTACAATAGATAATGAAAGTAAGCTAATAAAAAAGAAACAAAGATCCACAAAAAATAATCCTTGAAATTAGCAGCAAACTTCCTCTGCTCCTTTTGAAATCGGCACAATCCAGCAACAAAAGTCTCCCAACTTCTACCAAAGATCTATAACATGCTTAAAAAGGGATGGGTATAGATAATGAAGTAGTTAATTAAGCATAAAATATAAGAGCAGATAGAAGTAAAAAGATAAAGAAAAGGCTAGAGTTATAATCATCTTAGGAGCGACACCATATGTAAGCATCCAGACATCAAGTGAAGGGTTATAGTTACATGTAGCACTACCAGCCAAAAAAAGGAGTGGGAAACATCAAGGCCATCATTGCTAGCATACCTCTTGTAGCACCTTATCCAATGATGATCATCTCAGAAACTTGCATAAACCTTCAAATAGTAAATATAACCACAAAAAACCCAACAGTCAGATATATAAAACTCAGTGACCAAATAAGGAGGTAACCCATCACAAAAGCATTAGACCAGAGAGAGCACCACCAAAGCCACTACTAAGAAAAGCTAATACAGTTGCTAGGAGCAAACATCATAATATGGGAAAAAGGACTAATCAGAGACCAAAAAAAGGAAAAAGGAGGATCATAGTTGATAAGGTCTTTCATTAAAAGAACATGCAAAGAACCAGAAACAAAAATATCCAGAGTAATAGTGAGACTAACATCAAGAATGTTAGGAAACAAGGCAACCATCAAAACAGGCAAGGGGAGAGGTTCAGCCATAGTCCAAAAATGAAAATCCTATTAGGTAGAAACCATAAGAGAAGAAAGGGAAAGTATGTAGTCGGTTCCAAACATAGATTCAAAAAGATCATGAAAATTAAAACTCTTTAAACTAAAGCTTAGGCTTCTAAGCGGCCGGTAAGGCAATCCACCCTGCAAGCCACCAAGATTGTCGAGGATTCAAATCATTATACTTAGAACCATGAGGATGAAAGACAGAAAGAGTCATCGAGTCATAAATATTGAAAAATCCTATGGGAAATCCATAGACACCAGCCACCAATCCCAATCCAAGGATAAAAGAATCTAGTTTAAAGATCTGATACAATAGCCAAAAATAGAAAAAGTAAAAGCCCTTTAGGATCACAAATAATTCAACAACCAGAGAAAGCTGCAAACAAGAACCCCAACAGAGTCATCATCAACCAAGTCCAAAAAACATCCAACTAGTAATTAGTAGCCTTCTAGTTCAGAACACAAATTAAAAACACAACCTCAGTATTACAGGAGACACACCCAATATTCAAAAGATATAACAATCCAGAAGCATCCAATCTAATACTCATCTAGAATAGCACTATAGAAAGGATAAATAGCCATAGGAAAATGGTTCTCCAAGCTATAACCAAAAAATATATTGCCCTCAAGGTCACACAACTCCTCTTAGCAGCAGGAGCAAAAACCACAAAAAATAGTTGTCAACAACCACATTTGATGAGCAAGCCCCAACCAAGAGAACCACACCACAAATAGCGCAAGTATAATCCACAAGGAACTAGTGGGAAGGATGATACTCATGAAAGAAAGGACAACCAAAAACAACTGGAAAAACCATTCTAATCAGCAAACAACAAGGTGACAAAACAACCAACCACAACAAGAAGGTCATAAAAATAGCATGAGCACCACCCATAAAGGGAAAAAACCCATAACCATGCAACACTAGCAAACAACCAACCATAAAATCTAGTGCAAATAAAGAATGTTGTAGAGAGATCCAACCAATAAAGAGAACCAAACCAACTAGAAGATAAACAAACCCAACACCCTGCCCATGCTGTAAACACCTCTACCAAGTTGGGAGAGAAAATAAACTAGAAAATTAAAATTACTAAAAAAATCTAATAAATGAAAAGACAACCCCAACCCATCCAAAGAATGGGAAGAAACCAAACTGGAAAATAAAAGTAGGTTTAGGTGAAGAAAAAATCAAGACCAAACTAGCATAAGAGAAAACCAGAATTATTCAAAACCAATAACAAGGGGAAACCCAAAACCCCACAAAAGGGAAAAAGGCTAAAAGCTTCAAACATAAGGCAAACTAGTTTTGTCTAGATTCACAAGACCCCTTAAAAAGAAGGGTATGTCATCATTAGAAAAGATTTGCAAAGAAGAAGACTTGGCCCCCAAATTGGCAAGAAAGTCAGCACAAGAGTTGGCTTCCATATAAATATGAGAAATTTGAAAATCTAGGTTAGCAAGAAGCT
Source organism: Cymbidium sinense (assembly GCA_021442155.1). Classification (NCBI taxonomy): domain Eukaryota; kingdom Viridiplantae; phylum Streptophyta; class Magnoliopsida; order Asparagales; family Orchidaceae; genus Cymbidium; species Cymbidium sinense. Next base: position 39,001,901 of record CM038214.1, on the reverse strand, counting down.
TCCTAGTATGATTAATTAAATAATACACAGTGTTACCATGAGCATAAGATTTGAGTAAATCTAAACGAAGGAGAGCATCAACTTCAAACCAGATCTTATGAAAACCTTATTGTAAACAAATGGAAATGCCATGATGAAAGCCTTTGAGCTCAACAAATAACACATAATAAGGCTCTAAAGGTGTAGTAAAAGTAGAGATAACTTGCCACTATGATCTCTCAAAATCCCACCACAACCATAATAATCATTAGAAATTGAGCCATTAGTGTTAACCTTAATTTAGTGATAATTAGGTTTAATCTAGTATATAATTTTTTGGGTAGGAGAGACATTACGTAGGGGAAGGATAATCCCAAAATTCAAGGCCACAGACTTGGACCCTTTAAAACTAGAGTGAGTAAGAAGATTAACTTTGAAAAGAGACAAAATTTTATATTTGACTCTAGCAATAATATGAAGATAATTCATAGAAATATTACAATGCTTAGCATCATTTCTATCCATCCAAATATACCAAAGAATAGTAATAGCTAAAATAATTTTAACATGGGCCTTAAAAGTATGGGAGAAACATGCTTCAAGAAGTTGCATAATAGAAAATTAACCATTAAAATGGAAAGTATTAAAAATATTATCATACCAATTCCACAGTTTAGCAACAATAGGGCCATTTACAAAAACGTGATCCACACTTTCAATGTGATAGAAACATTGACATTTAGAGGGGAGATGGAAACCTTTATTCATAAGAGTATCATCCATAGGGATATAATGCTTGAGCAAGTTAAAAGCGAGAATGGTAGAGACACTAATATTCTAGATTTTAGTAAAAATCAAGGACTCTTGATATTTAGATATGATGAAATGCCAAACATCCTTAAAAAAAATCTCCAGAAGATGAATTATTGAAGAGAATTTGCTCAAGTTCATTAGGGAAAGGATAAATTTTAAGGATTTTGTCAATGATCACATTAGGGAAAAGGATATTCAATTGAGCCACATCCCACTTATTATGAGTAATTAACTAATTAATCTTAAGCATCATAGTGGAATGAGTATTAAGCAGGGAATCAATAGAGCCCTGCCCTAGCCAATTGTCTTGCTAAAAGAAAAAGGAACTAGAATTGACACCCCAAAAAATTAAGTTCTCAGCATTCCATTTGATATTACAAACTCTTCTCCACACAAGAGAATCCCCAAATTTGACAGCACAAATGAGGGCATGTTTGCCCTGACAATATTTACATGCATAAACTTTGACCAATAACTATGTTTATTTATAATATTCCATCACATTTTATAGGAAAAATAGTTAATAGAATCCTCTAAAGTTTTGCAACCCAAACCACCTTCATTATTAGGACCACAACAGTTGTGCTAACTAGCCCAATGTAATCTTTTGATAGAAAAGTTAGATCCCTAAGAAAATTTATTAAAGAGTCTATTGATCTTTTTAATAATAGAATGTGTAGGAGCAATAGTAGATAATAGATACTGAAGCAGAGAGCAAAGGGTACTTTTGATCAAGATAAGTCTAGCTCTAAAGAAAAGTAAATGGAACTCCCAAGAGGAAGTTTTCTTATTTATTTTTTGAATATCTTCATCAAAAAAAGAAGATCTTTTTGTTCCCTTATATAAGGGAGTCTCCAAATACTTGATAGGGAGAATTTGATTTTAAAAACTTGTAATATTTTTATAGCATTGATCTTAGATAAGGAAATAGAAGAGCTAGTAATAAAATAACTTGTATCAAGATTAATATTCAAGCCACTCTCCTTACCAAAAATAGTTAAGAACTTATACAATTGTTTAATATAAAGCATAGATGCATTGCAAAATATAATGAAATCTTCAACAAAATTAAGGTGAGAAATGGGAAACCCGCCAATAGTTCTATAGTACATTTTAGGAATTCTACTAAACATCTACTAAATACATCTAGAAAGATATTCCACAGTAATAATAAAAAGGGTAAGAGAGAGAGGGTCCCCTTGCCTTAGCCCATAAGAAGAAAAGAAGAAACCATGCACTTCACCATTGAGGAGCAAAGAAAATCAAGAATTATTAATCCCATTCTTAATTAAAGCAATAAATTGGTTAGAGAATCCAAATAAAGGCAAAATTTTATATAGGAAAACCCAACCAATATTATCATAAGTTTTGGAAATGTCAAGCTTAAAAAACTAGTTTCCATCGTGAACATTAGCATTTAAGTCATGGATCATCTCTTGGTCTAAAAGAACATTATAAGAAATGGATCTCTCTTTAACAGAACTGGATTGATTGGGGGAGATAATTTTAGAAATCAAGATAGTCAAGCTTTTAGCCAAAATTTTAGAAATAAGTTTATTAAAAAAAGAGTAAAGGCTAATCGACCTAAAATCACTCCAAACTTTAGGATTGTCTTTTTAGGAATTAAAATAATGGAGGTGCTAACAAAATATTTAGGAAGGGTACTACCCTTAATGAAATCAAGGAAAGCTTTAGCTAAGTCCTCTTTAATGATAATTCAACATTTTTGGAAAAAGAAGGTAGTATAATAATTAGGAATAGCCAGAGAGTCTTTATTCATACTCTACAAAGTATCAGCAAATTTAGACTCAAAAGGTAAGGAAGAAAGCATAATGTTATCATCATCAGAAATAAGATTAGGAATAACTTCAGGTCAAGAAATATCATCATAAGCAACATTTATATTCAGAATCTCTTTATAAAAAGAAATAGTAGAATCAATAAGCTCCATTTTATCTGAACACCAAACTCCATTAATTTTCATTTTGTGAATGTGATTTATAGCATTTTTATTTTTAACAATGGCATGAAAATATTTAGTGTTATGATCACCATTAGAGATCCATTTCATAGAATCTTTTTGCTACCAATAGGTCTCCTCCATGTCTTGAAAACATGTTAACCTATCTTTAGCTTGAGCCAACAATTGAATTTTAGAAGGATCATTAACAACAACATCTTCCAAAACTATAACCTCATTCTCCATATCTTTGATATTAACAAAAAAGTTCTTGAAATAATGTTAATTTCACCAAGTAAGGCATTGTTTAATCCTTTTTAATTTGAAACACAATCTCCTCATCCCAAAAATAGAATCATCAGGATGAAGAGGTTCACCCTAGTTAGCAACAATAACATCCAAAAATTTATCATCCATGAAGAGATTTGAATACCCTAAACGCTAACCCTAAATCATATTACAATACCATATATTATAGTATAATGTATCATCATATATTTGAGCATGTAGTGATGTGTTTTTGGATGTTATAAGATGTTTTGACATGTTTTAGTATATTATGGTATTATGCCCTATAGTCTATATTAATATAGATCATAAAAATATTGATTTAATAAATTACATGATGAAATTTGTTAAATTTGAAGTGGGAATTATTTGTAGTACCAAAGGTCTGCTATGCCACTTGTAGTAAAAAAAGTAAGATTTTATGTTCAAAATAAATATTATATGTTGTAGCATAGTATAGCATCATATATCATAATATATTATTCTGCACATTTTAAATTCTTTTAGTATTTTACAATCATGTAGTTGATCCTACACTAGCATTATTTATAAAAATGTTGATTTAGACTCTCAAATGGTGGAATTTTCCAAATTCATAATAAGTAAAGCATGGCATCATAATATATTGTTTCAATTTAAAATATGTAAGTGATATGACTAAAATATATAATTTTTTATTATTTAGACTAATCTTATGATTTTTATCTTACGCAATCCCTTGTGATGTGATATGCAATATAATATAATATAATATGTTATAGTGTATTATAATATAGGATGCCATAACATAGTGTAGAATCATGCATTACAACATACTATTGTGTATTACTACTTGTTTAGCATATTTAGTTTGTTATAGTATGATGTAGTAGAGTTTGTACTGGTATAATTCATAAAAATATTGATTTATTGGCTAAGATGATGGGATTTCACCAAATTTAAGGTAAGCTTTAGGGAACATCTTTGGGGGTGTGCTATGTTGTGTCATTTAATCAAAAGAATGGAATTTTGCATCCAAAATTAATGTTCATTTTTCAACCAAATTTTATAAATTTTTTTGCTTAGATTGATTCATTTTATGGTGTAATGTAAGATAACATACTATATGAAAGTATATTAAAATATAATCTACATAACAATATAACTTCACATATATATGAATGTGGTGGTGTCTTACTAACTGCTATTCTATATTTTAGTATGTTTTACTTTTGTTATGATACATTGGGTCAAAACTCACATAAATATTAATTTGAAGGTTGAGATGGAAGAATTTGGCCAAATTCACGACACTGACCAAGAAGTAACACCAAAATTTTGCTATTTTCTACCGTTTCTAATAGAAAAATAACAATTTTACATCCAAAATGAACATTATTCATATTTTGTGGAAATTTTATTATTTGTTCCTTTTAAGTGATTCTAATGACGTCTAACGTTAGATAATATATTATATTATAACAAATTATAATATAGCATCATATATTATAATATAATATTATGTCTTAATTCCTAAAGCATAATATGTTTAGCATGATATTGTATAGTTAGTTTGAGCTTGCACCATCACAAATCATATAATGTTGATTACAATGTTAAGATGATGTAATTTGAATGAAGACATTGTTAGGCTTTTGGTTGAAGTATTAAAGGTGTGCATAAGAGAAGAAATAAGATTTGATGAGAATTCCATGTCAAGGACATGGAGGAGATCGGCTAGGGAATCACACATGCATTAGACATGACATGTGAGGGGTCTATGTCGAGGGCATAGAAGAAGAAAATCTATTGAGGATAAAGTTTGAATTTGATTTGATTATATGCTTTATGGAAAAAATATATGCTGGGGATAAGAATCTATAATCCACCAGGGATTAAGATCAAATAGACTTTAATTTGTTTTATTTTAATTAATGTGGAGGCACATCTGCTAGATATATGGGCTCGAGTTTACTGGGGATCGAGTATATGAACCTTCCACTAGGGAAGCAGGTTTAGGCTATTCGCTGGGATTTGGATTTTAGTTTGATTTCATAGATTTGTTTGGGGATGTGTCCACTGGGAATAAGAGTTTGGTTGAATTTCTTTGATTTAACTCTACCAGGGGAGTTGGTTTAATTTTTCTCTACTAGAGAGGTTGGTTTTGAATTTGATTTATTAGCTTGACTTGTTTATATATCATTTGGGGCTCCACTAAGGAGAAGGGTGTGATTTAACTCCACTGGAAAAAACCAGATCAAGTTTAATTTAATTTGAGTTAATGTATGGACCTAGTCGGTGTGTGATTGACCCACTGAGAAGGGGCTATATCAGCCTTGACCTACCTCAGGTTTATAAATCCAAAGGGATAGTCTATCGTAGGGTAGCCAAAACCTTAGGGGTTGCCTTTGAGTAACTACAGCAAGAACAAGGCATAGTAGAATTATATCTTTCAAAGCGAGGACCATCCACTGGGGTGACCTGTTGGATGCACAACAAATCAAACGTGGCTTAGGATGACTACTAAGTGAATGCCGCTGGGGACTTATATCAACTCAAAAGTAGTCAGGATTAATTTTATCTTAATTTCATGTTATTTGATATGCTTTGTTGGGTTTAGTTTGATTTTGAATTGAGGGAATATCCATTGGAGATGTGAGCTCGGTCAAATTTGATATATTTAATTTATGGATTATGTTTGTGTGCAATGGACCCACTGAGAAGGGGCTATATAAGGCTTGTCCTAACTCAGATTTATAAATCCAAAGAAATAATCTACTAGCCATGGGGTAGAGCTAGCGAACCTAAGGGGTTGCCTTTTGGTGTGCAACAGTGGTGCTAGGAAGAAGGTGTAGCACACTTACATCTTCTAAAGCAGAGAATAGCCACTAGGGTGACCAATTGGTACCATAATAGATAGAACTTGACTTAGGGGAGACTATTACGTGAGTGTCGTAGGGGACTTAGATCAACTCAAGAGTAGTCAAGCAATTCCTATAACGAGTTTTGCTGACAATGTCTTAAAGATAGGATGCCTGCTTGGGAAAAGGTACCACTAGGGGTGTCCTCCTAATCCATAAGTGAATATATATTTTGTTTATATATTTGCTTGGACCCTGTTGATGTGTGAGAGACCACACTGAGAAGGGTTTATGTCAAACTTGACCTAGCTCAGATTTATTGGACCAAGTGAAAATCGCACATTCACAGGATAGATTCTCCAACCATAGAGGTGGTTACTTGGAAAGGGAAACTTTCTAATTTGATAGTAACTTGGGTAGTGTCTAAATGGGGTTGCAAAGGATGTGATCTAAATTTAGTGCCCACAGAGGAGGTGATGCTAGGGACATTATCCTAAGCCCTCAAAAAGAAAGCCTATAGGTGTATGGTGCCCAACTCAAAGAGAAAGCGTAGCAGACTTACATCTGCCATGTGTGGTGTATCCTAAGGTGTGAGAACCAACCAACCTAAAGTGTATCTGTTAGTATGAGTGGTGTATCCATCAGCATAGCCAGAACCAACCAACCTTAGGTGCTCCTCAGTGTGCAATGATCAATATGGAAAAAAAGCATGTAGGCTTACAACTTTCCAAGCGAAACTGATCATCAAGATAATCGGTCATCGGTGGCATAGATACTATCTGACCTAGAACGACTACTAAGTGAGGAGCCTGAGGAAGGACTAGACCACTTGAAGCTGAGGGAAGGAGCTAGGGGACTTATCCTAAATCTCAAATATACCACCTAGACAGTGTACAATAGCTAATCCAAGAATAAAGTGTAGCTGACTCACATCCTCTTAAATGAAACCAACATGAGGTAGCTTACTGACCACATAGTAAGACCTACCAAACTAACAAGGCACTCGTCAGTGTGTAGTGGCTAAAGAAGGAAAGTGTAGCTTACTTACATCCTCTGACGCAAGAAGACCCCTAGGGTGACATAATAGTAGCGTAGCACATCAGCCCGACCTAGAGCAATTATAGAGTGAGTGCCGCTTGGGGCATTATCTCAACTTATAGTAGCCAGAGACAAAAGATATGTATTTATTTTATATGTTTGTGTGTATTTTGTGTTCGTGTTGTGTCGATGAAGGATAGAATGCCGCTCGGGTTCCTTACACCTACCCTAAACACATCGTGGGGGATTTATAAATAAAAATAATTTTAGCATGGAACATAATGAATTCAAAATAGAATTTTCATTGATGATAATTATTTTTAAACATGATTTATAATATTTCTTTTAAGTAGAGCACATTGATTGGAAGCATTGGGAGCTCTCCCTTATGATTAATAACATAATAAGATCCCCTTTAATAGGCCTTCTCTATGGCAAAAGGGCCTTCCTAAGTGGGTTCAAACTTGCCTCCCATCTTACAATGGGCAACAATTGGTGTCTTTAGAACTAAAATAAACTCTCCTACTTGAAAAGATCTAGGATAGACCAACTTGTTATAAGCTTGAATCATTTTAGCTTTGTACAACTTGAGTTTTAGCATACCTGCAGGCATCTCTCCTCCAAACCTTTGATCTCTTCTAACAGTAACTTGGCATTCTACTATGTTGTGATCTTGCTACCCTCAACTATCCTTAATGATGGAAGTTGGACTTCTAATGGTAGAACAGCTTTGGACCCATACACTAAAGAGAAAGGAGTAGACTGAGTTGGAGTTCTATATGTGGTGCGGTAGGCCCACAAGGCTTCAACTAATTGCTCATGCCATTATCACTTATTATTGCTGAGTGTCTTCTTCAGTATTTAGATGATTGTTTTGTTGAAGGCTTCTGCTAAACCGTTTGCCCTTGGGTAGTTGATGGTAGAATATCTCCAATTTATTTTGTATCTTCGAGCAAAGTTGTTAATCTTGGTTCTCTTGAATGCAGTACTATTATCAGATATAATTCATCAAAGAACTCTGAACCTATACGATATGGTTCCTAAAAAATTTTAGCACAAATTGAGCTATGGCCTCTTTGAGTGAAATCACCTTCGCCCATTTGCAAAAGTACTCAGTAGCAGCTAAGATGAATCAATGACCCTTGGAAGAAAGAGGATTAATCAGATGCACTATTTTGGTACCCCAACACTTGAATGGCCATGAGGCTAATATAGGATGTAGAATGTTGGGTGGTTAGTGTAGGACCACACCGTGTATTTGACATTGGTGGCATCACCTAGCAGTATCCATGCAATCTTTGATCATTGACGGCCAGTAGTATCCTAGTCTCTTGATCTTGGCTTCCATCTTCGAATCAGATTGGTTGGGTCCACATAATCATGTGCACCTCAACCATGATCTTACAGGCTTCATGCTTGTCTAAACAACATAACCACATTTGATTGAAAGACTGCTAGTACAAGACATCATCCATAAGAGCATAGGAAAGTGCTCTCTGTTTCATCTAATGGGCTTGGGACATCTTTTAAGATAGTTTTCCTTTATTTAGGTAATCTATGAATGGTTTCCTCAAATCTAACTCCTCATCCTACTTGGCAATGGTAACCTCCCCTTTAAGAGAGTACTTTTTGATGAGTTCAATATCAATAAGGGATAAGACTTGTCTATTTTATACCTCAATTGATATGGACTCATTCTCCGGACATGCAACCTCCTTGGCAAGTTTGGCTAAAGCATATGTTATGGTGTTCTCTCATCGAGGAATCTAATAAATGGTAATCTCTGGGATTTAGGCCAACTAACTCCATGGCGTACTTATGATAGTGATGGAGCTTGATCTTTATAACCTAATAGGACCCAACAATTTGGTTGATAATTATTTGAGAATCCTTGAAGATGTTGATATTATGGATGCTTAGAGTAACAACTAACTCTAGACCAGCAATCAAAGCCTCATATTTGACTTCATTATTATTGCAAGGTTTAGACAGATGATATAAGAATCACATCACATCACAATCTAAAGTTAAGGGAACTATTCCTACCACTACCTTTTATGAAATAATAGATTATGGTTCTTCTCCTCTTTGAGAGGAAGCCACACCATCAATGTACATCTCCCAGCAGTGAATGCTAGTATCCCCTAAATTCATGATTTGTTCATCAAGGAGATCATTACTAAGCGAAGAGTTAGCAGGAAGTGGGTGTCCTGCTTAAGAAATCCACTAGTACTTATCCTTTCAATGCACGGAGGGGTATGAAGGTAATGTTAAAAGGCGAGAGGATCATAGACCATCGTGCTAATTGTCTGGATAGCATTGGTTGTGTCATGAGTTATTGTAGTGGATTGATCCTAGAGATTAAGTTTTCTTTATGAGAAAGCATGTAGTGTTGTAGCTTTTTGGATGCAATGATTAAAGCTAAGCAATGCTTCTCAATGGGTGGATAATAAACCTCAGTAGGGATTAAACGATGGCTGAGGTGGTAGAGTACATTTTCCTTTCCTTCGTCATTTGCTTGGGCCAACAAAGCACCAAGGGAGTCATCTAATGTAGTAGTGTAAAGTATGAGCGGCTTGCATGAGATTGGGGCTACTAAAATTGGTGGCATCATCAAGTAATGCTTGTTGTATTCAAAGGCATGTTCATAATTATCATCGCACTTATACTTGACATTCTTTTTGATAAGTGCTAAGAATGGATGACATCTTCCCGATTGGTTAGATCTAAAGCATCTTAGATACTCCAACCACCCTTAGAATGATCTACATTGAGTTAAACATTTAGGGGGTGGCATTTCTAATTTCACCTTAATCTTCTTCGGATCGATTTTGATTCCCTAGTGTCAGGCAACAAACCCAAAGAATTTCCCAAATGCACACACTTGGTTCATTTTGAGGTTAAATTTTCTTAACTATTTGAAAACTACTCTCAAGTCAAAGAGATGTCTTCCTTTTCTCTACTTTTGACCATGAGATCATTGACATAACACTCGACTTAATGATGAATGAGTTCATCGAAGATTTGAGTCATAGCCCGCTAGTATGTAGCATGAGCATTTTTAAGGTTTAAAGGAATGACCTTATAGTAATAGATTCTGATCAGGGTCTAAAAGCAGTGTTTCTTTTATCTTTAGGGGGCATCTTTATTTGGTTATTTCCAGATGAGCCATCCATGAATAAGAAGACTGTATAAGATGAGGCATCTACCATCAGCTCTAGGATTGGTAGTGGAAATTCATCTTTTGTACTAGACTTATTTAAATCTCTAAATCGAAGTATATATGAATTTGGCCATTCATTTTTTTAACTAGGACGACGCTGGCTAACTAGGTAGTGTATTTTTCTTCCTAGATGAAGCCAGCATCGATCAGTTTCTTAACTTCATAAATGACCTATTGTTCTATTTCTAATCACATGCATCTAGGAGCTTGCTTGATAGGGTTAGCAGTAGGCTTTATTATTAGTTTATGGACCACTACGTTAGGAGGTAATCTAGGCATCTCTTCACAACTCCATATAAAATAATCCTTAAACTCAGTCAATAGTCTAACTAAGTCATTGGTTTTAATTTCATTCAATAAAGAACTGATGTATGTCGGGCGTGGATCTTCTTCAGTTCCTAAGTTGATTTCCTTGAGCTCATCAATGGTTGACTTAATCTCTTCTTCAAACTTTGGCGGTGCATCTTTGACTTCAAAATCATCTGGATCATCTGAAGTTTCTAAGCACAGCTCCTCATATGAGTTAATGTGACTTGAAAAGAACCTATCAGATTCAAAATGATTGATAATAACTAAGCAGTAATTGTCATCATCGACTGGACCCATTGTACCAAATCCTAGTGTTAGTCTTGATTAAGAGCTTTTGCATTTGTTCTTCCATATTTTTTTGAAGTAGTATGACCTATGCTTTGATAAAGTATGTGGGATAAACCCTTTCTTTGCTAAATTATCAACACAAGGGAAGTACTAATCGAAAGGTAATTCTATTAAACCTTTATATAAATCATCCTCAAGTTCTACACCAACTTCTTAACTTGAGAATAATGCTCCTAGAAAGAACCTCTGAGTCTTCACACCTGTGGATGACTTAGGGGCTTCCTTAACTACTAAACCCTTAACCTTTTGAGAGGAAAGTTGGGTTAGAGCTAAGGTTCCCAATTGATTCCAAACTATTTCACATATAGACTTTGATACACTTATTCTTTGCTTTGGAGCCTAGTCTTCATCGCTATCTAGCTCAAGTGTCACCTCCAAGGGATCTACTACTCAGAAGAGCTGCCTAGTGTGTTAACCATATAACACTCATCCTATGAACTAGATTCTACATCTATATGGATAGCAGGTGTACTCCTGAAAGTTGGGACATATCTTCTGTTGGTTGGCCAACAAAGAGGTTTTCCACCCCTGGGATTGCCTCTGAACTGGCCTCTTCCTGCGGTGGACGTCATCCTACCCATATGTTGGAGAGAACTATGGGTGGAATTTAATGTTAGGATCCACTTCCTCCTTCAAGTTTATTTTCGCTCCCTTTTATTTTCTTTTCCATTTTATTTTTTGTTTTCTTTTTCTGTTTCATTTTCTTTTTTTAAACTTGGCCCAAGTTTGAGAAAATAGACTTGTTGATTTTGAGGGAGGTAGTAAGCCGCATCCTCATATATGCCAACCTCGTGAACTGTAGATGGCTTTAGATCTCCTTTGACATAGTAGACGATCCCACGTCTCACAAACTTCATACACTGATGTAAAGAGGATGGAACTATATTGTTCTCATGTATCCATGGTCTCACAAGCAAAGTGTTGAAAGATGTATCCGAGTATATAATGTGAAACATGGCTTCAGTCTTCCAATCATCTATCTCCAAGAGCAACACTATGGAGCCCAATGCCTATTGACCTCACTTTTGGAGTGCAAATTCAATCTTTTTACCATAGACTTAGGAGTCTTCTAAATACTAAGACTTTCCTAGTCATTAGACACTTCTAACAAACATGTAAACACTTAACCTAAGCCTAAAGACTTAAAAACCATAGGATTAGCCTTAGGGATTAGGATAATCCACCTACCCTACAACCCAAATCCAATCCATGTTCACCTTCTCAAACCAAAGATAAAGTTCAATTCAAGCATCAAATTCATATCCAAATCCAAGTCCAAATTACATACAAAACCAAATGATTGAAGCCCATGATCAAATCCAAACATGAAACCCTTCCTAAGCCAAATGATCTATCCAATGGACTTAGCCAAATCTTAATCCAAATCAATCCAAAATCAATTGGTTTTCTAATAGTCAATTTATATCTTCAATCATCTTACTAAATATAAATCAAATCTACATTCAAATGATCAAAACGAAATCAAACTAAATCAAAATAAATCAAAACCCTTCCTAAGCCATACGACCTATCCCATGGACTTAGCCAAATCTTAATCCAAATCAATTCAGACTCAATTGATTTTCTCAAAAATAAATCATATTATCAATCATCTTCATAAATTTAAATGAAATATACATTTAAATCATCAAAAATAAATCAAACTACAATAAAATCCAAACCTCAACCACATGACCCAACTCCATGGACTTAGCCAAATTCCTTCATTCTAAAATCCAAATTCAATTGATTTTCTAATAAATCAATCATAGCTTTAATCATATTCACAAATATAAATGAATTCTATAATCTTCAAGCCAAACCAAAATCAAATCAAGTAAAACCTAACTTAACCCTCTTGACTTGAAATGTTCAAATGAACTAAAACTCATTTGAACCAAGCTAATTGCAATTGAATTTATATATCAATTCCAAATACATATATAAACTCAACTAAATCAAACACAACACAAAATCAAGCCAACTAAACCCAATTGTTCCACTTGACCCATAGTGGCAAATTTGAACTATTTGTGCCAAGTTCTAATCCTACCCAAATTGGATTGAACTAAGCTGATCAAAACCTCCCATCATGATTATTGATCACCCTAGGTTGATCAATTATCATAAATTAGGTCAAACCAAGTAAACTTGGTCATTTGACCAAGTCAACCCCTTAACTCATATGAACCCAAACTAGCCAAATTACAACCAAGCCAAATCCCTTGAAACTAATGATTCATACCAAATCAAAATCAATATTTGAATATGACTTGACCTTCAATTGAGTCAAACCAAACCCAATTGGCCTCTTGACCCATGTTGACCCAAATTGACCTAAAAGACCAAATTGAGACAAATGAAATATAAACCAAATTGATTGCAACCAATGGCTCAAGTTCATTCCAAATTGATTATTGAGCTTGACCAAAGCCATGATTGGACCCAATTGAACTTAATTGACCTACTTAGCCTAAATTGACCTAAAGGTTCAAGTTGTCCTAAATCAAAACCAAATCCAAATTAATTGGAACCAAATCCTACAATCATCATCAACTAGTCAACTAAACCCAAACCAACACCCAACCCAAGCCAAATTGGCCAATTTGGTTAAATTGATCAACTTAATTCATTTGACCCAAATGAATTCAAATGATCCAAAATCAAATTTAAGCCAAACTAAACTAAACCAATTGAACCAAAACATCCCAAATGATCATATGAACTTGACCCAACCCTTGGTTTAACAGTTTGATGAATTGCTCAACTGACCCAACCTAACCTAGTTTGACCTAAATGAGTCAAATTAAGCCAAACCTAACCAAATCAACTCCAATTGACTTGAAGTTTGGGCTAACACACTCGTCACTCATTTCAAATCTGGGCAAATCAAGTCCAATGCCAAATGATAATTCTACCTTTGGGTCAAGGGCATCACATTAGAAAATCACCCATGTTAGTGGTCATTTCCATTCCTTGGCCACTTGGTACTCTCCCAATGGTCCACATAGGCAATTAGGACACTACCCAATTTGACACAAGGGGTGGTTTGGTCTGTCATGACCCATGGGAGATGAAATCACCTCACCCTCCCCATTGGAGAATTTGAAACTTTTAGGATACCCATGATTCCTCCTTGGCAACCACCTCCACACCTTCAACCAACCAAGCTGAGCCAATTCTCTTCCTGCCTGCCACCCATGACTCTCTGAGATGGTCGGATGACCACTAGAAGCCAAACCCAATCCCACTATCCGATCAAGATTGGAGTATACACCCTCATTTCCACTCAAACACAAACAAAAATCATTCTTCAGAGCCCTAGCTACCCCAGGATGAGCTACTAGAACCATTCCCTAAGCTCCAAAAATCATTCCTCAATCGATAAATGCCATTCCCATCAATCCCGAAATAAGACACTCCCATTTTTGACCTAGCTTCCAAGGATGAGCTACTAGAACCATTCCCTAAGCTCCAAAAATCATTCCTCAATCGATAAATGCATTCCCATCAATCCTGAAATAAGACACTCCCATTTTTGACCTAGCTTCCCCATTTCTTTATCAAACTCAAATTAACATTGCACACACCTTCCCTAGGCCTCATCAAGAAAGAACAAATCATATCCCAAGCTTCCCAAGCATCAAAGGTGGGACTTCGATCAAAGTCGAGCTCCAAATTATCAATTCATTGCCTTCTAAGTGAACATCAAGGAATTGATCCAATTACTGGTCAAAAGGGCTTCATCTCCACTAGATGAAGCTTCCTCAATAATTTGAGACATTGATCTTGAGCTTCGGTGAGGTATGCTTCCAAAATTTATCCTTAAGAAAAAATGAGTTGGAGATTTTTGAAGAAAACTTGCATCTCGTGTGATCTTGACCGTTGTATCCCCTCCAATCAATGTCGTGGAGGTTTGGGATCCTTTTAGAGTTGATCTGAGCTCGGGTAAGCTCAATCAAGTGAGCAATGGTAGATGAGCTCCATTCTCGCACACTTATGTGACATTAGATCACACACCATCTATTCTATGTGATCGGAATGGACGGTCGTGATAAGATCTGCTAGATCGATCTAATTTAATCCTATTAAGCTATGGGATTAATTATAGCCATTCAATCTTAGATCAGATGGTGGATGAGAAAGCATGTCCATCACCATGTAGGCACAGAGTCAGATAAGTTTTAAGTAGCCAATCCCGCAGCACCACGTGGAAAGTGCACCGCATCAACACGCCACATGGCGCCAACATGATTTGGCTTTAATTAGGCATAATTAATTATTTTTAATGGCTGAAACTTATAAAAATCATCAAAAATTAAAAAAATGCAAATAAATACTCTTTTTAAAGGTATTTCAAAGGATAATCAATTAAAAATGATCTTAACTAATTTTGAATAGTAATTATAATTTAATTACAAAATTAATTAGCTTAATTACTCCTTAATTACTTGATCAATTAATCATAAATTTTGTGGTTTAATTTAATGGGATGATCTCTGCCTTCCATGATTTTCTTTGGATTTATTGCTCAGTTAGGAAAATTGACTAATTAAACCTTAACTGCTCTTTTAAGTTAATTAATCATTATTTAATCCCATGAATAGTAATAAATTGGTTAATTAAGTTTATTAATCATTATTCAACAGTAAGTGAACTAAGGAATGGGGATGGTACCCTAAGTTCATTTCACCCTTTTTTAAAATGAAATTTATTAAGATCAAACCAATTAATTAAATCACTTAATCCAATTGAAATCATAATCACATCAAACCTTGATTAATTAAATCATGGGGTAGATCTTTAGGTGTTTAATAACCTAAAGGCATTTAATAAAATTGTGTTTAGTCCACATTTGTGGGAAAACCATAAGAGTAATTAATTAAGTCCCTTAATCTAATTAATTAATAATCATGAGCCAATACCCATTTTATTTGGATCATTTGCAAGTTTATTTTCCATGCATATCATGTTGGCTCATAATTATTTAGTTAATTACTTTTTGGTGACATAGGTAAGAGTAATTTATTCATCTAATTAAGGGTTCAACTTAATTAACCCATAAAATCAAATTAATTACATTTACTTAAATTAAATCAAATCACTAATGCGGGGACGGGTTTAAAATAACAAGTGATGATTATTTTCTATTCTTTAAATCAAATCAAATCTAAAACTTAATTAATAAAGAAGCTTTGGTTTGCATTAAACAATCTTATTTGATTTGATTATCCTTAAGAACTAGTTTGGTTGAATGAATCACATGCTTATATTTCATTGTCCTTTTTCCAATCATGTTAAATTTGGTATTTCATTTCAATTCATGCATCCATATTTTCAAAATCAAGTAAAATAAAATGTATTTCACTTATGTAAGCTTGCATGTGTTGATTTAATTTAATATATGTGTGGCTATTATCACTATTAAATCCAAATGTATTTTTCAAAATCTTATAAATAAATAATTATATTTGTTCTGATGCTAGTTATAAATACATAAGAAATGCATGTGCTTAAAGCTTAAGTGTATGAATGTTGAGTTATCTTTCCTCTATTCAAGTGTTGATTTATATAAGGTTGAATGGTAATGGGTATATAGTTTGGACATCCTGAGAATATGTGGCTTTAGCTAGTGCCACGGAGGCCATTTCATTACTTCACTTCCCTGGTTTATCAACAGTACGTACCCATTTGATGTCATTCTTATGTATTTCAACAATAGAATTTGGATAGAGCTTTAATTCATATATATAAATGATTCAATAAAAAATATACAATCTTTGCATGGTTTTCTTTCCCTCATTTATGTATACATCCATGTGTGTCCAAGAAAAGCAAGTATACTATCTGGACATCCTAGGAATACGAGGCTTTAGTTAGCCCTAAGGAGGTCATTTGATTACCTCACTTCCATGGTTTAATAATGACATGTACTTGTCTATATCTTTGTACATGTATATGTATATGTCATTCATAAATGAAAATCCCATTTGACATTAAAATTACATGCATTCATAATTGACTAAGTGGTTAAATTAATTAGCCATATGATTTAGAGCTTACTTCGTATGTTCATGTATACGAATTTACATATGTTTGAATGCAATTGGGTATATAAGCTGGACATCCTACAAATACGAGGCTTTAGCTAGCTCCAAGGAGGTCATTTGATTAGCTCACTTCCCTGGTTTAAAAATGGCACATGCTTATTTAATTTAATTCTTATGTCCTTTTTGTATAAGAATTTGGATAAAGTTTTAAATTAATATGTTTAAATAATTTAATCAAATAAAAATATAAATTGGAAACATACACATAAATTCATGATTTAATTGTGCTAAAATATGTTGCATGTATAAATACACTTGGATTAATTAAATCATTTAATAAGACATTCAATAAAGAGAACTAAATCAAATTAATATACTTGAGAAAGTGACTTAAGGTAGGGATGAAAGAGAGCAATCCTCTTTTCCTCTCTTTATAACACTTAGTTGCTATACGTAATCAAATGAAATAAAAGAAAACACAAATTAAAATTCTCAAATCAATTAAACTACTTCAAGTGAAATCAACCTTTCATGTTAAATTGAATCCTTATAGACTTAGAAAATACAATAGTAATGTCTAACAAGACTTACCACACAAGCCTTAATACACACATTAGAATTAAGTCACCACTTATAGCTCTAAGTTAGGACAGTGTATAATGTGATGTATGTTTTGTTTTATGATGCATTGTTTTAGATTGAATGTAAGGGTGTATGCTTCGTAGACTGGATGATAGGCCAATTTTAGCCTAATCATGTTTTCTACAAGGGATAATGCTTAAGAGTTGCTTAAAATAAATGTGAGTGCTCTTTTTTCAGGTTGCTTAAATCCTTAAGCATAATCCAAGTCCCGCTTAGTTACCCATGTGTAGGGTGCTAAGTCCAAATTATAAATACAACTACTTGGGATTATATATATTTAGCTAACCTCTTTTTGTGTAGCTAGATTTACTTTTCCCACATAAATGTATTTTTTGTAATAGAAATTAGATTATGGGGATTAGGATGAGTAGTGGCTAGAAGGCTTTGTCCTGGGGTGCTCTGTGATGCCTTTAAAGTAAGCACCATCCAAATTAAAGAAGGAACCAAATCAAAAATGGAGATATGAAGAAAGAAGACCCCATAGCATTTAATACAATTATAATGATTCTATCATATTCCAGTTGTATAAGGGTAGAGCTCTACCCATCTTTTCTCTCTTTGTTGGGTGGTACCGCACCAACCTTTTATTCTTTTATGATAGTTTATATAATTGTTTGATGTTATGTTTACATTATACATTAGGATGACATGCTTTTGATAGTTACTTAAATGATTAATGCTTTAATGTTTTGTAGGTAAAAATAACTTTTCTACCCAACTAATCACTCATAACTAAATTTTAAACAACTCATAACCTCATCATAAAGCCGAAGACATAAAGAAGATAATTAAAAGATTTTATAACCCCTTAGCTATATGGTTGTATGTTTCACATCATGCATGTATATTCTTTCTCTCTTGAACATGAAGGATCTCCATCCTTGCATGATAAAGGAATGGTTGACTTGTGAGGGCATCCCTTGTGGTGGTGAACACCTTCTTCTAGTTTATTTGGCCCATAACCTATTTCATCATGCATTTAGGCATAATAAATCCTAAAGCCTCTGGAAAAATGATGTGTCTATAATGAAATAAAATTTGAAAGGATTTTGCATCTATAGATTAAGTCATATACCATACCACTCATGCTCTAGTCTCTTAGGAAGTGTGTTTAGGACTTTAGTCTCTTTCTAATTAAATAACTACCCTAGCTATCTTGCAATTCATAAGATTGTATTATTTGGTTTTAAAATTGTAGGAGGAGTTAGCTGGTGACTACTTCAGGCGATTATAAGTCCAGAAGTCAGACAATTTATTCTCTTTTATGGAAGTTACCCTTATGTCCACCTATGGCTTAGATTTAAGTCATGCTTTAGCTCGTACTAAAGCTCCCTAGATTTAGGATTTATAGCTATCTATTTCTTCTGGGCTATGAGTGTAAATCATCATCTCTTAGGCATTCCCACAACCTTATGTTGGTGGATTACAAGCCCTAGTAATCTAATTAAATTTCAACTCAAAACATATAAATCTCCTCAACTTCAAAATTATAAAGCCTAATCATAGGATAGATTGGAATGCTCGCCAGGCTTTCTAATATCATGATCATTTCCTAGTTATTTTAATTGGATTCCAAAAATAAGTCTTCTCCTTGAACTTTCCTAATTGATTTTCAAAATATATCCAATCCTTTGATAGTCTGACCTTGAAATCTTTTTAGATGATAATTGTCTACTTTGATCGAGAGTATTCTTAAGAAATTTAGGTAATTCAATGAATTAAATTAACCTAATTAAGTAATTCAATGAATTAAATAAGTTAATTAAATAACCTAAATTTAATTAAATCATAGTAAATCAACTAGTTAACCAAAAATTATGAGTAAACCCTCATTGGAAAGATATTTCTGTGAGGAATTTATAAGAAATAAAACTCTTAACTGAATCTAATTGAATTAGGACTAATTTAGGTTTTAATAAAATAATTAAAACCTTAATTACATCCCTAATTGTAAATCTAATCAAAATGAAACTTCAAAAATTTGAAATTAGCATGTAACCCCACTTGCCAAAACATTTTCACTCCCAATTGATCTATGGATTAGAAGTTGATAATTTTCTAAATCATTAGGTCAATGTTAATCAGATATTAGGTTAAGGAAATTAATTAATCTATTAAATTAAATGGTAATTCAAATCAATTTCAATCAAATATCAAAAAACTATTAAGGTACTTCTCTAAATATTCTAAGTCAATTGAAGTGATCAAACTCAATCTTAAGTTAATGATGTAAAACCTTAGGTTAAAAAAATTATTAATTAACTTAAACCTTAAACTTTGAATCAATGAAATTTAATGAAAACACTCATCTCTAATGAATTTAAGAATGAATCTAAAACTTAGGTCAATTAAATCAGATCAAATAATTACCTAAGTACCTAGGTTAAGCCTAATCCATGAACAAACTTAAGGTACTAATTCACATTAGTGAACATAAACTATAACCTTATAAATCCATGATTTAATAAACTTAAAATAAATTGAATTAAATCAAACTTTAATCTAAACTCTTTAAATTAACATGAACCAAATCAAATGAAACCCATATAGCTTAATTCAAAATGAAACAAATCAAACAAAGCAATTCTAACAAATGAAATAACTCAAATCAAATCTAAAATTCAAAAGGAAATAAAACATAAAACCAATCCAAACATAAACAACATCAAAAGGATTAATTAAGAAACTTAAGGATCTTAGTTAGAATTTTGGAAACTTCATTAGGAATTAGGATGTTGAATGGAACGAGATCCATCCAAAAATGGAATCATTCCATTCTTTATTCTTGAAATCCTATACAACCTTAACAAAATAAAATGAAATAAAAAAGAAATTAAATCATTAAATTATTTGAATTGAAACTGCCCAAAGGTAAAAATTAAACAAAATCAAATGTTAAATTGAAATATGAACTTAAAGAAGCCTAGCAAAGCCTTACCACACAAACTCCTCTTTTACAGACACTAGATCATTTAGGTCACAGACACTAGATCTAGGTTAGATCGTTATATGATTTTCTTTAATCTTTTATGTTGTACTTCACATGTCTGTGTGGTATATTTCTTTAGACTGGATGCATAGGAATATTTGTTCATTAGACTGGATGTCATGGTGTTCTTTCAATATTTAACACTATTTTTTGCAAGGGGATGTGCTAAAGGGATCGGTGTAATAAATAAATCATAAAATTGTTATTTGCTTGTAGGTGCTGAAAATCCTTTAACATAGCCCATAAGATAGGTGGGCTTAGCAAGCAACTAATGCTAAGCCCGTATGTTTGTGAAATATAAACTGCTTTGGTGTGCTGTGTGTATTTCCTAACATCTATTTTGCTAGGTGTAAGATTTCTTTTAAATTTTAAATATAAATTTGAGCATAGAATTAGGTTAGGATCTATGGGGTCTAGGATTAGGAGGAGCTAACCCAACCAGGAGATGGTGTAGTGGTCCCCTATGGGGCCCGGTGGATGTCATTAAAGAAGGAGACATTCCTAGAAAGAAGATCCATAGATCTAAACTTGTAGTTCTAGGCTGGGTTGTATAAGGGCAGAACTCGACTACCCATTTTTCTTTCTTCTAGGGTGTACAGAGATATCTGGCCGCATCGACCTATTTATTATATAATTTAATTTGGCTTGATTTATTTTGGGTGTGCAATAAAAACAACATGCTTTTTCTAGGTTTCTTTCTGTGTTATGTTTATGCTGTGATGTATGCCTAGACGTAGGCTCATAGGATAAACTAAATTTTTTACCCAACTAAATCAATTGAAACATAAAAATAAATGCAATTCATAATCTTAATATAAAATCCTAGGCATTAAAGCAAGATAAAATATGTAGCAACCCCTTAGTTGGATGTTTTAACATCATGCATAAATTAGATTATTTCACTCTTTATTAAGGAAGGGCTTCTCTTTGCCAGGGAACATGGGCTTGACCTTTGAGAGCCTATGATGGAAGAACACCTTCTTTTATTCTCATTTGGCCCATAACCTCTTTTTAATAGCATGCATTAAGCATAAATTGCATTCCTATGACCTAAATGAATCTTTAGTCAAAATGCATAAAACCTAGAAAATATGCATTAGTTAGATGCATCCTCATGCCCTACATGCTCTGAGGGATTAGAGAGTGAGTCTAGTTTCATAGATTTCTTTCATAAAAATGCAATAGCCTAGCCATCTTGCATTCATGTGACCTAACTTCATAAATTTAAAATACACTCAGGTGGTGTTAGTTAGTAGCCTTCTTCAGGCAGGTTGTAAGTCAAGAAGATTTAGGAATAGGCTAGTTCCCTCAGGTGAGGAGAATGGCCAATGATTTACAAGGATAGAACTAGGTCAAGCATCTGACATGTGTTAGAAGCACCTGTAGACTAGGTTCTGAAGCATCCTTTTTAAGAATTAGTCTTCAACCCTAGGCATTTCTACAATCTTGAGCTGCTAGATTCTAAGCCCTAGATTTCTAAGAAAATAATAACTAAAAATCTAAAATTAAATCCCAAATGTGAATCCCAGTCATAGGATAGTTGAAATGTCTACTGGTATCCCAACATTAATAGGCATTTCCTACTCTTTCCCATTTGACACTTGAAAATGACTCTCTCCAATTTGGACCTCTCCCAATTTACTTTCCAAAAATCAATCCTTTGAAAGCTACCTTAGTAATATTTAAGAATAACCATTTATTTCTTTAATCAAGAGTATTCTTAGGAAGAGACCCTTTGTAAGATGTAATTAACTATAGAGGCTTGCTTTTATAGGGAACCAAGATCCCAAGATAAAATAAACCATGTTCTACCTTTCCATGTAGTTCAGGGGAAAATACTCTAGTACACGGAAGGCCCATTAGCCTTAGGAGTCTTTTATTAAAATTATCGAATCCATTACAGGAGAGCATGTTTATCTTTCCAGATAATATGTTTATTCCTTAATGTTATATTTGGTCATCTAAATAAAATATTTCTAAACTCTATATGGTGTCATTTCTTTTCTCTATTCTAGAGAAAACACCAATAGATACTTGGCACTATATTAGAGTTAAAAAAAATCCTCTTCTCCTACTTTCCTTAAAATTGGGATTAATATTATTCCTACTTTTTATTCTATTCTTGTGTGGAAAATTTTAAGGGATTGTATTTCTATTGATTCTTTACTCTTAAACAAAGGTTTTTATCCACCCTTTAAATGCATGTGTTGCTATCATATTGAGAATGTTAGTCATATTTTTGTTAATGGTGCCATTACGTCTAAAGTTTGGAGTTGGTATGAGGATTTATTTAAATTAAGTTATTTTAATGGTAATTTAACTTTAATGCAACTTCTTTACTCTTATTTTTTTAATATTGTTAAAGGGCATATCAAAATTGTGGTGGCTATTACTTCGATTTGGTTTATTTGGCTTGACAAAAATAATGCTAAGCATCATAATGTACCTATGAATTATAAGAGGAATATTGCTAGGACTAAAGATAAGATTTTTTTTCTTTACATAAGGCTTCTCTTCTTAGTGGTACTAATTTTAGAGGTTGCAAGTTTCTTGCCTCTAAATTGGGTATTAGCTTTTTTTTATTGTGACTTGCTCCAGATTATAAAATTATTCATTGGATTATGCCGCTTATTTATTGTATTAGATTTAATACTGATGGCTCTGTTGCATAGAACAAGTCAAGTTGTGGTGGTATTTTTAGAAATAATCTTGGGAATATTATCTTGGCTTTTGCCACTCCTCTCTCTACAAATTCTAATATTTTTGTTGAATTGTTGGTTGTTTATCATGCTCTTAAGCTTTGTTTGTATAGAAATTTTCATACTTTTTGGTTGGAATCTAATGCTGAGATGGTTGTTGCTATGATACATTCTAACCATAAGGGTAATGTTAAGCTTTTTTATTAAATTAGAAATATTAAAGCTATTATCTCTAAAATTTCTTTTAAAATTTCTCTCATTTTAAGAGAATGTGCGGGATTTTAGTGGTTGGGTTGTAATCTCGATTTTACTTTGTTTACCAATGAAAAATTTTAAGAAATTAAGAGGGCTATCTAATTTAGATAAATCTGATTTTCCTTATGTTAAATTTTCTTAGATTTTTTTCTTGCTTTCCTGTTGGTGGTTTTCTTGGGGCATCTGTTTGGGACCTTCTAGTGGTTTTGGTTTGTTCGATTACTGTTAGCTCATATTCTTTCTTGGGCACTTTCTGTTCTTGTATTATTCTTGTATTTTATAGGTTGGAATGCTTTAGCTATTTCGCTATTGTCGATTTCGCTCTTACTTTTATTGTGGTATCTCTTGTGGGTTTACTTCTTTGGCTTTTGGTTGGTTGGTTGGCTTTCTTTAAGGGATTTGTGGTTGTTCTCCTTGATCTTCTTGGTTTTGGGTGGCCTCTCTGGATGTGATGTTGGTTGTGCTTTTCTTCCTTTATTTTATTTTAGCAAGTTAGGCTAGTTTGGTTTTGGGAGTGGCTGCTACTTTCCTTTGTGGCTTTGGTGGTTGTGTTGTTACTTATTTTGGTTGGTGGTTACTATGGTCTTTTCTGGTTTCTTTAGTCTAGTTGGGGTTGGTGAGCTTTCTATTTGCTTCTCTTCTTCCCCCGTTACTTCAGTTTTTGATATTTCCTCCTTGGTTGGTGACTTTGTTTCTTTCTCCTACTACTTTTGGGTGGTTGGATGGTTGTGCTAGCTTGGAATTTTTTCATTGTGGGCTTAGTTTTTTCTACTATTGCTCGATTTGACTGGTGGCTCTATTACTGTTCTTCATTTTTTTGGTGGCTGGTTCTAGATCTTTATTGGTTATTAGTGTGTGCTTAGGTGCCTTTGTGAGGTTTGTTGGCTATGATGGGATGTTTACTCTTTTTTGTTGGTTGGTGGCAATTTTTGTAACTGTAACCCTCCTTTCGAAGTTTTGCTACTCACAAATTTTTGTTGCCCCTTCTAAAGTTTGTGACTAATCTTGAGCCTTTTCTTTGGCTTTTCTTTCATTTCTCTTTATGTCTGCTTATTTTATTTTATTTGTGCTTATCTCTGCTTTAGTTCTTTTCCTACAGGTTTCCTTCGTTTGCTCTTGGGTCTCTTCTGGTGGTATGCTAACATGCTCAGGGATTTTGTGCTGTAGCTATTCTTTTAATAGTTTTCCTTTGGCTTTTTATTTTCTTTTGTATTAGTTAGAGGATTTCTCTCTTTAGGTCTTTCTGTAGCTCTTTGAACAGTAGTCTTTGAGATTTATCCCCTTTAAGGATATTGTATCCTTCACGTTTGGTAATAAAAATTTCCCTTTTTACCAAAAAAAAAAAACCTAAACCCTAAACCCTAAACACCATAAACCCTAAACCCTAAACCCTAAACCCTAAACCCTAAATGCTAACCCTAAATCCTAAACCATTAAACCCTAAACCCTTAAACCATAAACCCTAAACCCTAAATCCTAAAGTCTAAACCCTAAAAACTTAAAAACCTAAACCTAAACTAAATAAAACCTAAAAATAAAATAAATAAAATAAAATAATAAAATAAAATAAAAGCTTAAGCTAAAACATAAACCTAAACCTAAAAATAAAATAAAATAAAAAATAAAAATAAACTAAAATAAAATAAATAAAAACCTAAACTAAATAAAATAAAATAAAATAAACCTAAGAATAAAAAACCTAAATAAAATAAAAACTAAACATGAAATAAAAATAAAATAAACCTAAAATAAAATAAAATAAAAATTAAATAAAACCTAAACCTAAAAAATAAACCTAAAATAAACTAAAAACTAAAACCTAAACCCTAAACTAAAAAAAGCCTAAACCTAAAATAAAAATAAAATAAACAAAATAAAAAAGTTAAATCTGAACTAAAATAAACTAAACTAAAATAAATAAAACATAAACCTAAACCTAAACTAAATAAAATAAAATAAACTAAAAGTAAACCTAAACCTAAACTAAAAATTAAAACCTAAAATAAAAAAAATAAACCTAAACCTATAAAATAAAATAAAATTAAACTCAACTAAAAAATAAACCTAAACCTAAACCTAAACCTAAAAAATAAACTTAAATAAAAAATGTAAACTAAAATAAATAAAACTAAATAAATAAAATAAACTAAATAAAAATAAAAAATAAACTTAAGTTAAAATAAAAAATAAACTAAACTAAAATAAATAAAAAATAATGTAAATATAAAACCTAAATTACTTAATTTTCTTTTAAGAAAAAAACTTAAACCCTAAATCCTAAACCCTAAACCCAAAACCCAAAACCCTAAACCTACAACCCTAAACCTACAACCTTAAACCCTAAACCCCCTAAACCCTAAACCCTAATCCCTAACCTTAAACCCTAAACCATAAACCTTAATAGCATAAACCCTAAACCCTAAAACCCTAAACCCTAAACCCTAAACCCTAAACCATAAACCCTAAACCTTAAACCCTAAACCCTAAACCTAAACCTAAAGTAACTAAATAAATTAAAAAGTAAACCTAAAGCCTAAAACCTAATAAAGCTAAACCTAAACCTAAACCCTAAGCATGGACAGGAACATCACCATTAACTAGGCTCAGTCTAGGTTTGGCTGGTGGATATGGAGGTTATGGTCGGAGCTGTGGTGGTTATGGAGGTAGGAGGAGCGATAGAGGTTACAACCATGGTTATGGCGGAGAGAGAGATTGGGGACATTATGGTGGATTCCACTACCTGAGAGGCCAGGGTGGTTATGATGGGAACCAAGGATATTGAAGAACAGTTGATCCAATCTACTACTTATGGAACTATGTCTTTACAATAAAGATGATTTTAATTATTTAGGGTTTTTAATTTGCTCTATGCATGCTCATTTTTTATCTATGTTGCAACTTGTGTCTTAGAAAACTTGGTGTGTTACTTGGTTGATGAAATAAAAAAAAAAGAAATATTGAATCTGAATTTATTCTCTGTTAAAAAACCAAACCTAAACCCTAAATAAAACTTGAACCTAAACCTAAAAACTAAATCCTAAACTTAAACTCTAAACCTAAACCCTAAACACTACACCCTAAACCTAAACAAACCTAAACCCCAAACCCTAAATAAACCCTAAACCTAAACCCTAAACCTAACCTTAACCTAACCTAAACCTAAAATCAAACCTAAACCCTAAACCCTAAACCTAAATCCTAAACCTGAACCTTAACCTATCTAACCCTAAATCTTTAAACCTAAAGTTTAAACCCTTCTAAACTTAAACCATAAAACTTAACTAAACCTAAACCCTAAACTTTAAACCCTAAACCTTAAACCATAAACCTAAAAGCCTAAATGCTAAATCTAAACCCAAACCCTAACCCTAACTCCACCTAACTCCTAACCCTAACCCTCCTAACCCTAACCTAACCCCAACCTAACCCTAACCCTAAACCCAAAACCCCTCCTCCCTCTCGAGATTTTTGCATCCCTCTTTGTGGCGCATCCCTATTTAGGGATCTCTGCAATTTTGGCTTCAATTTTGAATGAATTCAAAGGATCGAATGGCATCTATCCAATTATGTGATGCTTCATCCTTAATCATGGCTATGGTTAGTTTGATTCATATGGCTCCACCTCAAATTTTGGATGCTTTGGCTAAGACATCAAACATTTTTGGGATCGGCGGCCCAAATGCTACAAATTCTACTAAATCATTTAAGGAAGTGCTCTCTAGTAAGGCTTCTCACCTTACTGAGTTGGTTAATCTCATTTTGACTTCTTTAATGGTTTGCTAGTCATTATGTGCTCTGATGTCGATGTTGAATTGTTGGTGAAACCATTTGAATTCTCTCTTGTTAGAAAATTTTCTTTATGTCATCTGAATTTGGATAAATCTACACCTTTTTTATCATCTTAAGCTTACTGCCTTCTTCAATTATTGACCCTCGGATATTCTAATTCAACTTTTAATGATCTAGATTATTCATGTATTTTTGCGCATCACTCTTCATCTTTAATTGTCAAATGCACTTACTGAAGTGGTCACCCCTTTTTGACATTAAGGAGGAATCTCTTACTATCCTTGTGGGGTTATCTCTTCCTAATATGCCCATTCAATTTGTTACACATCATGTGCTTTTTGTAGTTGGGGCTCTTTTTGGTCAACCTTAGCAACTCCAATGCCGATCTGCCTTTCCGGCTCGATCCTTGTGGAATTAGACATAACTAAAAAATACCCTAAGGAAGTTTTGATTGGCTCTAAAAAATATGGGTATTCATAAAAGGTTAAATTAGAGAATCTTCTAATTTTTTATTCTAACTATAAAATTCATGGCCATAAAAAATCTGATTGCTTTATTCTCCATCCTCATTTAAAAAAGAGAAATCCTCCCAAATAAAATCTTGTTCCTAGTCATAAGCCAATCACTACATATGTTCAAAAATCAGCCTATGACCCTAAGAATGGTATGAAGGCTGCTATTGAGGTTGATTCCTTGACTATTAGGGTCATTTCTGTTGAACCAATTTTAGATCCTCTGCTATATTTTAATTTTCAAAATAGGAAAGATGATTTACCTCGTACCTCTTCTTTAAATTTAAAAATTTCTAATGTGAAGAATAACAAATTTTCAAGGTTATTGGATGATGAATCTGTTTCCTTTGATTCTATCCTTGCTTCTATGCCAACTTTGATTGATGAAAATTAAGTTTTCAATGAGGATTTAAACGATGTGGACCAGGCTGAAAATATTTTTGATCTGGATTTGACTGTCTGTGTTTTTAATGGTTCTAAATCATCACCATCTTTGATTTCTAATCTTGATATTCATGTTAATCCTATTTTTCAACTTAATTTGGATTTGGAAGAGGGTGAACTCCCCTATAAACACATGGAGAAGTCTCTTAAATTGGTGACCAATGTTACTAAATCTTACTCAGATGATGACTCTAGGGGAAAAGGAAATGGCATTCAAACTTATCATGCTAAAAGAAAAAAAAGGTTAAAAATTAGCCTCATAAATTGTCTAAAAACACTAGATCTATTATAGCCTTTCACTCTTCCCTTAATTATCCTTTTCTTTCCCCCTTTTTACTTCATTATGTTTAATTTTCTTATTGGGAATGTTAGAGGGATTGGTATCCTCTATATGCATAATCGTATTAGAAATCTTTGTTGCATTTATAATATTTCTTTACTCAATATTTTGGAACCTGTTATTCATACTAATAAAATTAATCATGTTGCTAGAATGATCGGCTACAACAAATTTTACTACAATGTTAGTAATAAGATCTGGTGTTTTGGGAATAATTTCATTGAGGTTTTTATTATTGATGATTTTGAACAAGTTGTTAATTCTCAAATCTCTTATGGTGACTATTATGTTTTGAGCTCTTTTATTTATGATTCTTATTATAGATCTGTTCGAATCCTCCTTTGGGATAATTTAAGAAATTTTGCTATCTCGGTCAACAAACCTTAGTTTGTGGATGGTGATTTCAACACAATTTTATTTTCTTCAGAAACAGGGTGATGGTTTCTCTCCCAATATTTTTTCTATGGAAGAATTTTCCAATATGATCCTTGATTGTAATTTAGTTGATATTGGCTTTAAGGGTTCTAATTACACTTGGGAAAACTTTAGACTTTGCCAAAGATTGGACAAGATTATTTTTAATAAGCATTGGATTACTCAATGGCCTATTACTTATGTTGTTCATTTAAGTAGAACCTTGTCTAATCATGCTCCTCTTATGGTTTTGTGAACATAAATTTAAAAAACTCCTCTCCTTTTATATTTTAGAACATGTGGATTCAACATATTAATTCTTTTGATGTTCTAGCTAAGAATTTGAAAGCCCCTTTACGCCATGATGATTCGATTATGGGGATGAATAGACTTTGGTTTAAACATAAAAGACTTAAACAAAATTTGGGTTGGTGGAACAAGCATTATTTTAAAAACCTTTTTACTAATATTAAAGACATGGAAAATTTGGTTTACGATCTTGAAGTCTCTGTTATGTCTAATCCTTCTAAGCTTACATAATTGACTGAAGTGAAAGATAAACTTATCAATGTTTAAAATATGGAAGAGACTTATTGGCACCAAAAAGCTAGTAGCAAAGATATTACGGATGGTGACAGGAATACTAAGTATATCCATGCTTTGGTTAAGGAAAAGAGAACTTTGAATAATATTCAAAAAATTAAAAATGACTATGAAAATTGGATTATGGATAAAAATGAGATTAAGGATTCGATTATTAATTACTTTATAAATATGCTTAACAAGAATTGCTCTTATGAAGTTATTTCCAAATCACACCTGATTCTTTCCATTATTAATAATGATGATAATGATTTGCTTACCATTGTGCCTAATGAAGATGAATTTTTTAAAGTAATAAATAGCATAAACATTGATTCTGTCTAGTCCAGAGGGTTTCACTACTCAATTTTTTCAAAAATGTTACTTTATCATTAAAAATGATTTGATTGATGTTGTGATTGATTTTTTTAATGGTAATCCTTTTTCCAGATATTTTTCTATTACTTTTATTATTCTCATACCAAAAAAAGATAAAGTGGATTTTTGGGGTGATTTTAGACCTATTAGTCTTTGCACCTTCTTCAATAATATGATTTCTAAAATCCTTACCAACAGACTTAGTCCTTTACTTAATAAAATTATCTCCCTCAACCCAACTAGTTTTGTTAGAGGTAAATCTATTTCTGACAATATTTTACTTGCTAAAGAACTAATTCACGATCTTGATGCCAAGACTAGAGGGGGAGACATTCTTTTCAAATTAGAAATTACCAAAAGACTTTGATAACATCTCTTGGGACTACCTTTTCTAGATTTTGAATTTATTTGGGTTTTCTAAAAAATTTATTTTTCTTATCAAAAATTGTATCAATAATGCCTTGTTTTCTATTTTGCTTAATGGGGATGCCCTCGGTTTCTTTCCCTCTTCCCATGGCTTAAGATAAGGGGATCCCTTATCTTTAGCTTTATTTATTATTTTTGTTGAGTACTTATCTAGGCATCAATGATTTATTCTTACATAATCCTAGTATGTACTATAAAACTCTTGGTGGTCTCCCTATTTCCCATCTAAGTATTGTTAATCATTTTATTATTTTTTGCAATGCTTCTATTCATCACATCAAGCATCTTAAGAATTTTTTAAATAAATTTGGTAGAAAAAGTGGCCTTTCGATAAATGATAACAAAAGCTATTTTATCACTTCCTCTAGCATCTTCAATACTAAACTCAATCAAATCTTTCATATCACTAATTTTAAACATCAATAATTACCTCTAAGTACTTTGGTGGTCCACTCTTTAAAGGCCCAAAATGTTCCCAACTCTTTGATGAGTTAATTTAAAAAAATTCAAATAAAATATCTATTTGGGAATTCCATTTACTCTCCTTTGGTAGTAGGCTCACTATCCTTAAAAACACTCTCAACTCTATGCCTCTTAATTTGATTCAAACAATTATTCCCATTAATGATACACTTATCAGAATTGATCATTTGCTTAACAAATTTATTGGGGCTCTAATAATTCTACCAAAAGAATGCATTGGACATCTTGGAATAAATGTTGTGGTCCTTTGGATGAAGTTGATCTTGGTTGCAAACCTATTCGTGAAGCTATCACTGCATTTTCTCATAAACTCTGGTGGAAATTCAGAATGAATGATAGCCTTTGGGCTAATTTTATGATGAAAAAATATTGCCAAGGTAAACACCCTCTTAACTATGCTTATAAAGTTGGTGACTCTCTGGTTTGGAAAAAGCTTTGTTCCATTAAATGGGTTGCTAAATTGTTAATATCATTGGGTATCCAGTCCAATTTTTCCTTTTTCTAGCAACACAATTGGATGGGCATCAATTCTATTGACACCCATTTATCTACCCATTCTACTACTGCTATCAAAGTTAATTATTTTTGGCTTAATAACAATTGGAATGCAAACAAACTTGAGAACTATATCCCTATTTCTCTTATTGACAACTTTAGAAATATTCCCATTTCTTCTAACAAACCTAACCAAATTGTTTTTAAACTTTCTCATAATGGTGATTTTGTTCTTAAAGAGATTTGGAACTTTATTAGAGATAAACATCACCCTTCTAATGTTTTATTAAACTTTGGAACATTATCATTCCCATTTCCAATTTGGTTTTAGCTTGGAGGATTTGAATAACTATATTCTTGTGGACTCTTTCCTCTGACTAAAGGGTTTTATTTACCTTCAAAGTGCTATTGTTGCTTTCATATTGAAAATGTAAATTTTTTGTCAATGGTGTTGTTTCTAAATTATGGTTTTGGTATGATGATTTATTTAATACCAAATATTTTCATGGTTCTCTTTCTTTATATCAACTTAAAGCCTATTTCAAAACACTGAAAGGTCATATAAAAGTTTTAAATGCTATTATTATTTCATTGATGGATAGAAATGATGCTAAATATTGTGGTATTGAACCATAAAAGGATCTTGGCTAGAACTACATAAAAAAATTCATGCTCATTTTAATGCCAATCTTATTAGTAACATTCATTTTATAGGTTACAAATTTTGCTAAAAATTGGGTATCATTTTGCTTAGATCTCATAAAGGTTAGGATTATCCGTTGGATCAAACCTAAAGACAATGTGATTAAAGTTAATTGATGGTTCTATTGTTTCCAATAATATATGGTTGTGGTATCCTTGGGATTCTAAAGGTACACCATTTGTGCTTTTGCTTATCCTCTCAAAGCCTATTTTGTTCTGAGCTTATGGTTATAATAAATTGAAATTTGTTTGAATAAAGGTTTTCAACATCCGGATTGAAGTTGATGCTCTCTACTTCTGACATCCTTCCCAATAAAATGGGAATGCTAATTATTTTATCTCTTAATCATACTAAAATTTTGCTTTCTCATGTTTGTTTTAAAATTTCCCACATCTTTCATGAAGGTAATGGTTGTGCTGATTTTTATTTTTTTGGTGCCAACTTAACTAATCACTTTATTTGACAACTAAACATTGCCTAAATTATTTGAGGTTTGGTTAATTTGATAACTGATTGCCTTATCTCATTATAATTCCTTAGCTTGGTTTTTTTATTTTTTATGATCCCTTATTTTTGTTTTGCTAAACCATTTTGGGTTGTGGTGATCTAATTTTTTTCTTTTTTCTATGTTCAACTCCCTTTTATTTTGGCCTTGTTGCTAGTTTTTTTTTTAGGTGCTGGTTTTTTTTTGACTCTTTTCTTTTGTTTGCTTTTGGTTTCCCCTATCGGTTTTTGTTGTCTATTTTTTTCTTATTTCCTCTTTCTCCTCCCTCTTTTTTTGTTGCTCTCCCTTCTTTTTTTGTTGTTGTTTATAGGTTCTTTTCTATCCTTGTCTTCCCTAAACCCAAACCCCCTTCCTTTCCTTTTTCGCCTTTCCTTTTTTCTTTTCTCTTATTTTGTAACCTTTCTAAATGTTTAAATAAACTTCTCTTAATGCCTACATAAACCTATTTCCTAAACACTAAACTAAAACCTAAACCTTTTCTTTAAACCTCCTAAACTATTAATAAAACCTAAACCTTATTCTTAATCTAAACGAAACCTAAACCTAAACTTAATAAAATAAATAAACTAAACATAAACATAAACCAAAACTAAAAAATAAAACCTAAAAATAAACCTTAAATAAAAACCTAAAAGCTAAACTTAAAAAAATAAAATAAAAACCTAAACCTAAATCTAAAAAAAACCCTAAACTTAAACCTAAAAAATAAACTAAAATAAAAAACCTAAACTAAAATAAATATACCTAAAATAAATTAACTAAACTAAAAAAAGAAAACAAAATAAAATTTTGCTAAAAAATAAAAATAAACTAAATATAGTGAATAAACCTATTGCTTACTTAATTAAACCCTAAATTAAGCCCTAAACCTACAACCTACTACAAACCTTTTATTAAGCTAAACTACCTAAATAAAATAAAATAAACTAAACTAAAATAAATCTAATAAACTAAATATACTAAAGAAACCTAAATGTACTTTTCTTAAAAAAATAAAATAAACCTTAAACCCTAATCTCTAAACACTAAACCCTAAATCCTAAACCTTAAACCTACAACCCATAAACCCCAAACCCTAACCCTAAAACCCTAAACCCCAAGCCTAAACCCTAAACACTAAATCCAAATCAAACTAAACCTAAAACTAACCTAAACCCTAAACCCTAAACTCTAAAACTTAAATCCTAAACCCTAAAAAATCCTAAACACTAAACCCTAAAAAAATAAAATAAAATAAAATAACCCTAACTTAAACTAAACTCTAACCTAAACTAAACCCTAAACCCTAAACCCTAAACCCTAAACCTAAAAACTCTAAACCCTAAATCGTGAACCTTAAACCCCAAACCCTAAAACCTACAACCCTAAACCATAAACACTAAGAACCTAAGAACCTAAACCTAAACTAAATAAAACCAAAAAATAAAATAAATAAAAAACGTAAACCTAAATAAAATAAATAAAATAAAAATAAAATAGAAACTTAAACTAAAATAAAACATAAACCTAAACCTAAAAAAATAAATAAAATAAAAAAATAAAACCAAAATAAAATAAATAAAACCTAAAATAAACCAAAAAATTATATAAACTTATAAATAAAAATAACACAAACTAAAAAATAAAATAAAATAAAAACCTAAACCTAAAAAATAAACCTAAAAATAAATAAAAATAAAACCTAAACCTAAACCTAAAAATAAACCTAAAATAAACAAAAAAATAAAATTAAAACCTAACTAAATAAACTAAATTAAAATAAATAAAACCTAAACCTAAACCAAAAATAAATTAAACATAAACCCTAAACTAAATAAAATAAAATAAACTAAAAATAAACCAAAACCTAGACGAAAAAAATTAAAACCTAATAATAAATTTAAAATAAACCTAAAACCTAAACCTAAAAGATAAAACAAAACCTAAACCTAAACCTAAAATAAAAAAACCTAATCCTAAAATAAAAAATAAAACCTAAAAACAAACAAAACTTAAACCTAAACCTAAAATAAACTAAATGAAAAATCTAAACTAAAAGAAATAAACCTAAAATAAATAACTAAAAAAAAACATAAACCTAAATAAAAAATAAAAAATAAATTAAATAAATAAAAAATAAACAAATAAACATACTAAATTTAAAAAAATATAAACCTAAACCATAAACCCTAAACCCTAAATTTTAGATCCTAAACCCTAAACACTAAAACTATCCCTAAACCAAAAACCCTAAACTTAAAACCCTAAACCTACAACAAAAAACCTAAAAAACTAAACTAAAATAAAATAAATAAAATAATAATAATAAAATAAAACCTAAACTAAAATACTAACCTAAACTAAACTAAAGAAATAAAACCCTAAACCTAACCTAAACCCTAAAAAACCCCAAACCCTAAACCCTAAACACTAAACCCTAAACAACCTAAACCTAAACCCTAAACTTAAACTAAAGTACTAAATAAATTAAATAAAACTTAAACCTAAACATAAACCTAAACTAAATAAAATATTTAAACACCAAACACCACTAAAACCTCTCCTAATTATCCTGTGGTGGATGATCTAGGTGCCTATACTAAAATAAATTAAAATAGGAGCGACTGAGGTTAAAAGCTAAATAAAATGATAAATCCAAGAGGATGGGTGATAAAACTAAAATTATGAAAACATCCAAACTTATGAACAATGTCTTTATAACATAAGCTCTACTAAAAGGATTTTGATTTGCCTATGCTCAATCTATGTCATCGCCAGGTCTAAAACTGTTACTTGGTTGATGAAATCAAAAAGAAGAAATTTTGAATCTGAATTTGTTTTGTATTAAAAAAATAAAAACCAGAAAACCCTAACTAAAACCTAAACCTTAAACTTAAACCCTAAACCCTAAACCCTAAACACTAAAAATAAAAAAATAAAAAAATAATAAAAATAATAAAAAAAAACCTAACCCTAAACCCTAAACTCTAAACCCTAAACCTTAGATGTTGAAAACTTAAAAACCTAAAGATAAACTAAATAAAACCTAAAAAAAAAAAATAAACCTAAACCTAAATAAAATAAACAAATAAAATAAAATAAAATAACTAAACTAAAACCTAAACCTAAACCTAAACCTACAAATAAAATAAAAAAGAAAAACTAAACTAAAATAAAATAAATAAAACATAAACTAAACTAAAAAAATAAAATAAACCTAAAAATAAAAAACCTAAATAAAATAATAACTAAACCAAAATTATAAATAAAATAAACCTAAATAAAAATAAAATAAAAACTAAATAAAACCATAAACCCAAAAAAATAAAACCTAAAAATAGATAAAATCTAAACCTTAAACAAAAAAAAAAGCCTAAACCTAAAATAAACAAAAATAAAATATACCTAAACCTAAACTAAAATAAACAAAACTAAAATAAATAAAACCTAAACCTAAACTAAACATAAACCTAAACTAAATAAAAAATAAACTAAAATAAACCTAAACCTAAACCTAAACTAAAAATAAAACTTAAAAAATAAACCTAATAATAAAACCTAAAACCTAAACCTTCAAATAAAATAAAACTAAACCTAAACCTAAATAAAATAAAACTAAACCTAAAAATAAAATAAAACTAAACTAAAAAATAAACATAAACCTAAACGTAAACTTAAAAATATACTAAAATAAAAAAACTAAATTAAAATAAATAAACCTAAAATAAACTGATCTATATAAAAAATAAACCAATTAAACTAAAAAAAAACCTAAACCTACAAGTTTACTTAATTTAAAAATAAATCTAAACTAAAGCCTAAACCCTAAACCTAAAACCTAAACCAGAAACCCTAAACCCTAATAATAATAATAATAATAATAATAAATCCTTAACCCTTAACCCTAAATCCTAAAACTAACCCTAAACACTAAACCTACAACTATAAACCTTAAACCATAAAACCTAAACCTAAACCCCAAAACTAAAACCCTAAACACTAAACCCTAAACCCTAAACCCTAAACCCTAGAAACTCTAACCCTAAAAACCCTAAACCTTAAAGCATAAACACTAAACCTTAAACCCTAACCCTAAACCCTAAACCATAAACCCTAAAACCCTAAATCCTAAAACCCTAAACCCTAAACCCTAAATCCTAAAAACCTAAAAAACTAAACCTAAAAAATATAATAAAATAAAACTTAACTAAAAAATAAACCTAAACCTAAACCTAATCCTAAACCTAAAAAATAAACTAAAATAAAAAACCTAAAATAAAAGAAATAAATCTATTATAAATAAAAAAATAAACCTAAATAAAAATATAAAATTAAATAAGCAAAAAAATAAACTAAGTAAACTAAATAAACTTAAACCTTAAAGTTTACTTAATTTAAAAAAAAACACTAAACCCTAAATATAACCCTAAACCATAAACCCATAAACTAACCCTAAACCCTAAAATTAAAAAAAAATAAAAAAATAAAAAACCCTAACCCAAAAATTTAAACCTTAAAACTAATCCTAAACCCTCAACCCTAAACCTACGACACTAAACCTACAACCCTGAACCCTAAATCAGAAACCCTAAAACTAAACCCTAAACCTAAATCTAAACTTAAAACCTAAACCCTAAACCCTAAAATCATATACCCTAAACACTAAACCCTAAACCGTAAAACCCCAAACCCTAAACATTAAACCCTAAACCCTAAATTAAAACTAAATAAATTAAAAATTAAACTAAACCCTAAAACCTACTAAACCTAAACATAAACCTAAACTAAGAAATAAAACATCACCATCAACCGTGCTCTAGATTTTAAGCAAAGGTGGAGGTAATCATAAATGGTGGGGGGATCTAGGTATAAAATCATGGTGGTTAACCTAAATAAAGGTTACAAATGTGGTAGGGAGATCGGGATATGATGGATCCCGCCAAGAGGCCGGGAGGTTCTCATGGGAACAAGAATAAATAATAATATCCTACTTATGGAACTATGACTTTATAAGAAAAAATATAGGGTTTTAATTTGCTCTATGCAATCTTTATCTTTTCTTAATTCTTGATGTGTTCCTTGGTTGATGAAATTGAAAAGAAGAAATGTTGAATCTAAATTTATTCTATCAACAAAACCAAAACCTTAACACTAAAACCTAAACCCTAAACCTCAAACATAAACCCTAAACCCTAAACCTTAAAAATTTTAAAAAATAAAAAAATCCTAGCCCTAAACCATAAACCTACAACACTAAACCTACAACCCTAAACTCTAAACCCTAAACCCTAAGAAACCCTAAACCCTAAACCCTTAACCTTAAAAGCATAAACCCTAAATCCTAAATAAACTCCTAAACCTAAACCCTAAATACTAAACATTAAATCCCAAACCAACCTAAACCTAAAGTAACTAAATAAATTAAAAATAAAATAAACCTAAAACTAAAACCTAAACATAAACTTAAACCTAAAATGGGCATAACCTTGACAAAAATCACCTAACCAAAGCTCAGATAGATAGGAAAAAAAAGGATTATCACAAATAAACTATATCAAGGTGGTAAAGGTGGTTATGTAAGCAAGAGGAGCGATGGAGGTTACAAATAGGGAGAGATAATAATGGTATCCAACTACTCAAAAGAGGTGGACTGATGGAACCAAGAAATCCGACTACTACTTATTGAATTAATAGAGGCAATTTAGTTAGGCTTTTGATTAGCTCTATGCATGGTCACTTTTTATCTATGTCATCGCTTGTGTCTTAGAAAACTTGGTGTGTTACTTGGTAGATGAAATCGAAAAGAAGAAATGTTGAATCTGAATTTGGGTTCCGTTAAGAAAAAAAACCTAAATCCTTAGATCTTAAACTCAAACCTGAACCTTAAACCTAAAACCTAAACCTGAACCCTAAACCCTAAAACCTAAAACCTAAACCTTAAAAATAAAAAATAAAAAAATAAAAAAAGCCTAACCCTAAACCATAAACCTAAAACCCTAAGCCATAAAACCTATAACCCTAAACCCAAAGCTCTAAAACATAAACCATAAACCCTAAACCCTAAACCCTAAACCCAAAAAACCTAAAAACCTACTCCTAAACTAAATAAAACCTAAAAATAATACAAATAAAAAACTTAAACCTAAATAAAATAAAAAGATAAAATAAAATAATAACCTAAACTAAACCCTAAACCTAAACTTAAGCCTAAAAATAAAATAAAATAAAAAAAATAAAAAACTAAACTAAAATAAAATAAATAAAAACATAAACTAAACTAAAAAATAAAATAAACCTAAAAATAAAAAACCTAAAAAAAATAAAAACTAAACACAAAGCCAAAATAAAAAAAAAACTAAAATAAAAAAATTATAAACTAAATAAAGACCTAAACTTAAAAATAAAACCTAAAAAATAAATAAAAATTAAAACCTAAACCTTAAACTTTAAAAAAAAAACTAAACATAAAATAAATAAAATAAAATAAATAAAACCTAAACCTAAACATAAATTAAAGCAAACCTAAACTCTAAGCTAAATAAAATAAAATAAACTAAAAATAAACCTAAACCTAAACTAATAAATAAAGCCTAAAAATAAACCTAAAATAAAAACCTACAACCTAAACCAAAAAAGATAAAATAAAAACCTAAACATAAACCTAAAAATAAAATAGAATATGCAAACCTAAAAAATAAAATAATAACAAAAATATACTAAGAAATAAACATAAACCTAAACCCAGACCTTAAAAAACAAACTAAAATAAGAAACCTAAACTAAAATAAATAAACATAAATAAATAAAATAAACTAAAATAATTAAAAAATAAACCAAATAAACTGAAAAAAAACCTAGGCCTACTAGCTTACTTAATTTAAATATAAACCTAAATTAGATCCTGAACCCTAAACCTAAAACCTAAACCCAAAACCCTAAACCCTAGACTTTAAAAATAAATAAATAAAAGAAAATCCTTAACCCTAAACCCTAAACCCTAAACCCTAAAACCTAAAACCCTAAACCCTAAAAACCCTAAACCCTAAATCCTAAGCCCTAAACCCTAAACACTAAACCCTAAACCATAAACCCTAAACACTAATCCTAAACTTTAAACCCTAAAAACCTAAAGCCTAACCCTAAACCACAAACCATAAACTTAAACCTAAGTAAATAAATAAATTTAAAAAATATACCTACACCCTAAAACCTAATAAACCTAAACCTAAACCTAATCCCTAAGAATAGGCAAAACCATGATGTTAGGAACATCACAACCGTCGCCTAGATCCCAGCTTGAGATATGAGGCAACAATATCATGCAGGGGGATTTGGAGGTGCCGTGGATATGGAGGTGGTGGTCGAGTAATGGTAGTTATAGGTGGGAGAGCGATGGAGGTACTGGTGGCGAGAGAGAGAGAATAGGGATATGGTGGTGGATCTCGTTACTCCAGAGGCCAAGGTGATTCTGACGGGAATTGGAGGAAATTGCAGAACGATCGATACGATCTACAGCTTATGGAACTATGCCTTCACAGTTAAGACGATTCTAGTTATCAAGGGTTTTTGATTTTCTCTATGCATGCTCATTTTTTTAATTATGTTATCACTTGGGTCTTAGAAAACTTGGTGTGTTACTTGGTTGATGAAATCAAAAATAAGAAATGTTGAATCTGAATTTATTCTCTCTTACAAAAAAAAAACATAACCTTAAACACTAAACTAAAACTTGAACCCTAAAGCTCAAACATAAACCCTAAAAATAAAAAAAAAATAAAAATAAATAAAAAAACTCTAACCCTAAACCCTAAACCTATAATACTAAACCTACAACCCTAAACCCTAAACCCTAAACCCTAAATCCTAAACCCTAACCCTAAACCCTAAACCCTAAAAGAATAAACCTTAAAACCCTAAATCCCAAATATGAAACCTTAAACCCTAAACCCTAAAATTAAACTTTAAACACTAAACCCTAAACCCCAAACCCTAAACCTAAACCTAAAGTAACTAAATAATTAAAAAAAACTTAAACCCTAAAATTTAATAAACCTAAACCTAAACATAAACCCTAAGAATGGGGAACGACGTGAATACACAACTATCTACAGATCTAGCAATGAAGGCAAAAGCCAGTTATCGCATAAGTGGTGGGGGATCTGGAGGTGCTGGTGGATATCGAGGTGGTGGTTAGGTATGCGGGAGGAGCAATGGAGGTTATAGCCGTGGTGGTGGCAGAGGGAGAGATTGGTGATATGATGGTGGATCCCGCTACTCCAGAGGTCGGGGTGGTCCTGATGGGAACTAAAGAAACTGAAGAACGATTGATCCAATCTGTTGCTTAAGAAACTGTGTCTTTACAGCAGAGGCGCTTCTAGTTATCTAGGGTTTTTAATTTGCTCTATGCATGCCCATTTTTATCTATGTCGTCGCTTGAGTCTTAGAAAACTTGGTGTGTTACTTGGTTGATGAAAAGAAAAAGAAGAAATATTGAATCTGAATTTTTTCTCTATTATAAAAAAAACCAAAATTCCTGAACACTAAACTAAAACATAAACCATAAATCTAAAACATAAATGCTAATCCATAAACCCAAAACCCAATAAATTAAAAAAATTAAAAATATCTAAAAAACCAAAACCTAAACCCTAAAACCTACAACCCTAAACCCAAAACCCTAAACCCTAAACCCTTAACCATAAACACTAAACCCTAAAAACCTAAAACCTTAGCCTAAACTAAATAAAACCTAAACATAAAATAAATAAAAACACCTAAGCCTAAATAAAATAAAAATTAAAATAAAATAAAAACTTAAACTAAAACCTAAACCTAAAAATAAAATAAAATAAAAAATAAGACTAAACTAAAATTAAATAAATTAAAACATAAACTAAAAAAAACAAAATAAACCTAAAAATAAAAAACCTAAATAAAATAAAAACTAAATTAAAAATAAACCTAAAAAATAAAACCTAAAAATAAATAAAAAAATAAAACCTAAACCTTAAACTACAAAATAAACCTAAACCTAACATAAAGAAAATAAAATAAACCTAAACTAAAATAAACTAAATTAAAATAAATAAAACCTAAACCTAAACCAAAATTAAACTAAACCTAAATGATAAACTAAACAAAATAAAATAAACTAAAAGTAAACCTAAACCTAAATTAAAATAAAACCAAAAAATAAATTGAAATAAAACCTAAAACCTAAACTTAAAAAAAATTAAATAAAAACCTAAACCTATACCTAAAAATAAAAATAAATACATAATCCAAAATAATAAAATAAAAATAAAACTACACAAAAAATAAACATAAACATAAACCTAAACCTAAAAAATAAATTAAAATAAAAAACCTAAACTAAACTAAATAAATCTAAAATAAATAATATTAATTAAATAAAAATGAAAAAAAAATCTTAAAAAAAAGAAAATATAAAAAAAAACTTATAGAAATAAAAGTTAAACAAATTAAACTAAAAAAAAATCTAAACTTACAAGTTTACTTAATTAAAAAATAAACCTAAACTAAAACCTGAACCCTAAACCTAAAACCTAAGCCTAAACACTAAACCCTAAACCCTAAAATAAAAAAATATAACAATAAAAAATAATAAATAAAACCCTAACCCTAAACCTTAAAACTAACCTTAAACCCTAGACCTATAACCCTAAACCCTAAACCCAAACTCTAAATCCCTAAATCGTAAACCCAAAACCTTAAACCCTAAACTCTAAACCCTAATCCCTAAACCTTAAACCTTAAAACCCTAAACCCTAAAGCCTAAACACTAATCCCTTAACCCTAAACATTAAACCCTAACCCTAAACCCTAAAACCATAAACCCTAAAACCTTAAACCCTAAACCCTAAACCTAAAACCCCAAACCCTAAAAACCTAAAAATTGAAACCTAAAAAATAAAATAAAAATAAAACTCAACTAAAAAATAAACATAAACCTAAAATAAACAAAAAAAATAAATAAACCTGAAATAAATAAACAAAACTAAATAAAAATAATAAATAAACTTAAATAAAATTTTAAAAATAAAGTAAACTAAAATAAATAATTAAAAAGCTCAGTAAACTAAATAAACCAAATAAACTAAAAAAACCCTAAACCTTGAATCCTAAACCCTAAACCCTAAACTTACGACCCTAAACCCTAGACACTAAATCCTAAACCCTAAACCCTAATCCTAAACCCTAAAAGCATAAACCCTAAACCCTAAACCCTAAACCCTAAACCCTAAACCCTAGATCTTACACCCTAAACCCTAAACCATAAAATCCTAAATCCTAAACCCTAAACCATAAACCTTAAACCATAAACCCTAAACCATAAAACCTACAACCTTAAACCTTAAACCCTAAACCCCAAACCTTAAACCATAAATTCTTAACCTTAAAAACCTAAAAACCTAAACCTAAACTAAATAAAACCTAAAAATATAATAAATAAATAAAACCTAAACTTAAATAAAATAAAAAAATAAAATAAAATAAAAACCTAAACTTAAACCTAAACCTAAAACTAAACCTAAACCTAAATGGAAAAATAAAATAAATTTAAAATAAAAAACTAAACTAAAATAAAATAAATAAAAACCTAAACAAAACTAAAAAAATAAAATTAGCCTAAAAATAAAAAACCTAAATAAAATAAAAACTAAACATAAAATAAAAATAAAATAAACCTAAAATAAAATAAAATAAAAATGTAAATCTAAAAATAAATAAAAAATAAAACGTAAACCCTAAACTAAAAAAAACTAAACATAAAATAAACAAAATAAAATAAACATAAACCTAAACTAAAATAAACTAAACTAAACTAAATAAAACCTAAACCTAAACCTAAAATAAATTAAACCTAAACCCTAAACTAAATGAAATAAAATAAACTAAAAATAAACCTTAACCTTAAAATAAACCTAAAACCTAAACTTAAAAAAATAAAATAAAAACCTAAACCTAAACCTAAAAATAACAAAAATAAAACCTAAACATAAAAAATAAAATAAAAATAAAACTAAACTAAAAAATAAACCTAAACTTAAATGTAAACCTAAAAAATAAACTAAAATAAAAAACCTAATCTAAAAAAAATAAACCTAAAATAAATAAACTAAACTAAATAAAATTAAAATAAACCTAAATAAAAATAAAAAATATAAACTTAAATAAATTAAAATGAACTAAATAAATTAAAACCCAAGAAACCCTAAACCTAAACTAATTTAAAATTAACCTAAACCCTAACCAAACCTAACCTAAACAAACCTAAAACCTAAACTAACCTAATTTAAACCCTAAACTAAAACTAAAACTAAACCTAAACCTAATCTAAACCTAAACTAAACCCTAAACTTAAACTCAACTTAACCCTAAATTTTAACCTTAAAAAACCTTAAACCCTAAAGCCTATAGCCTAAACCCTAAACTAACCCTGAATCCTAAACCTTAAACCCTCAAAACCCTAAACCACAAAGCGTAAACACTAAACCCTAAACCCTAAAACTTAACCCTAAAAAATAAACCCTAAAACTCTAAACCCTAAACCATAACTCTAAACCTTAAACACTAAAAGCATAAACCCCAAAACCCTAAACTCTAAACATTAAACCCTAAACATTAAACCTTAAACCCTAAACCCTAAATCCTAACCCTAAAAGACAAACCCTAAACCTAAATCTAAAGTAACTTAATAAATTAAAAAATAAACTTAATAAACCTAAACCCTAAGAATGGGCAGAACCTTGGTGGCAAGAACATCATCGTCAAACAAGCTTAGTCTAGATCCTGGTGGAGGCGAAGACAAATGTTGCGGTTATCATAGTGGTGCTGGGGGATCTGGAGGTGGTAGTGGATATGGAGGTGGTGGTCAAAGTAGTGGTGGTTATGGAGGACGGAGGAGCGATGGAGGTTATAGTTGTGGTAGTGGCGGAGGGAGAGATCGCAGACATGATGATGAATCATGCTACTAGAGAGCTAGGGTGGTTCTGATGGGAACTGGAGAAATTGAAGAACGGCCAGTCCGATCTGCTGCTTATGCAACTATGTCTTTATAGTAGAGACGGTTCTAGCTATCTAGGGTTTTTGATTTTTCTCTATGCATGCTCATTTTTTTATCTATGTGCCATCACTCATGTCTTAGAGAACTTAGTGTGTTAACTGGTTGACAAAATTGAAAAGAAGAAATGTTAAATCTAAATTTGTTATGTGT
The DNA here is from genome assembly GCA_021442155.1 of Cymbidium sinense. NCBI lineage: Eukaryota > Viridiplantae > Streptophyta > Magnoliopsida > Asparagales > Orchidaceae > Cymbidium > Cymbidium sinense. The sequence goes on along the minus strand of CM038214.1, from coordinate 38,957,180 downwards.
TAAAAAAAATAAAAAACCATAAACCCTATACTAAAACTTGAACCATATATCTAAACCCTAAACCCTAAACCCTTAACTCTAAAAATCCTAAACCTTAAACCCTAAACCTAAACCCTAAAACCTAAACCCTAAAATCATAAATCCTAAACTCTAAACCCTAAATCCTAAATCCTAAACCCTAAACCCTAAAGCCTAAACCTTAAACACTAAACACAAAACCCTAAACCCTAAATCGTAAGCCCTAACAACCAAAAAACTTAAAACCTAAACTAAAGAAAACCTAATAATAAAATAAATAAATAAAACTAAACCTAAAAAATAAAATAAATAATATAAAATAAAAATTTTAACTACAACTTAAACCTAAACCTAAAATTAAAATAAAATAAAAAATAAACTAAAATAAAATAAATTAAAACCAAAACTAAACTAAAAAATAAAATAAACCTAAGAATAAAAAACCTAAAAAAATAAAGTCTAAACGTAAAATAAAAATAAATAAAATCCAAAATAAAATAAAATATAAACTAAATAAAAACCTAAACCTAAAAATAAATAAAAAATAAAACCTAAACCCCAAACTAAAAAAAAACTTAAACCTAAAATAAAAATAAAATAAATAAAATAAAATAATTCTAAACCTAAACTAAAATAAACTAAATAAAAATAAATGCAACTTAAACCTAAACTTAAACTAAATAAAATAAAATAAAATAAAATAAAATAAAGAAAAACCTAAACCTAAACTAAAAAATAAAACCTAAAAATAAACCTAAAATAAAAACCTAAAACCTAAGCTTAAAATAATAAAAACCTAAACTTAAACATAAAAATATAAATATAAAACATAAACCTAAAAAAAATATAAACCTAAACCTAAAAAATAAAATAAAAATAAAACATAACTAAAAAATAAGCATAAAGCTAAACCTAAACCTAAAAACTAAACAAAAATAAAAAAGCCTAAACTAAAATAAATAAACCTAAAATAAATAAACTAAACTAACTAAAAATAAAATATAAACCTAAATAAAATAAAAGGAATATAAACAAAAATAAATTAAATATAAACTAAATAAACCTAAACCTACTTTACTTAATTAAAAAAAACCCTAAATCATAAACCCTAAACTCTAAATCATAAACCCTAAACCTTAAACCCTAAACCCTAAACCTACAACCCTAAACCCTAATCCCTAAAAAACCATAAACCCTGAAAAACCCTAAACCCTAAACCATGAAGACCTAAACGTAAAAATTAAATTACAAATAAAACTCAACCAAAAAATAAACCTAGAACTAAACCTAAACCTAAAAGATAAACTATAATAAAAACTTGAACTTAAATAAATAAACCTAAAATAAATAAACTAAACTAAATAAAAAAACCTAAATAATAATAAATAATAAAATAAACTAAAACAAATAAAAAATATACTAAGTAAACTAAAAAAAACCTAAACTTACAAGTTTACTTAAATTTTTTTTTGTAAAAAAAAACCCTAAACCCAAAAACAAACCATAAACCCTAAAAGCATAAACCCTAGAACCTTAAACCCTAAACCGTACACCATATACCCTAAACTTTAAACCCTAAACCCTAAACAATAACCCTAAATCCCAAACCCTAAACCTAAAGTAACTAAATTAAAAAATAAACCTAAACCCTAAACTTAATAAACCAAAACCTAAAACTAATTCTTAAGAATGGGTAGAACCTTGTCAGTAGGAACATGACCATCAACCAGCTGCCTAGATCTCACTATGGCTATAATGGTGGTCAGGGATCTAGAGGTGATGGTGGAAATGGAGGTGTTGGTTGGAGCAGTGGTGGTTATTGAGGTGGGAGGAACAACAGAGCTTACAACTTTGGTGGTGATAGAGGGAGAGATCGGGGATGTGATGGTGGATCCTGCTACTCGAGAGGTTGGGGTGGTTCTGATGGGAACTAGAGAAACTGAGGAATGACCGACCGATCTAGCCATGGAACCATGTCTAAGAGAGGCTATCTGGGTTTTGATTTGCTCTATGCATGCTCACTTTTTATCAATGTCATCGCTTATCTTAGAATAGTTAGTGTGTTACTCGGTTGATGAAATCAAAAAAAATTAATGTTAAATCTGAATTTTCTCTCTGTTAAAAAAAAAACCAAAAACCCTAAACACTAAACTATAACCTAAACCTTAGACTTAAATTTGAAACCCTAAACCCTAAACCCTAAAAACCCTAAACCATAAACCCTAATACCCTAAACCCTAAACCCTAAACCCTAAACCCTAAATGCTAAACCCCAAACCCTAACCTCTAAACCCTAAACCCTCAACTAACCCTAAACCCTAAACGCTAAACCCTAAACCTATAAGCTAAAAACCTAAACCTAAACTAAATAAAACATAAAAGTAAAATAAATAAAAAAACCTAAACTAAAATAACATAACAAATTTAAATTAAATAAAAATTGAAACTAAAACCTAAATCTAAACCTAAACCTAAAGAGAAAATAAAATAAAAAATAAAAACTAAATTAAAATAACATAAATAAAAACCTAAACTAAACTAAAAAAATAAAAAACCTAAATAAAATAAAAACTAAACCTAATATAAAAATAATATAAACCTGAAATAAAATAAAATAAAAACTAAATAAAAATGTAACCCTAAAAAATATACCCAAAAATAAAACCTAAAAATAAATAAAAAATAAAACCTAAACCCTAAATTAAAAAAAAATTAAACTTAAAATAAAAATAAAATAAACCTAAACCTAAACTCAAATAAACTAAACTAAAATAAATAAAACCTAAAACAAAACCTAAACCTAAATCCTAAATAAAATAAAATAAACTAAAAACAACTATGAGCCTAAACTAAAAAAACCTAAAAATAAACCTAAATTAAAAACATAAAACCTAAACCTAAAAAAATAAACTAAAATAAAAAACCTAAACTAAAATAAATAAACCTAAAATAAATAAAGTAAACTAAATAATAATAATAATAATAATAATAATAATAAATAAAATTAACTAAAATAAATAAAAAATAAACCTAAATAAACTAAATAAATCTAAAAATTAAAATAATAAAAATAAAAAAACTAAATAAATAAACCTTAAAATAAATAAACCCTAAACCCTAAACCCTAAAATCCTAAACCCTAAACCATAAACTCTAAACCATAAACCCTAAACCATAAAACCTAAACCCTAAAACTTACAACCCTAAACCCTAAAACCTAAACCCTAAAACTTACAACCTTAAACCCTAAACCCTAAACAAAAAAAATTAATAAAATAATAAAAATAATAAAAAAAATAATAATAAACCCTAAACACCAAACCCTTAACCCTAAATCCTAAACCTTAAAAACCTAAAAACCTAAACATAAACTAAATAAAACCTAAAATTTAAATAAATAAATAAACCTAAAACTAAATGAAATAAAAAAATAAAATAAAATAAAATCCTAAACTAAAACCTAAACCTAAATGTAAAAATAAAATAAAATAAAAAATAAAATCTAAACTAAAATAAAATAAATAAAAACTTAAACTAAACTAAAAAATAAAATAAACATAAAAATAATAAATCTAAATAAAATAAAAACTAAACATAAAATAAAAATAAAATAAATATAAAATAAAATAAATTAAAAACTAAATAAAAACCTAAACGTGAAACATTAACCTAAAAATAAATAAAAGATAAAATCTAAATTGTAAACTAAGAAAAAACATAAACCTAAAATAAGTAAAATTAAATAAACCTAAACCTAAACTTAAATAAATAAAACCTAAACCTAAACCTAAAATAAACTAAACGTAAACTCTAAATTAAATAAAATAAAATAAACTAAAAATAAACCTAAACCTAAACTGAAAAATAAAACCTAAAAATAAACCTAAAAGAAACACATAAAACCTAAACCTAAAATAATAAAATAAAACCCTAAACATAAAAAATAAAAAAAAAACTAAACTAAAAAATAAACATAAACATAAACCTAAACCTAAAAAAATAAACTTAAATAAAAAACCTAAATAAAAAAATAAAATAAACAAAAATAAATGAAAAATAAACTAAATAAATTAAATAAACCTAAACCTACTAGTTTACTTGATTTAGAAAACCCGCTAAACCCTAAACCCTAAATCCTAAACCCTAAACCCCAAACCCTAATCCCTAAAACTAACCCTAAACCCTAATTCCTAAACCCTACACCCTAAACCAACAACCCTAAATCTAAAAATAAAAAAAAACCTATAAAAACTAAAATAAAAATAAAATTAAACTAAAACCTAAACCTATAAAATAAACTAAAATAAAAAACCTAAACTAAAATAAATAAACCTAAATAAATAAACTAAACTAAATAATAATAAAAATAAGAAAGAAAATTAACTAAAATAAATAAAAATAGAGTAAATAAACCTAAACCTACCAGTTTACCTAATTTAAAAAAAAAAATTAAAAAAATTAAAAAAAAACACTAACCCTAAACCCTAAACCCTAAACCCTAAACCCCAAACCCGAAACATTAAATCCTAAACTCTAAAAGTCTAAAAAACTAAAACTAAACTAAATAAAACCTAAAAATAAAATAAGTAACTAAACCTAAACCTAAATAAAATAATAAATAAAATAAAATCCTAAACTAAAACCAAGACCTAAACCTAAACGTAAAATAAAATAAAATAAAAAATAAAAACTAAACTAAAATAAAATAAATAAAAACCTAAACTAAACTAAAAAATAAAATAAACCTAAAAAACCTAAATATAATAAAAACTAAATGTAAAATAAAAATAAAATAAACCTATAAATAAAATAAAATAAAAACTAAATAAAAACCTAAACCTAAAAAATAAACCTAAAAAAGAAATAGAAAATAAAACCTAAACCTTAAACTAAAAAAACCTAAACCAAAAATAAACAAAATAAAATAAACCAAACCTAAACTAAAATAAAGTAACCTAAAATAAACAAAACATAAACCTAAACCTAAATCCTAAACTAAATAAAATAAAATAAAATTGAAAATAAACCTAAAGCTAAACTAAACAATAAAACCTAAAAATAAACATAAAAGAAAAGCCTAAAACCTAAACCTAGAAAAATAAAATAAAATCCTAAACCTAAACCTAAAAATAAAAAATAATACTTAAACATAAAAAATAAAATAAAATAAATCTAAACTAAAAAATAAACATAAACTTCAAAAATAAACTAAAATAAAAAACCTAAACTAAAATAAATAAACCTAAAACAGATAAACTAAACTAAATAAAAATAAAAAATAAACCTAAATAAAAATAAAAACTAAAAAAACTAAAATAAATAAAAAATAAACTAAATAAACTTAAACCTATTGGTTTACTTAAATTTAAAAAAAAACCCTAAACCCTAAATCTTAAACCTTAAACCATAAAACCCAAAATTAACCCTAAACCCTAAATCTTAAACCCTAAGCCCTAAACGTACAACCCTATAACCTTCAACCCTAAACCCTAAACCTTAAAAAACCTAAACCCCAAACCCTAAACCCTAAAGCCTAAACTAACCCTAAACCTTAAATCATAAACCCTAAATCCTAAAGCCTAAACTCTAAACCCTAAACCCTAACCTAGACCCTAAACCCCCTAAACTCTAAAACCCTAAACCCTAAACCCTAAATCCTAAAAACTTTAAACCTTAAAGCCTAAACCCTAAACCCTAAATCCAACCTAAACCCTAACTCAACACTAACCTAACTTAAACCCTAAACCCTAAAACTCTAAACCCTAAACCTAAATTTAAACCAAAACTTAAACCCTAAACCCTAACCCTAAACCCTAAACCCTAAAAGCATAAATCATAAAACCCTAAACCCTAACCCTAAACACCAAACCCTAAACCTAAACCTAAACCTAAAGTAACTTAATAAATTAAAAAATAAATCTAAACCATAAAAACCTAATAAACTTAAACCCTAAGAATGTAACCTTGACAGAACATCATCAACCGCAGATAGATCTAGTGGAGGTGAAGGTGAGGTGTTGGTTATCACATTGGTGGTGGGGATCTGGGTGGATAGATAAGCAAGGGTCATGGAGGCCAGAGGAGCAATGAAGGTTACAACCATGGTGGTGGATCACGCTACTAGAGAGCCAGGGTGGTTCTGATGAGAACTGGAGAAACTGAAGAATGATTGATCCGATCTGCTACTTATGTAACTATCTTTATGGTAAAGATGATTCTAGTTATCTAGGGTTTTTAATTTGCTCTATGCATGCTCATTTTTTATCTATATCATCGCTTGTGTCTTAGAAAACTTGGTGTGTTACTTGGTTGATGAAATTGAAAAGAAGAAATGTTGAATATGAATTTGTTCTCTATTTAAAAAAATGCTAAACCCTAAACTAAAACCTGATCCTTAAACCTAAAACTTAACCCCTAAACCCTAAATCCTTAACCCTAAAACCCAAAACCCTAAACCATAAACCATAAACCATAAACCTTAAACCCTACACCATAAAACCTACAACCCCAAACCCTAAACCCAAAACCTTAAACCCTAAAAACCTAAACCTAAATAAAATCAAACTAAATAATAAAATATATAAAAAACCTAAAACTAAATAAATAAATAAAATTAAAACTTAAATCTAAACCTAAAAGAAAAATAATAGGAAAAATAAAAATTAACTAAAATAAAATAAATAAAAACTTAAACTAAACCAAAAAATAAAATAAAACTAAGAATAGAAAACCTAAATAAAATAAAAACTAAATGTAAAATAAAAATAAAATAAACCTAAAATAAAATAAAAACTAAAAATAAATAAAAAATAAAACTTAAACCCTAAACTAAAAAAAAATTCTAAAAGTAAAATAAAAATAAAATAGAAAAAATAAAATAAACCTAAAGCTAAACTAAAATAAACTAAACTAAGTTAAATACAACCTAAACCTAAACCTAAAATAAACTAAACCAAAACCTAAACCTAAACTTAAAATATACCTAAATCTAAACTAAAAAAATAAAACTAAAAATAAACCTAAAACCTAAACCTAAAAAAATAAAATAGAAACCTAAACCTAAACCTAAAAATAAAAATAAAACCTAAACCTAAAAAATAAAATAAAAATTAAACTAAACTAAAAATAAGCATAAACATAAACCTAAACCTAAAAAAATAAACTAAAATATAAAACCTAAATTAAAAAAAGAAATAAACTAAACTAAATAAAAATAAAAAATAATCTTAAATATAAATAAAAAATAAAAAATAAAATAAATAAATAATGAACTAAATAAATTAAATAAACCTTAACTTATCGGTTTAATTAATTTAAAAAAAACCATAAACCATAAACCCTAAACCCTAAACCCTGAATCCTAAATCCTAAACCCTAAACCCTAAACCCTAAAACTAACCCTAAACCTACAACTCTAAACCAATCCCTAAACCCTAAACCCTAAACCTTAACCCCTAAACCTAAATTAACCTTAAACCTAAACACTAAACCCTAAATCCTAACCCTAACCCTAAACCCTAAACTTTAAACCATAAACACTAAACCCTAAAACCCTAAACCCTAAACCCTAAACCTAAGCCTAAACCCTAAACCTCCTGACTCAAACTTAAACCCTCTAAAATAACTAAACCCTAAACCTTAAACCCTAAAACCCTAAACCCTAAACCATAATTCCTAGACCCTCAAAACCCTAAACCCTAAAGCCTAAATACTAAACCTTAAACCCTAAACACTAACTCTAAACCCTAAACCCTAAAACCCTAAACCCTAAACCCTAAACTCTAAACCCTAAACCCTAAAAAACTAAAAACCTAAACCTAAACTAAATAAAACATAATAATAAAACAAATAAATAAACTTAAACCTAAATAAAATAAAATAAAATAAAAACCTAAACCTAAACCTAAAAAAAATTAAAAAAAATAAACTAAAATAAATTAAATAAAAACCTAAACTAAACTAAAATAAAATAAACCTAAGTATAAAAATCCTAATTCAAAATAAAACCAAACATAAAATAATAATAAAATAAACCTAAAATAAAATAAAAACCTAAACCTAAAAATAACTTCAAAATAAAAACTAATAATAAATAATAAATAAAACCTAAACCCTAAACTAAAAAAAACCTAAACCTAAAATAAAAATAAAATAAACAAAATAAATAAACCTAAACCTACATTAAAATAAACTAAAATAAAAGAAATAAAACCTAAACCTAAACCTAAAATAAGCTAATCCTAAACTAAACCAAAAATAAATAAAATAAAATAAACTAGAAATGAACCTAAACCTAAACTAAAAAAAATACCAAAAAATAAATGTAAAATAAAAACCTAAAACCTAAACTTAAAAAAATAAAATAAAAACCTAAACCTGAAAATAAAAAATAAAACATAAACCTAAAAAATAAACCTAAACCTAAAAAAATAAAGTAAAATAAAAAAACCTAAATTGAAATTAATAAACCTAAAATAAATATACTAAACTAAAAATAATAATTAATAAATAAAAACTAAATAAATCTAAACCTATCAATTTACTTAATTAAAAAAAAAACTAAACCTTATACCGTAAACCCTAAACCTACAACCCTAGAGGTGCTCATTTTTTATCTATCTTGTCACTTGTGTCTTAGAAAATTTTGGGTGCTACTTGGTTGATGAAATTGAAAAGAATAAATGTTGAATCTAATTTTATTCTTTGTTAAAAATTAACCTCAAACCATAAACCCTAAACTAAACCATAAACCCTAAACTGTAAACTAAACCATAAACCCTAAACCTAAAACCTAAAGCCTAAACCCAAAAACCTAAACCCTAAACTAACCCTAAGCCATAAACCCTAAAATGCTAAAAACTTAAACCTAAAATAAATACAACCTAGAAAAGAAAACCTAAATAAAAATAAAATAAAAATATATAATAAAATAAAAACCTAAACTAAAACCTAAACTTAAACCTAAAAAGAAAATAAAATAAAAAATAAAAACTAAACTAAAATAAAATAAATAAAAACCTAAACTAAACTAAAAAAATAAAAAAACCTAAATAAAATAAAAACTAAACCTTTAATAAAATATAATAAAATAAAAACTAAATAAAAACCTAAACCTAAAAAATAAAACTTAAAAATAAATAAAAAATAAAACCTAAACCTTAAACTACAAAAAAACTAAACCTAAAATAAAAATAAAATAAACAAAATAAAATAAACCTAAACTTAAACTAAAATAAACAAAAATAAAATAAATAAAACCTAAACCTAATCCTAAAATAAACTAAACCTAAACCTAAACCTACACTAAAAAAATAAAACCTAAAAAAAGCCAAAATAAAAACCTAAAACCTAAACTTAATGAAATAAAATAAAACCCTAAACCTAAACCTAAAAATAAGAAATAAAACCTAAACCTAACAATAAAAATAAAAATAGAACTCAATTAAAAAATAAACCTAAACCTAAAAAATAAACTAAAATAAAACACTTAAACTAAAATAAATAATCCTAGAATAAATAAACAAAACTAAATAAAAAAATATAATAAACTTAAATAAGTTAAAAATAAACTAAATAAAGCAAGACCTTCGAGTTTACTTAATTTAAAATAAAAATATAAAAAATAAAAAATATAAAAAATAAACCCTAACCCTAAACTAACCCTAAACCTTGAACCCTAAACCCTAAACACTAAACAATAAACCTACAACCCTAAACCCTAAACCCTAAAACCCTAAACCGTAAACCTTAAACCCTCAACCCTAAAATCGTAAACCCTAAACACTAAACCCTAAACTCTAAACCTTAAAACTTATAACCCTAAACCCTAAAGCCCAAACCCTAAACCCTAAACCATAACCCCTAAACTAACACTAAACCTTAAACTCTAAACCCTAAACTAACCCTAAACCCTAAGAATGGGCAGAACCTTGACGACAGGAACAACACTATCAACTAGGCTCAATCTTGATCTAACAATGGAGGTGAAGGTGGTGGCGACAGTTATCGTAGTGATGGTGGAGGATCTGGAGGTGGTGGTCAGAGTAGTGGTGGTTATATAGGCAGGTGGAGCGATGGAGGTTACAATTGTGGTGGTGGTAGAGGGAGAGATCAGGGATATGATGGTGGATCCTACTACTCAAGAAAATGAAGAACGATTGACTCAATCTGTTGCTTAAGGAACTGTGTATTTATAGTAGAGAAAGTTCTACTTATCTAAGGTTTTTGATTTGCTTTATGGGTGCTCATTTTTTATCTATATCGCGCTTATGTCTTAGAATACTTGGGATGCTACTTGGTTGATAAAATTGAAAAGAAAAAATGTTGAATATGAAATTATTCTCAATTAAAAAAACCTTAGATCCTAAACCCTAAACCCTAAACTAAAACTTAAACACTAAACCTAAAATCTAAACCCCAAACCCTAAACCCTACACCCTAAAAACCCTAAACCTTAAACACTAAATAGTAAAACATAAACTATAAACCATAAACCCTAAACCCTAAACCCTTAACCCTAAACCCTAAACCCTAAAACCATAAACCATAAACTCTAAAACCTACAACCCTAAACCCTAAACCCTAAACTCGAAACCCAAACCCCTAAAAACTAAATTAATCCTAAACCCTAAACTAACCCTAAACACTAAACCCTAAACCTTGAATAAAGATGCCATTAGGAGTAGATCTAAAGAGTGACCTAATCCTAACATTGTTATGGTAGCTAAAGAAATTATCTTCAAGAGAGTTTTTTTTATTATTAGAGATTTGAATACCTTAACCCTAACCCTAAATCATATTATAATACCAAATATTATAGTATAGTTTAGCATCATATATTTGAGCATGTAGTGATGTGTTTTTGGATGTTAAAAGATATTTTGAAATGTTTTAGTATATTATAGTTTTGTTCCCTATAGTCTATATTAATATAAATCATAAATATATTGATTTAATAAATCAGATGATGAAATTTATTAAATTTGAAGTGGAAATTAGGTTGTAGTACCAAAGGTGTGCTACGCCATTTGTAGTATAAAAAGTATGATTTTATGTTTAAAATATCTATTATATGTTGTAGCATAATATAACATCATATATCATAATATATTTTTCTACGAATTTTAAATTCTTTTAGTATTTTACAATCATGCAATCAAGCCTACACTAGCATTGTTTATAAAAATGTTGATTTAGACTTTTAAAAGGTGGAATTTGGCCAAATTCATAATAGGTAGAGCTTGGCATCATAATATATTATTTCAATTTAAAATATGTAACTGATACGACTAAAATATATAGATTTTCATTATTTAAACTAATTTTATGATTTTTATCTTAAGCAATCCCTTGTGATGTGATATGCAATATAATATAATATAATATGTTATAGTGTAAAATAATATAGGATGCCATAACATAGTGTAGCATCATGCATTATAAAGATAATTATGTATTATTACTTATTTGTTAGCATATTTTACTTTCTTATAGCATGATGTAGTAGAGTTTGTACTAGTATAATTCATAAAAATATTGATTTATAAACTGAGATGATGGGATTTGGCCAAATTTAATGTAAGATTTAGGGAACATCATTGGGGGTGTGCTATGTTGTGTCATTTAATCAAAAAAAATGGTATTTTGCATCCAAAATAAATGTTCATTTTTCAACCAAATTTTATAAATTTTTTGCTTAAAGTGATTCATTTAAGGTGTTATGTAAGATAATATATTATATGAAACCATATGAAATATAATGTACATAACAATATAACTTAACATATATATGAATGTGGTGATGTGTTACAAAATGTTATTGTACATTTTAGTATATTTTTCTTTATTAAAATACAATCAAACTCACAAAATATTAATTTGAAGGTTGAGATGGAAGAATTTAAATTCATGCACACACCAAAAAAAAGCAACACAAAAATTATGCTATTTTGTATGATTTCTAATTGAAAAATAACAGTTTTACATCCAAAATGAACATTATTCATATTTTGAGAAAATTTTGTTATTTGTTTTTTTCAAGTGATTCTAATGAGGTGTAATGTTAGAAAATATATTATATTACAACAAATTATAATATAACATCATATATTATAATATAATATAGTGTGTTAATTTACACATTAATATGTTTAGCATGCTATTGTATAGTTAGTTTCAGCTTGCACCATGACAAATAATAAAATATTGATTACAATGTTGAGATGATGTAATTTGAATGAATACATTGTTAGCTTTTGAAGTATTAAAGGTGTGCATAAGAGAAGAAATAAGATTTGGTGAGAATTCCATGTTAAGGACATGGAGGGAGATCCACTAGGGGATCACACATGCATTAGACATGATACGTGAGGGATCTATGTCGAGGGCATAGAAGAAAAAAATTTATTGGGGATAACATTTCGATTTGATTTGATTATATGACTTATGGAAAGAAGATCTATTAGGGAAAAGAATCTATGATCTGCCAGGGATTAAGATTTAGTCAACACTAATTTGTTTTGTTTTAATTGATGTGGAGGCATATCTAATAGAGATATGGGACCATGGGGATCGTATATGAACCTTCCACCAGAGAAGCGTTCAAAGCTATCTGGGGATTGATTTGAGTTTGATTTCATATATTTCTTTGGAGATGTATCCATGGGAATAAGAGTTTGGTTGGATTTTGATTTAGACTCTATTAGAGAGTTGGTTTAATTTCTAATTAGAGAGGTTGGTTTTGAATTTGATTTATTTGCTTGACTTGTTTATACATGATTTAGGCTCCACTGGGAGAAGGGTGTGATTTAACTGCACTGGAGAAATAAGATTGGGTTTAATTTAATTTCAATTAATGTATGGACCGCAGGTGTGCAATGGACCCATGAGAAAGAGTTATCCTTGACCTCAAGTTTACAAATCCAAATGCATAATCTATGCACAAGTGAAGCTACAACCTAGTGTGCAAGCAGACTTACATCTTCCAAAGAGAGGAACAACTATTAGGGAGACCTGTTGGATGCTCAAAAAAGTGAACCTGACCAGGGCACTACTAAGTGAATGTTGCTGGGGACTTATGTCAACCCAAAGTATTTTAAAAGAATTTTATCTTAATTTTATGTGATTTGATATGGTTTGTTTGGTTTAGTTTTATTTTGAATTGAGGGCATATCCGCTGGGGATGTGAGCTTGGTCAAATTTAAAAGATTTAATTTTTGGACCATGTCAGTGTGTGATGGACCCATTGAGAAGGGGATATCAACTTATCATATCTCAAATTTATAAATCCAAAGGGATAGTCTACATAGAAAGCCCAACTTAAGGGTTACCTTCATGTGCAATGACTGTGTTTGAAAGAAGGTGTAGTAGGCTTACATCTTCTAAAGGAGGGAAAAACCATGGGTGACCTATTGTAGCACAACAAATCAAATCACTTAGGGCACACAGAGTGAATGCCGCTGAGGAATTATATCAACTCAAGAGTAGTGAGGTGATTCCTATAGGGAGATTTGCTGACACTGCCCTAAACATAGGATGTCTTCTTGAGAAAAAGTATCGCTAGTGGTGTCCTCCTAATCCATAAATGAATATATTTTTTGTTTATATGTTTGTGTGGACCCTGTTGGTGTGTGAGGGACCATAATGAGAAGGAGCTATGTCGGCCTTCACCTATCTTAGATTTATAGGACCATGGGACAATTTGCACATCCATAGGATGGATTCTCTAACCATATATGTGGTTACTATGAAAGGGGAACTGTCCAATCCATTAGTAATCCAGGTAGTGTATAAATGGGAATGCAAAGGATGCAATCCAAAATAGTGCCCACAGGGGAGGTGCTGCTAGGGGCATTATCTTTATCCCTAGAAAAGAAAACTTATAGGGAATGGTGGCCAACTTAAGGAGAAAACATAGCAAACTTATATCTGCCATGAGTGGTGTATCGTAAGGTGCAAGAACCAACCAACCTAAGGTGTATCAGTCAATATGAGTAGTGTATCTATCAGCATAGTGAGAACCAACCAACCTAACATTTGGTCCAATGATTAATCAAAGAAAGTGGCTTACAACTTTCCAAGAAACTGATCATCGAGATAGTTTATCATCGGTGAGACAAATACTATCTGACCTAGTATGACTAATAAGCAAGGAGCCTCGAGGAAGGACTGGACACAGACTTGAAGCAGTCATGATGGAAGGAGCTACTAGAGGATTTATCCCAAACCTCAAATATACTTGACCTAGTCAGTGCACACAGGCTAATCCAAGAAGAAAGCATAGCAGACTCACATCTTCTTAAACAAAGGAAACATGAGGTAGCTTACCGGCCATGCAGTAAGGCCTACCAAACTAACAAGCCACTCATCAGTGTGCAATGGACAAATAAAGAAGGAAAATGTAGCAGACTTACATCCTCCAAAGCAAGAAGACCACTAGGGTGACATACTAGTAGGGGTGCATGTCAGCCTGACCTAGAGCAACAACTGAGCGAGTGCCATTGGGGGCGTTATCTCAACTAAGAGTAGCCTGACACAAAAGATATGTGTTTGTTTTATATGTTTTTGTGTAGTTTGTATTTATTTTATGTCGATGAAGGATAGGGCACTGCTCTGGTTCCTTACACCTACCCTAAACACATCGTGGTGGATTCAAAAATAAGAATACTTTCAATATGGAAGAGATTGAATTTGAAATGGTATTTTCATTGATGATAATCATTTTCAAACATGATTTATAATATTTCTTTAAGTAGAGCCCAATGGATGGAAGCATTGGGAGCTTTCCCTCATGATTAATAAGTTGATAAGATATTCCTTGGTAGGCCTTCTCTATGGAAAAAGGGCCTTCCCAAGTGGGTTCAAACTTGCCTCCCATCTTACGATGGGAAACAATTAGTTTCCTTAAAACTAAAATAAGCCCTCATACTTGAAAAGCTCTAGAACGAACCAACTGGTTATGAGCTTGAATCATTTTATCTTTGTACATCTCAAGGTTTTAGCATGCCCACATGCTTCTCTTCTCTAAACCTTTGAGATCTTCTTACCATGACTTGGCATTCTACTTTATTATGATCTTGCTACCCACAGCTATCCTTAGTGATGAGAGTTGGACTTCTAATGGTAGAGCAGCTTTGGACCCATACACTAAAGAAAAGAGTAGTAGGTTGGAGTTCTATATGTCTGTGGTAATTTATTAATGTCGATAATTATTGATTGATAATTTGCCCTCATTGAATATCTCTCTATGTTATGTCTCTAGGCAAAGTTGTTGATTTAGCTCTTGAGTGCGCTAAATAATATAATATCACTCCTTAAATGGTTCCAAAAAACCCACCTGTGACCTCTCTAAGTCTTTCATCCATTTGAAAAAGTAGTTAGTAGCCTAAGATGAACCAATAATCCTTGATAAGTCCAAAACTAGCCAATGTGTGTAGAATGTTGGATGGTTGGTGTAGGACCATCATCAATTTCCATGCAATCTTTGCCGATGACTAGTAGTATCCCATCTTGGCTTTCATTTTGAAGATTGGTTGGTTCATGTCAGTGTACCTGGTCCGATCTTACGGGCTTTGGGCTTGTCTAAATAACATAACCACATATGATCGAAATATTGTCGATACAAGACACCATCAACAAGAGCATAGGAAAGTGCTCTCTACTTCATCTGATGGGCTTAAGACTTCTTTTGAGGTAGTTTATCTTTATTTAGGTAATTCATGAATGTTTACCTCAAATCTAACTCCTCATCCTTCATGGCAATGGCAACCTCCCCATCAAGAGAGTATTTTTTTTATGAGTTCAATATCAATAAGGGATAACACTTTCTATTTTATACCTTTATTGATATGGACTCATCTTCCAGACATGCTAACTGTATGGCATATGCTACAACATTTTCTCCTTAAGGAATCTTATAACTAGAAACCTCTGGGATTTGGGCCAACAACTCTATGGTGTACTTGTTGTAGTGATGGAGTTTAGGCTTTATAACCTTGTAGGACCCAACAATTTAGTTGATAACTAGCTAAGAATCCTTGAAGATGTTGATGTTCTAGATGTTTAGAGTAACGAATAAATCCAGATCAATAATCATAGCCTTATATTCAGCTTCATTATTGGTACGAGGATTGGACGATGATATCAGAATCTCATTAAATTGCAGTCCAGAGTTATGAGAACTATTCCTACCTTTTCCATTCCTGGAATAGTAGATTATGGTTCTTCTCCTCCTTGAGAGAAAGCTACACCATCAAAGTACATCTCCTAGTGGTGAATGCTAGTATCCCCTAAGATCATGAATTATTCATCAGGGAGATCATCACTAAGCCGAGAATCAGTAAAAAGTGGGTGTGTTGCTAAAATATTTGCTAGTAGTTGTCCTTTCACCGCAAAGAGGCGTATGAAGGTAATGTAAAACTATGAGAGGATCATTGATCGTCAAGCCAACCGTGTAGAAAACATTGATCGTGTCATGAGATATTGTAATGGATTGATCCTAGAGATTAAGTTCACCTTATGAGGAAGCATGTAGTGTTGTAGCTTTTAGGATGCAAAGATTAAACCTATAAAATGCTTCTCAATGGATGGATAATTAGCCTTAGTAGGGATTAGATGATGGTTGAGGTAGTAGAGTGCCTTTTCTTTCCCTACATCATTGACTTGGGCCAACAACAGCCAAATTAGTGTAAAGTATGAGCAGCTTGCTCAAGATAAGGGCTGCTAGAATTAGTGACATCATCAGGTAATGCTTGATGTCTTCGAAGGCATGCTCACACTTTTCATCTCACTTGAACTTGGCATCCTTTTTGAGAATACATCTTCACGATAAATTGGATAGAAAGAATCATAGATGTTATCCTTGTAGTCATGAGTTTAACTTTTAGGGGGTGGCAATTCTAATATCGCCTTGATCTTCTCCAAATTGATTTTGATTCCTTGGTGTCATACAATAAACCAAAGGAGTTTTTTGAAGCTACTCTGAATGCACACTTCAGAGGATTCATTTTGAGGTTAAATGGTCTTAATTATTCAAAAACTACTCTCAAGATAAAGGGATGGTCTTCCTTTTCACTACTTTTTACTATGATATCATCAACATAGCACTCAACTTGATGATGCATGAGTTCGTCAAAGATTCAAGTCATTACCCACTAGTATGTAGCACCAACATTTTTAAGGCTGAAAGGCATGACCTTATAGCAGTAGATTCTAACCGAGGTTCTAAAAGTAGTGTTTCTTTCATATTCAGTCTTTCTTTAATTTATACATATGATTTGGACAATCAAGGCTCTCAAATCTTGGTGGTTGCTCTACAAATACATCTTGGTCAATAAATCCATTCAAAAATGCACTCTTGACATCCATTTGAAAATGTTTAAAATTCCTAAAATAAGCATAAGAAAAGAGTAACCTAATAACTTCTCGTCTTTCTACTGGTGTAAAAGATTCTTCAAAATCTTTACCTTCAAATTATATGTACTCTTGTACAACTAACCTAGCTTTATTTCTAACAATACAACCTGAATCATCTAGCTTATTCCTAAAGACCCATTTTGTTCCAATGATATTTTGATCTTGGGGTCTTGGGACTAATTCCCAACCATCATTTCTTACAAATTGATTCAACTCCTCTTCCATAGCAATAATCCAAAAATTATCTTTTAATGCTTCTTCTAAATTTTTAGGTTCAACCTTGGATAAGAATGTTGAATGATCTACAACCTCTCTACTATGTCTTCTAGTCATAACTCCTTTGGAAGGATCTCTTATAATTAGTTCCTTTGGAAGATTTTTATTATATTTTCATTCTTTGAAATGAATCATCCACATTATCTTCTAAAGATATTTTCTTAAAATTATCAATCTCTTCATCAATCACTTCATTTCCAATGGAATCAATTAAATTTTCATCAAAAATAACATATATTGATTCTTCTTCAATCATTTTTTCTCTTATTGAAAACTCTATAAGCTCAACTAGAAAAAGAGTATCCTATGAAAATACCATCATCTAATTTGCAATCAAACTTACCTAAATGCTCTTTTCCATTATTTAAAATAAAGCATTTACATCCAAATACATGAAAGTGCTCAATCTTAGGCTGCTTTCCAAAAAACAATTCATAGGGTGCCTTCTTCAAAATTGGTCTAAAATAGATCCTATTCATCACATAACATGTACCTAAAAATATTTTGGCAATTTATACTCATCAAGCATAGATCTACTTAATTCAATTAATATTCTATTTTTTTCTCTCTACTACTCCATTTTGTTAAGGAGTTCTACGTGTAAAAAAATTATGTCTAATCCCATGTTCATCACAATAATCCTCAAATAATTTATTTTCAAATTCTCCACCATGATTAGTTTGAACCCTATTAATCAAAAGGCCTTGTTCTCTATGAATATATTTAGAAAACTTTCTAAACTCTATAGAAATATCATCTTTATAAGTTACAAATAAAACCCAAGTATATCTAGAGAAATCATCAACAATCAAAACCATAATTTTTTCCACCTAACCTAGTGGTGCTAATTGGACCAAATAAATCCATTTGCAACAATTCTAGAGGTATAAAGGTAGAAACAATATTTTTAATTTTAAATAAGCTTCTAGAATGCTTACCATAAATACATTCATCACAAACATAGTTTGAATGAAAATTTAATTTAGGCAATCCAACTATTAAATCAAGTTTAGCAGTTTTATTGAGTGTGTGCTTGTTAATATGACATAGTCTCCTATGCCATAATCATATATCATCATGAGTGCTTTCAAAATAAAGTAAATTCAAATTCACATCATGAAAGCTAACTAAATCAATGACATAAATGTTTTTATGTCTTTCTCCTACTAACAAAACATTTTCATTATTTTTTATAATACAATATGATGCATGAAATACTACATTCAAAACTTTATCACATAACTAGCTAATAGAAATTAAATTATGTTTTAATCCTTCTACTAGAAAAACTTTATCTAAAGTGATACTATGCTTACAAATAGAACCAACCAATGATCTTTCTCTTTTCATTATCTCCATATGTAACAAATCCTCAATCACTTGGTTCTAAAGTTGTGAATTTATCTTTATCTCCCGTCATATGTCTTGAACATCCACAATCCAAGTATCACATGCCTTCTTTGATTTTTCTTTGAAGGCATTCCTCTTGAGAATCTAAATCAAATTCTCCATTTTCCATAAGACATATGTTGACCTCTTCATCAAATGAGCAAGTACTTGATTCATTTGAATCTAGATTAGCCCATAAAGCCTTCTTCTTCTTCTTATGGTACTTTTTCTTCTTCATATTTTTTCTTCTATCCACATCAATCTCTTTCTTCTTTGATTTAGCAAGTTCTGGACAATCACCTCTTATGTGTTTAGGCTTTTTATAATGGTAGCAAATGATCTCTTGTACTTGTAGGAAATGTCTTAGTTTGAAATTTATAGCTTTTATATTTTTTTATACCTTTGATTCTTCTTCCTTAGCAAATTCCCAATCCTTCTGGATAACATGACCACCTTAGCACTATCACCATCTGGGCTTGAGGTGTTATGCTCATCACTATCATCAACTTGTAATGCAATGGCTTTTCCTTTGTCCTTCTCCCTTTTTGCTGAGTTATCCATCCTATCCCTTTGAGCAATAACCTGTTTATGTGCTATCAAAGAACCCAAAATTTGATCAAGTGGATAAGTAGATAAATCCTTAGCTTCACTAATAGCTGTTACTTTAGTTTCCCATTCTTTTGGAAGACATCTAAGAGTCTTATAGACTAAGTCTTGATTCCTATATTTTTTTCCAAGAGAATGCAATGTGTTAATTATTTTCATGAATCTAGTATACATATTAGAAATAGATTCAGAAGGAGACATATGAAATAACTCATATTCATGAACAAGTTTATTTATGTGAGCATCTCTAACTTTAGTAGTTCCTTCATAAGTTATAATGAGTTTATCCCATATTTCTTTTGTTGTAGTTAACATCAAAATTTTATGTAATCATCAATAATAAAATGTAAAACAACAAGCGTAGAATTTAATTCATCAAGTTCTCTTTTATTTACAATCATTCCTCAAAAGGCTTTTTTACTTTAATGCCATTTACTTCTATTGTGGGTGTATGATATTGATGTGTCAACATATACCACATGCCTGCATCTTGACCTCTTAAAATGTACTAATTCTATTTTTTTTCAATAATCAAATGATACACTATATAAAAGTGGAGGTCTATGAGTGGATTGTCCCGCTGGTAGGGAACCCTTTGGAAAACCTTGTTCCATAGTAAAAAGATCTAGTCTTGGATGTTCAGCCAATAAAAGAGCCTAAGCTCTGATACCAATTATGAGTCACTATAGCACCCAAGAGGGCAGGGGGTGTGAATTGGGCGATATTAAAAATTTTAAAAGTTAAATTATAAATTTTAAGTTTTAGTATAAAATAAATTTTTGATTTTATAATGACAAGATACAATTCTTAATGCAACAAAAATAAAAGTACAATAAAGTAAAAAAGAAAGACAATAGGCACACAATTTTTACATGGTTCGGCCAAACCCCAAAATCGGACAGCATCCATGCCTAGCCACCCCTGGTTAGGAATCCACTAAATGCAAAATTGCTTACAAATAGTAGTCTCCTATAACGGATCGAGTACAACCCCTACAATAATAGGTACTCTCCTACAAAGGGGCGAGTACAACCCCAATATAAATTTTATATCATGAAAATAAAAATACAAAATAATAAAGTTTGATAAAATATATCTCTCACAAATATACTAAGATATCCAATTTAAAAAGTGATCTCACAACTTATAAATGATCACTTTACAACTTACTAATTTGGCAAAATATAATGCTCACTTAATTTTGGTAAAAGATATTAAATAAACATCTTAAAGTGATCTTGCTAAGATTTTTATGTTATTATAATTTGTAGATTAATATAAAAATGATTTTAAAAAAAAAATCAAAATAGTCTATTGCTCAATAAATTATATTTCAGCAAAGAATAATTTTAAGTTTAAGAGAAACTATAACTAGTATGTATATAATAGTGTAAGAAAGATTAACTTTGTACTAAACTTTCTTTTTCTTAATTATTAAACAATAGAAATAGTAAGCTTTACTAAATTTTAGTAAGATAAAATTTTTAAAATAAAGGATATTAGTTGAAATAAAATGATAAGATAAATAAAATAATTTAATTTTTTTAAATTTTATTTTGATAAAGAAACTTGATTTATAATAGATCAAGCAAATACTCTAAAATTCCAACAATAATTTATTTTATTTTAACCAAAATGAATCTTTTAATTAGTACAACTGATCACAAAATACTTAAATAAAATTAGTATATGATAGATTTAAGTTAACTAGTAATCTTTTAATTAAAAAAAGAGATCTAACAAATATAAAAAAAATTTCCACACAATAAATTAATTTAAAATGCTTAAAAATATACTTCTAAAATAGATCTAAGAATAAATGATATTTTAAATAAGACTAATGAAGAAATATTTCAAGAAACCAAAAGAAATTTGTAGGAAGATAAAAATTTCAACAAGTTGAAATAAATCCTACCAACTATCACCAGAGTTTTTCACAAAAAATGATTGAAGAAACTTTGATGCGAAAAACTTAGACTTTGATGTCCTAAGACTAATCCACCAAAAAGTATAAATTAGAAAGAACGAATAGATGGTGAAAATAGTATGAACAACTAAGAAGGAATTAAGATCAAGAAAACAAACTTAAGTAATTTTAGAAAGCTGGCTTAATTGAAGATATTGAAGCTTTCAAATCAAGATTAGATCTTGCAATATTTGGAGAACACTTGGAAGGAAAATCTAGGAATTTTTCTCTTAGATTTGCTAGAGGGGTTTTAAATTTGAATAAGGAATGCTTTCATCAAGAGAATGAGGGCTATTTATAAGCAAGAAGGTCATTCTGAATTATTTCAAAAAATATATTATTCTAACATCATTTTATCATATAATAATTTAATATTCATTAAAAATATAATTTATATTAAATAAATATTAAATTTAAACAGCAAAAATTTGACAATTCACATGGGCAAGTCAAAAATAATCAAAAATGGCTCTTGATATATTCAAAGCATGTAGCATGCATTCATTATTAAAATTAGCTAATGTTTGAAAAGTCATAATAAATTCAATTTTAATCAAACTTGGGTAATGTATCCTATCGAATTAAAGGAAAAAAAATCCAAGGAATCCGTTGGAAATGAAATCAGATAAAAATTCCTTGATTATAAAATGACTTTGGGTAAAATACAAAATTCCACACATTTTTGTTAATTTTGAAATATGACATTTAAATATTATGATATAATTTATATATAACCATACATATGTTAGTTATCATTAAGCCTTAAAATTAAATTGAAATATTTAATTATATTAAGTTTATTATCATTTATTATTTTGATAATTCAAATGCTATGTATGAAACATATAATTGAATGTTAATTAGATAATGATTTATATAAATTAACTCATTATTGTTATTTAAAATAAATAAAAAATAATATGTTAGCAAATTCATTCATGCCAATGAACTCATATGAATTTCTAAGATAGTTATAAATTCATATAACCTAAAATATTGTATCTTGAGCTTCACATTATCCATTTTGATCTATCTTTCATACTTCTATTCTTGCAAACATATTATGAGATGTATTGGATATGTAATTAGCAATTAATATATATGAAACACATAAAACATACATTAGAACATCCAAGAATTCATTTGTTATCATCAAAATTGATCGAATTGAACATGAGGCTCATTAAGCCAGCAAACCCTAAACCCTAAACCCTAAACCCTAACCTTAAAACCCAAACCCTAAACCTAAACCTAAAGTACTAAATAAATTAATAAAATAAACATAAACCCTAAGAATGGGCAGAACCTTGATGGTAGGAACATCACCGTCAACCAAGCTCAGTCTAGATCTGGTAGTGGAAGCGAAGGTGGAGGTAGTAGTTATTGCAGTGGTGGTGGGGTATCTGGAGGTGCTGGTGGATATGGAGGTGGTGGTCGGAGCAGTGGTGGCTATGGTAGTAGGAGGAACGATAGAGGTTACAGCCATGGGGGTGGCGGAGGGATAGATCAAGGATATGATGGTGGATCCCGTTACTCGAGAGGTCAGGGTGGTTCTAATGGGAACTAGAGAAACTGAAGAACGGTCGATCTGATCTGCTGCATATGGAAATGTATCTTTATAATAGAGATGGTTCTAGCTATCTAAATTTGTTCGATGCATGCCCATTTTTAATCTATATCATCACTTGTGTCTTAGAAAACTTGGTGTGTTACTTGGATGATTAAATTGAAAAGAAGAAATGTTGTATCTAAATTTGTTCTCTATAAAAAAAACCAAAAACCCTAAAACCAAAACTAAAAACTGAACCCTAAACCATAAAACCTAAAGACCCTAAACCCTAATCTCTAAACTCTAAACCCTAAAACCCTAAACTCTAAATCCTAAACCCTAACACCTAAACCCTAAACCCTAAACCCTAATCCCTAAACAAAAAAATGGTAAACCCTAAACCCTAAACCCCTAAACCCTAAAACCTTAAACACCAAACCCTAAACCTACAACCCTAAATCCTAAAAAACTTTAAATCCTAAACCCTAAACACTAACCCTAAATCATATTATAATACCAAATATTATAGTATAATTTAGCATCATATATTTGAGCATGTAGTGATGTGTTTTTGGATGTTAAAAGATGTTGTGAGTTGTTTTAGTATATTATGGTATTGTGCCCTATAGTCTATATTAAGATAAATCATAAATATATTAATTTAATAAATTAGATGCTGAAATTTGTTGAATTTGAAGTGGGAATTAGGTTGTAGTACCAAAGGTGTGATGCACCACTTGTAGTATAAAAAGTAGGATTTTATGTTCAAAATATCTATTATATGCTATAGCATAGTATAGCATCATATATCATAATATATTATTCTGCAAATTTTAAATTCTTTTAGAATTTTACAATCATCTGATCAAACTACACTAGCATTGTTTATAAAATGTTGATTTAGACTTTAAAATGGTGGAATTTGGCCAAATTCATAATAGGTAGAGCTTGGCATCATAATATATTCTTTCAATTTAAAATATGTAACGACTAAAATATATAGTTTTTATTATTTAAACTAATTTTATGATTTATCTTAAGCAATCCCTTGTGATGTGATGCAATATAATATAATATAATATGTTATAGTGTAAGATAATAGGATGCCATAACATAGTGTAGCATCATGCATTATAGCATACTATTATGTATTATTACTTATTTGTTAGCATATTTTAGTTTCTTAACTGTAATCTTAAAAAGCCTAAAACCCTAACCCATAAAACCTAAACCCTAAATCCAACCCAAAACCCTATAAACTACTAACCATAAACCCAAAACCCTAAATAAGCACAACCTTAAAAAATAAATACCTATAAATAAACCTAAAAAACCCTAAAACCCTAAACTAAAGCTTAACACTAATCACTAAACCAAAAACCAACACTAAAATAAAAAACCATAAACCTTAAACCCACACCTCTAAAATAAAAACTCTAACCCTAACTAAACTAAACCCACAAAAACTAAATAAAACCTAAAACTAAAATAAATAAATAAATTAAACCTAAATAAAATAAAAAAATATAATAAAATAAAAACATTACCTAAAACTTAAATCTAAATAAAATTAAAAAAATAAAATAAAATAAAAACATAAACATAAATTAAAACCTAAACCTAAACATAAAATAAAATAAACTTATAAAAAGAAACTAAGATAAATTAAATAATTACTTAAACTAAACTAAAAAAATAAAACAAATCAAAAAAATAAAAAACTAAATCAAATAAACACTAAACGTAATATAGAAATAAAATAAACCAAAATTAAACCTAAAATAAAATAAAATAAAAACTAAATAAAAAATTAAATCTAAAAGATAAACCTAAAAATAAAAGCTAAAATTAAATAATAAATAAAACCTAAACCTAAAACTAAAAAAAAACATAACTAAAATAAAATAAAATAAACAAAATAAAATAAAAACTAAAATAAACTAAAATAAAATAAACAAAAAAACCTAAATAAACTAAACTAAACCTAAACCTAAACCTAAAACTAAATAAAATGAATTAAATTTGAAAAAAAAAAAAAAACAAAACTAAACTAAAATAAAACCAAATAAAATAAAAGACCTAAAACCTAAACCTAAATAAAATAAAAACCTAAACCTAAACCTAAAAATAAAAAATAAAACCTAAGCCCAAAAAAAATACTCAACTAAAAAAATAAACCTAAACCTAAAAATATAAACTAAAATAAAAAACCTAAACAAAATTAAATAAACCTAAAGAAAAAATAAACATGAATAAAAATAAAAAATAAAATAAACTAAATAAATAAAAATAAACCTAAACCTATTGGTTTACTTAATTTAAAGAAAAAACCCAAACCCTAAGCTAACCCAAGACCCTAAACCTTAAAACCTAAACCCTAAAAACACTAAAACCCTAAACCCTAAACCACAAACCCTAAACCCTAAAATGCTAAACCAAAATAAAAGAAAACCTAAAATAAAATATATAAAAAACCAAAACTTAAATATAATAAAAAATAAAATAAAATAAAAATAAACTAAAACCTAAACCTAAACCTAAAAATAAAATAAATTAAATGAATAAAAATAAACTAAACTAAAATAAATAAAAACCTAAACAAAACTAAAAAATAAAAATAAACCTAACAATAAAAAACATAAATAAAAGAAGAACTAAATGTAAAATTAAATTAAAATAAACTTAAAATAAAATAAAATAAAAACTAAATAAAAATCTAAACCTAAAAAATAAACCTAAAAATAAATAAAAAAATAAAACTTAAACCCTTAACCAAAAAATACCTAAACTTAAAATTAAAATAAAATAAACTTAAAGTTAAACTAAATTAAAATAAACTATAAAAAATAAAACCTAAACCAAAACTTAAAATACACTAAACCTAAACCTAAAAATAAAAACCTAAAAATAAATAAAAAAATAAAACTTAAACCCTTAACCAAAAAAAACCTAAACCTAAAATTAAAATAAAATAAAGTTAAACTAAATTAAAATAAATAAAAAATAAAACCAAAACTTAAAATACACTAAACCTAAACCTAAATTAAATAAAATTAAATAAAATAAAATAAAAAAACCTAAACTAAAAAATAAAACCTAAAATAAACCTAAAATAAAATCACAAACCTAAACCTAAAAAATATAAAATAAAACCTAAACTAAACCTAAAATAAAGTGAAACTTAAATAAAAATAAAATAATAAACTAACTAAAAAAAATAAACCTAAACCTTAAAAATAAACTAAAATAAAAAACATAAACTTAATATAAATAAACTAAACTAAATAAAAATAGAAAAAATATTAAACTAAAATAAATAAAAAATAAATAAATAAGCATGAACTACTTGGTTTGTAATTTTAAAAAAATCATAAACCCTAAATCCTAAACCCTAAACCCTAAACCCATACCTACCCTACCCAAAATCCTAAAACCCTAAACCTAAAAGCATAAACCCCAAAACCCTAAACCTAAACCATAAACCCTAAACCTAAACCCACAAAAAACCTAAACCTAAAACCCTAAACCCCCTAAACCTAAACCTAAAAAACCCTAAAACCAAAATAAAGTAATTAAATAAATTAAAAAATAAACCTAAACCCTAAAACTAAAAACCTAAACTCTAAGAATGGGCATAACCTAAAACATCAACCAAACTTAGTCTAGATTTGGCGATGGAAGTGAAGGCAGAGGTCATGGTTATCATAATGGTGGTGGAGAATCTGGAGGTGCTAGTGGATATGGAGGTGGTGTACGAAATACTGATGGTTATGGAGGCGGGAGGAGCGATGGAGGTTACAACTGTGGTGGTGGTGGAGGGAGAGGTCAGGGATATGATAGTGGATCCTACTACTCGAAAGGCCAGGGTGGTTATGATTGGAACTAGATAAATGGATGAATGGATGAACTGATCTGCTACTTAGGGAATTATGACTTTCTGATAGAGGCGGTTCTAGTTATCATTGATTTGCTCTTATCTTATTTTTTATCTATGCTAAAACATATCTTTGAAAACTTGGTACTTGGTTGATTAAATCAAAAAGAAGAAATGTTGAATCTGAATTTGTTCTATGTTAAAAAAAACCAAATACCCTAAACCTTAAACTAAAACATGAACCCTAAAACTAAAACCTAAACCCTAAACCCTAAACCCAAAAAACCCTAAACCCTAAAAAGCTAAAAACCTAAACCTAAACTAAATAAAACCTAAATATAAAATAAATATAAAAACATAAGCCAAAATAAAATAAAATAAAAACCTTAACTAAATCCTAAACTTAAAAAAAAAAAAAAAATAAAACTAAACAAAATTAAATAAATAAATACCTAAACTAAACTAAAAAATAAAAACCAAAATAAAATAACAACTAAACCTAAATTCAAAATAAGTTAAACCTAAAATAAAATAAAATAAAAACTAAGTAGAAACTTAAACCTAAAAAATAACCTTAAAAATAAAACCTAAAAATAAATAAAAAATAAAGCCTAAACCCTAAACTAAAAAAAAAATTATAGCTAAAATAAAAATAAAATAAACCTAAATGTAAAGTAAAATAAACTAAACTAAAATACGTAAAACCTAGACCTAAACCTAAAATAAATTAAACCTAGACCTAAACCTAAACTCTAAATAAAATAAAATAAACTAAAAATAAGTCTAACATTTAAAATAAAAAATAAACTTAAACCAAAAAAAATAAAATAAAATGAAAACTAAACTAAAAAATAAGCCTAAACTTAAAAAAAAACTAAAATAAAAACCATAATTAAAATATCTAAAACTAAAATAAATAAACTAAACTAAATAAAAGTAAAAAAAATAAACCTAAATAAAAAAATAAAAATAACTAAATTAAATAAAAATAAAAAAAAACCTAACTGTAGATTGTAATTTTTTTAAAAAAAAAATCCTAACCCAAAATAAAACCACAACTAAACCACAAACCTAAAATAACCAACCCTTAACCTAAAACCTAAAAAACCCTTAAAACCTAAAAATAATATTTATAAAAAAGCTAATCCTAAAATATAATATAAAATAAAATAAAATAAAAATTTAAACTAAAACCTAAACCTAAACATAAAATAAAATATAAAGAAAATAAAAAAAACCTAAACTAAACTAAATAAAATAAAATAAACCTAAGAATAAAAAACTTATATAAAATAAAAAATGTAAAATTCAAAAAAAATAAACCTAAAATAAAATAAAATTAAAACTAAATAAAATCATAAAGAAATAAAACTAAAATAAATTAAAAATAAAACCTAAACCCTAAACTAAAAAAACCTAAATCTAAAATAAAAATAAAATAAAATAAACCTAAAAATAAAATAAATTAAATAAATACATAAACCTAAACCTAAACCTAAACATAAACCTAAATAAATAAAATAAAATAAACTAAAAATAAACCTAAACCTAAACTAAAAAAATATAACCTAAAATAAAAATATAAAACCTAAAAATCAAAATAAAAAACCTAAAAAAATAAAAAAAATAAACCTTAACCTAAAATGTAATAAAAAAACTAAACTAAAAAAAACCTAAACTAAACAAACCTAAAAATTAAGTAAAATAAAACTTAAATGAAATAAATAAAATAAACTAAAATAAAAATAAATAAATAAAATAAAAATAAAAATAAATAAATAAAATAAAAATAATTAAATAAACCTAAACCCTTTTAATTGAAACTTAAACTTACTTAAACCTAAATCTAAACTCCCTAAAAACCCTCCCCAACCACCCTAAACTACACCCTAAACTGACCCTCCCTAAAACTAACCTACTAACCTACCCTAAACCATACACAACCCTCACTACCTAAACCTTACCACTCTCTAAACTACCTATTCTAAACCTACCCTAAACTAAACTAAACCAAACCTAAACCTGATCCACACCCTAATATTATAAACTACTGACTCCTAAATGACCCTCACCTCACCTAAAGCCTGAGCTGAACCTAAATCCTACAAAAAACTAACCTAAACCCTAAACCTAAACCCTAAACCCTCCCTAAAACCTAAAACCTAAACCTAAACCTAAAAATAATAAAATAAATAAATAAATAAATAAAATAATATTTTAAACTAAACCTAAACCTAAATAAAATAAAAATAAGAATAAACTAAAATAAAATAAATTAAACTAAATTAAATAAACTTAAGAATAAAACACCTAAATAAAATAGAAAAATAAACGTAAAACCAAAATAAAATAAACCTAAAAATAAACTAAAATAAAAACTAAATATAAACTTAAACCTAAAAATAACCTTTTGAAATAAAACCTAAAAGTAAATAGAAAATTAAACCTAAACCCTAAACAAAAAAACCCCTACACCTACAATAAAAATAAAAAAATAAAATAAAATAAACATAAACATAAACTAAACTAAAATGAATAAAACCTAAACCTAAACCTTAAATAAACTAAATAAAATAAACTAAATAAAATATAAAAAAACTAAAAAATAAACCTAAACCTAAACTAAAAATAAAACCTAAAAATACACCTAAAATAAAAACCTAAAACCTAGACCTAAAAACCTAAACAAAATAATAAAATCAAAATAAATGACTAAAAATAAATAAACTAAAAATAAACTAAAATAAAAAAACCTAAAATAAAATAAATAAAACTAAAATAAATAAACTAAAATAAATAAATATAACAAATAAACCTAAATAAAAGTAAAAAATAAAATAAACTTAAATAAA
Source organism: Cymbidium sinense (assembly GCA_021442155.1). Taxonomy (NCBI): domain Eukaryota; kingdom Viridiplantae; phylum Streptophyta; class Magnoliopsida; order Asparagales; family Orchidaceae; genus Cymbidium; species Cymbidium sinense. Next base: position 38,927,238 of record CM038214.1, on the reverse strand, counting down.
TAAAAAATAAACCAAATACACTTAAAGATACTGGTTTACTTAATTTAAAAAAAAAATCCTAAACCCTAAATCATCCAAACCCTAAACCTTAAACTCTAAACCTTTACCCCCCTAAACCCTAAACCCTAAACCAACCCTCCTAAACCCTAAACCCCCAAACCTAACCTTAAAACTCAAACCCTAAACCCTAAACCCCACCCACAACCCTAACCTAAACCCTACAAAATCCTAAACCTAAACCCCTAAACCCTAAACCCTACCTAACCCTAAATAGGCCGAGGAATATCACCATCAACTAGGCTCTATCTAAATTTATCATTTGAGCCAAAGGCAAAAGAGGAAGTTATCACAGTGGTGGTGAAGGTCTGGAGGTGTTGGTGGATATGGAGGTGGTGGTTGGAGCAATGGTGGTTATGGAGGTGGGTGGAGTGATGAAGGCTATGGTATGGTGGGAGGGGGATATGATGATCCCACTACTCGAGAGCGGGGTGGGGGAACTTGAGAAATGATGAAACCATCCAATCTATTACTTACGAAATAATGTCTTTATAATAGAGATGGTTCTACTTATCTAGATTTTATAATATTCTCTATGGGTGCTCATTTTTTATTTATGTCATCACTTGTGTCTCAGAAAACTTAGCATGCTACTTGGTTAATGAAATCGAAAAGAAGAAATGTTGAATATGAATTTGTTTTTTGTATCAAAAAAATCTTAAACCCTAAATCCTAAACCCTTAACTAAAATTTAAATCCTAAACCTAAAACCTAAACCCTAAACCCTAAACATTAAATCCTAAACTGTAAACCCTAAAAACACTAAACCATAAACCCTAAACCCTAAACCTTAAATCCCTAAACCCTAAACCCTAAACTCAAAATACTAAAACCATAATCCCTAAACACTAAAACCTACAACCCTAAACCCTAAACCCTAAACTATACTAACCCTAAACTAACCACAATCCTAAAACCCCATAACCTAAACCCTAAACTTGAATAAAGATGTCATTAGGGGTAGATCTAAAGAATGACCTAATCCTAACATAGTTATGGTAGCTAAAGAAAATGCCTTCAATAGACTTTCCCTTGACTATTAGATTTGAATACCTAAACCTAACCACATATCATATTATAATACCATATATTATATTATAATGTATAATGATCATATATTTGAGGATGTAGTGATGTGTTTTGGATGTTATAAGATCTTTTGAAATGTTTTAGTATGTTATGGTATTATACCCTATAGTCTATATTAATATAAATCATAAAAATATTAATTTAATAAATCAGATATTGAAATTTGTTAAATTTGATGTGGGAATTAAGTTGTAATACCAAAGGTGTGCTACGCCACTTGGAGTACAAAAGTAAGATTTTATATTCAAAATAAATATTATATGTTGTAGCATAGTATAGCATCATATATCATACTATATTATTCTATGCATTTTAAATTCTTTTAGTATTTTACAGTCATGCAGTTGAGGTTACACTAGAATTATTTATAAAAATGTTGATTTAGACTTTAAAATGGTAATATTTTTCCAAATTCTAAATATGTAGAGCATGTAATCATAATATATTATTTCAATTTAAAATATGTAAGTAATAAGACAAAAATATATAGTTTTTATTATTTAGACTAATTTAATGGTTCTGTTATCTTAAGCAATCCCTTATGATGTGATATGCAATATAATAAAATATAATATGTTATAGTGTATTATAATATAAGATGCCATAACATAGTGTAACATCATGCATTATAGCATACTATTATGTATTACTGCTTATTGTTTAGCATATTTTAGTTTGTTATAGTATGATACAATAGATTTTGTACTAGTATAATTCATGAAAATTCTGATTTATAGGTTGAGATGATAGGATTTGGCTAAATTTAAGGTAAGCTTTAGGGATCACATCATCATTGGTGTGTCATTTAATCAAAAGAATGGAATTTTGCATCCAAAATAAATGTTCATTTTCAACCAAATTTTATATTTTTTTTGCTTAAAGTGATTCATTTTAAGGTGTAATGTGAGATAATATATTATATGAAAGCATACTAAATTATAATCTACATAACAATATAACTTCACATATATATGAATGTGGTGGTGTGTTATTAAATTTTATTGTACATTTTAGTATGTTTTACTTTTGTTATAATACATTGGGTCAAAACTCACAAAAATGTTAATTTGAAGGTTGAGATCGAAGAATTTGGCCAAATCCATAGCATGCACCAAGAAGCAACACCAAAATTATGCTATTTTGTACCATTTCTAATAGAAAAATGACAATTTTACATCCAAAATGAACAATATTCATATTTTGAGAAAATTTTGTTATTTCTTCCTTTTAAGTGATTCTAATGAGGTGTAATGTTAGATAATATATTAAATTATAGAAAATTATAGTATAACATCATATATTATAATATAATATAGTGTGTTAATAATTTGTTTAGCATGATATTGTATAGTTAGTTTGAGCTTGCACCATCACAAATCATAAAGCATTAATTACAATGTTAAGATAATGTAATTTAAACAAATACATTATTAGGCTTTTGGTTGAAGTATTAAAGGTGTGCATAAGAGAAGAAATAAGATTTGATGAGAATTCCATGTCAAGGACATGGAGGGAGATTCGCTAGGGGATAATACATGCATTATCATGACATGTGAGGGGTCTATGTCAGGGCATAGAAGAAGAAAATTTGTTGGGGATAAGCTTTGAATTTAATTTTATTATATGATTTATGGAAAGAAAATCTGTTAGGGATAAAAATCTGTAATCCACTAGGGATTAAGATCGAATTGACTTTAATTATTTTTTTTAATTGATGTGGAGGCATATCTGCTAGAGATATGGGCTCGAGTCGTTAGAGATCAAATATATGAATCATCCACTAGGGAAGCAGGTTCATGCTATCCGCTGGGGATTGGGATTTGAGTTTGATTTCATAGATTTATTTGGGGATGTATCCACTGGGAATAAGAGTTTGGTTGGATTTCTTTGATTTAAACTCTATTATGGGTGTTAGTTTAATATGGCTCCACTAGGGAGGTTGGTTTTTGAATTTGATTTATTTGCTTAACTTGTTTATATATGATTTGGGGCTCCACTAGGGAAAATAAAATTAGGTTTAATTTAATCTGAGTTAATGTATGGACCCTGTCAGTGTCTGATGAATCCATTGAGAAAGGGCTATATCAACTTTGACTTACCTCATGTTTACAAATCCAAAGGGATAGTCTACCAACTACGAGGTAGAGCTAGCTAACCTAAGGGGTTGCCTTTAGGTGTGCAATGACTGTGCTAGGAAAAAGGTGTAGCAAACTTACATCTTTTAAAATGACAAGCAACTATTGGGGTGACCTGTTGAATGCATAATAAATCGAACCTAACCCAGGGAGACTATTGAATTAATGATGTTGGAGACTTATGTCAACTCAAAAGTAGTCAGGATTAATTTTATCTTAATTTTATGTGATTTGATATGGTTTGTTTGGTTTAATTTGATTTCAAATTGAGGGCATATTTGTTAGGGATGTGAGCTAGGTCAAGTTTGATAGATTTAATTTATTGACCATGTCATTGTGTGATGGACTCAGTGAGAAGGGCTATATCAGACTTATCCTATCTCAGATTTACAAATCCAAAGGGATAGTTTATTAGTTGTGGGGTAGAGCTAGCCAACCTAAGGGGTTTCCTTTTGGTGTGCAATAGTTGTGCTAGAAGAAGGCATAGTAGAATTACATCTTCTAAAGCAAGGAAAAACCGCTGGGGTGACCTATTGGTAGCACAACAAATAGAACCCAACTTAAGGTTGACTACTAAGTTTATGCCGTTGGGGAAATATATCAACTCAAGAGTAGTCAACGAATCCTAGAGGGAGTTTTACTGACACTACCCTAAATATAAAATGCCTGCTTGGGAAAAAGTATTGCTAGGGGTGTCCTCTTAATCCACAAGTGAATATATATTTTGTTTATATGTTTGCATGAACCCTATTGGTGTGCGAGGGACCACACTGAGAAAGGGCTATGTCAAGCTTGACCTATCTCAGATTTACTAGACCAACCTGAGAATCTGCACATCTATATGACTGATTCTCCAACCATAGGGGTGGTTACTATGAAAGGGGAACTGTCCAATCTGATAATAACCCAGGTAGTGTCTAAATGGGGTCGCAATGATGTGAACCAAATATAGTGCCCACTGGAGAGGTGTTTCTAGGGGAATTATCTTGAGCCCTAGAAAAGAAAGCCTATAGGTGTATAGTGGCCAACACAAGGAGAAAGTGTAGCAGACTTACATCTGCCATGAGTGGTATATCCTAAGGTTTATCAATCAACATGAGTGGTGTATCTATCAGCATAGTGAGAACCAACTTACCAAAGGTGCCTCTCAATGTGCAACTATCAATCTATAAAGAAAGCATGTAAGCTTACAACTTTTCAAGCAGAACTAATCATCAGGATAGTCTATCATTAGTGGAACATATGATATCTGACCTTGAGTGACTACTAATCGGGGGGCCCTAAGGAAGGACTGGACCCAAACTTAAAGCAGTTAGGAGGGAAGGAGTTGCTAGGGGACTTATCCTAGACCTCAAATATACTCGACCTAATTAGTGGACAAAGGCTAATCCAAGAAAAAAGCATAGGAAATTCACTTCCTATTAAACAAAGCCAACATAAGGTATCTTATTGGCCACACAATAAGGCTTACCAAACTAACAAAGTGCTCATCGGTGTGCAGTGGCAAGTAAGGAAAGAAAGCATAGCAGACTTACATCCTCCAAAGTAAGAAGACGACTGGGTGACACACTAGCAGGGTAGCATGTCAGCCCGACCCAGAGTAGCTATTGAGTGAGTGTCATTGGGGGCATTATCTCAACTCAGAGTAGCCTGATATAAAAGATATGCATTTATTTTATATGTTTGTGTGTATTTTGTGTTTGTATTATGTCGATAAAAGATAGGACTCCACTTTGGTTCCTTACACCTACCCTAAACACATTATGGTGGATTTGCAAACAAGAATACTTTCAACATGGAAGAGATTAAATTCAAAATGAAATTTTCATTGATGATAATTATTTTCAAACATGACTTATAATATTTCTTTAAGTAGAGCTTGTTGATTGGATGTAGTGAACGCTCTCCCTTATGATTAATAAGCTGATAAGATCCTCTTTTGTGGGCCTTCTCTATTGAAAAATCGCCTTCCCAAGTGGGTTCAAACTTGCCTCCCATCTTACAACGGGCAACAACCAGTCTCCTAGAACAAAAATAAGCTCTCCTACTTGAAAAGCTCTAGGACTGACCAACTTGTTATGAGCTTGAATTATTTTATCTTTGTACAACTTGAGGTTTTGATATGCTCATAGGCATCTCTCATCCAAACCTTGGAGCTCTTTTAACCCCAACTTGTCATTCTACTTTGTTGTGATCTTGCTATGCACCTCTATCCTAAGTGATGGGAGTTTGACTTCTAATGGTAAAATATATTCAGACACATACACTAAGGAGAAAGTACACTATGTTAGAGTTCTATATGTGGTGTGGTAGGCCCACAAGGCTTTAACTAACTGCTCATGCCACTATCGCTTGTTATTGTTGAGTGTCTTCTTCAGCATTTGGATGAGAGTTTTGTTGAAGTCCTCTACTAAGCCATTTTCCCTTGGGTAGTTGATGGTAGATTATCTCCAATCTATACTGTATCTCCGAGCAAAGTTGTTGATCTCCATGCTCTTTAATGCAATAACATTATCAGATATAATTCATCGAGACACTACAAACCTATATACGATATGGTTCCTAAAAAACTAGAGCACATGCTTAGTAGTGACCTCTCTAAGCAGAATCACCTTTGCCCATTTGGAAAAGTAGTCAGAAGTAGTTATGATGAACTGATGACCCTTAAAAGAAGGAGGATCAATCGGACCCACTATGATGGTACCCTAACATTCGAATGGCCATGAGGCCAATGTAGGATGTAAAATGTTGGGTGGTTGGTAGGACGCCGTGTATTTGACATTGGTGGCATCACAGTATCATGTAATCTTTGATCATTGATAGCCAGTGGTATCCTACTCTCTTGATCTTGGCTTTCATCTTCAGACTGGATTGGTTAGCTCCACATAATCCAGAGTGTACCTTGGTCATGATCTTATGAGTTTCGTGCTTGTCTAAATAACGTAACCACATATGATCGAAAGACTGCCGGTATAAGACACCATCCACAAGAGCATAGGAAAGTGCTATCTCACTTTCGATGGGCTTGGGACTTCTTTTGAGGTAGTTTTCTTTATTTAGGTAATCCATGAATGGTTGCCTCCAATCTAACTCTTCATCCTTCTTGGCAATCGCAACCTCCCCTTCAAGAGAGTACTTTTTGATGAGTTTAATATCAATAAGGGATAAGACTTGTCCATTTTGGACCTTTATTGATATGAACTCATCCTCCAGACATGCCAACTCCTTAGCATGCTTAGATAAAGCATACGTTATGACATTCTCTCCTCGAGGAATCTTATAAATGATAACCTCTGAGATTTGGGCCAATAAATCCATGGTGTACTTGTGGTAATGATGGAGCTTAGGATTTATAATCTTATAAGACCCAGCGATTTGGTTGATAACTAGTTGAGAATCCCCAAAGATGTTGATGTTCTAGATGCTTGGAGTAACAACTAATTCTAGACCAGCAACCAGAGCCTCATATTTAGCTTCATTATTTGTACTAGGATTGGACAGACGATATGAGAATCTGATCACATCATGATTCAATGTTCAGAGAACTATTCCTACCCCTGCCTTTCTTGGAATAGTATATTGTGGTTCTTCTCCTCTTTGAGAGAAAGTTGCACCATCAAGGTACATCTCCTAGCGGTGAATACTAGTATCCCCTAAGTTCATGATTTGTTCATCAAAGAGATCATCACAAAGTAGAGAGTCAGCAGGAAGTGGGTGTGTTGATAAGATATCTGCTAACACTTATCCTTTCACTGCATGGAGGGGAACAAAGGTAATGTTAAATTATGAGAGGATCATGGATCATCATGCTAACCGTTCGAATAGCGTTGGTCATGTTATGAGATACTATAGTGGATTGATCCTAGAGATTAAGTTCACCTTATAAGGAAGCATGTAGTGTTGCAGCTTTTGGGAAGCAAAAATTAAAGCTAGGCAATTCTTCTAAATGGGTGGATAATTAGCCTCAATAGCGATTAGATGATGGATGAGGTAGTATAGTGCATTTTTCTTCCCTTCGTCATTGGTTTGGGCTAACATAGCACCAAAGGAGTCATCTAATGTAGTAGTGTAAAGTATGAGTGACTTGCCCGAGATAGGGGCTGCTAGAACTGGCGGCTTCATCAGGTAATGCTTGATTTCTTCAAAGTCATGCTCACACTAATCATCCCACTTGAACTTGGCATCCTTTTTGACAAGTGTAGAGAATGGATGACATCTTCCTAATAGGTTGGATATAAAGCATCTTAGATATTCCAACCAATCTTAGAATGATCTAAGTTGAGTTAAACTTTTAGAGAGTGGAATTTCTAATATTGCTTTGATCTTCTCTAGATTAATTTTGATTCCCTAGTGTCGGACAACAAACCCATGGAATTCCATGAAGCTATTCCAAATTCACACTTCAGGGGGTTCATTTTGAGGTTAAATTGTATTAACTATTTGAAAACTACTCTCAACTCAAAGAGACGGTCTTCCTTTTCTCTTCTTTTAACCATGAGATAATTGATATAGCACTCAACTAGATGATGAATGAGTTCATCAAAAATTCAAGTGATAGTCCAGTATGTAGGCATTTTAAGTGAAAGCATGACCTTATAGTAATAGATTCCGATCAGGGTTCTAAAAGCAATGATTCTTTCATCTTCAAGGGCTATCTTTATTTGGTTATATCTAGATGAGCCATCCATGAAAGAGAATACTGCATGAGATGAGGCAATGACCACTATCAGCTTTGGGATTAGTAGTGGAAATTCATCTTTTGGACATGCCTTATTTAAATCCTTAAAATTGATGCATATGTGAATTTGGCCATTCTTTTCCTTGATTGAGATGATCTATACTAGGTATTGCTTGATAGGGTTAGCGGTAGGCTCTTTTACTAGTTTATGGACTTATGTTAGGGCAATATAGGCATCTCTTCATAACTCCATGCAAATAGTCCTTAAACTCCGTGAATAGCCTAACAAAGTCATTAGATTCAATTTTATTCAACAAAGAACTGATGTATGTTGGGCGTGGATCTTCTTCAGTTCCTAAGTTGATTTTCTTGAGCTCATCGATGGTTGACTTGATCTCTTCTTCAAACTCTAGTGGTGCATCTTTGACTTCAAAATCATCTAGATCATCTGAAGTTTCTAAGCACAAGTCCTTATATGAGTTAATGTGATTTGAAAAGAACCTATCAGATTCCAAACGATTGGCGATGACTAAGCAATAATTGTCAGCATCGACTAGACCCACTGTACTGAATCCTAGTCTCGGTCTTGATTGAGAGCTTTTGTATTTGTTCTTTTATATTCTTTCGAAGTAGTTTGACCTATGCTTTGACCAAGTATGTGGGATTAACCCTTTCTTTGTTAAATTATGAACACAAGGCAAGTACCAATCAAACGTTAACTATATTAAATATTTATATGAGTCATTCTCAAGTTCTACATCAACATCTTGACTTGAGGATGATGCTCCCAGAAAGAACCTCTAAGTCTTCACACCTGTGGATGACTTAGGGGCTTCCTTAACTACCAAACCCTTAGCTTTTTGAGAGTAAAGTGGGGTTAGAGTTATGGTTCCCAACCAATGCCTAACTATTTTACATATATACTTGAATAAACTTATGCGTTGCTTTGGAGCCTGGTCTTCATTGCTATCTAGCTCAAGTTCCACCTAGAAGGGAATCTACTACTGAGAAGAGCTGGCTAGTGTGCTAACAATATAATACTCATCCTATGAGCTAGATTCTAAGTATATATGGATAGTAGTTGTACTCCTGGTAGCTAGGATATATCTTCTATTGGATGACCAATTAAGAGGTTTTCCACCCTTGATCTAGCCTCTTCCTGTGTGGTGGAGGTCGGTAGTCCTACTGTTGAATGGAGTAAAGAACTATGGGTGGAATCTAATGTCAAGCTACACTTCCACCTCCAAGTCTATTTCTGCTCTCTTTTATTTTCTTTTTCATTTTCTCTTTTCTTTTAATTTTCTTTTTCTCTTTCTTTTTCTTTTTCTTTTTCTTTTATATTTAAGCTTTAGCTAAGTTCACAAGAATGGACTTGTCAATTTTGAGAGAGGTAGTAAGCCGCATCCTCATATATGCTGACCTCATGAACTATAAATGACTTGAGATCTCCTTTGACATAGTAGACGATCCCACCTCTCACAGACTTCATACATCTAGAGAATGGAACTATTATTCTCATGTATCCATGGTCTCCCAAGCAAAGCATTAAAGATGTATCAGTCTATAGTGAAACTTGGCGATCTTCCAATCATCTATCTCCAAGGACAACACTAGAGCTTAAGGCTGTGACCTCACTTTTAGAGTGGATCAATCTTCCCATTTAGGAGTGTTCTAGATACTAAGACTTCCAATCAGATTAATAATTAGGTAAACACTTTAAGCCAAGACTTAGAAGGGTTAACCATAGGATTAGGTTATGCCTTATATTAAATAATCCACCCTACAACCCAAATCCAATCCATGTTCACCTTCTCAAACCAAACCTTAGGTTCAATTCAAACATCAAATTCAAATCCAAATCCAAACCTAAATTCCAAAACCAAATGATTGAAGCCTATGATCAAATCCAAACTTTAAACCCTTCCTAAGCCATATGAGCTATCCCATGGACTTAGCTAACTCTTAATCTAAATGAATCCAAAATTAATTGATTTTCTCATAATCAATTTATATATTCAATCATCTTCCTAAATATAAATCAAATCTACATTCAATTGATCAAAACTAAATGAAACTAAATCAAATTAAATCAAAACCTTTCCTAAGCAATATTACCTATCCGATGGACTTAGCCAACTCTTGATCCAAATCAAGTCAAACTCAATTGATTTTCTCATTAATCAATCATGTTCACAAATTTAAATGAAATATACATTTAAATCATCAAACCTAAATCAAACCAAATCAAAATCCAAACTTAAGCCACACCAAAGCAAAATCCAAACTTAAGCCACATGAATCAACTCCATGGACTTAGCCAAATTTCTTCATTCCAAAATCGAAATTGAAATTTATTTTCTCATGAATCAATCATACCTTCAATCATATTTACAAATATAAATGAAATCTACAATCATCATGCCAAACCAAAATCAACCCAAATCAAACCTAACTTAACCCTTTTGACTTGAACTGTTCAAATAAACCAAAACCCATTTGAACCCAAGAAAATTGCAATTGAATTTATATTTCAATCTCAAATCCATATATATACTTAACTAAATCAAACTCAACCAAAAATCAAGCCAACTAAACCCAATTGTTCCACTTGACCCAAAGTGGCCAATTGACTTATTTCAGCCAAGTTCTAATCCTACCCAAACTAGATTGAACCAAGCCCATCAAAACCTCCCAACATGATTGTTGATCACCCTAGGTTGATCAATCATCAAAAATTGGGTCAAACCAAGTCAATTTGGTTTTTTGAACAAGTCAACCCCTTAACCCATATGAACCCAAACTAGCCAAATAGTATCATAAGCCAAATCCCTTGAAACCAATGATTCATACCAAATCAAAATCAATATTTGAATATGAACTGAACTTCAATTGACTGAAACCAAACCCAATTGGTCCTCTTAACCCAAGTTGACCCAAATTGACCCAAAAGACCTAATTAGGTCAAATCAAAATATAAACCAAGTTGATTGCAACCAATGGCTCAAGTTCATTCCAAATTGATTGTTGAACTTGACCAAATGATTGGACCCAATTAAACCCATTGACCTTAGGCCAAATTGACCTAAATGTTCAAGTTTGCCTAAATAAAACTGAATCTAAATTAATTGAAATTAAAGCCTACAATAATCTTCAATTGGTCAGCTAAACCCAAACCAACACTAACCCTAATTTAGCCAATTTGGTCAAATTGGTCAACTTAACCCTTTGATCAAATGAATTCAAATGAGTCAAAATCAAATCTAAGCCAAACTAAACCAAACCAATTGAACCAAAACATCCTAAATGATCATATGAACTTGACCTAACCCTTGGTTTGACTTAATTTGACCAATTGGTCACCCCCTTCTTAATTTGACCTAAATTTGTCAAATTGAGCCAAAACAACCAAATCAACTCCAATTGACTTGAAATTTGGGCTAACCCACTTTTTTCATTTCAAATCTACCCAAATTCAATGCCAAATGATCATTCTACCCTTAGGTCAAGGTCATCATATTAGATAAATCACCCATGTAAGTGGTCATTTTCATTCCTAAGCCACTTGGTACTCTCCCAATGGTCCACCTAGGCACCTAGGACACTGCCCAACCTGACCCAAGGGGTGGCTAGGTTGGTCATGACCCATGGGAGGTGAAATCACTTCACCATCCCCATTAGAGCATTTGAAACCCATAGGACACACATGATTCCTCCTTTATAGCCACCTCCACACCTTCAACCAACCAAGCCAAGCCAACTCACCTCCTCCCTTCCACCCACTACTCCCTGAGATTATTGAACGACCAATAAAAGCCAAACTCAATCCCACCATGCAATCAAGATGAAGGGGGGTATACACCCCCTTGTTACCACTCAAACACACAAAAAAATCATTCTTTAGAGCCTAGCTACCCAAGATGAGATGATAGAGCCATTCCCTAAGGTCCCAAGCTCATTCATCAATCAGAAAATGCCATTCCTGTCTATCCTAAAATAGGACACTCCCATTTCTGACCTAACTTCCCTATTTCTCCATCAAACTCAAATTAACTTTGGACGCATCTTCTCTAGGCCTCGTCGAACAAGAACAAATCATCTTCCAAGCTTCCTAAGCACTGGAGGTAAGATCTCAATCAAAGCTGAGCTCCAAATCATCAGTTCATGGCCTTTCGAGTGAACGTCAAGGAATTGATTCCATTACTACTCAATAGTGCTTCATCTCCACTAGATGAAGCTTCCTCAATCATTCGAGCTACCAATCTTGAGCTCTGGCGAGGTATGCTTCCAAAATAGATCTTTAGGCCAAAATGGGTTGGAGCTTTTTGAAGAAAACTTGTATCTCATGTGATCTTAACTGTTGGATCCCCTCCAATCAATGTCGTGAAGGTGTGGGATCCTTTTGGAGTTGATCCAATCTCGGGTAAGCTCGGATCAAGCGACCAATAGTGGACAGACTTCATTCTCCCTCACTCTTGTGACATTTGATCATCCACCATCCATTCTGCATGATCAAAATGGATGGTCATGATTAGATCCACTAAATTAATTTGATTTAATCCTATTAATTTGTGGGATTAATCCTAACCGTCCAATCTTAGATTGGATGGTGGACGAGAAAGCACATCTGCCATCGCCATGTAGGTGCTGAGTCAGATAAGTTTTAAGTAGCCAATGCTACAATGTCATGTGGAAAGCATGCCGCATCAGCATGCCATGTGGCACCAATAAGATTAGGCAATTAGGCTTAATTAATCATTTTTAATGGCTAAACTTCTAAAAATCCTAAAAAATCATAGAGAAATAAAAAATGATATCAAATACTCATTTTAAAGATATTTCAGAGGAGAATTAATTAAAATGATCTTAACTAATTTTCAACAGTAATTAAAGTTTATTTACAAAATTTATTAGTTTAATTACTCATTAATTACTTGAGCAATTAATTCCAAATTTTGTGGGTTAATTTTATGGGATGGCCTTTGCATCCCATGATTTTCATGGGATTTATTGCCCAATTAATTAGGAAAATTTACTAATTAAACCATAACTACTCTTTTAAGTTAATAATGATTATTTAATCCCATGAATATCAACAAATTGGTTAATCAAGTTTATTAATCATTTTTCAATAGTAAGTGAACTAAGGATTAGGGTTGGGACCCCATTCCCTAAGTTCATTTCACCCTTTTCTTAAAATGAAATTAATTAAGATTTAACTAATTAATTAAATCACTTAATTAAATTGAAATCATAATCACATCAGACCTTAATTAATTAAATCATGGGGTAGATCTTTAGGTGTTTAATAACCTAAAGGAGTTTTATGAAATTATGGTTAGTCCACATGTGTGGGAAAATCATAAGAGTGATTGGTTAAGTTCCTTAATCTAACTAACTATTAATCATAAGCCAATTGCATTAGGCCCCTTTTATTTCCTTGGATCATTGCAAGTTTATTTTCCATGCATACCATGTTGGCTTATAATTCTTTGGTGAATTACTTTAAGGTGACATAGGTAAGGGTAATTAAATATTCTAATTAAGGGTTCAACTTAATTAGTTTTCCTCAAATTAAATCAAATCACTAATGTGGAAATGGGTTTAAAACAACAAGTGTTGATTTCTATTCTCCTCTTTAAATCAAATCAAATGCAAAACTTATTTAATAAAGAAGCTTTGGTTTTCTTTAAATAATCTTATTTGATTTGATTGTCCTAAAGAACTAGTTTGGTTGAATGAATGACATGCTTATATTTGATTGTCCTCTTTCCAATCATGTTAAATTTGGTATTTCATTTGAATTCATGCATCCATCTTTTCAAAATCAAGTAAAATAAAATGGATTTCCTTTATTTAAGCTTGCATGTGTTAATTTAATTTAATATATGTGTGACTATTATTACTATTAAATCCAAATGTATCTTTCAAAAGCTTATAAATGAATAATAATATGTGTTATAATGCTAGTTATAAATACATAAGAAATGCATGTGCTTATAGCTTAAGTGTATGATTGTTGAGTTCTCTTTCCTCTATTCATGTGTTGATTTATATAAGATGGAATGGTAATGGGTATATAGTCTAGACATCCTGGGAAAATGAGGCTTTAGCTAGCCTAAGGAGGTCATTTGATTACCTCACTTCCCTAGTTTAACAATGGCATGTACCCATTTGATTTCATTCTTATGTATTTCAACATTAGAATTAAGATAGTGTTTTAATTCATATATATAAATGATTCAATAAAAAAATATACAATCGTTGCATGGTTTTCTTTCTCTCATTTATGTATACATCCATGTGTGTTTAAGAAAAGCAAGTATATAGTTTGGATATCCCGGGAATATGAGGCTTTAGTTAGGCCCAAGGAGGTCATTTTATTACCTCACTTCCCTAATTTAACAATGACACATACTTGCTTATATCTTTGTACATTTGTATATGTGATTAGTGAATGAAAATCCCATTTTACATTAAAATTTCATGCATTCATAATTGACTAAGTGGTTGAATTAATTATCCATATGATTTGGAGCTTACTTTTTATGTTCATGTATACAAATTTACATATGTTCGAATGCAAATGGGTATATAATCTGGACATCCTTAGAATACAAGGCTTTAACTAGCTTTAAGGAGGTCATTTGATTACCTCACTTCCCAAGTTTAACAATGACACATGCCTATTTAATTTCATTCTTAATTCAATTTGTATAAGAATTTGGATGAAGTTTTAAATTAATATGTTTAAATAATTCATTCAAATAAAATATAAATTCTAAACATACACATACATTCATCATTTAAGTATGCTAAAATATCTTGCATGTATAGATACACTTAGGATTAAATCATAAGCATGTTACATGTGATGGAAAGGATTGATTTAATATATGTCATGTGATAGTAATTCAATTAAATAAAACTTAATATGCCTTTCATTTTGAATAGGATTATTTAAAGTGAACTTAAACTTAAGATTAATTAAATCATTTAATAAGCCATTCACTAAATCAAAATAATATATTTTAGAAAGTGACTTAAGGTAGGGATGAAAGAGGGCAATCCTTTTTTCCTCTCTTTATACCACTTAGTTGTTAAGTGTAATCAAATGAAACAAAAGAAAACACAAATTAAAATTATAAAATCAATTAGACTACTTCATGTGAAATCAACCTTTCATGTTAAATTGAATTATTCTATACATATAAAATACAACCCTAATGCCTAACAAGACTTACCACTCAAGCCTTAATACACACTTTAGAATTAAGTCACCACTTCTAGCTCTAAGTTAGGATGGTGTATGATGTGTATGTTTTCTTTCATGATGTATTATTTTAGATTGGTTGTTAGGGTGTATGCTTTATAGACTAGATGATTGGTGAATATTAGCCTAATCATATTCTCTGTATGTGATTATGCTTAAGAAATGCTTAAAAATAAATGTGAATGCTCTTTTTGCAGGTTGCTTAAATCCTTAAGCATAATCAAAGTTAGGATAGGTGGGCTTAGTTACCCATGTGTAGGGTGCTAAAACCAAATTATAAATACAACAGCTTGGGATTGTTTGTATATTTAGCTAACCTATATTTTGCAAGTCTAGTTAGATTTACTTTTCCCACATAAGTATAATTTTTACAATATGAATTAGGATTAGTGCTATGGGGGATAAGGATGAGCAGTGGCCAGAAGGTTTTATCCAGAGGTGCAAGCACCATCCAATTCAAAGAAGGAACCAAATCAAAATGGAGATATGAAGAAAGAAGACCCTCATAGCATTTAATATAATTATAATAATTTTTTCATATTCCAAGTTGTATAAGGGTAGAGCTCGACTACTCATCTTTTCTCTTTTCAGGTTGTAGTGAAGTACCTGACCACACCATCCTTATATACTTTTATGATAGTTTATATAATTGTTTGATGTTATGTTTACATTGTGCATTAGGATGGCATGCTTTTCATAGTTTCTTAACTGATTGATGCTTTAATGTGTAGCTTGGATACGATTAGGCTCTTAGGATAAAAATAACTTTTCTACCCAACTAATCACTCATAACTAAATTTTAAGCAACTCATAACCTCATCATAAAGCCTAAGACATAAATAAGATAATTAAAAGATCTAGCAACCCCTTAGCTATATGGTTGCATGTTTCACATTATGCATGCACATTCTTTCTCTCTTTAACATGAAGGATCTCCATCCTTGCATGATAAAGGAATGCGTGACCTATGAGGGCATCCCTTATGGTGGAGAACTCCTTCTTCTAGCTGATTTGACCCATAACCTATTTCATCATGCATTTAGGCATAAGAAATCCTAAAGCCTCTATCAAAATGATGTGTCTAAAATGAAATAAAATTTGAAAAAAATTTACATCTATAGATTAAGTCATATGCTCATACCACTCATGCTCTAGTCTCTTAGAGAGTGTGTTTAGGACTTTAGTCTCTTTATAATTAAATAAGTGTCCTGGCTATCTTACAATTCATAAGATCAAACTACATGGTTTTAAAATCATAGGAGGAGTTAGCTAGCTGCACTCTAGGTAGTTATAAGTCCATAAGTCAGACAATTTATTCTCTCTTGGGAGGTAAACCGTTATGTCCTCCTGTCACTTAGATTTAGGTCATGCTAAAGCTCCCTAGATTTAGGAATTGTTGTAGCTATTTCCTTCAGGATACGAGCATAAATTCTCACCCCTTAAGCATTCCCACAATCTTGTGTTGGTTGATTATAAGCCCTAGTAATCTAATTAAATTTCAACTCAAAATATATAAATCTCCTCAACTTCAAAATTATAAAGCCCAACCATAGGATTTATTTAAGTGCTCACTAGGCTTCCTAGTATCATGAGCATTTCTTACTTATTTCATTTGAATTCCAAAAATATGTCTTCTCCTTGAGCTTTCCAAATTGATTTTCCAAATACAACCAATCTTTTGATAGTCTAACCTTGAAATCTTTGGAGATGATAAATGTCTACTTTAATCGAGAGTATTCTTAAGAAATTTATTTTCCTAAGATGTAATTAACTACGGAGGCTTGCCTCCATATGAAACTTAAGAAACTGGTTTAACATAAACCCTACTTTATTCATCCATGTAATGTAGGAAAAAATCTCGTACATTCGAAGACCCATCGTGCCTTAGGAGTCCTTATTACATGATTAGGTCCATTATAAGGTGATGCCTCTATCTTTCGAGATAGTATATCATACCTCAATATTATACTTGATCACCTCAAAAAGTACCCCCCCTTCCAGCCTACCATACATTCAAAAATGAACACCACAAGGCTCTCTCACCTTGTTCATTGAATCCTCTCAACATCATCCTTTCTTTTTGGAGTTTGGAGATATCGATCCTCAAGTAGGCAAGGGTTCTTAGACTCATAATATTGATTGATACACCTAGGTCAACCAAAAATCTGGATAGCCTATATCTGCCAACATCCATTAATGTAATGAGGCGGTTATGCTCAGTCGTCCCTAAGAGTAAGTCATCATCGTTGAATGTAACTCTTAATATGTCCATCGAGTCGCATGCCTCCTCTTTAGTACTGCTCAATTGAGCTAAGCATATCTCTAGATCAAGTAAAGCCTTGATTATAGATTTTCTTATCTCTTTGGATAAGACAAGGGCATTGTAAATGCTTAACTTATTTGAAAACTTCTAAGGTGAGCTAGGACATTATAATCAATTCTGGCTTGGTCCTCCACAAGCATATCCATGGGTGGAACATCCTATGGAGGGGCTATCTGCTCACTAGAACTAATGACTTGATTACCCTTATCCTAAGGTACTACCCTAGGAGGTTGAACTTTTTCATAGTGTAGGTTGACTTCAGTGACTTCTTAGAATGATGAGCTTGTGGAAAGTTTTACCTTCTTATCAGGCATACCTACAGCTTCTCCTATGGGATCCTCAGAGTTAGTTGACTCCAAGTCAAAAGAGGTAGCGATTGATTTAGAGAAGGATAGTGACTCTAAATTAGAAAAAAATGATCAGAACTACTAGAGCTATTATTTTTATTTAGACTTAGATTTCAATATGAATAAAATCAAGAGAATCAGAAGTGGATAATATATAAATAGAATTAGCTCTCTTCATTAATTTCTTTTTGGGTAGAGGCACATGATAGAAATCAAGTAAAGTAAGTGGAGTAAGGGATTTAGTGCCCTTATCCATAGATACAGCAGTCCTGCCGATAGAAGAGGAGCTAGCAGAAGAGGTGGTAGTTGCAATGGTGGAGGGAGTATTTGACTCAGACGGTGGCTACACTTTCGAACTATCCCGGGAAAGTATGGTGAGGTGCTGCTGCTGGTGGGCTGTCACCCTCCCCGAGTTGTCCTTTGTAACTAGCAAACCTTCCTTGGTGTTGGAGGTTTGACCTACTTTAGGCACCTGCAAGGGAAGCTTCTTGATCTTAGAAATGTACTTAGAGATTCAAGATAGGGAGATATCCTAACCTTCTTTGGTCTTAAGAGGATTGCAAGTATCCCTAAGGATTACTCTAACTAAACTAGATGGTTATTCAAAAAGTGTTCCTTAAGGATAACTATGGCTCTCAACTTGTAGCTGTGATCAAGCTAGTCCTTAAATGTGATACAATCCTCTAAGACATGGCCTAATATGCGGTAGTAAGGGAAATAACTAGGATCATCGCTCTTGCTCACTTCCTCTGGCATCTTAGGCTCTAGTAACTAAAAGTCATGTTTCTTTAAGAGATCCTTAAAGATTTTCCTAACTATATCCCTCTTGCATGAATAAGGCTTATTCAATATATGGCAAGAGTAGGTGGAAAGTAGCTACCTAGCAATGGATATGAATACCGATATTGGGTAGGCTATTGAGGTGGTGGAAATGGTCATTATGTCAGTTGCGATGGCCAATATGATGGCTGAGGTGGTGGAAGAGGAGGTGGCAAAAGAGGTTGCTAAGCTCGTAGTCTCTCATAATGAAGTCTGGCTGGCTGCTTCCATCTATCCACTGACACAACTGTCACTGACTTCTTCTTAAACACCTTCTACGGCTTTGGCCTAGATGACTAGTTGGGAAAGGGCAACTGTTTGGCTTCCTCTTATAGGCTAGCTGCCTTGTTGATTAATTTATCAAATATTTTGATGGTAAAGTACTTAAGCATGAAGGTGACCGAGGCATGGATATTCTTGAGAAGAATCTTAATGGCATGTTATTCGGACAGTGTGGTTTGCATTTCATGCTCAGGTTGCGCCACTTGAGAATGTAATCAACAAGGGACTCGTTGAGTTTCTATTTCTCTACAATGAGGTCCCCTACAATCACCCTCTACTAAGCTCCAGCAAACCTCTTGATGAAGAGGTGCTCCAACTCAACAAAAGTCTTCACCAAACCGTTGGACAGTTCAGCACCAATCAAATGTAACACCTCAAACTGCTAACGAATAGGTGGAAGACGAGAGCGTTGCTACCAACGATGTTGCAATAGCCGAATCTAAAGTGTGTAATGTGTTATCGTGGCTTCCCACTACCATCAAAAATCTTGAAGGATGGTGGCATAAAACTCTAAATAAAATAAAAATTAAATAAAAACCTAAACCTAAGAAATAAACCTAAAAATAAAACCTACAAATAAATAAAAAATAAAACCTAAATCCTAAAATAAAAAAATCTAAACTTAAAATAAATGAATTAAAATAAACATAAACCTAAACCAAAATAAACTAAACTAAAATAAATAAAACTTAAACCTAAACTTAAAATAAACTAAACCTAAACCCTAAACAAAATAAAATAAAAAAATCAAAATAAACCTAAATCAAAACTAAAAAATAAAACCTAAAAATTAACATAAAATGAAAACCTAAAACCTAAACCTAAAAAAATAAAATAAAAACTTAAAAACAAAAAAAATAAAAAATAAAACCTAAACCTAAAAAATAAAATAAAAATAAAATAAAACTAAAAAAAACATAAACCTAAACCTAAACCTAAAAAATAAACTAAAATAAAAAAACCGAACTAAAATAAATAATCAAAAAATAAATAAACTAAACTAAATAAAAATAAAAAATAAATCTAAATAAAAATAAACCCTAAAACCCTAAACCCTAACAACCTAAAAACTTAAACCTAAAATAAATAAAACCTAAAAATAAAATAAATAAAAAACCTAAACCTAAATAAAATAACAACCTAAACTTTAAAAAAAATTAAAATAAAATAAATAGAAACCTAAACTAAATTGAAAAATAAAATAAACCTAATTAAAAACCAAAATAAAATAAAAACTAAATGTATAATAAAATAAACCTAAAATAAAATAAAATAAAAACTAAATAAAAAATGAAACCTAAAAAATAAACCTAAAAATAAAGAAATATTAAAACCCAAACCCTAAATTAAAAAGATAAACTAAACCAAAATTAAAATAAAATAAACCTAAACCTGAAATAAAATAAATAAAACCTAAATCTAAACCTAATATAAATTAAACCTAAACCCTAAACTAAATAAAATAAAATATACTAAAAATAAACCTAAACCTAAACTAAAAAATAAAACATAAAAATAAACCTAAAATAAAAACCTAAAACCTACACCCTAAACACTAAAATACTAAAAACCTAAACCTAAACTAAATAAAACCTAAAAATAAAATAAATAAATAAAACTGAACAAAAATAAAATGAAAACTAAACGATAAATAAAAATAAATTAAACATAAAATAAAATAAAATAAAACCTAAACCTAAAATATAAACCTAAACATAAAACTTAAAAATAAATAAAAAAATAAAACCTAAACCTTAAACTAGAAAAAAAAACCTAAACCTAAAATAAACGAAATAAATTAATCCTAAACCTAAACTAAAATAAATAAAACCTAAACCTAATCCTAAAATAAACTAAAATTAATCATAAACCTAAACTAAAAATAAAACCTAAAATAAAAACCTAAAACCTAAAGCTAAAAAAATAAATTAAAAACCTAAACCGAAATCTAAAATAAAAAATAAAACCTAAACCTATAAAATAAAATAAAAATAAAACTAAACTAAAAAATAAACCTAAACCTAAACCTAAAAAATAAACTAAAATAAAATACCTAAACTAAAATAAATAAACCTAAAATAATTAAACTAAATAAAAAATAAAAAATAAACCTAAATAAAAATAAAATAAACTAAAATAAATAAAAAAATACACTAAAAAATATATAAACCTGGATTTACCTAATTTTTTTTAAAAAAACTCTAAAACTAAGCCTAAACCCTGAACCATCAACCTACAACCCTAAACTTACAACCCTAAACCCTAAACCCTAAATAACCATAAACCCTAAACCTTAAACCATAACTAACCCTAAACGTTAAATGCTAACCTCTAAACCATAAACCCTAAACCCTAATCCATAAACCCTAAACCCTAAACACTAAACCCTAACCCTAACCCTAAACCCTAAACCCTAAACCCTAAGCCCTAAATCCTAAAAATCACCAAACCCCAAACCACTAACCAAATGCTAAACCCTAAACCCCCAGGCCCCTAAAGCCTAAACCCTACCACCCTAAACCTTAAAGCTCATTAAAATCTAAACCATAAACCCTAAACCCTGACCTAAGAACTAAATCAAACCTTAAATGCTAAAACCTTAAACCTTAATCCTAAACCTAAACCCTAAACCCAAAACTAAACCTAAAGTAAATAAAACCTAAAAATAAAATAAATAAATAAACCTAAACTTAAACAAAATATAAAATAAAATAAAATAAAAACATAAACTAAAACTTAAACATAAACTTAAAAATAAAATAAAATAAAAAATAAAAATAAACTAAAATAAAATAAATAAAAACCTAAACTAAACTAAAAATTAAAATAATCCAAAGAATAAAAAACCTAAATAAAATAAAATCTAAACATAAAATAAAAAAATAAACCTAAAATAAAATAAAATATAAACTAAATAAAAACCTATACTTAAAAAATAAAACTAAAAATAAAACCATAAAAGTGAATAAAAATAGAACCCAAACCCTAAATAGAAATAAAATAAACCTAAAATAAAAATAAAATAAACAAAATAAAATAAACCTAAACTTAAACTAATTAAACAAAACTAGAATAAATAAAACTTAAACCTAAACCTAAAATAGACTAAACTTAAACCTAAAATAAACTAAACCTAAACCCTAAACTAAATAAAATAAAATAAACTAACGATGAACCTAAACCTAAACTAAAAAATAAAACCTAAGAATAAACCTAAAATAAAACCCTAAAACCTAAACCTAAAAGCTAAACCCTAAAAAACTAAAAACCTAAACCTAAACTAAATAAAACCTAAAAATAAAATAAATTAATAAAATCTAAACAAAAATTTAATGAAAGCTAAATAAAAAATAAACCTAAAATAAAATAAAATTAAAACTAAATAAAAACTTAAACATAAAATATAATCCTAAAAGCAATACATAAAAAAATAAGAAATAAAACCTAAACCTAAATAAGCAAAATAAAATAAACCTAAACTTAATTTAAAATAAATAAAACCTAAACCTAAAATAAACTATATCTAAACCCTAAACTAAATATAATAAAATATACTAAAATAAATTAAATATAAACTAAAAAAATAAAACCTAAAATAATAACTTAAATCCTAAACCTAAAAAAATAAAATGAAAAGCTAAACCTAAAAATAAAAAATAAAACCTAAACATGAAAAAACAAAATAAAAATTATACTAAACTGACAAATAAACCTAAACCTAAACCTAAACCTAAAAAATAAATAAAAATAAAAATCCTAAACTAAAATAAATAAGCCTAAAATATATAAAATAAATTGAATAAAAATATAAAATAAACCTAAATAAAATAAAATAAAAAATAAAACAAACTAAATAAAGAAAAAATAAACTAAATAAATTAGAAAAAAAAAACCTAAACTGTTTGGTTTGAAGTTTTAAAAAAAATCCTAAATAAACCCCAAACCCTAAACCCTAAATCCTCTAAACCTAAACCTAAACTAACTTCTTAAACCTTAACCATAAACCCTAAATAACATTAAATCAAAAACCCTAAACCCTAAACCCTAAACTAACCCTAAACCCTAAACTAACCCTAAACCCTAAACCCTAGAACCTTAAACCCTAAACCCTAAACTAAACCTAAACCATAAACCATAAACCCTAATAACCCTAAATAAAGCTAAACTCTAAACCCACTCCTAAACTCCTAAACCTAAATCCCTGAAGCAAACTCTAAACCCTCCTAAATCTAAATCCCTAAACCCTAAACCCTCACTAAACCTAAACCCTAAACCCTAAACCCTATCCTAAACCTAAACCATAAACCCTAAACTCAACCCTAAACCCTAAACCTTAAACCCACTTAAAATCCTAAAGTAAATAAAACTAAATAAAAAATAAAGAAAAAACTTAAACATAAATAAAATAAAGTAATAAAATAAAATAAAAAACTACACTAAAACCTAAACCTAAACCTAAAAATAAATAAATTAAAAAATAAAATAAATGAAATAAATAAATACCTAAACTATACTAAAAATAAAATAAACCTAAGAATAAAAAACCTAAATAAAATAAAAATAGAACATAAAATAAATTAAAATAAACCTAAAATAAACCTAAAATAAAAACTAAATAAAAACCTAAACTAAAAAATAAACCTAAAAGTAAATAAAAAATAAAACCCAAACCCTAAACTAAAAAGAAAAACTAAACCTAAAATAAAAATATAATAAACCAAATAAAATAAACCTAAACTAAAATAAACTAAATTAAAATAAATAAAACTTAAACCTAAACCTAAAATAAACTAAACCTAAACCCTAAACTAAATAAAATAAATTAAACTAAAAATAAACCTAAGCCTAAACTAAAAAATATAACCTAAAAATAAACTAAATAAAAAAACTAAATAAAAATAAAATGATAACTAAATGAAAAAAAAGTTAACAACAACAACAACAACATTAAGCATTTATCCCACTAAGTGGGGTCAGCTACATGAATCCTTCATCTCCATCGTGCCCTATTATGTGTCAAATTCTCATTTAATTCAAATATACTAAGGTCATTTTTTATACACCTTAACCAAGCTTTTTTAGGTCTACCTCTACCTTTCTTAATATAAGGTAAATCTAATGCATCTACTCTCCTAATTGGGTCATCGGACAGTCGATGCTTTATGTGGCCAAACCATCTAAGGTAACTCTCTCTAATCTTATCTGCCATTGGAGCTACTCTAATTTTTTCTCGAACATACTCATTTTGCATTTTATCTTTAAGAGTAAAGCCACTCATCCACCTAAGCATCCTCATCTCTGTAACACTTAACTTAGTCTTATACTTCTCTTTTACTAGCCAACATTCTGCACCATATGTCATTGCAGGTCTTACCATAATCTTATAAAATTTTCTCATAAGTTTAAGTGGAACTTTTCTATCACACAACAGGCCAGATGCATTCTTCCACTTAAACCATCCAACTTGAATTCTTCTTCTTCTATTAGCAGAACTCTTGTATCGACAGATAAGAGCATCAAATCCTTTACTTAATTTTTACTTTATACCTCCTAACAGATCTGAGAAATTGAAGAATAAAGCTAGTTTGAATTACATTTGTGTCACTTTTGATGGGTTGTCTTCTTCTATTCCAAATGATAACTCTTCATGATAAAATAACTATAATAAGTTCAATCTTCCTTTTTCTGATT
Organism: Cymbidium sinense; assembly: GCA_021442155.1. Taxonomy (NCBI): domain Eukaryota; kingdom Viridiplantae; phylum Streptophyta; class Magnoliopsida; order Asparagales; family Orchidaceae; genus Cymbidium; species Cymbidium sinense. The sequence continues at coordinate 38,902,547 of CM038214.1, read as the reverse complement.
CAGAGTTGGACTTTCCTACTCTAAATACTACGGGTTTGCTTCTTGAGATAAACTTACAATCATTCAATTTTGAGGGTGTCATAGGATAAGCTGTAGATGAGCCTGATGTGCAGGTAGAGCCTTCCATTACCCTACCACAAGAGATCTTCGAAGTCAACCTCCATAGTGGCAAGGTTCTATCTCCTTGGGAAGTACCTCAAGATAGAGGGAAATAAGTCCTTAGTATAGAGGATCAAGAAGCTCCTCCATAGAATGCTCTACCCTTGGATATGCTTGTAGAGGAGCAGCCCAAGGTTGACTACAATGTCCTCTTTCATCTAAGAAAGTTTCCATCTAAGCTAAGCATATACGATGCCCTTGTCTTATCCAAAGAGATGAGAGAGTCACTAATCAAGGCTCTCCTTGATCATGAAATATGGTTAGCTCAACTGACCGCTATAGGTGAGGAGGCATATTATATAAAGGAAGCTTAGGGGATCACCTTCACAAATGAAGACCTTCTTTTGGGGGAGTTGGAGTACAACTATCCCCTCTACATCATAGTTGACAAGGATAGGTTCAAACTCTCTAGAGTTCTTGTTGATCCAGGTGCATCACTGAACATTATGAGTCTAAAGACCTTTTCCTATTTAAGGATTGACATCTCCACACTTCGAGGTGATCAGATGATGTTGAGAGGATTCAATGAGCAAAGTGGGTGAGCTTTAGGTTCCATAGTGTTACCTTTGGAGATAGGTGACTGGAAGACTGAAGCCAAGTTTTACATCATTGATTCAAACACTTTGTTCACTACTTTGTTCGGTAGGCCTTGCATACATCAGAATAAGATCATTCCATCCTCCCTCCACCAGTGCATCAAGTTCAAAAAATATGGGATTAAATATCATATTAATAGAGATGAAAAGCCATTTTCAGTAAGAGAGGTTGAGATTTATGAGGATGAAAGCTACTATCTTCCTCAAAATACCCTTTCTCATGAACATGGACAAAATTCAAATTCAATAGCAAAAGAAAAAGAAAATGAAGAAAAAGAAAAAGAAAATGAAGAAAAAGAAAAGCCAAAAGAAAATTAAAAGAAAAATAAAAATTTAAGTGAACAAGAAAGGGGAATTGAAGAAGAAATAAATTCACATATTACATTCCACCCACAGTACATTCCATCATATAGACATGTGGGTAGGATGGCTCAGCCTCCACTAGGCAGAGGGAGAGGTAGAAACATAGGCAGTTCTAGAGGTGGAAGACCTCCTGGTTGGCCATCAGCCAACAGAGGTCATGTTCCAGTTCATAGGAGTACTACTATTTACATAGACTTGGAATCCAACTCGGAGGATGACTCTAATGTGATTAGTATACTAGCCAACCCCTCTCAGTGGGTTTCATTGGAGGTGACTTTTGATCCAGACAGAGATGAAGACCAGTCCTATAGATAAAGCAAAGTATTCAAATCAGGTTTATGTGAAACTATTAGGCAGCAACTGGGAACCTTAGCTCTAACCTCACTTACATCTCAGAAAGTTAAAGGTTTGGTAATTAAGGAAGTCCCTAAGTATTCCATTGATATGAAGCTGAAGAGATTCTTTTTGAGATCATCATCCTCAAGTTCTGAAGTTAATGTACAACTTGAGGATGATAAATTTAAAGAATTAATAGAATTACCATTTGACTTTTACTCATCTTGTGTTCATAATCTTATACAAAAAGGTTTGGTTCCTCACACATGGTCCAGGTATAGGTCAGAGTACTTTGAAAAGCTATGGAGCAATACAAGTAGGGTAGCACAATCAAGAGCCGGACTAGGATTCAGTATAGTGGGTCTAGTCGATGATGACGATTACTGCTTAGTTATTACCAATCATTTAGAGTCTAATAAGTTCTTCTCACACAACACCAACTCTTATGAGAATGTGTGTTTAGAAACCTCAGATGATCCAGATGACTTCCAAATCAAAAAAGCACCGCCAGAATTTGAAGAGAAGATTCATTCAACAATTGATAAGCTTAAAGAAATCAACCTCGTGATAGAAGAAAATCCATGTCATACATACATCAGTTCATTGCTGAATGAAGAAAAACTAATGACTTAGTTAGGCTATTGATTGAGTTTAAAGGATGCTTTGCATAGAGTTATGAAGAGATGCTCGCACTATCTCCTTACGTAGTAATCCACAAGCTAGCAATAGATCATAACGCTACCCTATTAATCAAGCTCCTAGATGCATGCGATTAGAAATTGAACAATAGGTCATTTCTAAAGTCAAGAAATTGTTGGTGCTGGTTTCATCAGGGAAGAAAAATATCCTACCTGGTTAGCCAGTGTCATTCCAGTTAAGAAGAAGAATGACCAAATTCACATATGCTTTGATTTTAGGGACTTAAACAAGGCATGCCCTAAGGATGCATTTCTTCTTCCTATACCAAAATTAATGGTGGACATCACCTCATCTCATGCAATCTTTTCTTTCATAGATGGGTCATCTGGCTATAACCAAATCAAGATGTCTCCTGAAGATGAAAGAAACACTACTTTTAAAACCCTGATTAGAATCTTCTATTATAGGGTCATGCCTTTCAGCCTTAAAAATGCTGGTGCTACATACCAATGAGCCATGACTCAGATCTTCAATGTACTCATCCATGATTAGGTTGAATTCTACATCGATGATCTAGTAGTCAAGAGTAGAGAAAAAAAAGACCACTTCTTGGACTTGAGAGTAGTTTTCGAATGATTAAAATAATATAACCTCAAAATGAATCCCCTGAAGTGTGCATTTGGAGTAGCTTCAGGGAAATTCCTTGGGTTTGTTATTTTACACCAGGGAATATAAATAGATCCTAAAAATATTAAAGTTATCTTAGAAATTCCACCTCCTAGTTTAACTCAACTTAGATCCTTTCAAGGATGGCTGGCGTATTTAAGATGCTTTATCTCCAACCTATCAGGGAGATGCAAGCCAGTTTTAGCACTTGTCAAAAAGGATGCCAAGTTCAGGTGGAATGATAAGTGTTAACATGCCTTCGAAGACATCAAGCAGTATTTAGTGATGCGCTAGTTCTAGCAGCCCCTATCCTGGGCATGCCACTCATCCTCTACACTAGCACATTGGATGACTCTCTCGATGCTCTATTGGCCCTTGCCAATAATAAAGAGAAGGATAACACTCTCTACTACCTTAATCGTCATTTGATTCCTATTGAAGTGAACTATCCACCTATTAAGAAACTTTGCCTAGCTTTGATCTTTGCCTCTAAGAAGCTATGACATTATATGCTTTCTCATAAGGTGAACTTGATCTCTAGAACAAGTCCACTACAGTACCTCATGACATAGAAAATGCTATCCGGACATTTGGCATGATGGTCCATGATCATCTTGCAGTTTGATATCACATTTGTACCCCTCCGTGCAGTAAAAGGATAGGTACTAGTGGATTTCTTAGAAAACACCACTTCCTAGTGATTCTACGCTTAGTGATGATCTCCCTGATGAACAAATGATGTACTTAGGGGAGGATGACAACTGCCGATGGGAGATGTATTTTGATGGTGCAGCTTCTTTTCAAAAAGGGGAAGCACCACGATCTATTCTCCCAGAAAAGGAAGGGGTAGGAATAGTTCTCCTAACTCTAGACTATGATGTGATGAGATTCTCACATTGTCTTTCCAACCCATGCACTAACAACGAAGCTGAGAATGAGGCTTTGATTGTCAGTCTGGAATTAGCCATCATTATCAATGTCAAGAGCATCAACATCTTTGGGGATTCTCAGTTGGTTATCAACCAAATTATCGGGTCCTACTAGGTCCTCAAACCCAAGCTTCATCATTACTACTAGTATACCATGAAGCTGTTAGCCCAAATTCTTGAAGTCACCATCTACAAAGTTTCTTGAGTAGAGAATGCAATAACAGATGCTTTAGATAAATTTGCCAAAGAATTGGCATATCCGGAAGATGAGTCCATTTCAATAAGGGTCCAAAATAGATAAGTTTTATCCCTTTATTGATGTTGAACTCATCGAGAGACTTTCTCTTGAAGGGGAGGTTGTCGTTGCCAAAATGGATAAGGAGTTAGATTTGAGTCAACTGTTCATAAATTATTTGAACACTAGTAAACTACCTCAAGAAAAGTCACAAGCCCATCAGGTGAAATAGAGCTCTCTCCTACGCTCTTGTTGATGGCACCCTCTACCGCCGGTCCTTTGACCGAATGTGGTTATGTTATTTAGACAAACACAAATCCTGTGGCATTGTAACTAAGGTACACTCAGGTCTATGTGAAGCACATCAATGCGATCCGAAGATGAAGAAGAAGATCAAGAGACTTGGATACTATTGGCCTTCGATGATTACAAACTACATGGATGTAGCTAGGAGATAGCATTAGTGTCAGGTACACGGTGTTGTCCTCCACCAACCACCCAACATTCTGCACCCTACATTGGCCTCATGGACATTTGAGTATTAGGGTATTGACATTGTGGGTCCGCTCGATCCTTCTTCTTCCAAAGGGTGTCGATTCATCTTAGCTGCCATCGCTACTTTTCCAATTGGGTGAAAGCCATCACACTCAGAGAGGTCACAACTTAGCATCTGCTTCAATTTTCAGGAATGATATAATATATAGGTTTAGGGTGCCTTGATGAATTATATCCGATAATGGTACTGTATTCAAAAGCACGAAGATCAACAGCTTCACCAGAAGACATGGAATATATTAGAGATACTTCAACATCTACTACACTAGAGCGAATGGCTTAGTGGAAGCATTAAATAAAACTCTCATCCAAATATTGAAGAAGACTCTTGATGATAACAAATGATAGTGGAACGAGCAGTTGGTTGAAGCCTTGCAGGCCTACGCACCACATACCGAACTCCAAATCAGTCTACCCCATTTTCCTAAGTGTATGGATCCAAAGTTGTTCTACCTTTTGAAGTTCAACTCCCATCACTAAGGATAGCATTGCGTTGCAAGATCACTACAGAGCAGAATGCAATGTTGCGGTTAGAAGAGCTTGAATGTTTGGAGGAGAGTCACCTACAAGCGTACTAGAACCACGAGTTGTACAAAGCCAAAATGACTCAAGCTCACAACAAACTGGTCTGCCCTAGGTCTTTTCGAGTAGGAGAACATGTGTTATTCTTAAGGAGACCAATTATTATATGTAGAAAGATGGGAGGCAAGTTTGAACCCACTTGGGAATGCCCCTATGTCATAGAAAAGCCTACTAAGGAGGATCTTATCAGCTTATTGATTGTAAAGGGGAACACCCGATGCTTCCAATTAATGGGCTCTATTTAAAGAAATATTATGCATGAAACAAATCATATTTGAAAACAATTATTAATAAAAGAGCAAAGTATGATTCCATTCATCAAATCTTCTTCTCTTTCAACACATTATTTGCTTATCTTGTTAATCTATCTTGACGTGTCTATGGTAGGTGTAAGAGTTCCCCAGTGGCATCCTATCCCTCTTTCAGAACACAAACATAATTTCTTGATGCTATTAGAATAAGTGTAAGAGAACTCGAGAGGCATCTTATTTTGATTAACACAACTAACATAGGTGTGAGAATGTAAGCGGCATCCTTTCTTAGTGGGAATCCTTATTGCCATTGAGGCACCATTTCTTGAATCCCCTAGCATGCTTAAGGTAGGTGTAAGAGTCCCCTAGAGGCATCCTATTCCTTTTGACACATGCACTAAAATAAACATAAATCTTTTATCTCGAGCTATTTTGATGTGAGAGCAAGCCCCCTGTGGCACTCACTCATCAGCTACTATAGGCCCTGTTTACATGCTGCCTCGCTAGTATGTCACCCTTGTGGATATTTTTTTGGAAGATGTGAGTCCCCGCACTTTCTCCCTAACTTGACCATTGAAAACCAATGAGCACCTTGTTAGTATGGCAAGCTTCACTTCCCAACCACTAAGCTACCTCATGTTGACTTTGTTTAAGAAGATGTGAGTCCCCGTGCTTTCTTCTTGAACTAATCATCATGATCTAACTAGGTCAAGTATGTTTGAGGTCTAGGATAAGTCCCCCAGAGGCATCTTTCCTCTTGACTATGTTTGAGTCCATATAAGTTCCCTAATGGCATTCACTCAGTAGTCGCCCTAGGTCGGATAGCATCTGTCAAGCGAAAGACAAACTATCTCAGCAATTAGTTCCGCTATAGGAGGATTTTAGTCTCCAAGCTTTCTTCCTAAGCTGATTATTACAAACCAATGCGCACCTTAGGTTGGTTGATGTTCACTATGCTGACAGTGGCACACCCGATGGGTACACCACTCTTGGCAGATATGATTCCCAACGCTTTTTCCTTGAGTTGGACATCGAATATATACTGAATATATGACTAACCATGTCATCTTCTTCAGGGTTTTGGATTAAGCCCTTAGCAGCCCCACCCTTGCAGGAACTCTATTTGGATCACGTCCTTTGCGACCCTATTTAGACACTACACAGGTTACTTTTGGATTGGACAGTCCCCCTTTCCTAGTAACCACCCCTTTGGTTGGAGAATTTGTTTGGCGGATGTGTAAATTCTCCCTTGGTTCAGTAAGTCTAAGATAGGTCTAGGCTGATATAAGCTCCTTCTCAGTTCGATCCCTCGCAAACTAACAGAATCCATGATAAAATAAACTAAATAAAACAAACAAAAATATTCTCTTGTGCATTAGGAATTCAAGCCCCAAAGGCCCCCTCTTCCCAAGCAAGCATCCTACCTTTAGGGTAGTGTCTGCAGAAATCCCTATAGGAATTGCTTGACAAATAGAGTTGAGATAAGTCCCTAGGTCGGTACTCACTCCGTAGTCACCCTTAGGTCAGATTCAATCTATTTTTCCATAAGCAGGTTACCCCTGTAATCATTCCTCTTTGAAAGATGTAAGACTATGATGCATTCTTTCTAGCATGATTATCGCAAACCGATGGACAGCCTTAGGTGGGTTCGATTTATTGCCCAAAAATAACCAATCACCCCAGTGGTCTTTTTGTAGTGCAATATGTGAGTCCCTGAGATTTCTTCCCTTTAATTGATCATTGCAAACAGAAAGGCACTCCTTTGGTCGGATAGTTCTCCCATCGGCTGAGAAGCTACTCCCTTTAGTTCAATAAATCTAAGAAAGGTCCAGGCTGATATGATCCCCTTCTCAATATGATCCATCGCAAACCAACAAAATCCAACAAAATAAACAAATATAAAAATGAAATTAATCTTAACTATCTTTGAGATAATCTAAGTCCCCTAGTGGCATTCACTTAATAGTTAGCCCTAGGTTGGGTTCAATCTATTGTCTTGCCAACATAATACCCCAACAACTAGTCCCTACTTTGGAGGATGTAAGTCTACTACACTTTTTTCCTAGTACAATTGCTACATACTGAAAGGCATCCCTTTGGTTGCCTAGTCCTACTATGTGTTTTGTAGACTACCCCTTTAGATTGGTAAATCTGAGTTAGGTCTAGGTCTCCATGGCTCCTACTCAATGTGATCCATCATAAACCAACAAGATCCATCTCAAAATACAAACCAACAAAAATTGAAACAAATTTAACCCGCTTCACTAGTGGAAATTTTTCCTCAGTGAGACCTAAACCAAATAAAACCTCTCATCCCCTTTGTGGATGACTTAAACCTTCTTCCCTAGTGGAAGGTTCACACTTTATCCCTAAGTGGATTCCTTCCATCTCTCTTTTGTCCTTGGACATAAGTAGCATCACACTGCACTAATCTTTGGATTCCTTCTACACCTTGGGTTAGGGATAGATTATTTCTATTAGTGCTTGTGATCTTTCGATGTTGTTGATTGTTTCAGTTAGCACCAATACGTGTGGTGTTCTTAGTCAGTCACACCACACCTATTGGGTGCTGTTTGTTGACCTCATTTTTAGAATGAGCTTTCAATCCCTCCATCTTAGACATAGTACTTCTCTTTAACTTTATGAGTTTCATTTAAGACACATCTAGTGATTAGGTGAACACTCAACCTAGCCTTAGAGACTTAGAAGAGTTACCCATAAAAATAGGTCATGCCTTAGGGGTGTTAGGGAAATTTGCCTACCCTTAGCTTGAACCATTTCTCACCTTCCTTCCTTCAAGTCAAACCCCAAATCAATCTTATTTGATTTTTTTCCAAACTCAAATTAATGCCACAAAATTGAAATCCAAGACTGAAATCCATGATTGAAACCCATGAATGAAATTCCTAAGTTCAAATCTTTCTTAAGTCCTTAATCTTCTTTTAAAGACTTAGTCCAAATCATGATCAAACCAATTCAAACTCATGAGATTTTCTCATAACTCATTTATATTCTCATTTATATTCACATATATAAATGAAATATAAATATAAATCAATCAAATCAAATCCAAAAATTAAATTCCAAATTTAAAATCCTTCTTAAGTCTTTAATTTCTCTCTTAAGGACTTAGCTTAAATCATGATCAAATCAATTCAAACTCATGGGATTTTCTCATAACTTATTTATATTCTCATTTATATTCACACAATTAAATTAAATATAAATACAAATCAATCAAATCAAATCCAAAAATTAAATTCCAAATTTAAAAGCCTCCTTAAGCCATTAGTTTTCCTCTTAAGGACTTAGCCAAAATCATGATCAAACCAATTCAAATTCATAGGATTTTAATAACTCATTTATATTCTCATTTATATTCACATATATAAATGAAATATAAATATAAATCAATGAAATAAAATTCAAAATTCAAGCTCCAAACTCCAAAATTTCCTACATCATTTAAAATTCCTCTTTAAAGACTTAGCTTGGATCATGATCAAATCATTCAAATCCTTGAAATTTTTTAATGACCCATTTATATTGTCATTTATATTCACATATATAAATGATATATGAATTCAAACAATTAAAACCACTTCCAAAAATCAAACTCAAATACATTCAAATATCCAACCCCGGAATGTCCAGACTAATAATATACCCGTTAACATTCAAACTTATGCAAATCAATAAGCTTTTGAAAATAAATTTAAGATTTAATATGATAATATCCACACATATTACTAATTAACTCAACACATGCAAATTGAAATAAATGAAATGAATGCATGACTACAAGTGGCATACACCATTTAACATGATTGGAAAGAAATAAAGAAACATAAGCATGTAATTTCATTCAATCCAACTTAGTCCTAAGGAAAATCATGTTAAACAAGCTCATTTAAAACAAATCAAAGATTCTTAAAAGCTATTTTTGAATTTATGTTTGATTGAGTTAAGAAATGTGAAAGAGGTTTGCTAGTCCTAATCTTATTCCCCATGTGTGAGTTACTTTGGTTTAATGAAAAGAAATTAGGTTGATTTTATGTCTTAATTAGGTTAAGGTATGAATTAAATCAATTAATTAACCCTTACCTATATAACCTTATGTTAATTTATTAATCAATGATAAGCCAACATGAGATGCAACCACATGACAAATAAATTAGCAATGTTCTTAAGAAATGAAAGGGGCCTAATGCAATTAGCTCACAATTAATTATTAATTAAGCTTAAGGGACTCACTTAATTACTTTTATGGTTTTCTCACACACGTGAGCTAACCATAATTTTATTAGCTCTCTCTTTAGGTTATCGAACACCCAAAGAACTACCCAAGTGTTAATTAAGGAAGGTTATGAATGAATGGATTTTAAATTAATTAAGCCCCTTTGGTCAATTAATTCCTTTGATTATATTTTAATTAGGATGATGAAATTAACTTAGGAAAGAGATCAAGAAGAGACCTCAATCCCAATCCCTAAATCATTTCAAATAATCAATTGGGCTTTGAAATAATTAGTTATCCTTTCTTTTCTTAATTTATTAATTAAGTGGCTAATTAATTATTTAAGCTTTAATTAATTTAAAACAAATGAAGAGGCTTAATGAAATGGTCATAAGAAATGAACCCAAAAAAATTCCCAAAGACTTCTCACTATTAACAAAGGACAGTAAGCTGAATTTATTAGTTAATCCACTATTCATTTGCTTAATTATCATTAATTAAGGTTGGGGAGTAATTAAGGCTAAATCCATTTATTTCCCTAACTAACTATCCAATCCCAAGAAAAATAGGAGAGGTAGAGGTCATCCACTTAAACATCTCTAGAAATTTGAAATTAATTGGATAATTAATCAAATAGTAATTAAGCTAATTAAATTTTTAATTAAACTGTGATTAAGTAGAAATTACTATTCAAAATTAATTAATAAAAATTTTCTTGAATTGTACTCTAAGACATCTTTAAAATGAGCCCTCATTTATATTTTTTGGATTTTTTAGTATTAGTTATGATTTTGGAAGTTTCAGACTTAAAACTTAATTAAAATAGTCCTAATTAACCCTTAATCCTATCAGCGCCATGTGGTTGTTGACGCATGATTTCCATTTGGCATGATCGGATAGGGTATTTAAGTTGTTAAATTAGGAGGCTAACACATATTACGGCGGATATGCTTTCTTGTAGACCGTCTGATCTAAGATCGGATGAACACGATCAGATCCCACAATTAAGGAGTAAATAGAGGTGGATTATATGCGATTTGATCATGGCCATCTATCCCAATCATGCAGAATGGATGACCCATGATCCATATTTCTACAATTGATGAACGACCAAGCCCATCAGCCATGAGTCACTCAATCCAAGCTCACCTGAGCTCAGATCCACTCCAAACTCAATCCACACCTTCACATGAAGGATCCACAAGGATCCAACGGCTAGGATGGGCTCAAATGCAAGTTTTCTTCAAAAAGGAACAACACCTTTTCATTCAAGGATCAATTTTAAGAAATTACCTCACCAGAGCTTGTGATCGGTAGTTCCAATGATTGAGGTAGCTTCATTTGGTAGAAAAGAAGCCCAATTGAGCCACACGAGCTTTAATTTAAGGTTGCTTACTTTATGGACTAAGCTCCTCCCTTTTGGCATTTGGTCTTGATTGAAGTATGGCTTTCGGTGGTTTGGAAGCTTGGGAAATGGTTTGGCATTGCTCAACTAGGTGTTGTGATGTTGTGGGTAAGTTTAATTGAGGTTTGGTTGAGTGGGGGAGGAGTTTGAATCAAAGGAAAGATGCCCTATTTCAGTTGCACATGAGAATGGAGAATTCCAATCATGGGAGCTCGAAGAGGCTTCAAGGAGGCTTTGTGGTGTTTTAAAAATTCTTAGGGAACTCTCATAATGAGAATTATTACAATTGCCACTCGAATTGAGGGAATATACCCCAAAATTGTGTGTGATGGATGGACGAGATCCATCCTTAAAATTCTGCTGATTCACCAGCATCGAGGCATCAGAAGGGTCATCATGAGCTCCATGTGGCTTGCTAGGAGGGGAGGAAGCTATGGTAGGGAGCTCAAGGTAAGATATGGGGAGATTGGGTTAGCTTGGTCCTTCCCTTTGTCCATAGGGTTCGGCCATGAGTGAAGTTGCTTAGTGTGTTTCCCTTAGTCCATGGAAAGTGCTAAGCTAGCTTACATTGGGCTAGGGGAGGTTTAGGAATACCTTATTTGGAAATTAGATGCTACCATGAGAGGAGAAAGTGGACATTGCCTCTTATGGAAAGAATCCAATATAAATGGGGTGTGTCCAATGGTTAATCCCCTTGGGTGGGGTCCACTATAGTTTTGGGCTAATTTGGGAGTGAACTAGGACTGGTTTGGGTTAGGTTTGGCTAGCTCCTAAGATCCCATGGGTTGGTTTTGGGTGATTTGGCTTCATTTGGTCAAAATGAGTTCATTTGGGTTAGGTTGGGTTGGGTTGACCAATTGGTCAAATTAGGTCAAACCAAGACTTGGGTTAGGTTTAAATGATGATTTCAAGAGTTTTGGTTCAAGCGATTTTGATTAATTTGGCTTAAGTTTGATTTTGGCTCATTTGGATTCAAATAGGTCAAATGGGCTAAGTTGACCAATTTGACCAAATTGGGTTGGGTTAGGTGTTGGTTCATGTTCAATTGGTTAATTGAAAATAATTGTAGGCTTTGGTTTGGTTTGACCTTTTAGGTCAATTTGAGCTAGGTTGGGTCAAGTTGAACAATTGATCAAATTGGGCTCATTCATGGCTTTGGTCAAGTTCAATCAGTGATTTAGAATGAACTTGAGCCATTAGTTGTAATCAATTTGGATCAAAATTATGATTTGACCCATTTTGACTTTTAGGCCAATTTGGGTCAACTTAGGTCAAATGACCAATTGGACTTGGTTTGGCTCAATTGAAGGTTTTCACATCTTCAATCATTGATTTAGCATTGTTTTGAATTAATAGTTTCAATTAATTTATTATATGGTAGGTTTTGGCTAGTTTGTGTTTCATTTGGGCTAAAGGTTGACTTGATCAAAGGACCAAGTTGACTTGGTTTGACCCAATTCAAGGAAATTAATCACCCTAGGATGATGATCATGATATGAGGTTTGGATGGGCTTAGTTCAATCTAATTTGGGTTGGATTAGAACTTAGCTCAAAAAGGGTCTTTAGGTCACTTTGGGTCAAGTGTAATTAAATGGGTCAATTGGTTTGGTTTTAGCTTGATTCAAGTTTAGTTGAACTAACATACGAGCCTAGGATTGAAATATAAATCCAATTGCAATTGGTTTGGAGTCAAATAGATTTTGGTTCATATGATAATTTCAAGTCAAAAGGGGTCAACATGGGCTTGATTTGAGTTGACTTAGATTTGGTTTGATAATTGTAGTTTGTGTTTATATTTGGAATAATGATTGAAGGAATGATTGAATCATGAAGAAAACCATGGGTTTTGAATTGATTTGGGTATCATTTAACCAAGTTCAAGAAAAATGATAAAATTGGAAATTTGATTTGATTTAGGATTGATTTTGGCTATTTGGATTTATATTTCATTTATACTTGTGAATATAAATGAAGATATAAATGATTCATGATAAAATCACTTGAGTTTGGCATGATTTGGAAGCAAATTTGACCAAGCTTAAGGATTTAGGTTAAAAGGGCTTAAGTAGGGGATTAATTTAGTTTGATTTATTTTTGGTCAATGGAGGGTGGGTTTCATTTATATTTGTGAATATAAATGAAGGAATGATTGATTTATAAAGAAATCAATTCAGTTTGGGTTGATTGGGGTTGAGATTTTATTTAGCTTATGGAGGTAAGTCCATATGGCTTAAAAAAATCTTGATTTGGTTTGATTTCATTTGAATGGTTTGAATTTAGATTTCATTTATATTTGTGAATATAAATGAAGGAATGATTAATTTTTAAAGAAATCAATCAAGTTTTATTTGGTTTAAAGGGGGTTTTGGCTAAGCATATGAAGGTGGTTCATATGGCTTAGGAAAGGATTTAGAAAATTGATTTTTATTTGGGTTTCAATCATTTTCAGTTGGATTTGATTTGGAATTTAATTTGAGATTGAATGGAAATTTGAGAAAATCAATTGAATTGGGGTTGATTTGAATTTGAAATTTGATTTGGAAGTTTGACTTGAAGAAGGAATTATTGTTGTGTTTAAGGCTATAGGGTAGGCAAATCTTTCTAAATCCCTAAGGCATAACCTACTCCTATGGCTAACTCTTCTAAGTCTCTAGGTTTAGATTAAGTGTTCACCTAATCACTAGAAGTGTCTTAAGACTAAGGAGCTCTTAGTGTCTATAAGAGTCCTAGATCTGTAATGAGGAAGTTGAGAGCTCACTCCAAAAGTAAGGTCAACATCAGCTTTGACTATCTCAAATTTATTGGACTAAGGGAAATTCTTTGCATCTATAGAATGAATTCTCCAACTACAAGGGTGGTTACTAGAAATGGGGAACTGTCCAATCCGATAGTAACCTGGTAATATATAAATGGGGTTGCAAAAGATATGATTCAAATATAGTGCCAACAGGGGAGGTGCTGCTAGGGGCATTATCCTGAGCCCCAGAAAAGAAAGCCTATAGGTGTACGATGGCCAACTCAAAAGAAAGCGTAGCAGACTTACATCTATAATGAGTGGTGTATCCTAAGGTGTGAGAACTAACCAACCTAAGGTGTATCCATCAGCATGAGTGGTGTATCTGTCAGCATAGTGAGAACTAACCAACATAAGGTGCCCATCAGTGTGCAACGATCAATCAGGAAAGAAAGTGTGTAAGCTTACAACTTTCCAAGCATAACTGATGATCGAAATAGTCTATCATCGGAAGAACATATGTTATCTAACTAAGAGCATCTACAGAGCAGTGAGCTATGAGGAAGGGTTGGACCCAAACTTGAAGCAGTCAAGAGGGAAGGATCCACTAAGGGACTTATCCTAAACATCAAATATACTCGACCCAGTCAGCGTATGAAGGCTAATCCCAGAAGAAAGCATAGCAGGCTCACATCCTCTTAAACAGGGTAGCTTACTGGCCATGCAGTAAGGCCTACCAAACTAACAAGGTGCTCATCGGTGTGCAATGGCCAAGTAAAGAAGGAAATCATAGCAAACTTACATCCTCCAAAGCAAGAAGACCACTAGGGTGACACACTAGCAGGGTAGCACGTTAGCCGGACCAAGAGCAGCTTCTGAGTGAGTGCCACTAGGGGAGTTATCTCAACTCAGAGTAGCCCGAGATAAAAGATATGTATTTTTTTATATGTTTATGTGTAGTTTGTGTTTGTTTTGCGTTGATGAAGGATGGGACACCGCTCGGGTTCCTTACACCTACCATAAACACATCATGGAAAATTCACAAACAAGAATACTTTCAACATGGAAGAGATTGAATTCGAAAAGGAATTTTCATTGATGATAATTATTTTCAAACATGATTTATAATATATTTTAAGTAGAGCCTGTTGACTGGAAGCATTGGGTGCTCTCCCTTATGATTAATAAACTAATAAGATTCTCCTTGGTAGGGCTTCTTTATGGAAAAAAAGCCTTCCCAAGTGGGTTCAAACTTGTCTCCCATCTTATGATGGGCAACAATCAGTTTCCTCAGAACTAAAATAAGCTCTCCAACTTGAAAGCTCTAGGATGGACCAACTTGTTGTGAGCTTGAATCATTTTAGCTTTGTACAACTTGAGGTTTTGGCATAACTTCAAGCATCTGTCCTCCAAAACTTTGAGCTCTTCTAACCGCAACTTGGTGTTCTACTCTATTATGATCTTACTATCCACAGCTATCCTTAGTGATGGGTGTTGGACTTCTAATGGTAGAATGGCTTTGGACCCATACATTAAGGAGAAAGGAGTAGACTGAGTTAGAGTTTTATATGTGGTGCGGTAGGCCCACAAGACTTCAACTAACTTCTCATGCCACTATCGCTAATTATTGGTGAGTGTCTTCTTTAGCATTTAGATGAGAGTTTTATTGATAGATTCTACTAAGCCGTTTGCCCTTGGGTAGTTGATGGTAAAATATCTCCAATCTATGCTGTCTTCGAGCAAAGTTGTTGATCTCTATACTCTTGAATGCAGTGCCATTATTAGATATAATACATCGAGGCACACCAAACCTATATATAATATGCTTCCTAAAAAACTGGAGCACATGCTAAGCTGTGACCTTTATGAGTGGAATCACCTTCGCCCATTTGGAAAAGTAAGGTAAAATTAAGATGAGCATGAAGAAGGAGGATCAATCGGACCCACTATGTTAGTACCCCAACACTCGAATGGTGGCGGGCGTAGAATGTAGAATGTAGTGGTTGGTGTAGGACCACACCATGTATTTAACATTGGTGGCATCGCCTAACCATATCCATGCAATCTTTGATTGTCGATGATCAGTGGTATCTTAGTCTCTTGATCCTGGCTTTCATCTTCAGATCTAATAAGTTAGATGTTGTTTCTCTTTTTCCTATGTCTACTTTAGATCATGGGAAAAAGACTATTTCTTTGCCTTCTTTGATTGAGAATGGTGGTGAAAAGAATTTTTTATTTTTGATATTCTAACTTTTGGTCTTGACAAACTTGTTAATATTGGTGATCCTTCTTTTAAAAAATAAGATTTAGATACCTGTGATAATTCTCTCATTGTGAATAGTTCTATTTTAGTTCAAAATGATGGTTTTTCTATGACTGGTAATTATGTTCAAAATTTTTGTTGTGTGTTTCTAAGGGATTTGAATCTTATTTTAATCTCTTACATGAAGATTGTACTGAAAATCTGGATTCTGCTTCACTTTCTTCTTTTATGAATGAAGACATGGAGGATACTCTTCAGATTTTGTTGGAAGGTGAAAATATTGATAATTGCCTTCTTAATAAAGCTGTTTCTACTCCTTTCACTTCTGATTCTAAAATGCATACTAGTTCTAATTTTCCTTTGTCTATTGCTGTGGATGATTCTGTATGCTTATCTTTGGAATTGATAGCTTCATCTGATCTCAATGTCTTTTATAACAATACTGATTCATTTTTAGATGGAGATTTTTTGGAGAAAGGGCATGGTTATAAACCTATTTACAAGAAAAAAAAGAAAAAAAAAAGTGTTCAGATTTATGCCCCTCCTTACTTGGCGGTTACTGGTTCCAAAGCTTATTGGAAATAATCTCTCCTGTCTTTGGGAGGTTTTAGCTTTTGGCTAGTTTTTTCTCTATTGGTTGAGCTTTTGTTGTGTGTTTTCTGGCTAGCTAGAGTATTGGCTTCTTGCCTAATTTTCCTCTTTCTAGCTTCTTATTTGCTAGGTTTTTTTTGGTGCTTTTGGTGCCCTTTATTTGGTTTTATCGATGGTTTGTTCCTATTTTGTTTTTTTTTGTCTTCTCTCTTGTTTGGTGGTGGTTGGGCTTTGTCCTTGGTGTATTTTTCCATTGGTTGGTTGTTTCTTTAGCTATTTATTTTAGCTTTTGGTGGCCTTCTTTTTTTTTTTTGTTGGTTTGGTTCTCTTGCTCTATCTTAGGCTATATTTCTTGGGTGCTCTATTGTGTGGCTACTTTGTTGGTTGTTTCCTCTCCTTTGGTTGATGCCTTGGTGGCTTTGGATTGATGTTGTTGTGGCTCATATTTGGTGCCTTGGTGGCTTTGGATTGGTGTTGTGGGCTCTATTGGCTTTGTCTTTGAGGCTCTTTTCTTTTTTTGGGTTTTGAGCTTATTTTCTCCATCTTTTTTAAAAGGTGTTCATATTTGGTTTTGTTGGGATTTCCTTATGTTAATTTTATATGTTGTTGTCCTCTCTCTTTCTGTTTCCTTAGCTTAACTTTTCTTTGGTTGGGTGGATATTATGATAGGTTTGTATTTTTCTTTGGTAGGGATGGCTATGATGATATGAAGGATTTTTTCTTCGATATTTTTGTGGTTGGTGACTTTTCCTATTTGTTACCCTTATTTGAAGTTGGATACACTTAGGATTTAATGCCCCTGATTATTGAGATTATCCTTCTTTCTTCATATCTAAGCCTGAGTTATTTTCTCTTTATGTTTTTTGATCTCCTTCTGGTTGAGATTTATTATAAGTTGTAGGTTCTATTTTTTAGTTGGTCTCTTCTTCTTCTTAGAAGGAGCTAGAGTCTTACTGATGGTCTCATTTTTCTTAGATGGTTGGAGTTGTCTTCAGTTGCAAGTTATAGGTTTCCATTTCTTATGGATCTTCATCTCTTTGGATGTTCTTTTGGAGCTCCGTGGATTCTTCCCCTTTCGTTTTGCTTGGTTTTTTTTAGTTGTCTTTATTTTTTTTCTTTATTGTTCTTTGATGTATTAGTTTAGGGACTAAACTCTTTAGGATTCTCCTATAGCTCATTTGAGTAGTAGTTTTTTTCTTTTCTTTTTGATTTTAGTCTCTCATATGGCCTTCTTGTACAAATTTTTCTGAGCAAAAAATTCTACTTAGTTAAAAAAAATCCTAAGCACTAAACCCTAAACCCAAAATCCTAAAAACTCAAAACCCTAAAGCCTAAACACTAAACCCTAAACCCTAAACCCTAAACATAAACCCTAAAACCCTAAACCCTAAAACCTAAAAACCTAAACTTAAAATAAATAAAACCTAAAAATAAAATAAAAAATAAACCTAAACCTAAATAAAATAAAATATAAAATAAAATAAAATACAAAATAAAATAAAAACCTAAACTAAAACCTAAACCTAAACCTAAAAACAAAATTAAATAAAAAATAAAAATAAACTAAAATAAAATAAGTAAAAACCTAAACTAAGCTAAAAATATAAAATAAACCTAAGAATTAAAAACCTAAAGAAAATAAAAACTAAATGTAAAATAAAAATAAAAGAAACCTAAAATAAAAAAAATAAAAACTAAATAAAAACTTAAACCTAAAAATAAATAAAAATAAAACAAAAACCCTAAACTAAAAAAAAACTAAACCCAAAATAATAATAAATTAAAATAAACATAAACCTAGATTAAAATAAGCTAAACTAAAATAATTAAAACCAAAACATAAACCTAAACCTAAACTAAATAAAATAAAATAAATTAAAAATAAACCTAAACTTAAACTAAAAAATAAAACCTAAAAATAAACCAAAGATAAAAACCTAAAACCTAAACCTAAAAAAATAAAATAAAAACCTAAACCTAAACCTAAAAGTACAAAATAAAACTTAAATCTAAAAAATAAAATAAAAATAAAACTCAACTTAAAAATAAACCTAAACTTAAAAAATACACTAAAATAAAAAACCTACACTAAAATAAATAAACCTAAAATAAATAAACTAAACTAAATAAAAAGAAAAAATAAACCTAAATAAAAGTAAAAAATAAAATAAACTAAAATAAATAAACTAAATAAACCTAAACCTACTAGTTTACTTAATTTTTTTTAAAAAAACCCTAAACCCTAAATCCTAAACTCTCAACTCTAAAGCCTAAACCCTAAAACTAACCCAAAACCCAAACCCTATACCTACAACACTAAATCTACAACCCTAAACCCTAAACCTAAAGCCAAAAGAACCCTAAACCCTAAAACCTAAACCCTAAACCCTAAACCCTAGTTGAGCTAATTTATATGAAAGGTGATCTTAAAGAAGTCAGCGAAGAGGTTGTGAAATACGAAGTTAGTGCTCCTGCCCGTGTTGATCTTATTGCACCTATTGATGTTGGGGTTCTTCTAGGCAACACTGATCTATATCCTTCTGCATTTCTTTCTTCTTTATAAATATCCCAACTAAGATTAGCAAAGGTACTGTTGAAATTATCACCCTAGTTGTGCAGATTAAAAAAGGTGATAAAGTGGGATCCTAAGAGGCTTCTATACTTGTTAAGTTGGGGATTAGGCCATTCTCTTATGGCCTTATCATCCAGTCTGTCTATGATGATGGTTCAGTGTTCTGTCCTAAGGTGCTTGACCTCACTGAAGATGATCTCATTGAGAAGTTTTTGACAGGACTTTCAATGATCACTTCTCTCTCACTGGCCCTCTCTTATCCCACCCTTGATACAACGCCCCACATGTTCATCAATGCTTACAAGAATGTCCTCATCATTGTGGTTTCCACTAATTACACATTCCAGCAGGCTAAGAAGGTTAAAGAGTATTTGAAGGATCCTACTAAATTTATTGTGACTGCTGTGCCTGATGCTTCTACTATTCCGCCGCTTCGCCATCAGAAGTGGAAGGAATGAGCCTTGAGGAATCTGATGATGATATGGGGTTCAGCTTATTCGACTAAGCTTTGTTGGCCTTCTATAAAATTGAAGTTAAATCATTTTGTGAAATATTGTTTTTGTGAATTTTTGAATTGCATTTAAATTTAACTTATTTTATTAGTTGCTAGAGGATAATGTCTTGCTTGATTAAGTAATTTCTTATTTGTTATAAAATCATTTGAGTTAAAAAAACTTTAAACCCTAAACCCTAACCCTAAGCCCAAAACCATAAACCCCAAACCCTAAACTTAAACATAAAGTAACTAAATAAATTAAACGATAAACCTAAACCCAAAAATCTAATAAACTTAAACCCTAAGAATGGGCAGAACCTTAACGGCAGGAACAACACCGTCAACCAGGCTTAGTCTAGATCTGGTGGTGGAGACGAAGGCGAAGGTGGTAGTTATCACAGTGGTGGTGGGGGATCTGGTGGTCCAGGTGGATATGGAGGTGGTTTTCGGAGCACTAGTGGTTATGGAGGTGGAAGGAGGGATGGAGGTTACAGCCGTCATGGTGGATATGGAGGTGGTGGTCGGAGTAGTTGTGGTTATGGAGGTGGGAGGAGCGATGGATGTTACAGCCATGATGGTGGTGGAGAGAGAGATCAGGGATATGATGGTGGATCCTGCTACTCAAGAGGCTTAGGTGGTTCTGATGGGAACTAGAGAAACTAAAGAACGGACGATCCGATCTACTGCTCATGCAACTGTGTCTTTACAGTAGAGACAGTTCTAATTATCTAAGGTTTTTTATTTTCTTTATGTGTGCCTATTTTTGATCTATGTCGCTCCTTGTGTCTTAGAGAACTTGGTGTGTTACTTGTTTGATGAAATCAAAAAGAAGAAAAGTTGAATCTGAATTTGTTCTCTGTTAAAAGAAAAACAAAAAACCCTAAACCCTAAACTAAAACCTAAATCCTAAACCTAGATCATAACCCTAAACCCTAAAAATAAAAATAATAAAAAAATAAAATAAAGAAACCCTAACCCTAAATGCTAAACCCAAAAACTAACCCTAAACCCTAAGCCTACAACCCTAAACACTAAACCTTAAACCTTAAAATCCTAAACCCCAAACCCTAAACATTAAACCCTAAACCCTAATCCTTAATCCCTAAAAACCCTAAACCCTGAAACCTGAACACTAAACACTAAACCCTAACTTTAACCCCTAAATCCTAAAACACTAAACCCTAAAACATTAAACCCTAAACCTTAAGCCCTAAACCCTAAACCCTAAACCCTAAAAATCTAAAAACCTAAACCTAAACTAAATAAAATCTAAAAATAAAATTAATAAAAAAAACCTAAACCTAAATAAAATAAAATAAAATAAAAACTTAAACTAAAACCTAAACCTAAATCAAAAAATAAAATAAAATAAAAAATAAAATAAAATAAAAATAAAATAAATAAAAATCTAAACAAAACTAAAAAATAAAATAAACATAAGAATAAAAAACCTAAATAAAAAAAAACTAAACGTAAAATAAAAAATAAAACCTAAAATAAAAACTAAATAAATACTTAAACCTAAAAAATAATCCTAAAAGTAAATAAAAAATAAAACCTACACTCTAAACTTAAAAAAAAAACTAAACCTAAAATAAAAATAAAATAAACAAAATAAAAGAAACCACAACCTTAACTAAAATAAACTAAACTAAAAAAATAAAACCTAAACCTAAACTAAATTTAAACTAAACCTAAACCTAAACCCAAAATAAATAAAATAAAATAAACTAAAAATAAATCTAAACCTACACTAAAAAATAATACCTAAAAATAAACCTAAAATGAAAACATAAAACCTAAACATAAAAAAATAAAATAAAAACCTAAACCTAAAAATAAAAATAAAAATAAAAACATAAACCTAAAAGATAAAATAAAAATAAGACTCAACTTAAAAATAAACCTAAACCCTAACCTAAACTTAAAAAAATAAACTTAAATAAAAACCCTAAACTAAAAATAAATAAACTAAATTAAATAAAAAAATAAACCTAAATAAAAATATAAAATAACATAAACTAAAATAAATAAAAAATATACTAAATAAACTAAATGAACCTAAACATACTAGTTTACTTAATTTAAAAAAAAAGGTAAACCCAAAATCCTAAATCCTAAACCATAAACCCTAAACATACAACACTAAACTTACAACCCTAAACCCTAAACCCTAAACTCTAACAAACCCTAAACCCTAAACCTTAAACCCTAATCCCTAATCCCTAAACCCTAAATCCTAAATCCTAACCCTAAACCCTATACCCTAAGCCCTAAAACCCTAAACCCTAAACCCTAAACCCCGGTTGAGCTGATTTTTAGAAAGGTGATCTTAAGGAAGTCATGGAAGAGGTTGCGAAATACAAAGTTGGTGCTCCTGCCCATGTTGATCTTCTTGCACTTATTGATGTTGTGGTTCCTCCAGGCAACACTGGTCTGGATCCTTCACAAACTTCTTTCTTCTTGGTTCTCAACAACCTAACTAAGATCAATAAGGGTACTATTGAAATTATCACCTCAGTTGAGATTAAAAGGTATGGGATCCTCAGAGGATGCTCTCCTCGCCAACTAGGGATTAGGCCATTCTCTATGGCCTTGTCATCCAACATGTATGATGGTTCGTTTAGTAAGGTGCTTGACCTCATCAAGATGATCTCATCGAGAAGTTTTTGGCAGGGCTTTCAATGATCACTTCTCACTCACTGGCCCTCTCTTATCCCACCCTTATTGTAATGCCCCACTTGTTCATCAACGCTTAAAAGAATGTCCTCACCATCATGATTGCCACTAATTACACTTACCTACAAGCCGAGAAGGTTAAGGAGTATTTGAAGGATCCTAGTAAATTTGATGTGGCTACTGCATTTGATGCTTCTGTTACTCTTTCTCCAGCTGCTATAGTGGAAGAAAAGAAGGAAGAGCCTGCTGAGGAATCTGATGATGATATGGGTTTTAGATTGTTCGACTAAGCTTTGTTGGCCTTCTATAAAATAAAATTTTATTGTCTCTCAGACTTAAATCATTTTGTGAAATACTATTTTTATGAATTTTTGAATTGTAATTTATTTTATCCTAATTTATTAGTTGTTAAAGGATAATTTCTTATTTGAATTAGTAATTTCTTATTTGTTATGGAATCATTTGAGTTAAAAAATCCTGAACTCTAAACCCTAAACCCTAAACCCTATACCTTAACCCTAAACCCTAAACCCTAAACCCTAAACCCCAAACCCTAAACCTAAACCTAAAGTAACTAAATAAATTAAAAAACTAAACTAAACGTAAGCAAAAACCCTCATAATGTGCAAAACCTTGACGGTAGGAACATCACCATCAACCAGGCTCATTCTAGATCTAGTGGTGGAGGTGAAGGCAGAGATGGCGGTTATCATAGTGGTGGTGGCGAATCTGAAGGTGTTGGTGGACATGGAGGTGTTGGTCAGAGTAATGGTGGTTATGGAGGCAGGAGAAGCGATGAAGGTTACAACCACGGTGGCGGCGAAGGGAGAGATCGGGGAAATGATGGTGGATCCTGCTACTCAAGAACCCGGGTGGTTCTGATGGGAATTGTAAAAATTGAAGAACAACTGATCTGATCTGCTCCTTATGAACCCTAAACCTAAAACCCTAATCCTAAACCCTAAACCATAAAAGCATAAACCCTAAAACCCTAAACCCTAAACCCTAAACCTACAACCCTAAACCCTAAACCTAAAACCCTAAACCTAAAAAATCCTAAACTAACCCTAAACCCTAAATGCTAAACTAAATCTAAACCCTAAACCCTAAACTAACCCTGAACCGTAAACCCTAAACCCAAAACCCTAAATGCTAATCCTTAATCACTAAACCCTAAAACCATAAATCCTAAACCATAAACTAACCCTAAACCCTAACCCCTAAACCCTAAACCGTCAAAAACCCTAAACCTTAAACCCTAAACCCTTAAAGCTTAAACCCTTATACCCTAAACCCTAAACCCTAAACCCTAACCTTAAACCCTAAACCCTAAACCTAAACCTATATTAATTAAATAAATTAAAAAATAAACTTAAACCCTAAAACCTAATAAACCTAAACATAAATCTAAACCCTAAGAATGGGCAGAACCTTGACGATAGGAACATTATCCAAGGCTTAGTTTAGATGTAGTCAAGTGGAGGAGAGTTATCTCAATGGTGGTGGGGGATCTGGAGGTCCTAGTGGATATGGAGGTGGTGGCCAGAGTAGTGGTGGTTATTGAGGTGGGAGGAGTGATAAAGGTTACAGCCGTGGTGGTGGCGGAGGGAGAGATCGGGGATATGATGGTGGATCCTGCAACTCTAATGGTCGGGATAGTCTGAAGGGAACTGGAGAAACTAAAGAATGACCAATCCGATCTGATGCTTATGGAATGATTTCTTTACACTAGAGACCCTTCTAGTTATTTAATGTTTTCAATTTGCTCTATGCATGCTAATTTTTTATCTCTGTCGTCGCTTATGTATTAGAAAACTTGGTGTGCTACTTGGTTGATGAATTTGAAAAGAAGCAATGTTGAATATGAATTTATTCTCGGTTTAAAAAAACCTAAACCTTAAACCTAAAACTAAATGAAAACATGCACACTAAACCTAAAACCTAAACCCGAAATCATAAATGCTAAACCCTAAAAACCCTAAACCCTAAACCCTAAAACCTAAATCCTAAACTCTAAACCCTGAACCCTAAAATTAACCCTAAACCCTGAACCCTAAACTTGCAACCCTAAACCTACAACCCAAAACTCTAAACCCTAAACCCTAATCTCAAACCTAAACTAAAACCTAACCCTAAACCTAAACCCTAAATCTAAATCTTAAACCCTAAAACTAAAACTAAACTTAAACTATAAACCCTAAACTTAAAAAAATCAAAGTTTAAACCCTATACTTATACCTTAAACTTAAATTTAAACTAAACTAAAACTTAAAGTAAATTTAAAAAAACTTAAAACTAAACTAAACTAAAATAAACTAAATTATAAAACTAAGAAAATAAAATAATTTAAACCTAAATTAACTTAAACTTAAAAAACTAAAAAAAAATTTAAACCTAACTATAAATACTAAAACTAAACCCTAAAAGAAAACTAAATGATTTTAAACCTAAAAGCTAAAAAAAAGCCTAATAAACCCTCAAACCTAAACCTAAATAAATAAAACCTAAAATAAAATAAATAAGAAAACCTTAACCTAAATAAAATAAATTATATTAAATTAAATTCAAACCTAAACTAAAACCTAAACCTAAACCTAAACCTAAAATAAAATAAAAAAATAAAAATACACTAACATAAAATAATTAAAAACCTAAACTAAACTAAAAAATAAAATAAACCTAAGAATGAAAAACCTAAATAAAATAAAAACTAAATGTAAAATAAAACTAAAATAAACTTAAAATAAAAAAAATAAAAAAATAAAAACCTAAACCTAAAACATAAACCTAAAAATAAAAATAAACAAAACCTAAATCGTATACTAAAAATAAAAACTTAACCTATAAAATAATATAAAATGAACAAAATAAAATAAACCTAAACCTAAACTAAAATAAACTAAACTAAAATAAATAAAACCTAAACCTAAACCTAAAATAAACTAAACCTAAACCCTAAACTTAATAAAATAAAATAAATTAAAAATAATCCTAAACCTAAAATAAAAACTTAAAACCTAAACCAATAACCTAAACCCTAAAAAGCTAAAAACCTAAACCTAAATTAAATAAAACCTAAAAATAAAATAAATAAGAAAACCTAAACCAAAAATAAAATAATAAAATAAAATAAAAAAATTAAAACTAAAACCTAAAACTAAATAAACCTAAAAAAAGAAATAAAATAAAAAATAAAAACTAAACTAAAATAAAATAAATAAAACCTAAACTAAATTAAAAATGAAAACCTAAATAAAATAAAACTAAACCAAAAATAAAAATAAAATAAACCTAAAATAAAAAAAAATATAAATTAAATAAGAACCTAACCCTAAACTAAAAATATAACCTAAACCTAAAATAAAAATAAAATAAACCTTAACCTAAACTAAAATAAACTAAACTATAATAAATTAAACCTAAACCTAAACCTAAACGTAAAATGAACCAGACCTAAACCTAAACCTAAGCTAAATAAAATATAATAAACAAAAATAAACCTAAACCTAAACTAAAAAAGAATACTTAAAAATAAACCTAAAATAATAACCTAAAACCCAATCCTAAAAAAATAAAACCTAAACCTAAAAATAAAATAAAATAAAACTAAACTAAAAAAATAAACCTAAACTTAAACCTAAACCTCAAAAAAAGTAACTAAAATAAATAAACCTAAAATAAATAAACTAAACTAAATAAAAATAAAAATAAAGCTAAATAAAAATTAGAAATAAAATAAACTAAAATAAATAAAAAATATACTAAAAAACCTAAACCTACCAGTTTATGTAATAAAAAAATAAAAACAAATATAAACCTAAACTAAACTAAACCCTAAACCCTAAAAACCTAAAAACCTAAACCTAAACTAAACAAAACCTAAAAATATAATAAATAAAAAAACCAAAACGTAAAAAAAAACCTAAACCTAAAATGAAATAAAATATAAACTTAAAACTACACTAAAATAAAATAAATAAAAACCTAAACTAAACGAAAATACAATAAACCTAAAAAATAAAACCTAAATAAAATAAAAAAACTTAACATAAATTAAAACAAAATAAACCTAAAATTAAATTCAATTAAAACTAATTAAAAGCTAAACATAAAATAAATCTAAAAATAAATAAAAAAATAAAACTTAAACCATAAACTAAAAAACTAAACCTAAAAAATACATGAAATAAAATAAACCTAAACCTAAACTAAAATAAATAAAACCTAAACCTAAACTAAAATAAAAACCTAAACCTAAAATAATTCAAATAAAATAAACTAAAATAAACTTAAAAAAAACTATAAAATAAAAAACCTAAAATAAACCCTAAAATAAAAAAAAAACCTAAAACCTAAACTCTAAAAAAAAAAATAAATAAAATAAAATAATAAAAATAAACCAAAATAAATAAAATAAAAAAACCAAAACCTAAACCTAAACCTAAAATAAAAAAAATAAAAATAAAAATAAAATAAAAATAAAATAAATAAAAAACTAAAAAACAAATAAATAAACCTAAAATAAATAAAAATAAACCTAAACCTAAACTAAAAAAACTAAAATAAAATAAAAAATAAACCTAAACTAAAATAAAATAAATTAAAATAAATAAAACCTAAACCTAAACCTAAAATAAACTAAACCTAAACCTAAATCTAAACTAAATAAAATAAAATAAAAAATAACCTAAACTAAAAAATAAACCTAAAAAATAACCAAAAATAAAATAAACCTAAAAATATAAAATAAAACATAAACTAAAAAAATAAATAAAATTAAAACTAAACTAAAATAATAAATTAAAACCTAAAAAAATAAAATAAAATAAAAAATAAATAAAATAAATAAATAAAAACTTTAAAAAATAAAAATAAACATAAAAATAAAAATAAATAAATATATAAACTAAATAAATAAACTAAACTAAACTAAAATCTAAATAAATTAACATAAAAACAAAACCTAAACCTTAAACCTAAAATAAACTAAATTAAATTTAAATAAACCCTAAACCCAAACCTACTAAAACTAAATAAAAATTAAAATAAAATTTAAATAAAATTTAAAACCTAAACCTAAATCCAATGATTGGGCCAAACTTTGACAGCAAGAACATCACCATCAACTAGGCTCAGTCAAGATCTGGTGGTGGAGGTAAAGGAAGAGATGCTGGTTATCGTAGTGGTGGTAGGGGATCTGGAGGTGCTGGTGGATATGGAGGTGGTGGTCGATGCAGTGGTGGTTATGGAGGTGGGAGGATCGGCGGAGGTTAGAAGCATGGTGGTGGAGAAGGGAGATATCGGGGATATGACGGTGGATACCGCTACTCGAGAGGTCACGGTGGCTCTGATGGGAACTGGAAAAATAGAAGAATGGTCAATCTGATCTAGTGCTAATGGAACTGTCTTTATAGTAGAGATGATTATAGTTATCTAGGGTTTTTGATTTGCTCTATGCTTGCTCATTTTTTGTCTATGTCTTCTCTTGTGTTTTAGAAAACTTGGTGTGTTACTTGGTTGCTGAAATAAAAAAAAGAAGAAATGTTGAATATAAATTTGTTCTCTGTTAAAAAAAAAACCATACACCCTAAACCTTAAACTAAAACCTGAACCCTAGACCTAAAATCTAAACCCTAAACCCTAAACCCTGAAACACCCAAACTTAAACCTTAAACCTTAAAACCTAAACCCAAAACCCTAAACCCTAAACCCTAAACCCTAAAACCCTAAACCCTAAACCCTAAAACCTAAACCTTAAACCCTAAACCCTAAACCCAAAACCCTAAACCCTAAACTCTAAACCCTTAACTAACCCTAAACTTTGAAAAGCTAAAACCTTAAACCTTAACTAAATAAAACTTAAAAATAAAATAATTAAAAAGACCTAAACCAAAATTAATAAAAATAAAATGAAATAAAAACCAAAACCTAATCCTAAACAGAAAAAGTAAATAAAATAAAAAAATATAAACTAAACTAAAATAAAATAAATAAAAACCTAAACTAAACTAAAAAAATAAAAAAAACCTATATAAAATAAAAAGTAAACCTAAAATAAAAATAAAATAAACCTAAAATAAAATAAAATAAAATAAAAATAAAAATAAAACTAATCTAAATAATAAACTTACACCAAAACTTAAGAAATAAACTAAAATAAATAGACTAAACTAAATAAAAATAAATTTAAACCAAATAAAAATAGAAAAAATAAACTAAAATAAATAAAAAATGAACTAAATAAACCAAAACCCAAGAGTTTACTTAATTAAAATAAATAAAACCCTAGAACAAAAACCCCTTAACCCTAAACACTAAACCCTGAACCCTCGACGCTAAACTTACAAACCTAAATCCTAAACCCTAAACCCTAAACCCTAAACCTTAAACCCTAAACCCTAAACCCTAAACCACTAACTAACCCTAAACCCAAAGCTAACCCTAAACCTTGAACCCTAAACCTTAAACTCTAAACCCAAAAACCCTAAACCCAAAAACCTAAACACAAAACTCTAAACACTAAACCCTAAACCCTAACCCTAAACCTTAAAACCCTAAAGCCTAAACCATAAACCCTAAACCCTAAAAAGCTAAAAACTTGAACCTAAACTAAATAAAACCTTAAAATAAAATAAATAAATAAACCTAAACCTAAATAAAATAGAAGCAAAATAAAATAAGAACCTAAACTAAAACTGAAACCTAAACTTAAAAAAAACTAAAATAAAATAAAGAAAAACCTAAACTAAACTACAAATTAAAATAAACCTAAGAATATAATAACTTAATAAAATAAAAACTAAATGTAAAATAAAAATAAAATAAACCTAAAATAAAATAAAATAAAGTAAAATAAAATAAATAAAACCTAAACCTAGAAAATAAACTTAAAAATAAAACCTAAAAATAAATAATAGAAAACCTAAACCTAAAATAAACCTGAACCTAGACTAAAATAAACTAAACTAAAATAAATAAAATGTAAATCTAAACTTAAAATAAACTAAACCTAAACCTAAATCTAAATCTAAACTTCATAAAGTAAAATAAACTAAAAATACAGCTAAACCTAAATTAAAACATAAAACCTAAAAATAAACCTAAAATAAAAACCTAAAACCTAAACCTAAAAAATAAAATAAAACCTAAACCAAACCTAAAAAAATAATCTAAAATAAACCCAACTAAGAAATAAACCTAAACCTAAACCTAAAAAATAAACAAAAATAAAAAAAATAAACTAAAATAAAAAAAACCTAAAGTAAATAAACTAAACTAATTAAAAATAAAAAATAATCCTAAATAAAAATAAAAATTAAAATAAACTAAAATAAATAAAAATAATAAACTAAATAAAATGAACCTAGAGGTATAATTAATTTTTTTCTTTAAAAAAAACCCTAAACCCTAAACCTACAACACTAAACCTACAACCCTAATCCCTAAACACTAAACCCTAAAACCTAAGCCCCAAACCCTAATCCCTAAACCCTAACCCTAAACCCTAAACCCCAAAAACATAAACCCTAAAACCCTAAAACCCTAAAACCCTAAACCCTAAAACCCTAAACCCTAAACCCTAAACCCTAAACCCTAAACCCTAAACCCTAAACCCTAAACCTTAAAAACTAAACACTAAACCCTAACCCTAAACTCTAAACCCTAAACCCCAAAACCTAAACTTAACCCCAAAGTGACTAAATAAATCAAAAAATAAACCTAAACCCTAAAACATAATAAACTTAAACCCTAAGAATGGGCAGAACCTTGACAGCAGGAACATCACTCTCAACCAGGCTCAGTCTTGATCTAACAGTGGACGCGAAGGCGAAGGCGGTGATTATCACAGTGGTAGTGGGGTATCTGGAGGTGCAGGTGGATATGGAGGTGGTGGTGGTCGAAGTAGTGGGTGGAGGCGGAGGAGAGCGAAGGTTACTGGGCATGGGTGAGATCGGATATGATGGTGGATCCCACTACTCGAGAGGTCGAGGTGGTTCTGATGGAAACTAGAGAAATAGAAGAACAACTAATCTGATATATTGCATATGGAACTATGTCTTTAGTTTTGCTCTATGCGTGCTCATTTTTAATTTATGTCATTGATTGTGTCTTACAAAACTTGATGTGTTACTTGGTTGATGAAATCAAAATGAAGAAATGTTGAATCTGAATTTATTCTATATTAAAATAAAAAAACCAAAAATCCTAAACCCTAAACTGAAACATGAAGCCTAGACCTAAACCCTAAACCCTAAACCCTAAAAACCCTAAATCCTAAATCTTAAACCCTAAACCTTAAACCCTAAACCCTAAACCCTCAACCTTAAAACTTAAGCCATAAACCCTAAACCCTAAACCCTAAACCTTAAACCCCAAACCCTAAACCTTATACCCTCAACTAACCCTAAACCCAAGATCCTAAACCTTAAAAAGCTTTAAATATAATCCTAAACTAAATGAAACCTAAAAAATAAATTAAAAAAAAACTAAACCAAAGTAAATAAAAAATAAAATAAAATAAATAGTTAAACTAAAACCTAAACCTAAACCTAAATAATAAAAACTAAACTAAAATAAAATAAAATAAAACTAAACTAAAAATAAACATAAACCTAAAAAATAAACTAAAATAAAAAACCTAAACTAAGATAAATAAACCTAAAATAAATAAACTAAACTAAATAAGAATAAAAAATAAACCTAAATAAAAAGGAAACAAAATAAAATAAACTAAAATAAATAAAAAATAAACTTAATAAACTTAAACTTAAACTTATCGGTTTACTTAATTTCTTTTTTGAAAGAAAATCCTAAACCATAAACCCTAAACCTTAAACCCTAAACCTTAAATCCTAAACCCAAAACCCAAAACCTTAAGCCCTAAAACTAATCCTAAACCCTAAACCCTAAACCTAAACCTTAAACCTACAACCCTAAACTCTAAACACTAAACCCTAGACCCTAAACCCTAAAATACCTTAAACCCTAAACCCTAAATAAACCCTAAACCCTAAACCTTAAACCCTAACCTTAACCCTATACTCTAAACCCTAAATCCCTAAACCCTAAAACCTAAACCCTAAACCCTAAACTAACTCTAAACCCTAAACCCTCAAAACCCTAAACACTAAACCCTAAATCCTAAGCTCTAAACCCTAACCATAACCCTAAACCCTAAAACCCTAAACCCTAAAACTATAAACTCTAAAACCCTAAAACCATAAACCATAAACCCTAAACCCTAAACCCTAAATCCTAAAACCTAAAAACTTAAACCTAAGCTAAATAAAACCTAAAAAAAATAAATAAAAAAACCTAAACCTAAATAAAATAAAATAAAAAATAAATTTAAATAAAAATATATTAAATATGAACCTAAACTAAACTAAAAAAATATAATAAACCAAAGAATAAAAAACATAAATAC
Source organism: Cymbidium sinense (assembly GCA_021442155.1). Lineage (NCBI taxonomy): Eukaryota > Viridiplantae > Streptophyta > Magnoliopsida > Asparagales > Orchidaceae > Cymbidium > Cymbidium sinense. The sequence continues at coordinate 38,870,832 of CM038214.1, read as the reverse complement.
AATAAATACTAAAAATAAAATAAACCTAAAATCAAATAAAATAAAAACTAAATAAAAAATAAACCTAAAATTAAAAATATAATAAAAACTAACCCTTAACTAAAAAACCAAAACTTAAAATAATAATAAAATAAAAAAAATAAAATAAACTTAAACCTAAACTAAAATAAACTAAACTAAAATAAAGAAAACTTATTCCTATACCAAAACCTAAATAAAATAAAATAAAATAAATTAAAAATAAAACTAAACCTTAACTAATAGATAAACCCTAAAACCTAAACCTAAAAAAATCAAATAAAAATGTAAACCTAAACTTAAAAATAAAAAATAAAACCTAAAACTAAAAAATAAAATTAAAATAAAACTTAACTAAAAAAGAAACCTAAACTAAAACTAAACTAAAATATAAAACCTAAATTAAAATAAATAAACCTAAAATAAATAAACTAAACTAAATAAAAATTAAATATAAACTTAAATAAAAATAAAAAGTAAAATAAACTGAAATAAATAAAAAATAAACTAAATAAACCAACACTTGCGGGTTTACTTAATTTTTTTTAAAACCCTAAACCCTAAACCTACAACCCTAAACACTAAAACCTAAAACCCTAAACTCTAAAACCTAAACCCTAAACCCTAAACCCTATATCCTAAACCAAAAACCTTAAACCCTAAACCCTAAAACCTTAAACCCTAAACCCTAAACCCTAAACCCTAAACCCTAAACTCTAAACCCTACAACCCTAAAGCCTAAATTGTAAGCTAACCTAAACCCTAAGAATGGCCAAAACCTTGACGACATGAAAATCACCATCAAATAGGCTCAGTCTCGATCTGGCAATGGAGGCGAATGTAGAGGTGACGATTATCACAGTGGTAGTGGGGGATCTGGAAGTGTTGGAGGATATCGAGGTGGTGGTTAGAGCAATGGTGGTTATGGAGGTGGGCAGAGTGATGAAGGTTACAGCCATGGAGGGAGAGATTGTAGAAATGATAGTGGATCCTATTACTTGAGAGGCAGGGGTCATTCTAATGGGAACTAGAGAAACTAAAGAATGGTCGATCTAATATGCTGCTTATGGAACTGTGTCTTTATAGTAGAGACAGCTCAACTTATCTAGGGTTTTTGGTTTGCTCTAAGGGTGATCAAATTTGATCTCTATCGTTGCTTGTGTCATAGAAAACATGAGATGCTACCTGGTTGATCAAATCAAAATGAAGAAATGTTGAATTATAATTTATTCTCTATTAAAAAAACCTTAAACCCTAAACCCAAAATTCTAAACTCAAACTTAAACCCTAAACCCTAAACCCTAAACCCTAAACCTAAAACCCTAAACCTTAAACCCTAAACCATAAACCCTAAACCCTAAACCTTAAACCTTAAAACCCTAAACCCTAAACCCTTAACCTTAAACCCTTAACTTTAAACACCTAAACCTTAAACCCTAAAACCTACAACCGTAAATGTAAACCCTGAACCCCAAACCCTAAACCAAAACCATAAACACTAAACTAACCCTAAACTAACCCTAAACCCTAACCCAAAAACCCTAAACCCTAAACCTTGAATAAAGATGTCATTAGGAGTAGATCGAAAGAATGACCTATTGCTAACATAATTATGGTAGCTAAAATGTTATCAAGAGACTTTCTCTTGACTATTAGAGATTTGAATACCGTAAACCCTAACAATAAATCATATTATAATACCATATATTATAGTATAATGTTGCATCATATATTTGAGCATGTACTAATATATTTTTGGATGTTATAAGATGTTTTGAAATGTTCTAGTATATTATGGTATTATGCCCTATAGTCTATATTAATTTAAATCATAAAAATTTTGATTTAATAAATTAGATGATGAAATTTATTAAATTTGAAGTGGGAATTAGGCTGTAGTACCAAAGGTGTGCTATGCCACTTGAAGTCTAAAAAGTAAGATTTTATGTTCAAAATAAATATTATATGTTGTAGCATAGTATAACATCATATATCATAATATATTATTCTACATAATTTAAATTCTTGTAGTATTTTATAATCATGCAATTGAGCCTACACTAGAATTATTTATAAAATGTTGATTTATACTTTAAAATGGTGGAGTTTAGCGAAATTCATAATAGGTAGAACATGGCATCATAATATATTATTTCAATTTAAAATATGTAAGTGATGCAACTAAAACATATAGTTTTTTATTATTTAAACTAATTTTATGATTTTTAATCCTAAAAATTCCCTTGTGATGTAATATGCAATATAATATAATATAATATGTTATAGTGTATTATAATATAGTATGCCAAAACATAGTGTAGCATCATGCATTATAACATATTATTGACTATTAGTACTTGTTGTTTAGCAAATTTTAGTTTGTTATAGTATGATGTAGTAGAGTTTGTATTGGTATAATTCATAAAAATACTAATTTATACGCTTAGATGATGGGATTTGGCCAAATTTAAGGTAAGCTTTAGGGAATATCATTGGGGGTGTGCCATGGTCTGTTTTATTAACCAAAAGAATGGAATTTTGCATCCAAAATAAATGTTCATTTTTCAACCAAATTTTATAATTTTTTGCTTAAAGTTATTCATTTTAAGCTGTAATGTAAGATAATATATTATATGAAAGCATATTAAAATATAATGTACATAACAATATAACTTCACATATATATGAATGTGGTGGTGTGTTACTAAATGTTATTGTACATTTTAGTATGTTTTACTTTTGTTATATTACATTGGGTCAAAAGTAATAAAACTGTTAATTTGAAGGTTGAGATGGAAGAATTTGGCCAAATTCATAGCACACACCAAGAAGCAACACCAAAATTATGCTATTTTGGACCATTTATAATAGAAAATAAATAATTTTACATCCAAAACAAACATTATTCATATTTTGATAAAATTTTGTTATTTGTTCCTTTTAAGTGATTTTAATGAGGTGTAATGTTAGACAATATATTATATTATAGCAAATTATAATATAACATCATATATTATAATATAATATAGTGTGTTAATTCACACTATAATATGTTTAGCATGATATTATATAATTAGTTTTAGCTTGTACCATCATAAATCATAAAATGTTGATTACAATGTTAAGATGATGTAATATGAATGAATACATTGTTAGTCTTTTGGTTGAAGTATTAATGGTTTGCATAAGAGAAGAAATAAAATTAGATGAGAGTTCCATGTCAAGGACATGGAGGGAGATCCGCTAGGGGATCACACATGCATTAGACATGACATATGAGGGGTCTATGTCGAGGGCATAGAAGAAGAAAATCTGTTGGAGATAAGGTTTGAATTTGATTTGATTATATGATTTCTAGAAAGAAGATCTGTTGGGGATAAGAATCTACATTTAACCATGAGTTAAGATCAAATCAACTTTAATTAGTTTTATTTTAATTAATGTGGAGGCACATTTGCTAGAGATATGGGCTTGAGTCAATTGAGGATCGGGTATATGAACCTTCCACTAGGGAAGTAGGATCAGGCTATCTACTGGGGATTGGGATTTGAGTTTGATTTCTTTGATTTGTTTGGGGATGTATCCACTGCAATAAGAGTTTGGTTGGATTTCGTTGACTTAGACTCTACTGGGGGAGTTGCTTTAATTTGGCTCCACTAAGGAGGTTTGTTTTGAATTTGATTTGTTTGCTTGACTTGTTTATATATGATTTGGGGATCCACTAGGGAGAAGGGTGTGATTTAACTCGCTAGGGAAATTATATCGGGTTTAATTTAATCTGAGTTAATGTATGGACCCTATCGGTGTGTGATGGAACCACTCAGAAGGGGATATATTAGCCTTGACCTACCTCAGGTTTATAAATCCAAAGGGATAGTCTACCTACTATGAGGTAGAGCTAGCTAACATAAGGGGATTCCTTTTAGTGTGTAACAGTTGTGCTAGGAAGAAGGCGTAGCAGACTTGCATCATCTAAAGTGAGGAACAACCACTGGCGTGACCTATTGGATGCACGACAAATCGAACCTGACCTAGGGCGACTACTGAGTGAATGCCATTGGGGACTTTTGTCAACTCAAAAGTAGTCAGGATTAATTTTATCTTAATTTCACATGATTTGATAGGATTTGTTTGGTTTAGTTTGATTTTGAATTGAAGGCATATCTTCTGGGGATGTGAGCTCGATCAAATTTGATAGATTTAATTTATGGACCATGTCGGTGTGCGATGGACCCACTGAGAAGAAGCTATATCAGACTTGTCCTATCTCAGATTTATAAATCCAAAGGGATAGTCTACTTGCTGTGGGGTAGGGCTAACCAACCTAAAGGGTTACCTTTCAGTGTGCAATGGCTGTGCTAAGAAGAAGGCATAGTAGACTTACATCTTCTTAAGCAAGGAACAATCATTGGGGTGACATGTTGGTAGCACAACAAATAGAACTCGACTTAGGGGAGACTACTGAGTGAATTTTGCTAGGGACTTATACAAACTCAAGAGTAATCAGGTGATTCCTATAGGGAGTTTTGTTGACACTACCCTAAAGATAGGATGTCTGCTTGGGAAAAGGTACCACTAGGGGTGTCCTCCTAATCCATAGGTGAATATATACTTTGTTTATATGTTTGCATGGACCCTATTGGTGTGTGAGGGACCACACTAAGAAGGGGCTATGTCAGCCTTGACCTATCTCAGATTTGCTAGACCAAAGGAAAATGCACATCCTCAAGACAAATTCTGCAACCAAAGAGCTGGTTACTAGGAAAGGGGAAATGTCCAATATAATCATAACCCGAGTAGTTTCTAAATGGTGTCGCAAAAGACGTGATCCAAATATTGTGCCGACAGGGGATGTGTTGCTAACGGCGTTATCCTAAGCCCTAAAAAAAAAGCCTATAAGTGTATGATGGCTAACTCAAGGAGAAAGCATAGCAGACGTAGATCTGCCATGAGTGGTGTATCCTAAGATGTGAGAACCAACCAACCTAAGGTGTACCTATCAACATGAGTGGGGTATTCATCAGCATAGTGAGAACCAACCAACATAAAGTGCCCGTCGATGTGCAATGATCAATCTGGAAAGAAAGTTGTAGGCTTACAATTTCTAAGTGAAACTGATCATTGAGATAGTCTATCATCGGTGAGACAGATGCTATCTGACCTAGAGTGACTACTAAGCGGGGAGCCCCGAGGAAGGATTTGACCCAAACTTGAAGTAGTCAGGAGTGAAGGAGTCACTAGGGGACTTATCCTAAAACTCAAATATACTCAACCCAGTTAGTGTACAAAGGCTAATCTAAGAAGAAAGCGTAGCAAACTCACATCTTCTTAAATAAAGTCAATATGAGGTAGCTTATCGGCCATGCAGTAAGACCTACCAAACTAACAAGGCACTCATCGATGTGCAATGGCCAAGTAAGGAAGGAAAGCATAGCAGACTTACATCCTCTAAAATAAGAATACCACTAGGGTGACAAACTAGCAAGGTAGCACGTCAGCTCGACCTAAAGCATCTATTGAATGAGTATTATTGGGGGCATTATCTCAACTTAGACTCCCCCTTATAATTAATAAGCTGATAAGATCATCTTTGATAGGCCTTCTCTATGGAAAAAGGGTCTTCCTAAGTGGGTTCAAACTTGCCTCCCATCTTACGACGGGCAACAATCAGTCTCCTTAGAACTAAAATAAGCTCTCCTACTTGAAAACCTCTAGGATGGACCAACTTGTTGTGAGCTTGAATCATTTTAGCTTTATACAACTTAAGGTTTTGACATGCCTGCAGGCATCTCTCATCCAAACCTTTGATCTCTTCTAACCACAACTTGGCGTTCTACTTTATTGTGATCTTGCTACCCACAACTATCCTTAGTGATGGTAGTTGGACTTCTAATGGTAGTTTACTTCCAAAACTAAATGATTGATGCCCATGATCAAATCCAAACTTAAAACCCTTTCTATGACATCTGACTTATCTTATGGGCTTAGCCAAATCTTAATCCAAATCAATCCAAATTCAATTGATTTTCTCATAATCAATTTATATCATCAATCATCTTCCTAAATATAAATCAAGTCTACATTCAAATGATCAAAACTAAATAAAACTAAATCAAATTTAATCAAAACCCTTCCTAAGCCATATGACCTATTCCATGGACTTAGCCAAATCTTAATCCAAACCAAGTCAAACTCAATTGATTTTCTCACAAATCAATCATATTTTCAATAATCTTCACAAATTTAATTGAAATATACATTTAAATCACCAAAACTAAATCAAACCAAATCAAAATCCAAACTTAATCCACATGACTCAACTCCATGGACTTAGCCAAATTCCTTCATTCCAAAACTAAATTCAATTGATTTTCTCATGAATCAATCACACCTTCAGTCTTATTCACAAATATAAATAAAATCTACAATCATCAAGCCAAACGAAAATCAACCCAAGTCAAACCCAACTTAACCCTTTTGACTTGAAATGCTCAAATGAAACAAAACCCATTTGAACCCAAGCCAATTGTAATTGAATTTATATATCAATCCTAAATCCATATATAAACTCAACTAAATCTAACTCAACCAAAAATTAAGCTAACTAAACCAGATTGGTCCACTTGATCCAAAGTGGCAAATTTAATCTATTTGAGCCAAGTTCTAATCCTACCTAAATTGGATTGAATCATGCCGATCAAAACCTCCCATTATGATTATTGTTCACCCTAGGTTGATCAATTATCACAAATTAGGTCAAACCAAGTCAACTTGGTCATTTGACCAAGTCAATCCCTTAACCCATATGAACCCAAACTAGCCAAATTGTAACCTATGCCAAATCCCTTGAAACCAAAGATTCATACCAAATCAAAATTAATATTTAAATATGACTTGACCTTCAATTGCATCAAATAAAACCCAATTGGCCCTCTTGACCCAAGTTGACCCAAATTGATCTGAAAGAACAAATTATGTCAAATCAAAATATAAACCAAATTGATTGTAACCAATTGCTCAAGTTCATTCCAAATTGATTGTGAACTTAACCAAAACCATGATTGGACCTAATTGAACACAATTAACCTACTTAGCCTAAATTGACCTAAAGGTTCAAGTTAGCCTAAATCAAAATCAAATCCAAATTTCTTAAAACCAAACCCTACAATCATCTTCAATTGGTCAATTAAACCCAAACCAACACCCAACCCAAGCAAATTTGGCCAATTTCATCAAGTTGGTCAACTTAACCCATTTAACCCAAATGAATTCAAATGAGCCAAAATCAAATCTAAGTCAAACCAAACCAATTTAACCAAAACATCTTGAATAATCATATGAACTTGGCCCAACCCTTGGTTTGACCTAATTTAACCAATTGGTGAACTTGACCCAACCTAACCTAATTTGACCTAAATGAGTCAAATTGAGCCAAACCTAACCAAATCAACTCCAATTGACTTGAAATTTGGGCTAACCCACTTTTGGCTCATTTCAAATTTGTTCAAATCAAATCCAATGCCAAGTGATCATTCTACCCTGAGCTCAAGGGCATCACATGAGACAAATCACCCATGTAAGTGGTCATTTCTATTCCTTGGCCACTTGGTACTCTCCCAATGGTCCACTTAGGCACCTAGGACACTACTCAACCTGACCCAAGGGGTTGTTGGTTCGGCCAAGACTCATTGGAGGTGAAATAACCTCACCCTCCCATTGGAGCATTTGAAACCCATAGGAAACCCAGAATTTTTTCATGGCAGCCACCTCCACACCTTCAACCAACCAAGCTGAGCAAACTCACCTCCTACCTGCCACCCATGACTCCCAGAGATGGTCAAATAACCACTAGAAGCCAAACCTAATCCCACTGTCCAATCAAGATGAAGGGGTATACACCCACTCATTTCCACTCAAACACACATAAAAATCATTCTTCAGAGCCCTAGCTACCCAAGATAAGCTGCTAGAGCCATTCTCTAAGCTCGCAAGCTCATTCCTCGATCAAAAAATGCCATTCTCGTCTGTCCCAAAATAGGACACTTCATTTTTGACCTAAATTTCCCATTTCTCCATAAAACTCAAATTAACATTGCACGCACCTTCCCTAGGCCTCATTGAGTAGGAACAAATCATCTCCCAAGCTTCCCGAGCACTGGAGGTGGGACTTAAGTCAAAGTCTTGCTCTAAATCATCGATTCATGTACTTCTGAGTGAACGTTGAGGAATTGATCCAATTGTTGCTCAGTAGGGCTTCATCTCCACTAGATGAAGCATCCTCAATCATTTGAGCCACCGATCTTAAGCTCCGATAAGGTATTCTTCCATAACTAATCCTTAGACAAAATTAGGTTGGAGCTTTTTGAAGAAAGCTTGCATCTCATGTGATCTTGACCGTTGGATCCTCTTCGATCAATATCGTGAAGGTGTGGGATCCTTTTGGAGTAGATCCTAGCTCAGGTATGCTCGGATCAAGTGAGCAATGCCAGACAGACTCCATTCTCCCTTACTTGAGTGATGTTAGATCACACATCATCCATTCTGCGCGAATGTAATGACCACCATGATTTGCTAGATCAATGATTTAATCCTATTAGTCGGGATCATAGCCATCCGATCTTAGATCGATGGCAGAAAGCGCTTTGTCATGGCCATGTAGGCCTTGAGTCGGGTAAGTTTTAAGTAGCCAATCCCACAGCGCTATGTGGAAAGTGTGTCGCATTATTACGTGATAATAGGCTTTTAATTAGGCTTAATTAATCATTTATAATGGCTAAAACTTTTGAAAATCATAAATAATCATAGAAAAATGAAAAAATGTAAATAAATACTAATTTTAATGGTATTTCATAAGAGAATTAATTAAAATTTATCTTAACTAATTTTAAATAGTAATTAAGGTTTAATTAAAAAATTAATTAGCTTAATTACTCCTTAATTACTTGAGCAATTAATCCCAAAAATTTATTGGCTAATTTAATGGGATGACCTATGCCTCCCATGACTTTCTTGGGATTTATTGCTCACTTAATTAGGAAAATTGACTAATTAAAGCTTAAATACTCTTTTAAGTTAATTAATGAATGATTAATAAATGTGATAACAAATTGGTTAATTAAGTTTATTAATCATTGTTCAACAAGAAGTGAACTAAGGAATGTGGGTTGGGCCCCTTTTCCTAAGTTCATTTCATGCTTTTAAAATGAAATTAATTAAGATTTAACTAATTAATTAAATCACTTAATCAAATTGAAATCATAATCACATTAGACCTTAATTAATTAAATCATGGGGGTAGATCTTTATGTGATTTATAACCTAAAAGAGTTTAATGAAATTATGGTTAGTCCACATGTTTGGGAAAACCATAAGAGTAATTAATTAAGTCGCTCAATCTAATTAACTATTAATCATGAGCCAACTGCATTAGGCCCCTATTATTTCCTAGGATCATTACAAGTTTAATTTCCAAGCATATCATGTTGGCTCATACTTAGTTAATTACTTTAAGGTGACATAGGTAAGGGTAATTAATTCATCTAATTAAGGGTTAAACTTAATTAACCCATAAAATCAACTTAATTACATTTCCTTAAATTAAATGAAATAACTATTATGGGATGGGTTTATAACAGAAAGTGATGATTTCTCTTCTCCTCTTTAAATCAAATCAAATCCAAAACTTAATTAATAAATAATCTTTGGTTTGCTTTAAATAATCTTATTAGATTTGATCATCCTTAACCCTAAAACAAATCCTAAAATAAACCCTAACCCTAAACCCTAAACCCTAAAACATACAACCTTAAACCATAAACCCTAAACCCTAAACCTTAAACCCTAAAAACCTAAAAACCTAAAAACCTAAACCTAAATTAAATAAGATGTAAAAATAAAATAAATAAAAAAACCTAAACATTAATTAAATAAATAAATAAAATAGAATAAAAAATTAAACTAAAACCTAAGCCTAAACCTAAACCTAAACCTAAACCTAAACTTAGAAATAAAATAAAATAAAAAAGTAAAAACTAAACAAAAATAAATTAAATAAAAACCTAAACTAAACTAACAAAGAAAATAAACATAAAAATAAAAAACCTAAATAAAATAAAAACTAAATGTAAAATAAAAAAAACCTAAAATAAAAAAAAAATTTAATAAAAAACTAAACCTTAAAAATAAAGCTAAAACACCTATAAATAAATAAAAAATAAAACCTAAACCCTATACTAAAAAAAACCTAAACCTAAAATAAACAAATAAAAAAAACCTAAACCTAAACTAAATAATAATACCTAAAAATAAACTTAAAATAAAGCCTAAAACCTAAACTTAAAAAAATAAAATAAAAACCTACACCAAAACTTAAAAATAAAAAAGTAAAACCAAAACATAAAAGTAAAATAAAAGTAAAACTAAACTAAGAAATAAACATAAACTTAAACCTAAAAAGAAACTAAAATAAAAAGCCTAAACTAAAATAAATAACTTAAAATAAATAAACTAAACTAACTAAAATAAAAAATAAACATAAATTAAATATAGAATAAAATAAACTAAAATAAATAAAAAATAAACTAAATAAACTTAAACATATTAGTTTACTAATTAAAAAACATACCTAAAACACTAAACCCTAAACCCTAAACTCCAAATCATAAACCCTAAACCCTAAACCCTAAAGCATAAACTCGAAAACTAACCCTAAACCCTAAACCCTAAACCATAAACTCTAAAACTAATCCTAAACCTAAACTACAACCCTAAACCCTAAAAAACCCTAAACCCTAACCTGAAAGCCTTAAACCCTAAACCCTAAACCCTAACCTTAACCCTAAACCCGAAACCCTAAACCCTAAATCCTAAAGCATAAACCCTAAACTATAAACTAACCCTAAACACTAAACTTAAACCCTAAACACTAAAGCCTACACCCTAAACCCTAAAACCCTAAATCCTAAACTAATCCTAAACTGTAAGCTAACCCTAAACCTTAAACCCTAAAATCTAAAAACCCAAAACTCTAAAGATTAACAACTAAATCATAAATGCTAAACCCTAAATCCTAAACCCTAATAATAAGCCTAAACCCTAAAACCCTAAATCCTAAAACTCTAAACCCTCAACCCTAAACCTTAAAAACATAAAAACCTAAACCTAAACTAAATAAAACTTAAAAATAAGATAATTAAAAAACCTAAACCTAAATAAACAATAAAATGAAATAAAGTAAAAGCCTAAACCTAAACCTTAAAATGAAAGAAAATAAAAATGTAAAAATAAAATAAAATAAATAAAAACCTAAACTAAACTAAAAATTAAGATAAACTTTTGAATAAAAAACCTAAATAAAATAAAAACTAAATGTAAAATAAAAATAAAATAAACCTAAAATAATATAGAAAAGAACTAAATAAAAATCTAAACTTAGACAAGAACCTAGAAATAATTAAAAAATAAAATCTAAACCATAAACTAAAAAAATCCCAAAACTAAAATAAATATAAAATAAACAAAATAAAATAAACCTAAACCTAAACTAAAATAAACTAAACTAAAATAAATAAAACCTAAACCAAAACCTAAATTAAATAAAATAAAATAAACTAAAAATTAACCTAAACCTAAACTAAAAATTAAAACTTTAAAATAAACCTATAATAAAAACCTAAAACCTAAACCTTTAAAAAATAAAATAAAAATCAAAACATAAACCTAAAAAGAAATAATAAAATATAAACTAAAAAATAAATAAAAATAAAACTCAACTAAAAAAATAAACCTAAACCTAAAAAATATACTAAAATAAAAAATCTAAAATAAATAAACTAAACTGAATAAAAATAAAAAGTAAACCTAAATATAAATTAAAAATAAAGTAAACTAACATAAAAAAACATAATATACTACATAAACCTAAACCTAATGATTTACTTAATTTTAAAAAAACCTTAAACCCTAAATCCTAAACCCTAAACCCTAAACCCTAAACCCAAAACCCTAAGCCTACAACCTAAACCCTAAACCCTAAACCCTAAACCCCAAATGCTAAACGTAAACCTCAAGTAACAAAATAAATTAAAAAATAAGCCTTAAACTTAAAACCTAATAAACATAAACCTAAACCTAAACCCTAAGAATGGGTAGAACCTTAATGGTAAGAACATCACCATCAACCAGCCTCAGTCTAGATCTAGCGATGGAGGTGAAGGCGGAGGCGGTGATTACCGTAGTGGTGGTGGGGGATCTGGAGGTGTTAGTAGATATGGAGGTGGTGGTCAGAGCAATGGTGATTATGGAGGCGGGAGGAGCAATGGAGGTTATAACCGTGGTGGTGGCAGAGGGAGAGATTGGGGTTATGATGGTGGATCTCTCTACTTGAGATGTTGGGTTGGTTATGAGCAGAACTGGAGAAACAGAAGAATGGTCGATCTGATCTACTACTTATGGAACTATGTCTTTACATTAAAGACTATTCTAATTATTTAGGGTTTTTTTGCTATATGCATGCTCATTTTTGATCCATGTCGTCACTTTTGTCTTAGAAAACATGGTGGGTTACTTAGTTGATGAAATCAAAAAAAATTAATGTCGAATATAAATTCGTTCTCTATTAAAAAAACCCTAAGCCCAAAACCCTATAAACTCTAAACCCTAAACAATAAACCCTAACCCTAAAACCTAAACTCAAAATCCTAAACCCAAAACCCCAAACCCTAAACACTAAACCTTAAACCCTAAACCCTAAACCCTAAACCTCAAACCCTAAACCCTAAATGCTAAAAGCTAAAAATCTAAACCTAAAGTAAATAAAACCTAAAAATAAAATTAATAAAAAAACAATTTTCTTTTATTGAGAACTCTATAAGCTCTACTAGAAAGAGAGTATCCTAAGAAAATACCATCATCTGATTTGTAATCAAACTTACTTAAATGCTCTTTTCCATTATTCAAAATAAAACATTTACATCTAAATACATGAAAGTGTTCAATCATAGGGTTCTTTCCAAAAAAATAATTCATAGGGTGTCTTCTTCAAAATTGGTCTAAAATAGATCCTATTCATCACATAACATGCAATATTTATTGCTCCCGCCCAATAAATATTTTTTCAATTTATACTCATCAAGCATAGATCTACTTAATTCAATTAATATTCTACTTTTTCTCTCTACTACTCCATTTTGTTGGGGAGTTCTAGGTGCAAAAAAATTATGTCTAATCCCATGTTCATCTCAATAATTCTCAAATAATTTATTTTCAAATTTGCCACCATGATTAGTTTGAACCTTATTAATGAAAATGCCTTGTTCTCTCTGAATATATTTAGAAAACTTTATAAACTCAACAAATGCATCATCCTTGCAAGTTACAGATAAAACCCAAGTTTATCTAGAGAAATCATCAATAATCACAAAACCATAATTTTTTCCACCTAAGCTAGTGGTGCTAATTGGACCAAATAAATCCATGTGCAACAATTCTAGAGGTCTAGAAGTAGAAACAATATTTTTTACATGTAAATGAGCTTCTAGAATGATTTCCATGAATACATGCATCACAAACATAGTTTGAATGAAAATTTAATTTAGGCAATCCAACTACTAAATCAAGTTTATCAATTTTATTGAGTGTGTGCATGTTAATATGGCATAGTCTCCTTTGCCATACCCATATATCATCATGAGTGCTTTTAAAACAAAGTAAATTCAAATTCACATAATGAAAGCTATATAAATCAATGACATAAATATTTTTATGTCTTTGTCCTACTAACAAAACATTTTCAATATTTTTTATAATACAATATGATGCATGAAATACATTCAAACCTTTATCACATAATTGACTAATAGAAATTAAATTATGTTTTAATCCTTCTAATAGAAAAAAATTATCTAAAGTGATAGAATTCTTACAAATATAACCAATGACAATGATCTTTCCATTTACATTATCTCCATATGTAACAAATCCTCCATCACTTGATTCTAAAGTTGTGAATTTATCTTTATCTCCCGTCATATGTCTTGAACATCTACTGTCCAAGTACCACAGGCCTTCTTTGATTTTTCTTTGAAGGCATTCCAACAAAAGAAAATCACATGTTAACTTTTGGAACCCAAACATGTTTGGGTCCACATTCTAAATTTGAAGAAAGATATCTTGCATGTGGGTGTGTTTTGTACCTTTTGATACATAAGATGATTGCTTAGTATTTTCTAATTTATGTGCATAGCAATCAAATGAAATATGCCCTTTTCTATCATAATAGTTGCACCAAACATTAGTGTTTGCATATGGCTTAGCACAATAATTATAATATATATGAGTGGGATGTGTATGATGCAAATAATTTTTATTAAATGTTTTACTTGATGAAGCATTATAATGAACTTGTGATTTCAAACATAACTCTAATCTTTCTTTTAATAATATGTTCTCTCTTTCAAGTTTACATACAAGGAATCAATATTTTTTACTTTTTAAATTGTCATATACATTTTTTAAATCACAAAAATGTATATCTAAATTTTTATGTTCTTTTTCTAAGGTTTTGTATTTTTTTAAGTTTTTATATTAAATAACTAAATTATTAAAACCGTTATCTAATTCATCATAAGATATATCATTACATACCTCTTGAGAATCTAAGTAAGATTCTCCATTTGCCATAAGACATATGTTGACCTCTTCATCGAATGAGCAAGTACTTGATTCATTTGAATCTGGATTGGCCCATAAAGCCTTCTTCTTCTTCTTATTGTACTTTTTCCTCCTTCATATTTTTTCTTCTATCCAATCAACCTCTTTCTTCTTTGATTCAGCAAGTTTTAGACAATCACCTCTTATGTGTCTTGGCTTTTTATAATGGTTGCAAATGATCCCTTCACCTGCAAGAAATTTCTTAGTTTGAAATTTATACTTTTTAGATTTTTTATACCTTTGATTCTTCTTCCTTAGCAAGTTCCCAAGCCTTTTGGATAGAATGACCACCTCATCACTATCACCATCCAAGCTTAAGGTGTTATGTTCATCACTATCATCAAATTGTAATGTAATGGATTTCCTTTCTCCTTCTCTCTTTTGGATGAGTTATCCATCTTATCCCTTTGAGAAATAACCTATTCATGTGCTAGCAAAGAACCCAAAAGTTGTTCAAGTGGATAAGTAGATAAATCCTTAGCTTCACTAACAGCTATTACTTTAGCTTTCCATTCTTTTGGGAGACATCTAAGAATCTTATAGACTAAGTCTTGATTCCTAAATATTTTCCAAAAGAATGCAATGTCTTAATTATTTTCATGAATCTAGTATACATATCAGAAATAGATTCAGAAGGAGACATATGAAATAACTCATATTCATGAACAAGTCTATTAATGTGAGCATCTCTAACTTCACTAGTTCCTTCATAAGTTATATTGAGTTTATCCCATATTTCTTTTGTTGTACTTAACATAGAAATTTTCATGTAATCATTAGGTAATAAAGCACAATATAAAGTATTACAAGCCATAGCATTTAATTCATCAAGTTCTCTTCATACAATCCATTCCTCAAAAGTTTTTCTACTTTAATGTAATTTACTTCTACCGTTTGATATTGACTTGTCAACATATACCACATGCCTACATCTTGACCTCTTAAAAATGTACTAATTCTATTTTTCCACTGGGGGGGAATTGGGCGATATTAAAAATTTTAAAAGTTAAATCTTAAATTTTATGTTTTAGTAGAAAATTAATTTTTGATTTTGTAATGACAAGATACAATTCTTAATGCAACGAAAATAAAAGTACAGAAAAGTAAAGAGAGACAATAGGCACACAATTTTTACGTTGTTCGGCCAAACCACAAAACTAGCCTACGTCCACGCCTAGCCACCCTTGGCTAGGAATCCACTAAATGCAAAATAGCTCACAAATAGTACTCTCTTATAATGGGGCGAGTATAACCCCTACAACAATATGTACTCTCCTACAAAGGGGCGAGTACAACCCCAATATAAATTTTACAGCATGAAATGAAAAATACAAAATAATAAATTTTGATAAAATATCTCTATCACAAATATTCCAAGCTATCCAATTCAAAAAGTGATCTCAGAACTTATAAATGATTACTTTACAACTTAAAAATTTGGTAAGATAAAATGCTCACTTAATATTGATAAGAAATAATAAAATAAAAATCTTAAAGTGATCTTACTTAGATGTTTATGTTATTACAATTTGTAGACTAATATAAAAATTATTTCAAAATAAATTCACAATATTCTTTTGCATAATAAAATAAATTTCAACAAAGAATAATTTATTTTATTTTTACCAAAAAGATGGTTTCAATTAATGCAAATGATCACAAAATACTTAAATAAAATTAGTATATGATAGATCCAAGTAGGCTAGTAAGCTTTTAATTAAAAAGAGAGATCTAACAAGTATGAAAATAATTTCAGCACAATAAATTAATTTAAAATGCTTAAAATAAACTTCTAAAATAGATTTAAGAATAAATCATCTTTCTAATAAGACTAATGAAGAAATATTTCAAGAAACCAAAAGAAATTTGTAAGAAGATAAAAATTTCAACAAGTTGAAATAAATCCTACTCACAAGAGTTTTTCACAAAAAAAATGATTGAAGAAACTTTGATGTGAAAAACTTAGACTTTGATGTCCAAAGACTAATCCACCAAAAAGTATAAATTGGAAAGAATAAATAGATGAACAACTAAAAAGGGATTAAGATCAGGAAAACAAACTCAAGTAATTTGAGAAAGCTTGCTTAGTTGAAGATGTTGAAGCTTCCAAACCAAGGATTTGATTTTGCAATAATTGGAGAACACTTGGAAGGAAAATCTAGGAAATTTTCTCTCTTAGATTTGCTAGAAGGATTTTGAATATGAATGAGGAATGCTTTCTTGAAGAGAATGAGGGCTATTTATAAGCAAGAAGGTCATTTTGAATTATTTCAAAAAATATATTATTCTAACATCAATTTATCATATAATAATTTATTATTCAATAAAAATATAATTTATTTTAAATAAATATTAAATTTAAATAACCAAAATTCAGCTATTCACATGGGCAAGTCAAAAATAATCAAATATGGCTCTTAGTATATTCAAAGCATATAAAATGCAGTCATTATTAAAATCATCTAATGTTTGAAAGGTCATATTAAATTCAATTTTAATCAAACGTGGGTCATGTAACCTATCAAATTAAAGAAAAAAATCCAAGGAATCCGTTGGAGATAAAATCAGATATAAATTCCTTGATTATAAGATGACTTTGGCTAAAATACCACATTCCATATATTTTTGTTAATTTTGAAATATGACATTTAAATATTATGATATAATATATATATATATAATCATACATATGTTAGTTATCATATAACCTTAAAATTAAATTAAAATTTTTAATTATATATAAATTAATTACACTTAATAGCCATAATTAACTATCATTTATTATTTTGACAATTCAAATGCTATGTATGAAACATATAATTGAATGTTAATTAGATAGAGATTTATATAAATTAACCTCATTATTATTATTTAAAATAAAAATAATAATATGTTAAGTTTTGAGCAAATTGATTCATGTCAATGAACTCATATGAATTTTTAAGATAGTTATAAATGCATATAACCTAAAATATTGTATCTTGAGATTCACATTATCCATTTTGATCAATCTTTCATTCTTCTATTCTTGCAATTTCCTCAAACATATTATGAGATGTATTGGATATGTAATTAGCAATTAATATATCTAAAACACATAAAATATACATTAGAACATCCAAGCATTTGTTTGTTATCATCAAAACTGATCAAATTAAACATGAGGCTCATTAAGCCAACAGGAGGTGGCGGTTATCAGAGTGGCAGTGGGGGATCTAGAGGTGCTAGTGGATATGTAGGTGGTGGTCAGAGCAGTGGTGGTTATGGAAGCGGGAGAAGCAATAGAGGTTACATCCATTGCTGTGGTGGAGGGAGAGATCGGGGATATGATGGTGGATAACGCTACTCGAGAGGCCAGGGTAGTTTTGATTGGAACTGGAGAAATTGAAGAACGGTTGATCCAATCAGCTACTTATGGAATTGTATTTTTACAGTAGAGATGGTTCAAGTTATATAAGGTTTTTGATTTGCTCTATGCGTGCTCAGTTTTTATCTATGTCATCACGTGTGTCTTAGAAAACTTAATGTGCTACTTGGTTAATGAAATCAAAAAGAAGAAATATTGAAGCTTAATTTGTCTCTGTTAGAAAAAAAACTAAACCTAAATAAAATAAGAACCTAAACCTAAAATAAACCTAAAAATAAGAAAAAAATAAAACCTAAACCCTAAACTAAAAAAAAAACCTAAACCTAAAATAAACAAAATAAAATAAACATAAACTTAAATTAAAATAATCTAAACAAAAATAAATAAAACCTAAACCTAAACCCTAAACTAAATAAAATAAAATAAACTAAAAAAAACCTAAACTTAAACTAAAAAAAAACCTTAAAAAAAACTAAAATAAAAACCTAAAACCTAAACCTAAAAAAATAAAATAAAAACCTAAACCTAAACCTAAAAAGAAAATAAAATAAAAAATGAAAACTAAACTAAAATAAAATAAATTAAACCCTAAAATAAACTAAAAAATAAAATAAATAAAAAATATAAAACCTAAATAAAATAAAAACTAAATGTAAAATAAAAATAAACTAAACTTAAAATAAAATAAAATAAAATAATAATTAAATAAAAACCAAGACCAAAAAAATAAACCCAAAAATTAATAAAAAATATACCCTAAACTTAAAAAAAATATAAAACTAAAAGAAACAAAATAAAATAAACATAAACCTAAACTAAAATAAATTAAACTAAAATAAATAATACCCAAACGTAAACCAAAAATAAACAAAACCTAAACCCTAAACTAAATAAAATAAAACAAACTAAAAATAAGCCTAAGACTAAACTATAAAAAAAACTTAAAATAAACCTAAAATAAAAACCTAAAACCTAAACCTAGAAAAATAAATTAAAAACCTAAACCAAAACCTAAAAATAAAAAATAAAACCTAAACTTAAAAAAATAAAATTAAAATAAAACTAACAAAGAAATAAACACAATCCTAAACCTAAACCTAAAAAATAAACTAAAATAAAAATCCTAAACTAAAATAAATAAACATAAAATAAACTAAATAAAAATAAAAAATAAACCTAAAAAAACCCTAAACCT
Organism: Cymbidium sinense; assembly: GCA_021442155.1. Classification (NCBI taxonomy): domain Eukaryota; kingdom Viridiplantae; phylum Streptophyta; class Magnoliopsida; order Asparagales; family Orchidaceae; genus Cymbidium; species Cymbidium sinense. The sequence continues at coordinate 38,851,543 of CM038214.1, read as the reverse complement.
TAAAAAGAAACCCCTTAAATCCCAAACCCTAAACCTTATACCCTAAACCCTAAACTCTAAACCTACAACCATAAACATACAAACCTAAAGCTTAAACCCCAAATAACCCTAAACCCTAAACTAACCCCAAACCCTAAACCCTAAACCCTAAACCATAATCCCTAAACCTTAAACCCTAATCCCTAAACTCACCATAAACCTAAAAACTATACTAAACCACTAACTAAATAAACCTAAACCCACTAATCTACACCTAAACCCTAACCTAAACCAATTCCTAAACCTTAAACTGAAACTAAACCTAAAACTATAAACTAAACCCTAAACTTAAACTGATCCTAACTCTAAAACTAAACCTAAACCCTAAACTATACTCAACCCTAACTTAAACTAAACTATAAACCTAAACCTAAACAAACCCAGTATAAACCTAAACCCTAAATCTAAACTTAAATCTAAACCTTAAACAAAACTCTAAATGTTAAACAACCTAAACCTAAACTTACAACCCTAAACCTATAATCCCAAACTATATACCTAAACCCTAAACCCTAAACTAACCCTAAACCTTAAACTCTATGCCCTATCCCTAACCCTAAACTCTAAAAACCTAAACCTTAAACCCAAAACAAACCCTGAACCCTAAACCATAAAAACCCTAAACGCTAACCCTAAACTATAAAAAACTAAACCCTAAACCCTAGAAAAATAAAAAACCTAAACTTAAACTAAGTAAAACCTATAAAAAAATACCTGAAAAAATAAAAAAATAAAATAAAAATAAGAACCTAAACTAAAACATAAACCTAAACCCATAAATAAAATAAAATAAACTAATTGAAATAAACTAAAATAAAATATATAAAAACTTAAACAAAACTAAAAAAATAAAAGAAACATAAGAATAAGAAAGCCAAATAAAATGAAAACTAAACATAAAATAAAATTAAAATAAACCTAAAATAAAATAAAATAAAAACTAAATAAAGACTTAAAGTGAAAAAATAGACCTTAAAATAAAACCTAAAAGTTATGGAACTGTGTCTTTACAGTAGAGACGGTTCTACTTTTCTAAGGTTTTTAATTTGCTCTATGCGTGCTCATTTTTCATCTACGTGGTCGCTTATTTCATAGAAAACTTGGTGTGTTACTTGGTTGATGAAATCAAAAAGAAGAAATGTTGAATCTTGAATTTATTTTCTATTAAAAAAAACTACAAACCCTAAACAAAAACCTGAACCCTAACCCTAAACCCTAAACCCTAAACCCTAAAAACCCTAAAACCTAAACCCTAAACCCTAAACCCTAAACCCCAAACCCTAAACCATACACCCTAAACCCTAAACCTTAAAACCCCAAACTATAAACCCTAAACCCTATAGCCTAAACGCTAAATCCTAAAACCTAAACCCTAAACTACAAACCCTCAACCCTAAACAAAAATTTGAACCATAACCCTAAACCTAAACAAAACTAAATCCTAAAGTTTAAACCCTAAACTATAAACTAAACTACAAACCTAAACCTAAACCTTAAACCGAACCATAAACTCTAAACTTAAACCAAACTTATAATCCCTAAACTCCTTAAACCTAAACCAAAATCCAAACTAAACTAAATCCTAACCTAAACTAAACCCTAAACCATCAACTGAACCCTAACCCTTAAACCTTGAACCCTAAAACCTTAAATCCTAAACCCTAAACCCCAAAACCCTAAACCTTAAATCCTAAATAAACCCTAAACCCTACACCCTAAACTCTAAACCCTAAATAGTAAACCCTAAACCATAAACCCTAAACACTAAACCCTAAACCCTAAACCCTAAACCATAAACCCTAACCCTAAACCATAAACCCCAAAACCCTAAATCTTAAAACCCTAAACCATAAACCCCAAAGCATAAACCTTAAAAACTTAAAAAACTAAACCTAAACTAAATAAATTCTAAAAATTAAAGAAACCTAAACCTAAATAAAATAAAATAAAAAAATAAAATAAAAATCAAAACTAGAACCAAAATTTAAACCTAAAAAATAATATAAAGTAAACTAATAAAAATAAACTAAAATATAACTTAAAATAAATTAAAAAAATAAAATAAATCTAAGAATTAAATACCTAAATAAAATAAAAACTAAACGTAAAATAAAAAAATAAACCTAAAATAAACGAAAATAAAATGAAATAAAAGTGAAAATAAAAACCCAAAACTTTAAACCTTATATGCTAAACACTAAACCCTAAATCTTAAATCCTAAACCTTAAAACCTAAACTCTAAGCCCTAAATGCTAAACCTACAACCCTAAACCCTTAACCCTAAACCTTAAACCAACAACCTAAACCTAAACCCATAAACCATAAAACTAAACCCTAAACCATAAAACTTAAACTAAACCTAAACCCTAAACCCTAAACTAAACTAAACTAAACTAAACCCTCCCTTAAACCCTAAACCCTAAGCAACCCAAAACCCTCAAATACTAAACCCTAAACCCTAAACCAAAATCCTAAACCCTAAACCCTAAGCCCCAAACCCTAAACCCTAAACCTTAAAAACCCTAAACCCTAAACCTTAAACCATAAAAGTATAAACCCTAAAACCTTAAACCCTAAACCCTAAACCCTAAACCGTAAAAATAAAAAATAGACCTAAATAAAAATAATAAAATAAATTAAATTAAAATAATTAAAAAAATAAAGTAAATAAACTTAAACTTACTGGTTTACTTAATTTTTTTAAAAAAATACTAAACCCTAAACCCTAAATCCTAAATCCTAAATCCTAAACCCTAAACCCTAAACCCTAAATTATAAACCCTAAACCCTAAACCCTAAACACTAAACCCTAAACCGTAAAACCTAACATTGCTTCTACTTGTACTAACTTGGCATCTCAAGACAATCCCTTGACTCATATGTATCATAATGGTGATTTGAATGGGAACCTCAAGTTGGATCAAAATCTCAAAACTAATCGGAATTATTCTAAAAATTTTGATAATTTGGTGACGGATCAAAATCAATAGTATGCATGGAAATGAAAATGAATTTTGCTATTAATGGTGCCACAACCTCTCCTTCTATTACCCTCTGAGTGATACATACTAACCCTATTTCTCAACCTAAGTCTGATACTAAAGAAGGGGAAATCACCATTAGGAATGCTTTGATAGATACTGGTCCTATTCTGAATATCATAAATCACTCTCTTTCAGATGGAGATACTTTGGACATAGATAGTCCTTTTTAAAATATTATTAAAAAAAATCCCTTAAAGCTAGAATGTTCACTAATAGCTCTACTATAACCACTTGATCTTCTCTAACTTCCCATAAATAATTGTTTCATGTTTCTCTTCTTCTTATTTTTTATTTTTCAGTTATCTCTTCTCTTTTCTTTCAACTTATTATGATCAATTTTCTTATTTGGAATGTTCGGGGTATTGGGATTCTCAGTGTTCGCAACTGTGTTAGAAGCCTTTTCCGCACTTATAACATAGCCTTACTTGTTGTTATTAAACCATTCATTCACTCTTCTAAGATCACTCAGGTTGCTAGAATGCTTGGCTTTCAAAACTCCTTTTATAACATTTGCAATAAAATTTGGTGTTTTTGGAATAATCTAGTTAACATCTCTATCCTTGATGACCTTCATCAATTGGTTAATGTTCAAATCTCATTGGGTGAATTTTTTGCTCTTGGTTCCTTTATTTATGCTTCTTATAATAGAACTGGTAGTAGCATCCTTTGGGATAACTTAAGAACCTTTGCCTCCTCTTTCAACAAACCTTGGTTGGTTGGTGGTGATTTCAACACTATTCTCGCTTTCTCGGAAAGAAGGGGAGGTTGCTCTTCTGACATTCATTCCATAGAAGACTTTTCTAATATGATTCTTGATTGTAATCTAATTGATATTAGTTTTGGGGTTCTAGGCACACGCAATTCTAGACTTTGTGGCTTGATAGGACCCTATTTAATTCCCTTTGGATCAATCAATGGCCTCTTACTTCGGTTGAACATTTAAGCAGAACTTTATCTGACCATGCTCTGCTTTTGATTTTTATTAAAAATCTCTCCACTAGACTATCCTCCCCTACTCCTTTTAGATTCCAAAATATGTGGATCCAACATAGTGATTTCATTAATGTTGTTTCCATTAATTGGCGGGCCCCTATTCATCTTGATAATTCTATTAAAGGCATGATTTTCCTTTGGCTTAAGCTAAAAAGGCTTAAATAAAATCTAAATTGGTGGAACAAGCATCATTTTAAAAATCTTTTTGCAAATCTCAAAAATATGGAACAACTTGTTTTCTCTCTTGAAGATACTATTTTTACTGACTCTAATAAGCTTGATGAATTGAATGTAGCTAAAGACAACTTGATTAATTATCAGAATATAGAGGAAACCTACTGGCGCCAAAATGCTGCTAGAAAACATATTGCTGATGGTGACAAAAACACAAGGTATTTCCATGCTCTTTTAAAAAAGAAAGCCATAAACTCTATTAAAAAGATCAAAAATGATAACAGAACCTGGTTTACTGATAATAATGATTTTAAAGATTTTGTCATACTTCATTTTCAAAATTTATTAAACAACAACCCCTCCTTAGAAGCCATCTCCAACACACATTTGATCTCCTCTTCGATCTCTAATGATGAAAACCACTTACTCAGTTTGCGTCCTACGGAAGCTGAGATTGGTAGTATTCTCAATAGCATGAACACCGACTGTCGCCCCAAGGCTACATGACTCAATTCTTTCAACATTGTTGGCCTATTATTAAGACCTTTGTTGATGTGGTTGCTTATTTTTTGAGGTAACCCTTTACCTAGATATTTTCTAGCACTTCCATTATTCTCATTCCCAAAATTAATAATCTGAATCTTGGGGATTTGGACCTATCTTGCACCTTCTTTCATAAACTCATTGCTAAATTAATTGCTAATAGAATTAGTCTTTGCCTAAAATTATTTCCCCAACCAAGCGGCTTCGTTAAAGGTAGAGCAATATCTGATAACATACTTCTAGCACAAGAGCTAATTCATGACATTGCGTCATCGGTGGTAACATCCTTTTTAAATTGGACATCACTAAAGCTTTTGACAACCTCTCTTGGGATTTCCTCTTTCAAATTCTTCATTTGCTTGGGTTTTCTGGTTATTTTATCCGCCTCATCAAAAATTGCATTACAAATGCTTGGTTCTCTGTTATCATGAATGGTGAATCCCTAGGTTTTTTCCTTGAGACAAGGGATCCCCATCCCCCTCTCTTTTATTATTACTATTGAATATCTATCAAGTGCAGAATGATCTTTTTTTACAATAATCTAGGATGTTTTATAGAACTCAAGGTGGTCTTCTGTCACTCATCTTAGTTTTGATGACTTTATAATCTTTTGCAATGCCTCAATTCCTTACATTAAAACTATTAAGAATCTTTTAAATAAATTTGGCAAAGAAAGCAGTCTTTTTCTCAATGAAGGTAAAAGTTGTTTCATTCCTTCTTCTAAAATCCCTAGCAATAGGACCAATCAAATCTTGAGAATTACTAATTTTCAACAACAACAACTTCCTATTAAATATCTTGGTGCTCCTCTTTTTAAAGGTCAAAAAGATCTCACCTTTTTGATGAGCTAATCCAAAAAATCTCTAATAAAATTTATGTTTGGGAATTTCACTTACTTTCATTTGGTGGTAGGCTCACTTTGATTAAGAGCACCCTTAACTCCATGCCTTTGTATCTCATTCAAACCATTATGACCAACTCTATCATTAACAGAATTGAGCGGCTCATTAACAAATTTTTTTGGGGATCTAACAATTCCTCTAAAAAATGCACCTTTGGACCTCTTGGTATAAAACATGGCACTTTTGTGAAGGTGGTCTTGGATGTAAACCAATCAAGGAAACTATCACTTTGCTTTTCTTATAAACTTTGGTGGAATTTTAGGAAAAACAATAGTCTATGGGCTAATTTGCTATATCTTGTGGAAAGCACCCTCTCATTGCCTATAAAGTGGGAGACTCTCTTGTTTGGAAAAGACTTTGTTCTGTCAAATGGGATGCCAAATCCTTAATTTTCTGGGGGATTAACTCTGGCTCCTCTTTCTTTTGGCAAGACAACTGGACTAGAGGTGGGTCCATTGACGACTTACTTTCTACCCATTCACTTCCTTTGTTTAAAGTGAACTCTTTTAGAATAATATGTGGAACAATAGTAAGCTTATTGATCATATTCCTCCCTCTCTTTTAAATAAACTTACTACTATTCCTATCATTCCTACCAATCAAGATCAGATCCTTTTTAAGCTTTCACATAATGGTGATTTCAACTTTAAAATGTTTGGATTCACATTAAAGAAACTCATGATTTTTCCTATGTGTTTTCTAAACTTTGGAACAACAATATCCCTACTTCTTATTCTGTTCTTACTTGGCATATTTTGAAAAACTTCATCCCTGTGGACTCCTTGTTGTGGGGTAAAGGTTTTCAATTACCTTCAAAATTCCAATGTTGTTTTCACATTGAGAATGTGAATCATGTTTTTTAATTATTGCTTCTAAACTTTGGATTTGGTATGATGACCTCTTTAACATTGTCATTTTCAATGGCTCCTTAAATTTATACCAACTTCTTGAAGTTTATTTTAACACTATTAAAGGACACATTAAAGTCATAACTGCTATCACTCTTATTTAGTTCATATGGATGGACCGAAATGATGCAAAACATCGTGAGATCCCTATGAATCACATAAGGATAATTGCTAGAACTAAAAATAAAATATGTGACTTGTTTAATGCCAATTTAATTAAATACAAACAATTCAAAGGTTGCAAATTTGTGGCCAATAAACTAGGTTTTAACTTGTCAAATCACCACATCTGTAAAGATGACAAGATTATTTATTGGGTAAAACCTCATGCTAACACTATTAAAGTTAACACCGATGGCTCTCTCATAAAATGTTCATGGTGGAATTTTAGAAATCTTAATGGAAAAGTCCTATGTGCCTTTGCTTACCCCTTAATCCTCCTTCCTTTGAGCTCATGGCGTACAAAGCTCTTGAGATTTGCCTTCAAAAGGTTGGCTCAATATTTGGATTGAGGTGGATGCCCTTCTGATTGATCTCTTGACTTCCACCATACTAAATTGTACTACCTTCTCTCCCTTGCCCAACTCTACTTTAAAATCACTCATGTATGGCATGAGGGTAATGCATGATTATCGCCAATGCTAGATTGGATGGAATAAAATTCTTTGATCAACTAACCCTTCTAAACATTTGCATGGCTTGGTTAATCGGACAATCCGGGTTTCCTTATCTCAAAATTAATCTAACCTATTGGATTCACTGTTTCAATACCTCTTTTATTGCATGATCATTTCTATTTCTTGTTATTTCTTTGGTCTTTGTTGATGCATCAACTTGATATCTGTTTACTTGTTGATCTCTGCACGTCTTTGGTTTAATTGTCTTAGCTTTAATTAGGTTCTTACTCTACTATTTTTTTTTAATGTCTTCTTTGCTTCTTTGGAATTTGATGCATCATCATATTACTCCTTCTTGGTCCTTTCTTTGAGCTAAGTGGCATCTGTTGGTTTAATTATCCCAACCTTGTTTGGGGTCTTCTTATTCGGATGCTACATCTATGTTAAAGGTTTGTTTATTGGGGTTTTGGGCCCTTTGTCCAGGTGATCTTGGAGTTGGTTTAATGTATTTCTTTGAATATATATACACATAAAAAGAAAATGTAATACCTTTATTATTATTAATGGTTCTTTGCAGGTTTGGTATTGTTTAATGAATTCCTTTTAGTTTGATTTCTCTTAAGAGGGTAGTTCTGCTGCTAGCCTGATTTCTCTAAAGGATTTCATTGATAATACCCTTTTGAACCCTAATGGTAGCTCTGTTTCCCCACTGTTTTTTATTGGCTTATCTTATGGTTGCAATAATTGTAGTGTTTTTTTAACCTATTTGGATTCTGATTCTCTTTGTGTTTGTTTGTTTATTGCATGGTTTTCTTGACTATCTTCTCATCCAGTACTAATCAATTAATTAATTGTTTTTTACCTTTTGGCTTAAAATTGAGGTCAGCTTGTTGGTAATTACTATCTGGATGTTGGCTAATCTTGATTATTGCTCCTCATCTTTTGCGGGGTTTTGTTTTGTTCGGTTGGCCTCTATTGTAGACTAAGATGGCTATTATTTTTTGATTGTTTCTTATCTCTCATTTTTTCTAAATGTTTGTCTTTGTTAAAACTTGGGATCTTCTTTCACCATTTTTTTATCTGGTTCAAGTCTTGGCGAACCTCTTCCTTATTTAACTTAACTTATGCATTGTATAATTTGAATGGTTGGTTTAATGGCCAACTTCCTTTTATTTTCTTTCTTGGTTGTTGGATGGTCGGATCATTGAGTCTTTTATCCGACAAATATTCTTGGGGTTGTTTTAACCTCATATTCCCAATCGCCAAGAGATATTTTGCAATTTCTATTCAATTTTATTAATTCCTTGGTTTGGACTTCCTTTATGGCTTCTCAATTTGCCTTTAATGTGGTTGTGGGTTTAGCTAGCTTGATCATCTTTATCGGAAGGTTTTTTTCTGAGATTATCTTTTGAACCCTTTATGCTACTTTACATCTCTATTTTTTATTGGAATTTTATATGGTGGGTGTAATTTTGTTTTATTGCTACCCTTGTCTTTATGGTTATTATCTTTATTTCTGTTTTTTTTTTTCTTTGCTTTGTAACTACGATTTCTCCTATTTCTTATTTTATCTCCCTTGGCTCTATTCAAATGGTGTAGAACCCTATGATTATCCATCTGATTATTTGGATCTTTACATATGCTCTATTTACTCTAAATGGTTTGTGGCCTTTGGTAATTAATGTCGGTTGTTGGCGAACTAGATTAATACATGTACATATGGTTTTGGTTTGTTTTGTTCAAGCCTCTATTGAAGTTGTTGATTGCTTGGTGGCTTTTGATTTGAATCTCTCCTTATTGGTTTATGCTTATCATCGAATTCTATGGACTACTTTATCTGCTCTTTTCTCCATCTTCTTTCAGTTAAACTTGTATCTATTTTATTTATTGAATGGGTGGTTCTCTCGGTAGATGATTTTTGTTTTGTTGTCTTGGCTATTTTGTCTTGGATATTTGCTATCCTTTCTAATGTTGGCTCTCTATCTTTGTTGGTTGTAGGACTTTAGGGTCTATGTTCAAATTTTTGACTTTGATGTTCTAATTATTTTTGGTCATTGGTGTCTGGGCTGCTACTTTTATGATCAATGTTTCTATGCTCTATCTACTTGGTTACTAACTATTGCAATGTATACTCTGATTGAGAGGCTCTATGGCCATCTTGCTATCCTTCTTGTTTGGATGTCTTGGCTATTTTTTTGTTATCTCTTGTCTTATTTTTTTTGGATTCTAATGAGGACCCTAATTTGAATCCCCATTTTGATTTATCCTCGGTGGGTTCCAATGTTGCACTAACTATTTTTGTTGTTGGCTTTTATTCGATTGCCCTTTGTTGCTCTTGTTCATTTCGATAGTTGTGATCTACATTACTTCTTTGTTTCTATTCCGGGTTCAATTAGGCTTGTCTTTCTATCTCCTTGGAATGCAATGTCTATTAAATGGGTGGTACTATGGACATTGCCTTTTGTTGTCTTCTTTATCTTGGTTGTTTGTTGATCATTATTCAATTTTTTGTCCATCTATCTTTTGTAGTTTCTAAATTTATTTGGTGCTATTTTTGGTATTGGGTTATGCTACCTTCCTTTACAAATGCTTTTTGCCAACTACTGATATGGATATTAATAAGGGGTTTGTTCACATATGCATTCATTATTATGATTGGGCTCATTTTCTGGACTTTACTTCTAGTCACTCGCTGAAAGATTCATATATATATCATATCTTTGGGATGGTGTTATATCAACTTGCTTAGTAGGATTTTAGTAGGCTTCCTCTTCTGCTGTTTTCTTGTGGATGGTTTTCATGCTGGCCTATTTCATATGTATAACCCTCATGTCAGGGTTACTATATTGATGATAATTTTTTTGCATGGGACCCCTTATCTTTCTGCCCTTTATAATTTCCTCTCTATATTATATATAGTTTTGTATAGGTTTGCAGGTAATAAAGCCCATAAGACTTTCAACAAACGTTATCTTCTCACAGTTTGTTGGTTATGATGATTTCACTCCCTTTTGGTTTGGTAGTAGCTCTTGTGATGTAACCCTGAAGTTTGGATGCATATTTGCATCCCTTCTTGGTGTGTGAGCCTTCTCTATCACAATTCTTTATTATCATTCTCAGATTAAGCTATTTTCAGTTATCATTATGTCTGTATTACCTTAACTGCTCTAATTTCTTTTTGTTTACATTTTTGCAGGTGCTTCTTTCTTGTCCTCTTATAGGTTTGCTCCATAGTGTCATGCATTCTCACATCCTGCAGAGCATTGGCCCTAATCGTCCTTTGGCTTTTTATGTTAATCTAATTGTATCGTTTGATTGCTTTAATGTCTTCTTTTGCTTTTGGATGTACTTGATAGGATTTACTAGTGATTGTAGCTCTTTGAGCGAGTTAGTTTATCCCCTTTAAGGGACCTTGTAACCCTTTGTAATAAAATACTGTGGTTTCCCAAAAAAAAAATATATAAATAATAATAATAATAATAATAATAATAAAACCCTAATAAACTAAACCCTAAACCATAACCTTAAACCCTAATCCCTAAAAGCCTAAGCCCTAAAACCAAAAGCCCAAAACCTTAAAAACCTAAAAGCCAAAACCTAAACTAAATAAATTCTAAAAATAAATAAATAAAAAAATCTAAACTTAAATAAAATAAAATAAAATAAAAATAAAACCTAAACTAAAAAAATGATATAAAATAAACTAATAAAAAATAAATAAATAAATAAATCCCAAACTAAATTAAAAATAAAATAATCCTAAGAATAAACTAAATAAAACTAAATCTAAAATAAAATAAACATAAAATAAAATAAATAAATAATAACCCTAAACCACTAAACCCTAAATCTAAACCTAAACCACTAAAATGAGCCCTAAACCTAGGCTAAATAAAACTAAACCTAACCCACTCAAATAACTAAACTAAACACTCCTAATACCTAAATCCAAATACATATCCTAAACCTAAACCAAAACCCTAAACTTAAATAACCTAACTAAATAAAAACCTAAACCTAAAACTGTGCCTTCACTAATAAACAAACAATACTAACTAACCACTCCTCCACCTATAACCTCCTGAACCCTAAAGCATTTACCTAACCTTATGCCTTAAACTTAAACATTAAACTTAAACTTAAACTTAAACCTAAACTAATACTGGTTGGGTGGGTAGAAAAATCTAAAATCTTAACCCTAAACCTAATTACTAAATAAATAAATAAATAAAATAAACTAAAATAATTAAAAATAAATAAATAAACCCTGATCCTAAACCCTAAACTCCTAACTAAGTAACTGAGCCTAATTTAAAACCCAACTCACTTTACTAAACATCCTAAACTAAACTGGCCCTAAACCCTAAGAACCCAAATCAGGCCCTAAATTCTAAACTAAATAATCCAAACCTCAATCCACCAAACTAAGCCACAACTCTGACCCCAAACCTCTAAAAAAACCCTAAACTCTTAACCCTAAACCTTAAAAACCCTAAACCCTAAAGCCTAAACACTAAACACTAAACCCTAAATCCTACCTAAACCCAAAACCTATAATCATCATAAAACTAAAAACTAAATAAAATAATAAAAAATAAAATAAAATGAATAAATAAATAAATAAACTTAAACAAATATTAAAAAAATAATAAAATGAAGTAAATCTAAATCCTTAAGCTTAACTTAAACCTTAAAAGAAAATAAAAAAAAACTAAATTAAAATAAATAAAATTAAAACCTAAAGTAAACTAAAAAATTTAAAACTAAAATAAAATAAAAACTAAAAACCTAAAAAAAAGCAAACTAAATAAAAAACATAAACATAAAATTAAAAAATCTAAACCAAAACCTAAACTTAAATAAAAAAATAAAATAAAATAAAATAAACTAATAAAAATAAAATTAATATAAATTAAATATAAACCTAAACTAAATTAAAAAATAAAATTAACCTAAGAATAAAAAACCAAAATAAAATAAAAATTAAAAGTAAAATAAAAATAAAATAAACCTAAAATAAAATAAAACTATAAAAAAATCTACCTTAAATAAACCTAAAACATACCCTAAATCCTAAAACCTAAATCCTAAACCCAAAACCCAAAACTAGAAAAACCCTAAACCCTAAAACCCTAAACCCTAAAAACTAAACCCTAAATTTACCCTAATCCCTAAACTCTAAATCCCCAATAACCTTAAATACTAAACCATAAACCTACAACCCTAAACCATAAATGCTAAACTAACCTAAACCCTAACTAAATCCTAAAATAGCATAAACCATAAACCCTGGACCCTAAAAAACTCCCCAGCTAAAGTAACTAAATAAATTAAAAATAAATGTAAACCCCAAAACCTAAAAATCTAAACCTAAACCTAAACCCAAGAATGGTGAAATGGCACATCACCTCTAGATCATGAGGCAAACACAGGCGATAGTTATCGTAGTGGTGGTGGGGGATCTGGAGGTGGTGGGATATGGAGTGGTTAGTGCATGGTGGTTATGGTAGGAGAAAATAGGTTGCAAAGGTGGTGGGAGGATATGATGGTGGATCCCTCAAGAGGCTGGGGGTTTTGATAGAACCCAGAGATATACTTATGGAACTATGTCATTATAGTAGAGATGGTTCTAGTTATCTAGGTTTTGATTTGAAACTCCCATTTTATCTATATTATCGCCGATAACTTGTGTTACTTGGTTGATGAAACTAAAAAAAAAAAAAAAATCTAATTTGTTCTCTAAAAAACCAAAAACACTAAACCCTAAACAAAACTTGAACCCTAAACCTAAAACCTAAACCCTATAAACCTAAAATCCTAAAAACCTAAACCCTAAACTATAAGCCTTAAACCATAAACCCTAAACCTAAACCCTAAACCTAAACCTTAAACCACAAACCCCAAACCCTAAAAAAACCATAAATTAACTCTAAACCCTAAACCCAAAGCCCAAAAACTAAACTAAAACTAAACAAGACCTAAAATAAATAAATAAAACCTAAACAAATAAATAATGAGAAAATTAAATAAAAAATTAAAACCTAAAAAAAACCTAAAATAAATAAAAAAAATAAAATAAAATAAATAAATAAAAAAATAAAATAAAGCTAAATTAAAATTAAAACCTAAATAAAATAAAACTAAATAAATAAAATAAAATAAACCTAAAATAAAACTAAATAAAACTTAAACTAAAAATAAAAAAAATAAAACCCTAAACCTAAACTAAAAAAATCTAATAAAATAAAATAAACCTAAATCTAAATAAACTAAACTAAAATAAATAAAACCTAAATTTAAACCAAAATAAATAAACTAAACTAAATAAAAAAACTAAAATAAACCTAAACCTAAATATAAAACCTAAAATAAACCTAAATTAAAACTAAACCTAAACAAAAAAATAAAATAAAACCTAAACCTAAATTAAAAATAGAAATTAAACCTAAACCTATAAAATAAGAAAAATAAACCAAAAAAAATAAACTAAAATAAAACCTAAACTAAAATAAATAAACCAAAAAAATCAATAAATAAATATAAATAAAAAAAACTTAAATAAATAAAATAAACTAAAATAAACATAAAATAAACTAAATAAACCTAAACTCTGGTTTACTTAATTTTAAAATTAAAAAATTTAAAAAACTCTCTAAACCCTAAATCCACACTAACCCTAAACCCCTAAACTCCAAAACCCAAAACCCTAATCCAAACCCTAAACGCCTAAACCCTAACATACAACCTTACCTACCCTAACCCCAAACCTTAAACCCCAAACCATAAACCCTAAAAACCTAAAAACCAAAACCAAAATTAAATAAAACCATGAAAATAAAATAAATAAAAATTCTAAACTTAAATAAATGAAAAAATAAAATAAAATATAAACCTAAACTAATACTAATACATAAACCTAAACCTAAAATTAAAATAAAATAAAAAATAAATACTAAACTAAAATAAATAAATAAAACCTAAACTAAAAAAAAACTAAACCTAAAATATAAAGATAAATAAACTAAACATAAAATAAAATAAAATATAAAATAAAATAAAATAAAGCTAAAATAAAACCTAAACCTAAAAAAATAAACCTAATAAATATAACCTAAAATATATAAAAATAAAACCTAAAATAACTAAAAAAAAAACCTAAACCTAAAGTAAGAATAAAATAAGCCTAAATAAATAAAATAAACCTAAACCTATACCTAAACTAATAAAATAAAATAAACTAAAATAAACCTAAGCTAAGCTAAAAAATAAAACTTAAACCTAAACTTAAAAAATTAAATAAAACCTAAAAAGACCTAAAAATAAAAAAATAAACTAAATCCTAAAAATAAAATTAAAAAAACTAAACTAAAAATAAACCTAAACCTAAACCAAAACCAAGAATTAAACTAAAATTAAAACATAAATAAATAAAATAATAAATAAACTAGTAAATAAAAATAAAATAAACCTAAATAAAAAATAAAATAAACTAAAATAAATAAAAAATAAACTAAATAAACCTAAACATACCACGTTATTTAATTTTAAATAAAATAAAATAAAAAATAAAAAATCCCTAACCCTAAAACTAACCCCTAAACCCTAAAACCATAAACCCTGAACCCTAAATCATAAACCTACCCTAAACTAAACCCACCCTAAACTCTAACCCTACCCACAAAACTAAACCCTAAACCCCAAACCCTAAACCTAAACTTTATACCCTATACTCTAAATAATTAAAACCTAAAAACTTAAACCTAAACTAAATAAAACCAAAAAAAAAAAAAATACCTAAACCTTAAAAATATAAAATAAAATAAAAACTAAAAACTAAACCAAAATAAAATAAATAAAAACTAACTTATAAATAAAATAAACCTAAAATTAAAAAATAAAATAATAAAAACTAAATGTGAAAATATTATAAACTTAAAATAAAACCTAAAACCTAAACCTAAAAAATTAAATAAAAAACTAAACCTAGTCCTAAAAATAAAAGTAAAACCTAAACCTAAAAAAAAATAAAATAAATCTAAACTAAAAGTAATCATAAACCAAAACCTAAACCTAAAAATAATAAATAAAAAACTTAAATAAATAAACCTAAAATAAATAAACTAAACTAAATAAAAAAATAAACCAAAATAAAGAAATAAATAAAATAAACTGAATAAATAAAAATAAACTAAATAAACCCCAGTTGTATTAATTTAAAATCCTAAACCCTAAAATTAACATAAACTAAATAAAAAATTAAATTAAATAAATAAACCTAAACCTAAATAAAATAAATGAAAACTTAAACTAAAATATAAGAACCTAAACTTTAACCTAAACCCTAAAATAATTAAAACCTAAACCTAAAAAATAAACCAAAAAAAAAATAAATAAAAAAAAAAAAAAGCCTAAAATATAAATAAAATAAATAAAATAAATTAAACCTAAACCTAAAGTAAGTTAAATAAAACCTAAAATTTGATAAACCTAAAGTTAAACCTAAACTAAATAAAATAAAATAAATTAAAAATAAACCTAAACCCAAACTAAAAAATAAAACCTAAAATTAAACCTAAAATAAAAACTTAAAACCTAAACCTTAAAAAAATAAAATAAAAACCTAAACCTAAAAAATAAACTAAAAAAAACCTAAATTAAAATAAATAAACTATAAATAAAATAAGAATAAACCTAAATAAAATATAAATAAACCAAACCTATTACTTAATTTAAATAAAATAAATAATTAAAAAATAAAAAACCATAACTCTAAACCCCAAACCCTAAAACTAACCCTAAAAAACCTAAACCAAATACCTGACATAAAAATAAAATAAAACCTAAACCTAAACTTAAAATAATAAAATAAATAACCATAAAAAAAATAAAACTAAAACTAAACTAAAACATAAAACATAAACATAAACCTAAAGAAATAAACTAAAATAAAAACCTAGACTAAAATAAATAAACCTAAATAAATACTAAACTAAATATAAATATAAAATAAACCTAAATAAAAAAATAAAAATAAAATAAAATAAATAAATAAAATATATCTAAATAAACCTAAACTATCATTGACTAAAAACCTAAACCCTAAACCCTAAATCATAAACCTTAAACCCTAAAACTACTACACAAAATAAAACAACCCTAAACCCTAAAACATTAACCTAAACTAAATAAAATTTAATAATAAAAATAAAAACCTAAACCTAAATAAAATAATAAAACTAAAACCTATAACCTAAACCTAAACCTAAAAACTAAATAAAAGCCTAAACCTAAAAAATAAACCTAAAAATAAATCAAAGTTTAAACCTAAACCCTAAACTAAAAAGAAAACCTAAACCTAAAATAAACATAAAATAAACCTAAACCTAAACTATAATAAATAAAACCTAAACCTAAACTAAATAAAATAAAATAAACTAAAAAAATAAACCTAAATCAAATCTAAAAACGAAAAATTGAAAAATAGACCTAAAATAAAAAAATATAACCTAAACCTAAAAAAATTAAATAAAACTTAAACCTAAAAAATAAAATAAAAATAAAACTAAATTAAAAAATAAACCTAAACCCAAACCTAAAACTTAAAATAAACTAAAAAAAAACCTAAAATAAATAAATAAAATAAAATAAACAAATAAAAATAAAAATAAAAATAAAAATAAAATAAAATAAAGTAAATAAAATAAATAAAATAAATATATAAACCTAAATCAGTTTAATTTAAAAATATAAAAATAAAATAAAATAAAGAAACCATAACCATAAACCCCAAACTCTAAAACTAACCCTAAACCCTACCTACCACAAACCCTAAACTCAAACCCTAAAGTTAAACTAAACCTTACCCAAGCCTCCATAACCTCAACCTACAACTACCCCAAACCCCTAAAAAACCCTAAAAAACCTAAACCCTAAAACCTAACCTAAATGACCTTAAACCCTAAAAACCTAAACTAAACCTTAACTAAATAAAAAAAATAGAATATAAAAAAACCTAAATAAATAAAAAAAAAATAAAACTAAACTACTAAACCTAATCCAAAACCTTAACCTAAGAATAAATTAAAATAAAAATAAAAATCAACTATAATAAAATGAATAAAAACCTAAACTAAACTAAAAAAGTAAAATAAACCTAAAAAGATCCTAAATAAAATAAAAATTAAATAAGCCTAAAATCCAAACCTAAAAAAAATAAAATAATAAATAAAAACTAAACTAAAATCTAAGAAATAAAACCTAAACTATAAAATAAAATCCTAAACAAAATAAAAAAACCTAAAATAAAATAAAAACTAAACAAAAACCTACACATAAAAAATAAGCAAAAAATAAAACCTAAAAATAAATAAAAAAAGAAAACATATACCCTAAACTAAAAAAGGAGCATAAACCTAAAATAAAAATAAAACAAACAAAATAAAATAAACTAAAAATAAACCTAAACCTAAACCTAAACTTAAAAAGAAACCTAAAAATATACCTAAAATAAAAACTTAAAACCTAAATATATAAAAATATAATAAAAACCTAAACCTAAACCTAAAAATAAAAATAATACATAAACCTATAAAATAAAATAAAAATAAAAAAAAAATAAATAAACCTAAACATAAACTTAAAATAAACTAAAATAAAAACTAAATGAATAAATCTAAAAATAAACTAAAACCAAATAAAGATAAAATCAACCAAATAAATTTAAACTAAAATAAAATAAAAATAAATAAATAAATAAAACCATTTTGCTTTTCATAAAAATAAAAATAAAAAAAATAAAAATAAAACCTAAACCCAAAAACCCAACCCACAAACCCTAAACCCTAAATCTAACCTAAACCCAAATAAAACCTAAACCCAAACCCTAAACCCACCCTAACTAAACACTACCAACCCAAACCTAAAACCCTCTCCCTAAAACCTAAACCCCACCCTAAATCCTGTCTAACCTAAACACTAAACCCTAAAACTAAACCTAAAACTAAATAAACATAAAAATAAAATAAATAAATAACACATAAACCTAAATAAAATAAAATAAACTAAAATTAAAACCTAAACTAAAACCTAAACCTAAACCTAAACTAAATAATAAAATAAAAAAATAAAACTAACTAAATTAAAATAAATAAAACCTAAACTAAACAAAAAAAAAACATAAGAAGAAAAACCTAAATAAAATAAAATTAAATAAAATAAAAATAAAAATAAAATAAAATAAAACTAAATAAAATCTAAACCTAAAAATAAAAAACCTAAACTTAAAACCTAAAATATACCTTAAAACTTAAAAAATAAAACCTAAAAAACCTAAAATAAAAAATAATAACCTATAAAATAAAATAAAAAATAAACTAAAAATAAACTAAACCTAAATAAACTAAAATAAAACCTAAACTAAAATGAATAAAAAAAATAAACTAAACCAAATAAAGATAAAATTAACAAAATAAATTTAAAAGTAAATAATAAATAAAATAAACTAAAAATAAACCTACCTTAATTTCAAAATAAAAGATAAAAAATAAAAACCATAAACTAACCTTAAACCCAAACCCAAACCCAAAACCCAAACCTAACACTAAACCCAAACCCTAAAACCTCAACCCTAAACCCTAAACCCCAAACCCTAAATCCAATAAAACCTAAAACCTAAACCCTAAAATAAAACTAAATAAAAAACTAAATAAAAAAAATAAAATAAATAAATAAACATAAACTAAATAAATAATAAAAAAAAAAATTAAACCTAATAAATCACCTAAACCTAAATAAACCTAAAATAAATAAAATAAAATAAATAAAAAATAAACTATTATAATAAATAAAACCTAACCTAAACTAATAAAATAAATAAAAAACCTAAATAAAATAAAAAACTATAATAAAATAAACCTAAAATAAATAAAATAAAACTAAATAAATACTTAAACCTAAAATAAACCTAAATAAATAAAAATAAACCTAAAACCTAAACCTAAACCTAAACCTAAATAAACTAAACTAAAATAAAACCTAAATCCTAAATAAACTAAACCTAAACTAAACTAAATAAAATAAAATAAACTAACAATAAACCTAAACTAAACTAAAATAAAACCAAAAAATAACCCTAAAATAAAAAAACCCAAACCTAAAAAAATAAAAAAAACCTAAACCTAAAATAAAAATAAAACCTAAATCTAAAAAAATAAAATATAATAAAAAACTCAACTATAAAATAAACCTTAACCTAATCCAAAACCTAAAAAATAAACTAAAATAAAAAACCTAAACTAAAATAAATAAACCTAAAATAAATAAACTTAACTAAATAAAAATAAGAATAAAACCTAAATAAAAATAAAAAATAAAGTAATCTAAAATAAATATAAAATAAACTAAATATACTAAATAAACCTAAACCTGCCAATGTACTTAATTTAAAAATAAAAAAACCTTTAAAACCAAAATCCTAAACCCTAAACCTACAACCCTAAACCATAAACCCTAATCCCTAAAAAAACTCTAAACCCTAAATCCTAAACCTTAAACACTAAAAGCATAAACCATAAAATCCTAAACCATAAACCCTAAACTCTAAACCCTAAACTCTAAATGTTAAAACCTAACCCTAAACCCTAAACCCCAAAACTTATTACGCTAAACCTTGATGACAGGAACATCACCGTCAACCAGGCACAGTCTAAATCTGGCAGTGGAGACAAAGGCAAAGGTGGTAATTATCGTAGTGGTGGTGGGGGATCTAGAGATGCTGGTGGATATGTAGGTGGGAGGAGTGACGAAGGTTACATCCGTGGTGGTGGAAAAGGAGAGATCGGGGATATGATGGTGAATCTCACTACTAGGCTAGGTGGTTCCATAGGAAATTGATGAATGACCAACTTGATTTTCTACTTATGGAACTATGTCTTTACAGTAGAGATGGCTCTAGTTTTCTAGCATTTTGATTTTCTCTTTTTTTTATTTCATAAACTGTCTTATAAAACTTGGTGTGTTACTTGGTGGATGAAATTGAAAAGAAGAAATGTTGAATTTGAATTTGTTCTATATTAAAAAAAACCAAAAACCCTAAACCCTAAACCTAAAACATAAACCATACACCCTAAACCCTAAAACCCTAAATCCTAAACCCTAAATCCTAAATCCTAAAACCTACCCCCTAAAACCTAAACCTAAACCCTAAACCCTAAAACCCAAATCCTAAATGTTAAACCCTAAACCATAAAAAGCTAAAAACTTAAACCTAAACTAAATAAAACTTAAAAATTAAAATAAATAAAAAACATAAAGTAAAATAAAATAATAAAATAAAAGAGAATAAAAATCTAAACCTAATCCTAAACCTAAACCTAAACCTTAACCTAAAAAAAATAAAAAAAATAAAAACTAAACTAAAATAAAATAAATAAAAACCAAAACTAAACTAAGAAATAAATAAACCTAAAAATAAAAAATTTAAATAAAATATAAACTAAATGTATAATAAAAATAAAATAACATAGAATAAAATAAAAACTAAATATAAACCTAAACGTAAAAAATAAACATAAAAATAAAACATAAAAATAAATAAATAAATAAAACCTAATCCCAAATTAAAAGAAAATATAAACATGAAATAAACAAAATAAAATAAACCTAAACTAAAATAAACTAAACTAAAATAAATAAAATGTAACCTAAACCTAAATAAACTAAACGTAAACCCTAAACTAAATAAAATAAAATAAACTAAAAATAAACTTAAACCTAAACTAAAAAATAAAACCTAAAAATAAACCTAAAATAAAAACATAAAGCCTAAAATGAAAAAAATAAAATATAGAATTAATCATAAACCTAAAAACTAAAAATAAAACCTAAACCTAAATAATAAAATAAGAATAAAACAAAACTAAAAAATATACATAAACCTAAATGTAAACCTAAAAAATTAACTAAAATAAGAAAACTAAACTAAAATAAATAAACGTAAAATAAATAAACTAAACTAAATTAAAATAAATAATAAAACGAAATAAAAATAAAAAATAAAATAACTAATAAATAACCCTAAATCAGAAATTAATGGGTTTGTAATTTTAAAAAAAAACCTAAACCATAAATTCTAAAACTAAGCCTAACCCTAAACCCTAAAACCTAAAACCTAAACCCTTCTTAATCCAACCAAAACCCTAACCCCAAACTCCTAACCACTAAACTAAACCTAAACCCTAAATCTGAAACCCAAATAAAACCCAAACCCTTAACCCTAAATCCTAAACCTAAACTAAACCCTAAACCCCTACACTAAACCCTAAACACTAAAATCTAAATTAACCTATTAAATAAACTTAAAAAAAATAAATAAAACCTAAATAATAATAAAATCAAATCAAAACCTAAACTTAAACCAAAATTAAATAAAATAAAAATAAAAATAAACTAAAATAAAATAAATAAAATCTAATCTAACTAAAATAAAATAAACCTTTGAATAAAACATAAATCTAATAAAACTAAAATAAAATAAAATTAAATAAAATATAACAAAATAAAACTAAATAAAACCTAAAACTAAAAATAAACCAAAATAAAATAAATAAATAAACTCCTAGCAAAAAACCTAAATAAAATAATAAAATAAAATAAACTAAATAAAATAAATAAATAAACTTAAACCTAAACTTAAAAGTAAACCTAAAATAAAAAAATATACTTAAACATAAAAATAAATAAAATAAAACTAAACTAAACATAAACTAAACCTAAACCTAAAAGATAAATTAAAATGAAAACCTAACCTAAAATAAATAAACTAAACTAAATAACAATAAAAAATAAAATAAACTCAAATAAATAAATAAATAAACTAAATAAACCTAAACTACTAGTTTACTTAATTAAAAAAACTCTAAACCTTAATTCCTAAACCATAAACCCTAAACCTACCCTAAACTACCACAAACCCTAAATCCTACCTCCACACATTAAACCCTAAACTCTAAACCCTAAAACCCTAAACTCACCCTAAAACCTTAAACCTAAACCCCAAAAACACACCTTAAACTAAATAAACCTAAACCTAAAACCTTAAAATAATGGTCAAAAACTTACGATAGAACATCCGTCAACCAGCTTTGTTTAGATCTAAGTGGAGGTAAAGGTGGAGACAATGAGTTATCTCTCATGGGTGGTGGGGGATCTAGAAGCTGGTATGGAGGTGGTGATCAGGCATGGTGGTTATGGGGTGGTGGGAGGAGACGAGGTTATCTGGTGGCAGAGGAAGACATCAGAGATATGTTGGTAAATCCCACTACTCGAGAGGTAGTAGTGGTTCTGATGGGAAATAGAGAAATTGAACAATAGTCGATTCGATCTCCTATTTATGGAACTTTGCCATAATAGTAGAGACGGTTCTTCATATCTAGGGTTTTTGATTTGCTCTATGGGTGCTTGCTTTTGATCTATGTCATCGCTTGTGTCATATAAAACTTAGTGTGCTACTTGGTTGATGAAATTGAAAAGAAGAAATGTTGAATGTAATTCATTCTCTATTACAAAAACCTTAAACCCTAAATCTTAAACTAAAACTTAAACCCTAAACCTAAAACCTAAACCCTAAACCAACCCTTAAACTATAAACCACAAACCTAAACCTCAAACCTTAAAAAACCCAAACCCTAAACCCTAAACCCAAACCCTACCTAAACCCTAAAACCCTAAACCTATAACCCTAAACCTAAACACTTGAATAAAGATGTCAGTAGATAAAGAATGACCTAATCTAACATAGTTATGGTTGAAAATGTCTTCAAGAGACTTTCCTAGACTATTTAGAGATACCTTAAACCTTAACCCTAGATCATATTATAATACCATATATTATAATATAATGTAACATCATATATTTGAGCATGTATTGGATGTTATAAGATGTTTTGAAATGCTTAAGTATATTATGGTATTATGTCCTATAATCTATATTAATATAAATCATTCAAATATTGATTCAATAAATTAGATAATGAAATTTGTTAAATTTGATGTGGGAATTAGGTTGTAGTACCAAAGTTGTGCTATGCCACTTGTTGTCTAAAAAGTAAGATTTTATGTTAAAAATAAATATTATATGTTGTAGCATAATATTGCATCATATATCATAATATATTGTTCTGCACATTTTAAGTTTTTTTAGTATTTTATAATCATGCAATCAAGCCTACACTAGCATTATTTATAAAAATATTGACTTAGACTTTAAAATGATGGAATTTGGCCAAATTCAGAATAGGTAGAGCATGGCATCATAATATATTATTTTAATTTAAAATATATAAGTGATACAAATAAAATATATAGTTTTTTATTATTTAGGCTAATTTTATGATTTTTATCTTAAGCAAACCCATTATGATGTGATATGTGATATAATATAATATGATATGTTATAATGTATTATAATATAGGATTCCATAACATAGTATAGCATCATGCATTATAGCATACTATTATGTATTATTACATATTATTTAGCATATTTTAGTTTGTTATAGTATGATGTAGTAGAGTTTGTACTAGAATAATTCATAAAAATACTTATTTTTAGCTAAGATGATGGGATTTGGCCTAATTTAAGGTAATCTTTAGGGAATATCATTGGGGCTGTGCTACGGTGTGTCATTTAATCAAAAGAGTGGAATTTTGAATTAAAAAAATGTTCAATTTCAAACAAATTTTATAATTTTTTTGCTTAAAGTGATTCATTTTAAGGTGTAATTTAAGATATCATATTATATGAAAGCATATTAAAATATAATGTACATACCAATATAACTTCACATATATATGAATGTGGTGGTGTGTTACTAAATGATATTGTACATTTTAGTATGTTTTACTTTTGTTATAATACATTGAGTCAAAATTCATAAAAATGTTAATTTGAAGGTTAAGATGGAAGAATATGGCCAAATTCACAGCACACACTAAGAAGCAACACCAAAATTATGCTATTTTATACCATTTTTAATAGAAAAATAGTAATTTTACATCCAAAATGAGCATTATTCATATTTTGAGAAAATTTTGTTATTTGTTTCTTTTAAGTGATTCTAATGAGGTGTAATGTTAGATAATATATTTATATTATAGCAAATTATAATATAACATCATATAATATAATATAATATAGTGTGTTAATTCACACTATAATATGTTTAGCATGATATTGTATAGTTAGTTTGAGCTTGCACCATCACCATACATAAAATGTTGATTACAATGTTAAGATGATGTAATTTTAATGAATACATTGTTAAGCTTTTGGTTGAAGTATAAAGGTGTGCATAAGAGGAAAAATAAGATTTGATGAGAATTCCATGTCAATGACATGGAGGGAGATTCGCTAGGGATCACACATGCTTTGGCCATGACATGTGAGGGGTCTATGTCGAGGCATAGAAAAAAAATTTGTTGGGGATAAGGTTTGAATTTGATTTGATTATATAATTTATGGAAGAAAGATTTGCTAGGGATAAGATTCTATAATCCACTAGGGATTAAGATCGAATTGACTTTAATTTATTTTTTTAACTGATTTGGAGGCATATCTCCTAGAGATATGGGCTCGAGTTCGTTGGGGATCGGGGATATGAACCTTCCACTAGAGAAGAAGGTTTGGGCTATCCACTGGGGATTGGGATTTGAGTTTGATTTCATAGATTTGTTTGGGGATGTATCCACTAGGGATAACAGTTTGGTTAGATTTCTTTGATTTAGACTCTATTGGGGGAGTTGGTTTAATTTGGCTCCACTAGGGAGGTTGGTTTTGAATTTGATTTGTTTGCTTGACTTATTTATATATGATTTGGGGCTCCACTAGGGAGAAGCATGTGATTTAACTCCATTGGGAAAAACTAGATTGGGTTTAATTTAATCTGAGTTAATGTATGGACCATGTCGGTGTAAGATGGACCCACTGAGAAGGGGTATATCAACCTTGACCTACCTCAAATTTATAAATCCAAAGGGATAGTCTACCGGTTGTGGGGAAGAGCTATCCAACTTAAGTGGTTTCCTTTCAGCGATTATGTGCTGGAAGAAGAAGGCACATAAATCATCTAATGCGAGGAACAACTGGGGTGACTGTTGGATGCACAACAAATCGAACGACTATGGTGACTATTGAGTGAATGTCCTGGGGACTTATGTCAACTCAAAAGTAATCAGAATTAATTTTATCTTAAATTCATGTGATTTGATATGGTTTGTTTGGTTTAGTTTGATTTTGAATTGAGGGCATATTCTGGGATGTGAGATCAAATTTGATAGATTTAATTTATGGACCATGTCAGTGTGTGATGGACTCATTGAGAAGGGGAAATATTGCACTTATCCTATCTCAGGGTTACAAATCCAAAGGAATAGTCTACTGGCCGTGTGAGCTAGCCAACATAAGGAGTTGCCTTTTAGTGTGCAACGTCTGTGCTAAGAAAAATGAATAATAGACTTACATCTTCTAAAGCAGGGAACAATCGCTGGTGTGACCTATTGGTAGCACAATAAATCAAACTTGACTTAGGGGTGACTACTGAGTGAATGTTAAGGGTGACTGATAATAACTCAAGAGTAGTCAGGCGATTCCTATAGGGAGTTTTGTTGACACTGCCCTAAAGATAGGATGCCTACTTGGGAAAATGTACCGCTAGGGGTGTCTTCCTAATCCATAAGTGAATATATATTTTGTTTATATGTTTGTGTGGACCATATTGGTGTACGAGGGAACACACTGAGAAGGGGCTATGTTGACCTTGACTTATCTCAGATTTACTAGACCAATGGAGAATCTGCAAATCCACAGGAAGGATTCTCCAACCATAGGGGTGGTTACTAGGAAAGGGGTGTCCAATCCGATAGCAACCCGAGTAGTGTCTAAATGAGGTTGCAAATGATGTGATCCAAATATAGTGCCCACTGGGGAGGTGCTAATAGGGTTGTTATCCTGAGCACTAAAAAAGAAAGCCTATAAGTATACAGTGTCCAACTCAAAGATAAATTATAGCAGACTTACATCTGTCATGAGTGGTGTATCCTAAGGTGTGAGAACTAACCAACCTAAGGTGTATCTGTCAGCATGAGTGGTGTATCCATTAGCATAGTGAGAACCAACCAACCTAAGGTGCCCATTGGTGTGCAACAATCAATCTGGAAAGAAAGCATGAAGGCTTACAACTTTCTAATCGATCATGGGATAGTCATCCTCGGGATAAATGTTATCTCTAAACTAGAGTAGCTCCCTAGTAGCCAGGAAGGGACCCAAACTTGAAGTAGTAAGGAGGGATGGACTCGCTAGGGGACTTAACCTAAATCTTAAATATACTTGACCCATTTAGTGCACAAAGGCTAATCTAAGAAGAAAGTATAGCAGACTCACATCCTCATAAATGAAGCCAACATGAGGTAGCTTACCCGGCCATTGTAAGGCCTACCAAACCTCATGGTGTTGGGTGGCCAAGTAAGTAAGGAAAGCAAAGCATAGCACTTAAATCCTCCAAAGCAAGAAGATCACGAGGTGACACACTAGCGAGATAGCATGTTAGCTTCTAAGTGAGTCTATTGGGGCATTATCTCAACCCAAAGTAGCCCGAGATAAAATATATGTGTTTGTTTTATATGTTTGTGTGTAATTTGTATTTGTGTTATGTCGATGGATGATAGGATGCCGCTCTGGTTCCTTACACCTACCCTAAACACATCATGGCACAAACAAGAATACTTTCAACGTAGAAGAGATTGAATTCAAAATAGAATTTTCATTGAGGATTATTATTTTTAAACATAATTTATCATATTTATTTAAGTATAGCCCATTGAATGGAAGCATTGGGCACTCTCCCTTATGATTAATATGCAGATAAGATCCCCCTTGGTAGGCCTTCCCTATGGTGGAAGGGTCTTCCTAAGTGGTTCAAACTTGCCTCCCATCTTACGATGAGCAACAATCGATCTCCTTAGAACTAAAATAAGCTTTCCTACTTAAAAAGCTCTAGAAAGGACCAACTTATTATGAGCTTGAATCATTTTAGCTTTATACAATTTGAGGTTTTGGCATTCTCGCAGGCGTATCTTCTCTAAACCTTTGAGCTCTTCCAACCTAACTTGGCGTTATGCTCTTTTGTGAGATTTCTACCCATAGTTATCCTTAGTGATGGGTGTTAGACTTGGTATAACAGCTTTGGACCCATACACTAAGTTGAAAAGAGTACAATAAGTTAGAGTTCTATATGTTGTGTGGTATGCCCACAATGCTTCAACTAACTACTCATGCCATTCGCTTTTTATTATTGTGTGCCTTCTTCAGTATTTGGATGAGAGCTTTGTTGAAGGCTTCTACTAAGCGTTTGCCTTCAGGTAGTTGATGGTAGAATATCTCTAATCTATACTATGTCTCTGGGCAGAGTTGTTGATCTTAGTGCCCTTGAATGCAATACCATTATCAGATATAATTCATCGAGGCACTTCAAACCTATATATGACATGGTTCTTTAAAAATTGGAGCACATACTGATTTGTGACCTCCCTAAGCATAATCATCTTCACACATTTAGAAAAGTAGTCAGTAGTAGCTAAGATGAATCGATGACCATTGGAAGAAGAAGGATCAATCGACCCACTATGTAATTTTAACACTCGAATGGCCATGAGGCCAATGTAGATGTAAAATATTGGGTGGTTGGTGTATGACCACACTATAGATTTGACATTGGTGGCATCACCTAGCCATATCGATGCAATCCTTGATCATCGACTACCAGTAGTATCTTAGTCTCTTGATCTTGGCTTTCATCTTCAAATTGGATTGGTTGGCTCTACATAATCCTGAGTGTACCTCGATCATGATCATACGGGCTTCATGCTTGGCTAAACAATGTAACCACATATGATCGAAAGATCACCAGCACAATACCTCATCCACAAGAGCATAAGAAAGTGCTCTCCGCTTCATCTTATAGGCTTGGGACTTCTCTTGAGATAGTTTTCCTTTATTTAGGTAATCCATGAATGGTTGCTTCCAATTTAACTCCTCGTTCTTCTTAGTAATGGAAACCTCCCATTTAAGGGAGTACTTTTTGATGAGTTCAATATCAATAAGGGATAAGACTTGTTTATTTTGGACCTTTATTGATATGGACTCATCCTTTAGACATGCCAACTCCTTAGCAAGCTTGGCTAAAACATATGCTACGATGTTCTCTCCTTGAGGAATCTTATAAATGGCAACCTCTATGATTTGGGCCAATAACTCCATGGTGTACTTGTGCTAGTGATGGAGCTTGGGAATTATAACCTTATAGGACCTAGCAATTTGGTTGATAACTAACTAAGAATTTCTGAAGATGTTAATGTTCTGGATGCTTAGAGTAACAAATAACTCCAAACTTACAATCAAAGGCTCATATTTGGTTTCATTGTTGATGCAAGGATTGGATAAATAATATGAGAATCTCATCACAACTTGGTCCGGACTTAAGAGAACTATTACTGCCCCTACCTTTCTTGGAATAGTAGATTATTGTTCTTCTCCTCTTTTAGAGGAAGCCACACCATCAAAGTACATCTCCCAACTATGAATTCTAGTATCCCCTAATTTCATGATTTGTTCATCAGGGTGATCATCACTAAGTGAAGAGTCAGGAAGAAGTGGGTGTGCCGCTAAGAAATTCATTAGCGCTTGTCCTTTCACGCATGGAGGGGTGAAAGTAATGACAAAATATGAGAGGATCATGGACCATGCCAACCATCTAGATAGCCTTGTGTCATGAGATCAGGTGGATTAATCCTAGTGATCAAGTTCACTTTATGAGAAAGCATGTAGTGTTGTAGCTTTTGGGATGCAAAGATTAAAATTAGGCAATGCTTCTCAATGGGTGGATAATTAGCATGAGTGGGGATTAGATAATGGTTAAGGTAGTAGAGTGCATTTTCATTCCTTTCATCATTAGCTTGGGCCAACAAAGCACTAAGGAGCATCCCCAACGTGGCGGTGTAAAATATGAGTGCTTCAATAGAGTGATAGAATTGGCGGTGTCTTCAACTAATGCTTGATGTCTTCAAAGGCATGCTCTCACTTATCATCCCACTTGATCTTGGCATCCTTTTTGATAACTGATAAGAATGGATGACATCTTCTCGAAAGGTTAGATATAAAGCATCTTAGATATGCCAATTGACCTTGGAATGATCTGAGTTGAGTTAAACATTTAGGGGATGGGATTTGTAATATTTCCTTGATCTTCTCTAGATCGATTTCGATTCCCTGGTGTAGGATAACAAACCCAAGGAATATCTGTGAAGCTACTCTGAATGCACACTTCAGGGGGTTCATTTTGAGATGAAATTATCTTAACTGTTCAAAAACTACTCTCAAGTTAAATAGATGGTCTTCCTTTTCTCTACTTTGACCATGAGATCATCAACATAGCACTCATGATGATGAATGAGTTTGTCAAAGATTCAAGTTATAGCCCTTTGTTATGTAACACCAGCATTTTTAAGGCTGAAAGGCATGACTTTATATCAATAGATTTTGATCGAGATTCTAAAAGTAGTGTTTCTTTCATCTTCAAGGGCCATCTTTATTTAGTTAGATCAAGATGTGCCATCCATGAAAGAGAAGATTGTATGAGATGAGGAAATGTCCACCATTAGCTCTGGGATTGGTAGTTAAAATTTGCCTTTTTAACATGCCTTATTTGAATCCCTAAAATTGACTCATATGTGAGTTTGGCCAATATTTTTATTAACTAGGATGACGCTGGCTAACCAAGTAGGGTATTTTTCTTCTCAAATAAAGACAGCATCAATCATTTCTTGACTTCAAAAATGACATGTTGTTTTATGTCTAATTGCATGCATCTAGAAGCTTGCTTGATAGGGTTAGCAGTAAGCTCTATTACTAGCTTATGGATCGCTATGTCAAGAGCCAATCTAGATATCTCTTCATAACTCCATGCAAAGTAGTCCTTAAACTCAATCAATAGCTTAACTATGTCATTGGCTTCAATTTCATTCAACAAAGAAATGATGTATGTCGGGCGTAGATCATCTTTAGTTCCTAAGTTTATTTCCTAGAGCTCATCGATGGTTGACTTGATCTCTTCTTCGAACTCTGGCGATGCATCTTTGACTTCAAAATCATCTGGATCATTTGAAGTTTCTAAACCTCCTCATATGAGTTAATGTGATTTGAAAAGAACCTATCAGATTCCAAATGATTGGTGATGACTAAGCGATATTATCATCATCGACCCACTTATGAATCTAGTCCGATCTTGATTGAGAGCTTTTGCATTTGTTCTTCTATATTATTTTGGGGTAGTCTGACCTATGCTTTGACCACGTATGTGTTCTTTGCTAAATTATGAATCATCCTCAAGTTCTACATCCTCAAGTTCTTTATATGAATCATCCTATTAAAAGGTAATCCTATTAAATCTTTATATGAATCATCCTCAAGTTCTACATCAACTTCTAGACTTGAGGATGATGCTCCCAGAAAGAACCTCGAGTCTTCACACTGTGGATGACTTAGGGGCTTTCATAAGTACCAAACCCTTAGCTTTTGAGAGGAAAGTGGGGTTAGAGATAAGGTTCTCAAGCGATGCCTAACTATTTCACATATAGACTTGGATACACTTATGCTTTGCTTTGGAGCCCAATCTTCATCTCTAGCTCAAGTGTCACCTCAAGGGAATCTACTGAGAAAGAGATGGTGGTGTACTAACCATATAAGACTCATCCTATGAACTAGATTCTAAGTCTATATGGATAGCAGTGTACTCTAGTAGGACATATCTTCTATTGGGTGGCCAATAAGAGGTTTTCCACCCTTGGGGCGACCTGAACTCCTCTTCCTCTGCTTGGTGGAGGCCATGTCATCCTACCCATATGTTTGAATGGAGTAACAAATTATGGTTGGAATATAATATCAGGAGCCTCTTCTTCCTCCAAGTATATTTTCACTCCCTTTTATTTTTTTTTCATTTTCTCTTTTCTTTTCTTTTCCTTTTTTTCTTTATTTTTCTTTTTTTCATTTTCTTTTATTTTTAAACTTTGGCCAAGTTTGTGAGAATAAACTTATTGATTTTTAGGGAGGTAGTAAGCCGCATCATCATATATGCTAACCTCATGAACTATAAATGGTTTCAGATCTCCTTTGACATAGTAAATGTTCTCACCTTTCATGAACTTCATACACTGATGCAGAGAGGATGGAACTATGTTGTTCTCATGTATCCATGGACTCCCAAACAAAGCATTGGTAGATGTATCCAGTCTATAATGTGGCTTGATCTTACAACCATCTCTCCAAGGGCAACACTATGGAGCCTAAGGCTGTTGACCTCACTTTTGGAGTGTAGATTCAATCTTACCAACTTAGACTTAAGTCTTGAACTAGACTTCCCTATTCATAAGACACTTCTAATAATTAGGTAAACACTTAACTAAGCCTAAAGACTTATAAGAAGTTAACCATAGGATTAGGTTATGCCTTAGGGATTAGATAATCCACTACAACCCAAATCCAATCCATGTTCACCTTCTTAAACCAAACCTCAAGTTCAATTCAAACATCAAATTAAAATCCAAAACCAAACCCAAATTCCAAAACCAAATGATTGAATCCCATGATCAAATCCAAACTTGACCCTTCCTAAGCCATATGACCTATCCCATGGACTTAGCCAAATCTTAATCCAAATCAATCAAAAATCAATTCATTTTCTCATAATCAATTTATATCTTCAATCATCTTCCTAAATATAAATCAAATCTTTATTCAAATAATCAAAACTAAATAAAACAAAATCAAATTAAATCAAACCCCTTCCTAAGCCATATGACCTATCCCATGGACTTAGCCAAAACTTCATCCAATCAAGTTAAACTCTATTGATTTTCTCACAAATCAATCATATTTTCAATCATCTTCATAAATTTAAATGAAATATACATTTAAATCATCAAAACTAAATCAAATCAAAATCCAAACCTAAGCCACAAAGACCCAACTCCATGGACTTAGCCAAATTCTTTCATTCCAAACCCAAATTCAATTGATTTTCTCATGAATCAATCATACCTTCAATCATATTCATAAATATAAATGAAATCTACAATCATCAAGCCAAACCAAAATCAACCCAAGTCAAACCCAACTTAACACTTTTGACTTGAAATATTCAAATGAACCAAAACCCATTTGGACCCAAGCCAATTGCAATTGAATTTATAAATTAATCCCAAATCCATATATAAAATAAACTAAATGAAACTCAACCCAAAATCAATCCAACTAAACCCAATTGGTCCACTTGACCCAAAGTGGCCAATTTGACCTATTTGAGCCAAGTTCTAATCCTACCCAAATTGGATTGAAGAAAGACCATCAAAACCTCCCATCATGATTGTTGATCAACCTAAGTTGATCAATTAGAACAAATTGGGTCAATCTAAGTCAAATTGATCATTTGACCAAGTCAACCCCTTAACCCATATGAACCCAAACTAGCCAAATTGCAACCTATGCCAAATCCCTTGAAACCAATGATTCATACCAAATCAAAATCAATATTTGAATATGACTTGACCTTCAATTGAGTCAAACAAAACCCAATTGGTCCTCTTGACCCAAGTTGACCAAATTAAACTAAAAAATATATTATGCCAAATCAAAATATAAACCAAATTGATTGCAACTAATGGCTCAAATTCATTCCAAATTGATTATTGAACTTGACAAAGGCCATGGTTGGACCCAACTGAATCCAATTGACCTACTTAGCCCAAATTGACCTAAAGGGTCAATTTGGCCTAAATCAAGTCTCAATCTAAATTAATTACAATAAAAGCCTACAATCATCTTCAATTGGTCAGCTACACCCAAACCAACACCCAACCCAAGCCAATTTGGCCAATTTAGTCAAATTGATCAACTTAACCCATTTGACCAAAATGAATTCAATTGAGCCAAATAAAAATCTTAGCCAAAGTAAACCAAACCAATTGAACAAAACATCCCAAATGATCATATGAACTTGACCCAATCCTTGGTTTGACCCAATTTGACCAATTGATCAACTTGACTAACCTAATCCAATTTGACCTAAATGAGTCAAATTGATCCAAACTAACCAAATCAACTCCAATTGACCTGAAATTTGGGCTAACCCACTTTTGGCTCATTTTAAGTCTGCGCCAAATAAAATATAATGCCATATGATCATTCTACCCTAGGGTCAAGGGAATCACATAAGTCAAATCACCCATGTAAGTGGTCATTTCCATTCTTTGGCCACTTGGTACTCTCCTAATGGTCCACATTTGGCACCTAGGACACTGACCAACTTGATTGAAGTGGTGGTTGGGTCAGCCATGACCCATGGGAGGTGAAATCACCTCACCCTCCTCGTCAAAGCATTTGAAACCCATAGGATACCCATGATTCCTCTTTAACAGCCACCTCCACACCTTCAACCAACCAAGTTAAGCCAACTCACCTCCTCCCTACCACCCATGACACCCTGAGATGGTTGAACTACCACTAGAAGCCAAACTCGATCCCAGATGATGGAAGGGGTATACACCCCTCATTTCCACTCAAACACACAAAAATCATTTGAGCCCAGCTACCAAGATAGCCTAGAGCCATTCCCTAAGCTCCCAAGCTCGTTCCTTGATCAAAAAATTCCATTCATGTTCATCTCAAAATAGGACACTCCCATTTCTAACATAACTTCTCCATTTCTCCATTAAACTCAAATTAACTTTTCTTCTAGGCCTCGTGTAAGAAGAATCATCTCCCAAGCTTCTCGAGCACTAGAGGTGGGACTTTGATCAAAGTCGAGCTCAAAATTGTAGGTTCATGGCCGAAACGTGATCCAATTGTTGGTCAACAAGGTTTCGTCTCCACTAGATGATGCTTCCTTAATCATTCGAGCCACCAGTCTTGAGCTCTAGCGAGGTATGCTTCCAAAATTGATCCTTAAGTAAAAATGGGTTGGAGTGTTTTGAAATAAACTTGCATCTCATGTGATCTTGATTGTTGGATCTCCTCTGATCTATGTCATGAAGGTGTGGGATCCTTTTGGAGTTGATCCGAGCTTCGGTCAAATCAAGTGGAGAACGAACTCCATTCTCCCTCACTCATGTGATGTTAGACCACA
The DNA here is from genome assembly GCA_021442155.1 of Cymbidium sinense. Lineage (NCBI taxonomy): Eukaryota > Viridiplantae > Streptophyta > Magnoliopsida > Asparagales > Orchidaceae > Cymbidium > Cymbidium sinense. The sequence continues at coordinate 38,817,095 of CM038214.1, read as the reverse complement.
CCATTTGTTTTGCCTGATCGGAATAGACGGTCGTGATTAATTCCACTAGATCGATCTGATTTAATCTTATTAAGCTGTGGGATTAATCAAAGCCATCAATCTTGGATGATGGGCGGCGATGCGCCACATAGGCGTTGAGTCGGATATGTTTTAAGTAGCCAATCATGCGATGCCATGTGGATAGCAGGCCATCTCAGCACACCATGTGGCACCGATAGGATTAGGCTTTAATTAGGCTTAATTAATAATTTTAATGGATGAATCTTCTAAAAATAAAAAAAAATCATAGAGAAATAAAAAAACATGCAAATAAATAATGATTTTAAAGGTATTTCAGAGGACAATTAATTAAAAATAATCATAATTAATTTTAAATAGTAATTAAGGTTTAATTACAAAATTAATTAGCTTAATTACTCTCTAATTATTTGAGAAATTAATCCCAAATTTTGTGGGTTAATTTAATGGGATGACCTCTGTCTCCCATGATTTGGTTGGGATTTATTGCTTACTTAATTAGGAAAATTGACTAATTAAACCTTAACTACTCTTTTAAGTTAATTAATGATTAATTAATCTCATGAATAGTATAAATTAGTTAATTAAGTCTATTAATCATTGTTCAACAGTAAGTGAACTAAGGAATAGGGTTGGGACCCCTTTCCCTAAATTCATTTCACCCTTTTTTAAAATGAAATTAATTAAGATTTAACTAATTAATTAAATAAATTAATCAAATTAAAATCATAATCACATTAGACTTTAATTAATTAAATCATGGGGTAGAACTTTTTGTGTTTAATAAGCTAAAGGAGTTTAATAAATTTATTGTTGTCCACATGTGTGGGAAAACCATAAGAGTAATTACTTAAGTCCCTTAATCTAATTAACTATTAATCATGAGCCAATTGCATTAGTCCCCTTTTATTTCCTCGGATCATTGCAAATTTATTTTCATATCATGTTGGCTCATAATTATTTAGTTAATTACTTTAAGGTGACATAAGTAAGAATTAATTCATCTAATTAAGGTTCAACCTAATTAACCCATAAAATCAACTTAACTAGATTTCCTTAAATTAAATCAAATCAAAAATGTGAGAATGGGTTTAAAACAACAGGTGATGATTTCTCTTCTCCTCTTTAAATCAAATCAAATCCAAAACTTAATTAATAAAAAAGTTTTGGTTTGTTTTAAATAATCTTATTTGATTTAATTGTCCTTAAGAACTAGTTTGGTTATAAAATCGCATGCTTATATTTGATTGTCCTCTTTCAAATCATGTTAAATTTGGTATGTCATTGAATTCATGCATCCATCTTTTCAAAATCAAGTAAAATAAAATGGATTTTGTTTATGTAAGCTTGCATGTGTTGATTTAATTTAATATATGAATGGATATTATCACTATTAAATCCAAATGTATTTTACAAAAGCTTATAAATGAAAAATAATATGTGTTATGATGATAGTTATAAATATATAAGAAATGCATGTTTTTATAGCTTAAGTGTATGAATGTTGAGTTCTCTTTCCTCTATTCATGTGTTGATTTATATAAGATTAAATGGTAATGGGTATATAGTCTAGACATCTCAGGAACAAAAGGCTTTAGCTAGCCCCAAGGAGGTCATTTGATTACCTCACTTCCCTAGTTTAACATCAACACGTACCCATTTGATTTGAATTCTCATGTATTTAAAAATTAGAATTTGGATAGAGCTTTAATTCATATATATTAATGGTTTAATCAAAAAAATATATATACAATCTTTGCATGGTTTTCTTTCCCTCATTTATGTATATAGGCATGTGTGTCCAAGAACAAAAAGTATATAGTCTGGACATCCTGAGAATACAAGGCTTTAATTAGCCCCAAGGAGGTCATTTGATTACCTCACTTCCGGTTTAACAATGACACATACTTTATGTCTTTGCACATGTGTATGTATATGTGATTAGTGAATGAAAATCCCATTTTACATTAAAATTCCATTCATTTATAATTAACTAAGTGGTTGAATTAATTAGCCATATGATTTGGAGCTTACTTCATATGTTCATGTATACAAATTAACATAAGTTTGAAAGCAAATGGGTATATAGTCTAGACATCCTGGGAATAGGAGGCTTTAGATAGCTCAAAGGAGGTCATTTGATAATCTCACTTCCCAGGTTTAATAACAACACATGCCTATTTAATTTCATTCTTATGTTTTTTTTTTTGTATAAGAATTTGGATAAAGTTTTAAATTAATATGTTAAAATAATTCAATCAAAAAAATATAAATTCTAAAACATACACATACATTCATCATTTAAGTGTGCAAAATATGTTGCATGTATAGATACACTTAGATTAAATCATATGCATGTTACATGTGATGGAAAGGAATGATTTAATATATTTTATGTGGTAGTAATTTAATTAAACAAATCTTAAGATGCCTTTCATTTTGAATAGGATTATTTAAAGTGACTAAACTTAGGATTAATTAAATCATTTAATAAGCAAATTAATATACTTTAGAAAGTGACTTAAGGTAGGGATGAAAGAGGGAAATCCTCTTTTCCTCTCTTTATACACTTAGTTGCTAAGTGTAATCAAATGGAACAAATAAAACACAAATTAAAATTCTCAAATCAATTAAACTACTTCAAGTGAAATCAACATTTCATGTTAAATTGAACCCTTCTGCACTTAGAAAATACAACACTTATTCCTAACAAGACTTACCACACAAGCCTTAGTACACACATTAGAAATAAGTCACCACTTCTAGCTTTAAGTTTGGATGGTGTTTGATGTGATGTACATTTTATTTTATGATGTATTATTTTAGATTGGATGTTAGAGTGTATGCTTCGTAGAATGGATTATAAGATAATATTAGCCTAATCATGTTTTTTGCAAGGGATTATGCTTAAGAGATGCTTAAAAATAAATATAAATGCTCTTTTTACAGGTTGCTTAAATTCTAAAGCATAGTCCAATAGGTGGGCTTAATTACCCATGTGTAGAGTGCTAAGTCCAAATTATAAATACAACTGCTTGGGATTATATGTATATTTAGGTAACCTCTATTTTATAGGTGTAGTTAGATTTACTTTTTCCACATAAATGTAATTTTTGAAATAGAAATTAGGATTAGTGCTATGGGGGATTAGAATGAGCAGTGGCTAGAAGGCTTTATCCAGGGGAGCCCTTTGATGCCTTTGAAGCAAACACCATCCAAATCAAAGAGGGAACCAAATTAGAAATGAAGATATGAAGAAAGAAGACCCCATAGCATTTAATATAATTATAATTATTCTTTCATATTCAGGTTGTATAAGGGTAGAGCTTCGGTTACCCATCTTTTCTCTCTTGGGTTGTATGGTAATACGACCATTATTTTATTCTTTATAGTTTATATAATTTTTGATGTTATGTTTAAATTGTGCATTAGTACATGCTTCTCATTGTTTCTTAAATGATTGATGCTTTAAGGTGTGGCTTGGATACGATTAAGCTCTTAGGATAAAAATAACTTTTATACCCAACTAATCAATCAAAACTAAATTTTAAACGACTCATATCTGAATATGGTTATATGTTTCACATCATGCATGAATATTCTTTCTCTCTTGAGCATGAATGATTTCCATCCTTGCACGATAAAGAAATGCTTGACCTCTGAGGGCATCCTTTGTGGTGGAGAACACCTTCTTCTAACTGATTAGACCCATAACTTTTTTCATCATGCATTTCGGCATAAGAAATCCTAAAGCCTCTATCAAAATGTTGTGCCTAAAATGAAATAAAATTTGAAAAGATTTTCATCTATAGATTAAGTTATATGCTCATGCCCCTTATGCTCTAGTCTCTTAGGGAGTGTGTCTAGGACTTTAGTCTCTTTCTAATTAAAAAACTACCATAGCTATCTTGCAATTCATAAGACCAAATTACATGGTTTTAAAATCATAGGAAGAGTTAGATGGCAGCCACTCCAAGGTTATAAGTCCAGAAGTCATACAATTTATAAAATAAAATAAACTGAAATAAATAAACTAAATAAACCTAAACCTACTAGTTTATATAATTAAAAAAATAAAATAAATAAATAATTATAAAATAAATAAAAAATAAAATAAATGCATTAAATAAACCTAAACCTATGAGTTTATTAATTTAGAAAAATAAAAAAAAATAAAACAAAAAAACCTTAGCCCTAAACCCTTAACCCTAAAATTAACCTTAAACCCTAAACCTTAAACCTACAACTCTAAACCTTAAACCCTAAACCCTAAAACCCTAAACCCTAAACCTGAAACCCTAAACCCTAAAACTCTAAACCCAAAACCCTAAACCCTAAATCCCACAAGCCTAAATCCAAAACCCAAAACCCCAAACTCTAAATCCAAAATCCTAAACCCTAAAAACCAGCAAACATAAACCCAAACTAAATAAAACCTAAAAATAAAATTAAAACATGAAACCTAAACTTAGAAAATTAAAAAAATAAAATAAAATAAAAAACATAAATTAAAACCTAAACCTAAACCTCAAAAAATAAAATAAAAAATAAATACTAAACTAAAATAAAATAAATAAAAACCTAAACTAAACTAAAAAAATAAAATAAACCTAAAAATAAAAAACCTAAAAAAAGTAAAAACTAACCATAAAATAAAAATAAAATAAACCTAAAATAAAATTAAATAAAAAATAAATAAAAACCTAAACCTAAAAAGTAAACCTTAAAATAAAACCTAAAAATAAATAAAAAATAAAACTTAAGTCCTAAATTAAAAAAAAAAACCTAAACCTAAAATAAACAAAATAAAATAAACCTAAACCTAAATAAAATAAACTAGTAAAATAAATAAAACCTAAACCTCTTAAAATAAACTAAACTTAAAACTAAAATAAAAAATAAAATAAACTAAAAAATAATCCCAAACCAAAATTTAAAAAAAAAATCTAAAATAATCCTAAAATAAAAAACACAAACCTAAAAATATATAAAATAACTTAAACTAAACCCAAAATAAAAATAAAATTAAACCTAAAATAAAATAAAATAAACTAAACTAAAAAATAAGCATAAACCTAAACTTGAAGATAAAAATAAACTTAGATAAAAAACTAAAATAAATAAACTAAAACAAATAAACTAAAGTAAATAAAAAATAAAATAAACCTAAATAAAATAAAAAATAAAATAATCTAAACAAACTAAACCTCTGGTTTTGATTTAAAATCCTAAACCCTAAACCCACAAACTCTAAACCCTAAATGTTGAATAATCAAGCCCTAAATCTAGCCCAATCAACAACCTAAACCAAATCCTAAATCAACCTATAAACCCCAATCCTAAAACCTAAAATCCTAAACCACAACCCTAAACTAACCCTAAACCCTAAAAAATCTAAAACACCAAACTAGCTGACCCACTGGTGACCCAAAGAAACCCTAAATCCAAGCTGAGCTCAAACCACTGAAACTAAAAACCCTGAGCTAAACCCTACCCTAAAACCTGACCCTACCCATCCTGAACCTAAACCTAAACCAAAACCAATCTACTAAATAAACTTAAAAATAAAATAAATAAATAAACTAAACCTAAATAACATAAAATAAATAAATAAAAACCTAAACAAAACTAAACTAAACCTAAAAAATTAAAATAAGATTAATAAAAGATAAACTAAGAAATTAAAATAAATGAAACCTAAACAATAAAAGAAAGAAATGAATAAAATGATAAAATAAAAATAAAAATAAATATAAAGTAAAATAAAATAAACACAAAATAAAGAAAATAAAAACTAAATAAAAACCTAAACATAAAAAATAAACCCAAAAATAAAGCCTAAATATAAAAAAATAAAAAGAATCTAAACCCTAAATTAAAAAAAATAAATCCTAAACCTAAAATAGAAATAAAATAAACCAAAAAAAATAAAGTTATGCCTAAACTAAAGTAAACTAAACTAAAATAAATTAAACCTAAAATTAAACCTAAAATAAACTAAACTAAACCTAAACCTAAACCTAAATAAAATAAAATAAAATAAACCTAAATATAAACTAAAAAAATTAAACTTAGAAATAAACTTAGAATATTAACCTAAAACCTAAACCTAAAATCCTTAAACCCTAAACCCTAAACCCTAAACCCTATAACCTAAAAGCTCTAAACCTAAACCTAAACCTTACGATTGGGAAGAACCTTGATGGCAGAACATCACCATCAACCACGCTCAGTCTAGATCTAACGGTGGAGGCAAAGGCAGAGGCGATAGTTATCATAGTGGTGATGGGGGATTTGGAGGTGTTGGTGGATATGGAGGTGGTGGTCCTAGTAGTGGTGGCTATGGAGGCGGGAGGAGCGATGAAGTTACAGCGATGGTGGTGGCAGAGAGAGAGAGATCAGGGATATGATGGTGGATCCCGTAACTCGAGAGGTCGGGGTGGTTCTAATGGGAACTAGAGAAATAGAAGAATGGCCGATCCGATCTGCTAGTTATGTAACTGTGTCTTTATAGTATAAACGATTCTAGTTATCTAGGGTTTTTCATTTGCTCTATGCTTGCCCATTTTTTATCTAAGTTGTCGCTTATGTCTTAAACTTGGTGTGTTACTTGGTTGATGATATCGAAAAGAAGAAATGTTGAATCTGAATTTATTCTCGATAAAAAAAAAATCAAAATCCATAAACCATAAACTAAAACATGAACCCTAAACTCTAAACCCTAAAACTTACAATCTTGAACCCTAAACCATAAACCCTAAACCCCAAACCCTAAACCCTATACCCAAAACCCAAAACCCAAAACCAAAAACCCTAAAAACTTAAAACCTAAACCTAAACTATATAAAACCTAAAATAAAATAAATAAAAACCTAAACCTAAAATTAAAAAAATAAAATAAAATAAAACTAAACTAAAACCTAAAACCTAAACCTAAGCATAAAAATGAAATAAAATAATAAAAATAAACTAAAATAAAATAAATAAAAACTTAACTAAACTAAAAAAATAAAATAAACCTAAAAATAAAAAACCTAAATATAATAAAAACTAAATGTAAAATAAAAAAATAAACTTAAATAAAATAGAATAAAACTAAATAAAACCAAAACTTACAAAATAAACCCAAAATAAACCTAAAAAATAAATAAAATAAAACCTAAACCCTAAACTAAAAAAAACCTAAATAAAATAAATAAAATAAATCTAAACCTAAACTAAAATAAATAAAACATAAAACTAAACCTAAACCCTAAATAAATAAAATAAAATAAAGTGAAAATAAACCTAAACCTAAACTAAAATAAAAGCTAAAATAATCCTAAACCTAAAAAAAATAAAATAAAACCTAAACCTAATCCTAAAAATAAAAAATAAAACCTAAACTTAAAATAATATAAATAAATTAAATTAAAAAAATAAACATAAACCTAAAAATAAACTAAAATGAAAAACTAAAATAAATAAACTAAAAAATAAAAAATAAACTTAAAAAAATAAATATATAATAAACTAAATAAATAAATAAAACTAATTAAACCTAATTGTATTTACTTAATTTTTTTTAAAAAACCCTAAACCCTAAACTAAAAAACTGATCCTAAACCCTAAACCACTTAAACTCAGGCCCCTACTACACACAACTATAAACCATGCCTACACTTAACTAACTGACCCTACCCAAAATTCTAAATCCTAAAACTAACCCTACCATATCTACTCCTGGGAACCTACTGACCTCTTATCCTCCCTAAAGCTGCTACCCTAAACTGTAATCATAAACCCTAATTCTAAACCCTAAACCCTAAACCCTAAAACCCTAAACCCTAAAACCCTAAACCTTAAACCCTAAACACTAAACCCTAAATCCTAAACCCTAAACCCTAAACTAACCCTAAACCTAAAAGCATAAAACCTAAAACTCTAAACCCTAAACCTTGAACACTAAACCCCAAAACCTAAAGACAAAGTAACTAAATAAATTAAAAAATAAACCTAAACCCTAAAACTTAATAAACCTAAACCTAAAAGTAAACTTTAAGAAGGGGCAGAACCTTAACAGTAGGAACTTCGCCATCAACCAGGTTCAATCATGATCTGGTGGTGGAGGCAAAGGCGAAGGCAGTGGTTATCATAGTTATGGTAGGGGCTCTAGAGGTGTGGGTGGATATGGAGGTGGTGGTGATAGCAGTGGTGGTTTTGGAAGAGGGAAGAGCAACCTAGGTTACCGATGTGGTGGTGGTCGAGCGAGAGATCAAGGATATGATGTTGGATCATACTACTCAAGAGGCCGGGGTGGTTCTAATGGGAAATGGAGAATCTGAAGAACAGTCGATCCGATCTACTTCTTATGGAACTGTGTGTTTATAATAAAGACGGTTCTAATTATCTAGGGTTTTTTTATTTACTGTATGCATGCTCATTTTTTATCTATGTCATTGCTTATGTCTTTGAGAACTTGGTGTGTGGTGTTTATTTTTGAGATGTCGGATACAACGCAGATGTTAAGGGGTACTTATTGAAATGATCGGGTACGACATTAAGAAAAGATGCACTATCTCAAAAAATAGAAATCATCACCCTATAATGAACCTAATCACCTAATAAGGACTCATAAGGCCTGATGGGTCTTAGAATGTACCAAAGATCTTTCCCCTACTTTACATGGAAAAGCTAAGTAGGGTTTATGATAAGTTAAGATTTGTTAAGTTCCTAATGGAGGCAAGCCTCCATAGTTAATTACATTCTAAAGGATGTGAATCCATTAAGAATACTCTTGACTAAAGTAGCAATTAAAGTCTCCAAAGATTTGAAGGCTAGACTATGAAAGGGTTAGTTGTATTTGAAAATCAATTAGAAAAAATCAAGGAGAAGACTTATTATCGTAGCCAAAGTAAATGAGTAGGGAATGCTCTTGATCTAAGAAACCTAGTGAGCATTTCAAGCTATCCTATAATTGGGTTTATAATTTTGAAATTGAACAGAAGATCAATTTTCTAAAATTTAACATTTCATTATAAAGCTAAGAATTATAATCTAATAATACAAGATTGTGGAGATGCCTAAGAGGTGAGGATTTACACTTGTAGCCTAAAAGAAACATCCACCTCATATCCTAAATCTAGGGAGCTTTAGCATAAGCCAAAGCGTGACCTAAATCTAAGTGAAAATGGCATATGGTATAACTCCATAAGAGAGGACAAACTGCCCAACTGCTGGACTTTCAATCGACTGGAGTCATAACCAGCTAACACCTCCTATGCTTTAAATCCATGAAGTTTGATCATATGATTTGCAATATTAGTTAGGATATTATTTAATTAGAAAGATACTGAAGTCCTTAAACCCACTCCTAAAGAGACTAGAGCATGAGTGGTACGAGCATATGACTTAGTCTAGTGAAAAATATTTTCAAATTTTATTTATTTTGACAATACATTTTGACAAAGGCTTTGTGTTTTTGATGCCTACATGCATGATGAAATAAGGTTGCTGGCTAAATCAACAAGAAAGGGATGTTTTCCAACACAAGGGATGCCCTCACAACTCAAGAATTCCCCTATCATGTAAGGATGGAAATCCCTTATTTTTAAGAGCAAAATACATGTTGTTGGCCATTCAACATTCAGCTAAGGGGTTGTTAAATCTTTTAATTATTTGATTTATGTCATAGGCTTTATGTGAGGTTATGAATTGTTTAAAACTTTAGTTATGAGTTCTAGTTGGGTAGAAAGGTTAATTTTTTTTCTAAGAGCCTAATCGCATTCCAAGCCACACATTCAAACATCAAACATTTAAAGAAACTAAGAAAAGCATGTCATCCTAATTGTGCACTTTAAACACAACATCAAAAAAATATTATAACTAACACAAAATAATAACAGGTTATTGTAGTCGCGAGCCGCCGTACAATACAAATAGAAAAATGGGTTGTCGAGCTCTACCCTTATACAACCAAGTACATAAAAGAATAATTTGCATTTTATAAATGATAAATGCTATGAGAGTCTTCATGTCATCATGTATCTTCCTCCTTTGATTTGACTTGCTCCACTTCAAAGGCATCACATGGCCTCCCAAGACAAAGCCTTCTAACCAATGCTCATCCTTATCCCCCCATAGCACTAATCCTAATTCCTAAAGAAAAATTAGATTAAAATAGAAAAAGTAAATCTAAATACACCTTCAAGACAAGTGTTAGCTAAACACACATACAACACAGGCAGTTATATTTATAATTTGGACTTAGCACTGCACACTAAAAGCCACATCCTAACTTGGATTATGCTTAGGGGCTTAACCAACCTACAAAGAGAGCATTTATATTTATTTCTAAGCATCTCCTTAAACATAATTCCTAGTAGAAAATATGATTAGGCTAATCACAGCCTACCATGTAGTCTAAAACTAAATGTAAAATAAAAATAAAATAAACCTAAATTAAAATAAAAACTAATTAAAATCTTAAACCTAAAAAATAAACCTAGAAATAAAACATAAAAATAATTAAAAAATAAAACCTAAATCCTAAACTAAAAAAAAATCAAAACCTAAAATAAAAATAAAATAAACCTAAACCTAAACTAAAATAAACTAAACTAAAATAAATAAAACCTAAACCTAAACCTAAAATAAACTAAACCTAAACCTAAACCTAAACCTAAATAAAATAAAATAAACTAAAAATAAACCTAAACATAAACTAAGAAATAAAAAAATAAACCTAAAATAAGAACTTAAACCCTAAACCTAGAAAGATAAAATAAAAACCTAAACATAAACTTTAAAAAAAATTAAACCTAAACTAAACTAAAAAATAAACATAAACATTAACCTAAACCTAAAAAATAAACAAAAATAAAAACCCTAAACTAAAATAAATAAACCAAAAATAAACAAACCAAACTAAATAAAAATAAAAATAAAACTTGAATAAAAAATAAAATAAATTAAACAAACCTAAACCTACTGGTTTACCTAATTTTTTCTTTTAAAAGCTCTAAACCCTAAACCCTAAACCCTAAACCCTGAACCTTAAACCCTAAATTTGAAACCGTAAACCCTAAACCCTAAACCCTAAACACTAAACCCTAATCTTAAATTGTAAACCCTAAACCCTAAACCCTAAAACCCTAAACCCTAAACTAACCATATACCCTAAATTCTAAACCATAAAAACCATAAATCCTAAACCTTAAACTCTAATCCCTAAACCCTAAACCCAAAGCTAACCCTAAACCATAAACCCTAAATGTTAAACCCTATAAACCTTAAACCAAAAAGCATAAACACTAAACACTAAATCCAAAACACTAAACCCTAAACCATAAAATCTTAAACCCTAATACCGTGAACCCTAAACCCTAAACCCTAAAATCCTAAAAACCTAAACCTAAACTAAATATAACCTAAAAATAAAATAAATTAAAAAACATAAACCTAGATAGAATAATAAAATAAAATAAAATAAAATAAAAACCTAAACATAAATTTAAAAATAAAATAAAATGAAAAATAAAATAAAATGAAAAATCAAAATAAATTAAAATAAAATAGAGAAAAACCTAAACTAAACTAAAAAATAAAATAAACCTAAGAATAAAAAACCTTAATAAAATTAAAACTAAATCTAAAATAAAATAAAATAAAACTAAATAAAAACTTAGACCTAAAAAATAAACCTCAAAATAAATAAAACCTAAATCCTAAATAAAAAAAACTAAACATAAAAGAAAATTAAAATAAACTTAAACCTAAACTAAAATAAACTAAACTAAAATAAATATAACCTAAACCTAAACCTAAACCTAAGCCTAAAATAAAATAAACTTAAACCCTAAATTTAATAAAATAAATTAAATAAAAAATAAACCTAAACCTAAACTAAAAAATAAATCCTAAAAATAAACCTAAAATAAAAACCTAATCCTAAAAAAATAAAATAAAAACCTAAACATTAACCTAAAAATAAGAAAAGAAACCTAAACCTAAAAAATAAACATAAACCTAAACCAAAACCTAAAAAAATAAAATAAAAATAAAAATCTAAACTAAAATAAATAAACCTAAAATAAATAAACCAAACTAAATAAAAAAACTAAACCTACATAGAAAGATAAACTAAAATAAATAAATAAATAAACTAAATAAATTTAAACCTACTGGTTTACTTATTTTTTCTTTTTTAAAAATCCTAAACCTTAAACCATAAACCGTAAACCCTAAATCCTATATCCTAAACCCTAAACCCTAAAACTAACCCTAAATCCTAAACCCTAAACCTACAACCCTAAACCCGAAAAAACCCTAAACCCGAAACCCTAAACTCTAAACCCTAAACCTTAAACCCTAAACCCTAACCCTATCCCTAAACCTTAAACCCTAAAACCCTAAACTTTGAACTCAAAACTAACCCCTAAACCCTAATCCCTAATAACCCTAAATGCTAAACCCTAAACTAACCCTAAACCCTAAGTTAACCCTAATCCCTAAACCTTAAAGCCTAAACATTAAACCTTAAACCCTAAACCTTAAACCCTAAACCCTAAAACCCTATGCCCTAAATCCTAAAACATAAACCCTAAAAAACCTAAAAACCTAAAAACCCAAACCTAAACTAAATAAAACCTAAAAAGAAAATAAATAAAACACCTTAAACCTAAATAAAATAAAAAAATAAAATAAAATAAAAAACTAAACTAAAACCTATACCTAACCATAAAAATAAATAAAAATAAAAATAAAAATAAACTAAAATAAAATAAAGAAAATGCTAAACTAAACTAAAAAATAAAATAAACATAAGAATAAAAAACCTTAATAAAATAAAAACCAAACGTAAAATAAAAATAAGAAAATTTAAAATAAAATTAAATAAAAACCTAAACCTAAAAATATGCCTAAAAATGAAACCTAAACCCTAAACTAAAAAAAAAAAACCTAAACCTAAAATAAAAATAAAATAAACCTAAACTTAAACTAAAAAAAACTTAAACTAAAATAAATAAAACTTAACCCTTAACCTAAAATAAACTAAACCTAAACTTAAACCTATATTAAATAAAATAAAATGAACTAAAATTAAACTTAAACCTAAACAAAAAAATAAAACCTAAAGCCTAAACCTAAAAAATATAATAAAAACCTAAACCTAAACCTAAGAATAAAAAATAAATTAAAAATAAAACTCAACTAAAAATAAACCTAAACCTAAACCAAAAACTTAAAAAATAAACTAAAATAAAAAACCAAAATTAAAATAAATAAACCTAAAATAAATACACTAAATAAAATAAAAATTTAAAATAAACCTAAATAAAATTAAAAAATAAAATAAATAAAAAAATATAAAATAAACTAAATAAACCTAAACCTACTGGTTTACTTAATTAAAAGAAATAAATCTCCCAAACCCTAAACCCTAAACCCTTAAACTAACCCTAAACTCTAAACCATAAACCTACAACTCTAAACCCTAAACCCTAAATGCTAAAAAATCCTGAATCATAAATCCTAAAAGCATAAATCCTAAATCCTAAACCCTACACCATAAACCCTAAACCCTAAACCCGGGACACCAAACCTAAAGTAACTAAATAAATTAAAAAAATAAGCCTAAACCCTAAAACCAAATAAACCTAAACCTAAACCCTAAGAATGGGCTGAACATTGATGGTAGGAACATCACCGTCAACTAAGCTCAGTCTACATCTGGTGGTGGAGGCGAAGGCATAGGTGGCAGTTATCGCTGTGGTGGTGGGGGATCTAGAGGTGCTGGTGGATATGGAGTTTGTGGGAAGAGGGTGATGGAGGCCGAGGACCTGAGGCTGTGGTGGTCACGGAGGAATATATCATGGATATGATGGTGGATCCCGCTACTCGAGATGTCAGGGTGGTTCTGATCAAAATTGGAGAAACTGAAGAATAACTGATCTAATAAACAAATAAACCAAATAAATAAACAAAATAAATAAACAAAACCTAAACTTAAACTAAAACAAACTAAACTAAAATAAATAAAACCTGAGCCTAAACCTAAAATAAACTAAACCTAAACCTAAACCTAAACCCTAAATAAAATAAAATAAACTAAAAATAAACCCAAACTAAATTAAAAAAATAAAACCTAAAAATAAACCTAAAATAAAAGCCTAAAACCTAAACCTAAAAAAATAAAATAAAAACATAAACCTAATCCTAGAAATAAAAAAATAAAACCTAGAGCTAAATAATAAAATAAACTAATAAAAAAAAAAAAAATTAACCTAAACTAAACCTAAATCTAAAATAAACTAAAATAAAAACCTGACTAAAATAAATAAATTTAAATTAAATAAATAAACTAAATAAACCTAAATCAAAATAAAAAAATAAACCCTAAATAAACCTAAACCTAAAAGTTCAACCCTAATTTTACAAAATAAAAAATAAAAAATCAAAAATACCCTTAAACCTAAACCCCTAAACACTAAACTTAAACCTAAACCTAAACCTAAAACGGTTACGTGTTGCTAAAATAAATAAAAACCCCAAACCTAAATAAAATAATCAAAGATAAAATAAAATAAAACCTTAACTAAACCTAAACATAAAATAAACATAAAAAATAAAATAAAAATAAAATTAAACTAAAATAAATAAAAACCCAAACTTAACTAAAAAATAAAATAAACCTAAAAAAATCAAATGCCTAAATAAACTAAAAACTAAATAATAAATAAATAAATAATATACCTAAAAATAAATAAAAAATAAAACCTAAACCCTAAACTAAGAAAAGACCTAAACCTAAAATAAAAATAAAAAAAACCTAAACCTAAATAAAATAAATAAACCTAAACTAAACCTAAAATAAACCAACCTATAAACTAAATAAAATAAAATAAAATAAAACCTAAACCTAAAAAAAAAACCTAAAATAAAACCTAAAACCTAAAAAAAAAAATAAAATAAAACCTAAACCTAAACTAAAATAAAAATAAAACCTAAAAAAATAAATAAAATAAAAATAAAATAAAAACTAAAATAAAATAAAACCTAAAAAATAAAAATAAATAAATAAAATAAATAAACTAAATAAAATAAAATAAAATAAAATAAATAAAATAAACTTAATAAATAAATTTTCTTAATTTAAAAAAATAAAACCAAAACCTAAACTAAAATCAACCCAAACCCTAAATAAAATAAACTAAACTCCTAAACTAAATAAAAAAAACCCTAAACCTCTAAACCCTAACCCTAAACTCCTAAAAAACCTAAACCCCAAACTAAACCCTACCTAAACTTACCCAAACTTACCCTCCAAACCCTAAACCTAAAACTCCCTAAAACCCTAAACTAAACTAAACTAAATCTTAACCCTAAACCTAAATACCCTAAACTAAATAAAACACCTAAATAAACCTAAACCCTAAACCCTAAATCCATAAACCCTAAACTTTAAAACTAAACCTAAACACTAAATAAATAAAATAAAATAAAATAAAAAATTAAACCTAAATAAAATAAAAAAATAAAATAAAATAAAATAAATTAAAACATAAACTTAAACCTAAAAAAAAATAATATAAAAATAAAAAAAAAAATAAAATAAATGTAAAAAACCTAAACTAAACCAAAAATAAAAAATAAATCTAAGAATAAATAAACCTAAATAAAATAAAAGATAAATAAATAAATAAAAATAAAATAAAATAAAATAAAATAAAAAACTAAACTTAAAAATAAACCTAAAATAAATAAATAAAACTAAACCTAAATTAAATAAAAAAAACCTAAACTAAAATAAAAAAATAAAATAAATAAAATAAAATAAACCTAAACTAAAAATAAATAAAACTTAAGCCTAAACCCTAATGGAGGGGATCCGAAGTGGTGGATATGGAGGTGGTGGTTGGAGCAATGGTGTTTATGGAGACGAGAGAAGCGATGGAGTTTACAGCCATGGTGGTGGCAGAGGGAGAGATCTGGGATATGATGGTGGATCCCGCTATTTGATAGGTGTGGGTGGTTCTGATGGGAATTGGAGAAACTAAAGAACGACCGTTCCGTCTTTATAGTAGAGAGGGTTCTACTTATCTAGGGTTTTTTATTTGCTCTATAGGTGCTTATTTTTGATATATGTCATCCCTTATGTCTTACAAAACTTGGGGTGCAACTCGATTAATTAAATCAAAAAGAAGAAATGTTGAACCTGAATTTGTTCTCTATTAAAAAAAACCTTTGACCCTAAACCCTAAACCCTAAACTAAAACTTAAACCCTAAACCTAAACCTCCAAAACCCTAAACTAAACCCTAAAACCTAAACCCTAAACCCTAAACTAAAACCATAAACCCTAAACCCTGAACCCTAAACCCTCCAAACCCTAAACCCTAAACACCCCCAAACCCTAAACCCCCACCCCTAAATCATAAATCAACCCCCCTAAACCCTAAACTAAACTAAACCCCCCCAAACCTAAACTAACCAACCCTAAAACTAAATGTTGAATAAAGATGTCATTGGGAGATCTAAAGAATGACCTAATCTAACATAGTTATGGTAAAAGAAAATGTCTTCAAGAGACTTTCCCTTGACTATTAAAGATTTGAATACTCTAACACAAACCCTAAATCATAATATAATATAGTATATTATAGTATATTGTAGCATCATATATTTGAGCATGTAGTGATGTCTTTTGGATGTTATGTGTAAATATTTTAGTATATTATGGTATTATGCCTATAGTCTATATTTATATAAATCATAAAAATATTGATTTAATAAATTAGATGATGAAATTTGTTAAATTTGAAGTGGAATTAGTTGTAGTACCAAAGGTGTGCTACACTTGTAGTCTAAAAAGTAAGATTTTATGTTCAAAATAAATATTATATGTTGCTAGTATAGCATCATCATATATCATAATATATTGTTCTATGTATTTTAAATTCTTTTAGTATTTACAATCATGCAATTGAGCCTACACTAGAATTATTTATAAAAATGTTGATTTAGACTTTAAAATGGTGGAATTTGACCAAATTCATAATAGGTAGAGCATGACATCATAATATATTATTTCAATTTAAAATATGTAAGTGATAGGACTAAAATATATAGTTTTTTTTATTAGACTAATTTTATGTTTTTTAATCTTAAGCAATCCCTTATGATGTGATATCCAATATAATATAATATAATATGATATAGTGTATTATAATATAGGATGCCATAACATAGTATAGCATCATGCATTATAACATACTATTGTGTATTACTACTTATTATTTAACATAGTTTAGTTTGTTATAGTATGATGTAGTAGAGTTTCTACTGGTATAATTCATAAAAATATTGATTTATAGGCTGAGATGATGGGATTTGGCCAAATTTAAGGTAAGCTTTAGGGAACATCATTGGGCGTGTGCTATGGTGTGTCATTTTATCAAAAGAATGGAATTTTGCATCCAAAATAAATGTTCATTTTTCAACCAAATTTTATAAATGTTTTGCTTAAAGAGATTCATTTTAAGGTGTAATGTAAGATAATATATTATATGAAAGCATATTAAAATATGATGTACATAACAATATAACTTCACATATATATGAATGTCATTGTGTTATTACTAAATGTTATTGTAGTATGTTTTACTTTTGTTATAATGCATTGGGTCAAAACTCACAAAAATGTTAATTTGAAGGTTGAGATGGAAGAATTTGGCCAAATTCAAGGTACACAAGAAGCAACACCAAAATAATGCAATTTGTACCATTTCTAATAGAAAAATTACAATTTTACATCCAAAATGAACATTAATCATATTTTGAGAAAATTTGGTTATTTGTTCCTTTTAAGTGATTCTAATGAGGTGTAATGTTAGACAATATATTATATTATAGCAAATTATAATATAACATCATATATTATAATATAATATACGTGTTAATTCACACTATAATATGTTTAGCATGATATTGTATAGTTAGTGTGAGCTTGCACCAACACAAATCATAAAATGTTGATTGCAATGTTAAGATGATGTAATTTGAAGGAATACATTGTTAGGCTTTTGGTTGAAGTATTAAAGGTGAGCATAAGAGAAGAAAGATTTGATGAGCATTCCATGTTGACATGGATTCCGTCATGCATGGACATGACATGTGGAGGAGGTAGGGATCACACATGCATTGGACATGACATGTGAGGGGTCTATGTCGAGGGCATAGAAGAAGAAAATCTATTGGGGATAAGGTTTGAATTTGATTTGACTATATGATTTGTGTAAAGAAGATTCATTGGGGATAAGAATTTATAATCCACCATGGATTAAGATTGAATCGACTTTAATTTATTTTGTTTTAATTGATGTGGAAGCATATATGTTAGAGATATGGGCTCGAGTCTACTGGGGATCGAGTATATGAACCTTCCACTAGGGAAGCAGGTTTGGGCTATCTGTCGAGGATTGGAATTTGAGTTTGATTTCATAGATTTGTTTGGGGATGTATCCACTTGGGATAAGAGTTTGGTTGGATTTCTTTGATTTAGACTTTACTTGGGGAGTTGGTTTAATTTGGTTCTGTTGGGGAGGTTAGTTTTGAATTTGATTTATTTGCTTGACTTATAAATATAAGATTTGGGGTTCCACTAGAGTGAAGAGTGTGATTTAACTCCACTAAGAAAATGGGTTAGGTTTAATTTGTCGATTTAATGTATGGACCCTGTCGATGTGGACCCACTAGAAGGGGCTATATCAGCCTTGACCTAACATAAGTTTACAAATCTAAAGAGATAGTCTACAAGTTGTAGGGTAGAGCTAGCCAACTTAAGTGATTGGCATTCGATTTGGAACTTGTCCTAGAATGAAGGTGTAGCAGACTTACATCTTCTAAAATGAGGAACAATCGTTAGGGTGACCTATTGGATGCACAAATTCGAACGGGTGACTATTGAGTGAAATGTCTGGGGGCTTATGTCAACTCAAAAGTAGTCAGGATTAATTTTATCTTAATTTCATGTGATTTAATATGGTTTATTTGGTTTAGTTTGATTACGAATTGAGGGCATATCCACTGGGGATGTGAGCTCGGTCAAATTTGATAGATTTAATTTATGGGCCATGTCGATGTGTGATGGACCCACTAAGAAGGGGATATCTTGTCCTATCTCATTTACAAATCCAAAGCGATAGTCTACTGTGGGGTAGAGCTAGCCAACTAGGGTTGCCTTTGTGTGCAATGGGTCTAGGAAGAAGGCATGCAGACTTACATCTTCTAAAAGCAAGGAACAATACTGGGTGACTATTGGTAGCACTACTAATCGAACCCGACTTAGGGGGACTACAATGAATGCCTTTGGGGACTTATATCAACTCAAGAGTAGTCGTGATTTGTGTAGGAGTTTTGCTTACTTCCAAAGATAGGATACTTGCTTGGGAAAAGGTACATTAGGTGTCCTCCTAATCCACAAGTGAATATATATTTTATTTATTTGTTGTGTGGACCCTGGTGAGAGGGACCACACTAAAAGGGGCTATGTTGTCCTTGACCTATCTCAGATTTGCTGGACCAAGGGAGAATCTGCACATCCATAAGATGAATTCTCCAACCATAGGGGTGGTTACTAGGAAAGGGGAACTATCAATAGTAACCGTGGTAGTGTCTAAATGGGTCAAAAACATGATCCAAATATAGTGCCCATAGGGAGGTCTTTGCAGGGTTATCTTGAGCCTGAAAAGAAAATAGGTGTATGGTGGCCAACTCAAAGCATAGTAGACTTACATCTGCCATTAGTGGTGTATCCTAAGGTGCGAGAACCAACCAACCTAAGGTGTATCCATCAGCATAGTGAGAACCAACCATCCTAAGGTGGTTGTCAGTGTGTAATGATCAATCTGGAAAGAAAGCATGGAGGCTTACAACTTTCCAAGTAGAATTGATCATCGGGATAGTTTGTCCATATTCTCGTCTAGAGTGACTACTAAGGATTTGAGGAAGGACTAAACCAGAGTTGAAGTAGTTAGGAGGAAAGGAGCCACTAGGGACTTATCCTAAATCTCTATACTCAGGGTACTGAAGGCTAATCCAAAAAGAAAGTGTAGCAGACTCACATCCTGTTAAGTGAAGCCAATATTAGGTAGCTTCCCACATGGCCTACCAACAAGGCACTGCCACGTGTGTGGCCAAGTAAGGAAGGAAAGTACTTACATCCACCAAAGCAAGAAGACCACTGGGTGACACACCTGAAGGGTAACATCAGACTGATCACTACTCTATGGGCCACTAGGCGTTATCTCAACTCAAAGAAGCTAAAGATAAAAGATATGTACTTATTTTATATGTTTGTGTGTAGTTTGTATTTGTGTTTTGTCGATGAAGGATAGGACATTGCTTGGGTTTCTTACACCTACCCTAAACACATCATAACAGATTCACAAACAAGAATACTTTCAACATGGAAGAGATTGAATTCAAAATGGAATTTTTAGTGATGATAATTATTTTCAAACATGATTTATAATATTTCTTTAAGTAGAGCTCATTGATTGGAAGCATTGGGTGCTCTCCCTTATAATTAATAAGCTGATAAGATCCTCCATGGTAGGCCTTCTCTATTGCAAAAGGGCCTTCCCAAATGGGTTCAAACTTGCCTCCCATCTTACGATCGGCAAATATTGGTCTCCTTAGAACTAAAATAAGCTCTCTTACTTAAAAAGTTCTAGGATAAACAAAATTGTTGTGAGATTGAATCATTTTAACTTTGTACAACTCGAGGTTTTGGCATGCCCATGAGCATCTCTCCTCCAAACCTTGAGCTCTTCTAACCGTAACTTGGCATTACGCTCTATTGTGATCTTGCTACCCACTATCCAGTGATGGGAGTTGGACTTCTAATGGTAGAATGGCTTTGGACCCATACACTAAGGAGAAAGTTGGAGTTCTATGTGGTGTTGGAGTTCTATATGTTGTGCTAAGGCTTCAACTAACTACTCAAACCCGTATTGTGTTGAGTGTCTTCTTTAGTATTTGGATGAGAGTTTTATTGAAGGCTTCTGCCAAGCCAATTTCTCTCGGGTAGTTGATGGTAGAATATCTCCAATCTATGTTGTGTCTCAGAGTAAAGTTGTTGATCTCGGTGCTCTTGAATGCAGTACCATTATCAAATATAATTCATCGAGGAACTCCAAACCTATATATGATATGGTTCCTAAAAAACTAGAGAACATGCTGAGCTATGACCTCTCTGAGTGAAATCATCTTCACCCATTTGGAAAAGTAGTTAGTTGCAGCTAAGATGAACTAATGACCCTTGGAAAAAGGATGATCACTTGGACCCACTATGTTGGTACCCCAACATGAAAATGGCCATGATGTATAATGTTAGGTGGTTGGTGTAGGACCACATCATGTATTTGACATCTGGCATCGTCATATCCATGCAATCTTTGATCATCGATGGCCAGTAGTATCCTAGTCTCTCAATCTTGGCTTTCATCTTTGAACCAGATTGGTAGGCTCCACATTATCTTGAGTATACCACGATCATGATTTTAGCCAGGCTTCATGCTTGTCTAAATAATGTAATCATATATGATCAAAAGAATACCAGAATAAGACATCATCCATAAGAGAATAAGAAAGTGCTCTCTACTTCATCTAATAGGCTTGGGACTTCTCTTGAGGTAGTTTTCTTTTATTTAGGTAATCCATGAATGGTTGACTCCAATCTAACTCTTCATCCTTCTTGGTAATGCAACCTCCACTTCAAGAGAGTACTTTTTGATGAGTTCAATATCAATTATGGATAATACTTATCTATTTTGGGCCTTTAATTGTTATGGACTCATCCTCTAGACATGCCAACTCCTTGGCAAGCTTGGCTAAAGTATACGCTATGATGTTCTCTCCTTGAGAAATCTTATAACTAGCTGAGAATCCTCAAAGATGCTGATGTTTTGGATGCTTAGAATTAGCAGTAACTCGGGCACAATCGAGCCTCATATTATTCATTACTGGTTCAAGGATTGCACAGATGATATGAGAATCTCATCATATCATAGTTTGGAGTTGAAAGAACTATTCCTACCCCTGTCTTTCCTGAAATAGTAAATTGTGGCTCTTCTCCTCTTTGAGAGGAAGCCGCACCATCAAAGTACATCTCCCAATGATGAATGCTAGTATTCCCAAAGTTCATGATTTGTTCATTAGGGAGATCATCACTAAGCGCAGAGTCAACAGGAAGTGGGCGTGTCACTAAAAAATCTACTAGCGCTTATCCTTTCATAGGGGAAGGGTAATGTCAAAGTGTGAGAGGATCATGGACCATCATGCCAACCCTCCATATAGTTTCGTGTCATGAGATACTAGTGGATTGATCCTAGAGATTAAAATCACTTTATGAGAAAGCATGTAGTGCTATAGCTTTTGGGATGCAAAGATTAAAGCTAGGAAATGCTTCTTAATGGGTAAATAATTAGCCTCAACAAGGATTAGATGATAGCTGAGGTAGTAGAGTGCATTTTCTTTCCCATCGTTGTTGGCTTGGGCCAAAAAAACACCAAAGGAGTCGTCTAATGTAGTAGTGTAAAGTATGAACGGCTTGCCCGGGATAAGGGCTGCTAGAACTAGTTTCATCCTCAAGTAATGCTTGATGTCTTCGAAGGCATGCTCACACTTATCATCCCACTTCAATTTTGCATCATTTTGATAAGTGCAAAGAATGGCTCACATCTTCCTAATATGTTGGTTATAAAGAATCTTTGATATGCCAACTTCTCTTAGAATGATCTAAATTGAGTTAAACTTTTAGGGGGTGGAATTTTTAATATTGCCTAGATCTTCTCTGAATCAATTTTGATTCCCGTGTCGAACAACAAAAAGGAATTTCCGAAGCTACTCCAATGCACACTTCAGGGGTTCATTTTAAGGTTAAATTGTCTTAATTATTCAAAAATAACTCTCAAGTCAAAGAGATGGTCTCCCTTTTATCTACTTTTGACCATGAGATCATCAACATAGCACTCAACTTGATGATGATTGAGTTCATCAAAGATTCAAGCCATAGCCCACTAGAATGTAGCACCAATAATTTTAAGGCTGAAAGGCATGACCTTATAGTAATAGATTCTGATCAGGGTTCTAAAAGTAGTGTTTCTTTTATATTTAGGGGACATCTTTATTTGGATATATCTAGTTGCGCCATCCATGGAAGAGAAGACTACATGAAATGAGGCAATGTCCACCATCACTCAGGATTGGTAGTGGAAATTCATCTTTTGGACATTATTTAAATCCCTAAAATCCATGCATATGTGAATTTGGCCATTTCTTTTCTTAACTAGGATGATGCTGCCTAATCAAGTAGGGTATTTTTTTTCTATAGGAAGCCAGCATCAATTAGTTTCTTGACTTCAGAAATGACTTGTTGTTCTATGTCTAATCGCATGTGTCTAGGAGCTTGCTTGATAGGGTTAGCAGTAGGCTCTATTACTAGTTTATGGACTGCTACATCAAGAGCCAATCCAGACATCTCTTCATAACTCAATGCAAAGTAGTCCTTAAACTCAATCATAAGCTTAACTAAGTCATTGGTTTCAATTTCATTCAACAAAGAACTGATGTATGTCAGACGTGGATCTTCTTCAGTTCCTAAGTTGATTTTCTTGAGCTTGTCGATGGTTGACTTGATCACTTCTTTGAACTCGTGGTGCATCTTTAACTTCAGATCATCTGAAGTTTCTAAGCATAGCTCCTCATATAAGTTAATGTGATTTGAAAAAGAACCTATCGATTCCAAATGATTAGTGATGACTAAGCACTAATCATCATCATTTGGACCCACTGTACCAAATCCTAGTCCCGATCTTGATTGAGAGCTTTTGCATTTGCTCTTCCAAATTCTTTTAAAGTAGTCTGACCTATGCTTTGACCAAGTATGTGGGATTAACCCTTTCTTTATGAAATTATGAATACAAGGCAAGTACCAATCAAAAGTAATTCTATTAAATCTTTATATGAATCATCCTCAAGTTCTACATAAACTTCTTGACTTGAGGATGATGCTCCTGAAAAGAACCTCTAAGTCTTCACACCTATGGATGAATTAGGGGCTTCCATAACTACCAAACCCTTAGCTTTTTAAGAGTAAAGTGGTGTTAGAGCTAAGGTTCAACCCGATGCCTAACTATTTCACATATAGACTTGGATACACATATAATTTGCTTCGGAGCCCAATCTTCATCACTATCAGGCTCAAGTGTCACCTCCAAGGGAATCTACTACTGAGAAAAGGTGGCTGGTGTGTTAACCATATAAGACTCATCCTATGAACTAGATTCTAAGTCTATATGGATAGTAGGTGTACTCCTGGTAGATGGGACATATATTCTATTAGGTGGCCAATAAAGAGGTTTTCCACCCCTAGGGCCTCACTAGACCCTTCCTCCACAGGTCAAGTCATCCTACCCATATTTTTGAATGGAGTAACGAACTGTGGGTGGAATCTAATGTCATGCTCCACTTCCTCCTCCAAGTCTATTTTTGCTCCCTTTTATTTTCTTTTTCAATTTCTCTTTTCTTTTCTTTTAATTTTTTCTTTTTCTTTTATTTTTAAACTATGGCCAAGTTTGTGAGAATGGACTTCCTAATTTTTTGAGGGGTAGTAAGTATCCTCATATATGTCAACCTCATGAACTCTAAATGGCAGATCTCCTTTGACATAGTAGATGATCCCACCTCTCACAAACTTCATACACTGATGTAGAGGATGGAACTATATTGTTCTCATGCATCCATGGTCTCCCAAGCAAAGCATTGAAAGATGTATTTGAGTCTATAATGTGAAACTTGGCTTCGGTCTTCCAATCATCTATCTCCAAGGGAAACACTATGGAGCCTAAGGCCTGTTAACCTCACTTTTTGGAGTGTGAATTCAATCTTCCCATCTTAGACTTAGGAGTCTTCTAGATACTAGAGTTCCCTAGTCATAAGACACTTCAATTAGGTAAACACTTAATCTAAGCCTAAAGACTTAGAAGGGTTAACCATAGGATTAGGTTATGCCTTAGGGATTAAGATAATCCACTTACACTACAACCCAAATCCAATCCATGTTCACCTTCTCAAACCAAACCTCAAGTTCAATTCAAACAACAAATTCAAATCCAAATCCCAACCCAAATTCCAAAACCAAATGATTGAAGCCCATGATCAAATCCAAACTTGAAACCCTTCCTAAGCCATATGACCTATCCCATGGAGTTAGCCAAATCTTAATCCAAATCAATCCAATATCAATTTATTTTCTCATAATAAATTTATATCTTCAATCATCTTCCTAAATATAAATCAAATCTACATTCAAATGATCAAAACTAAATCAAATTAAATCAAAACCCTACTTAAGCCATATGACCTATCCCATAGACTTAACCAAATCTTAATCCAAATAAAGTCAAACTCAATTGAATTTCTAACAAATCAATCATATTTTCAATCATCTTCACAAATTTAAATGAAATATACATTTAAATCATCAAAACTAAATCAAACCAAATCAAAATCCAAACTTAAGCCACATGACCCAACTCCATGGACTTAGCCAAATTCATTCATTCCAAAACCCAAATTCAATTGATGTTCTCATGAATCAATCATACCTTCAATCATATTCACAAATATAAATGAAATATACAATCATCAAGCCAAACCAAAATCAACCAAAGTCAAACCCAACTTAACCCTTTTGACTTGAAATGTTCAAATGAACCAAAACCCATTTGAACCCAAGCCAAGGTTTAATTACAAAATTAATTAGCTTTATTACTCCTTAATTACTTGAGAAATTAATCCCAAATTTTGTGGGTTAGTTTAATGGGATGACCTCTACCTCCCATGATTTTCTTGGGATTTATTGCTCACTTAATTAGGAAAATTGACTAATTAAACCTTAACTACTCTTTTAAGTTAATTAATGATTAATTAATCCCATGAATAGTAATAAATTGGTTAATTAAGTTTATTAATCAATGTTCAATAATAAGTGAACTAAGCAATAGGGTTGGGACCCATTTCCCTAAGTTCATTTCACTCTTTTTTAAAATGAAATTAATTATGATTTACCTAATTAATTAAATCACTTAATCAAATTGAAATCATAATCACATCAGACCTTAATTAAACAAATCATGGGGTAGATCTCTAGGTGTTTAATAACCTAAAAGTTTAATGAAATTATGGTTAGTCCACATGTGTGGAAAAACCATAAGAGTAATATTTAAGTCCCTTAATCTAATTAACTATTAAACATTATCCAATTGTATTAGGCCTTTTTTTATTTCCTAAGATAATTGCAAGTTTATTTTCCATGCATATTGTGTTGGAACATAATTATTTAGATAATTACTTTAAGGTGACATAGGTAAGGTTAATTAATTCATCTAATTAAGGGTTAAACTTAATTAACCCATAAAATCAACTTAATTATATTTTCTTAAATTAAATCAAATCACTAATGTGGGAATAGGTTTAAAACAACAAGTGATGATTTTTCTTCTCCTCTTTAAATCAAATCAAATCCAAAAATTAATTAATAAAGAAGCTTTGGTTTACTTTAAATAATCTTATTTGATTTGATTGTCCTTAAGAACTAGTTTGGTTGAATGAATCACATGCTTATATTTGATTGCCCTCTTTCCAATCATGTTAAATTTGGTATATCATTTGAATTCATGCATCCATCTTTCAAAATCAAGTAAAATAAAATGGATTTCTTTTATGTAAACTTGCATGTGTTGATTTAATTTAATATATGCATGGCTATTATCACTATTAAATCCAAATGTATTTTTCAAAAGCTTATAAATGAATAATAATATGTGTTATGATGCTAGTTATAAATACATAAGAAATGCATGTGCTTATAGCTTAAGTGTATGAATGTTAAGTTCTCTTTTCTCTATTCATGTGTTGATTTATATAAGATTGAATCATAATGGGTATATAGTCATCTCAACAACATGAGGCTTTAGCTAGCCCCAAAAGGTCATTTGATTACCTCACTTTTTGTGGTTTAATAACATGTATCCAATTGATTTCATTCTTATGTATTTCAATAATAGAATTTGGATAGAGCTTTAATTCATATATATATGAATGATTATATAAATAATTTAATCAAATAAAATATACAATCTTTGCATGATTTTCTTTCCCTCATTTATGTATACATTCATGTGTGTCCAAGAAAAGTAAGTATATAGTCTGGACATCCTAGGAATACAAGGCTTTAGTTAGCCCCAAGGAGGTCATTTGATTAGCTCACTTCCCTGATTTAACAATGACATGTACTTGCCTATATCTATGTACATGTATATGTATATGTGATTAATGAATGAAAATCCCATTTTACATTAAAATTTCATGCATTCATAATTGACTAAGTGGTTGAATTAATTAGCCATATGATTTGGGGCTTACTTCCTATGTTCATGTATACGAATTTACATGTGTTTGAATGCAAATGGGTATATAGTCTAGACATCCCAGAATACGAGGCTTTAGCTAGCTCAAGGAGGTCATTTGATTACCTCACTTCCCGATTTAACAATGGCACATGCCTATTTAATTTCATTCTTATGTCCTTTTCTATAAGAATTTGGATAAAGTTTTAAATTAATATGTTTATATAATTTAATCAAATAAAATATAAATTCTAAACATACACATACATTCATCATTTAAGTGTGCTAAAATATGTTGCATGTATAGGATTAAATCATATGCATGTTATATGTGTTGGAAAGGAATGCTTTAATATATGTCATGTGGAAGTAATTCAATTAAATTAATCTTAAGATGCCTTTCATTTTGAATAGGATTATTTAAAGTGAACCTAAACTTAGGATTAATTAAATCATTTTATAAGCCATTCACTGAAAAGAACTAAATCAAATTAATATACTTTAGAAAGTGACTTAAGGTAGGGATGAAAGAGGGCAATCCTTTTTTCCTCTCTTTATAACACTTAGTTGCTAAGTGTAATCAAATGAAAGAAAAGAAAACATAAATTAAAATTCTCAAATCAATTAAACTACTTCAAGTGAAATCAACCTTTCAAGTTAAATTGAATCCTTATACACTTAGAAAACACAACACTAATGCCTAACAAGACTTATCACACAAGCCTTAATACACACACATCAGAAGTCACCACTTCTTTAAGTTAGATGTGTATGATGTGATGTATGTTTTATTTTATGATATATTATTTTAGATTGGATGTTAGTGTATGCTTCATAGATGGATGATAATATTTAATCATTATTTTCTACGATTATTCTTAAGGGGTGCTTAAAAATAAATTTGAATGCTCTTTTTACATGTTTCTTAAATCCTTAAGCATAATTCAAGTTAGGATATGTGGACTTAGTTACCCATGTGTAAGGTGCTAAGTCCAAATTATAAATATAACTACTTTGGATTATATGTATATTTAGCTAACCTCTATTTTGCAGGTGTAGTTAGATTTACTTTTCCCATAAAATGTAATTTTTGCAATAGGAATTAGGATTAGTGCTATGGGGGATTAGGATGAGCAGTGGCTAGAAGGCTTTGTTATGGGGTGCCCTGTGATGCCTTTAAAGCAAGCACCATCCAAATCAAAGAAGGAACCAAATCAAAAATGGAGATATGAAGAAAGAAGACCCCATAGCATTTAATACAATTATAATTCTTCTTTTATATTCTAGGTTGTATAAAGGTATAGCTCAGTTACCCATCTTTTCTCTCTTTGGGTTGTATGGCGGTACCCAACCGCACTGGCCTTTTATTCTCTTACAATAGTTTATATAATTGTTTGATGGTATGTTTACATTCTGCATTAGGACAACATGCTTTTCATAATTTTTTAAATATTTGATGCTTTAATGTGTGGCTTGGATATGAATAGGCCCTCAGGATAAAAATAACTTTTCTACCCAGCTAATCACTCCTAATTAAATTTTAAACAACTCATCACCTCATCATAAAACCTAAGACATAAATAAGATAATTAAAAGATTTAACTCCCCTTAGCTATATGGTTGTATGTTTCACATCATGCATGCATATTCTTTTCTCCCTTGAACATGAAGGATCTCCATCCTTGCATGATAAAGGAATGCTTGACCTGAGGCCATCCCTATAGTGGAGAACACCTTCTTCTAGCTAATTTGAGCCATAATCTATTTCATTATGCATTTAGGCATAAGAAATCCTAAAGCCTCTGTCAAAATGATGCATCTAAAATGAAATAAAATTTGAAAAGATTTTGCATCTATAGATTAAGTCCAAGAAAAGAAAGTATATATTGACATCTGAATATGAGGCTTTAGTTAGCCCCAAGGAGGTGATTACCTCACTTCATTTGGTTTAACAATGACACGCATTACTTGCCTATATCTTTGTACATGTATATGTATATGTGATTAGTGAATGAAAATCCCATTTTACATTAAAATTGAATGCATTCATAATTGACTAAGTGGATGAATTTAATTAGCCATGATTTAGAGCTTACATGCTATGTTCATGTATACAAATTTACATATGTTTGAATGTAAATGGGTATATAGTCTAGACATCCCAAGAATATGAGATTTTAGCTAGCTCCAAGGAGGTCATTTGATTACCTCACTTCCCTGGTTTAACAATGACACATTCCTATTTGATTTCATTCTTATGTCCTTTGTATAAGAATTTGGATTAAGTTTTAAATTAATATGTTTAAATAATTCAATTAAATAAAATATAAATTCTAAGCATACACATACAGTCATCATTTAAATGTGCCAAAATATGTTGCATGTATAGATACACTTAGATTAAATCATAAGCATGTTACATGTGATGGAAATGAATGATTTAATATTTGTCATGTGGTAGTAATTCAATTAAATTAATCTTAAGATGCCTTTCATTTTTAATAGGATTATTTAAAGTGAACCTAAACTTAGGATTAATTAAATCATTTAATAAGCCATTCACTAAAGAGAACTAAATCAAAATAATATACTTTAGAAAGTTACTTAAGGTAGGGATGAAAGAGGGCAATCCTCTTTTCCTCTCTTTATAACACTTAGTTCCTAAGTGTAATCAAATGAAATAAAAGAAAACACAAATTAAAATTCTCAAATCAATTAAACTACTTCAAGTGAAATCAACCTTTCATGTTAAATTGAAACCTTCTACACTTAGAAAATATAGCACTAGTTCTAACAAGACTTACCACACAAGTCTTAATACACACATTAGAATTAAGTCACCACTTCTAGCTCTAAGTTAGGATGGTGTATGATGTGATGTATATTTTATTTTATGATGTATTATTTTAGATTGGATGTTAGGGTGTATGCTTTGTAGACTGGATGATAGGCCAATATTAGCCTAATCATGTTTTCTATAGGGGATTATGCTTAAGGGATGCTTAATAATAAATATGAAAGCTATTTTTATAGGTTGCTTAAATCCTTAAGCATAATCCAAGTTAGGACAGGTGGGCTTAGTTACCCATGTGTAGGGTGCTAAGTCAAAACTATAAATACAACTACTTAGGATAATATGTCTATTTAGCTAACCTCTATTTTGCAGGTGTAGTTAGATTTTCTTTTTCCACATAAATGTAATTTTTGCAATATGAATTAGGATTAGTCTTATGGGGGTTTAGGATGACTAGTAGCCAGAATGCTTTGTCCTACGATGCCCTGTGATGCCTTTGAAGCAAGCACCATCCAAATCAGAGAAGGAACTAAATCAGAAATAGAGATATGAAGAAAGAAGCTCCCCATAGCACTTAATACAATTATAATTACTCTTTCATATTCTAGGTTATATAAGGGTAGAGCTTGGCTACCCATCTTTTCTTTCTTTAGGTTATATGGTACCCGACTACACCCGCCTTTTATTCTTTTATGATAGTTGTGGTGAAAAATATTCTTCTTTATACATTTCTGCCTTCATCTATCCCCTTCCCTTTCAGAATGGAAGGATAAATGAAAACATATATATATATATATATATATATATATATTACACCTTGTTGAGACACAACATAGATCTATAGATGTTCTTATTAAGGTGATCGGGTAAGACATTGAGGAGAGGTGTACTATCTCGAGATAGAAGTCACCACCCTACAATGGACTTAATCACTAGAATAAAGTCCTAAGGACAATGGGTGCATATGTACCAAAGATTCTTCCCTAGTTTACATGGAAAGCAAAGTAGGGTTTATTTTAAAAGTTCATTAAGTTCCTACAAGGCAAGGCCATAGTTAATTACATCCTAAGGATGGGATCCCTTAGGAATACTCTCAATTAAGGTAAATGATTATTGTCTCCAAAGATTTCAATAGGTAGGACTATCAATCGATTAGTTTATTTTGGAAGATCAAATGGGATTGATCAAAGAGAGGGAGTTATTATCGAAGCCAAAGGAAGATAAGTAGGAGATGCCCATGATGCTAGGAAACTAACAAGCATCTCAAACTATCCTATGGTTGGGCTTTACATTTTTGAAATTGATTTAATTTGTTTGAATTGAATTTTTCATTAGAAATTTAGGGCTTATGATTCCACAACACAAGATCATGGAAATGCTTAAGAGGTGAGGATTTAAGCTTATGGCCCACAAAGTGATAAAGTAACCTCAGAACCTAAATTTAGGGAGTTTTAGTGAGGGTTGAAAGCACAACCTAAATCTAAAATAAAAATGGGTATTTTGGTTTGCCTCTATAAGAGAGGACAAACCACCCTACTATTTAGACTTACAACTACACAGGGTGGGCAACTAACTCCTCCTATTTTAAATTCATGTAGGCAAGTCATATGCTTTATGTAAGATAGCTATGTCATTGTTTATTTAGAAAGAGACTAAGTCCTTAAACTCACTCCCTAAAGAGATTAGATCATGTAAGGGTATGCTCCAAATGACCTAAATCTAATGCAATTTAGATTTCATTTTATTTTCATTTTGGACAATTATTTTGACTCAATAGGATTCATATGCCTAATGCATGAGAAATGAGATTATTAGCCAAAATCAATGGGAAGGGAGGAGGTGTGTTTCCACCATGGCTCTCAAAAATCAAGCCAAGTTTCTCTAGTAAAGATGGAAGCCCTCTAATCAAGAGTGAAAATAATATGCATTTGTTCATGATGTTATAAAAGAAGTACTCATCCAGCTAAGGGGTTGCTAATTCTTTTATCTTGATTTTAGCCTAACCTTTAGGTGAGGTTATGAGTTCTTTATTTTTAGTTTTGAGTTGTTAGATTTGGTAGAAGATTTATTTTTTTCCTAAGAGCCTAATCCACATCCAGGCCATACATAGAGCAAGGAAGAAACTAGGAAAAGGATGCCACTTAATGCATAAGCTAAACAAATCATCAATCAATTTATAAAGCTAATTGCAAAAGAATAAGAGGCCATTATGGTCGGTACCACCGCACAAACCCAAAATAAATTGGGTAGAGCTCTACCCTTATACAACCTAGATTACAAATGAATTACATACAATTAAGCAAGGAACTCATTGTTATGGGGTCTTCAAGCTTCATTTCTTCATTCTTCTTTTCTTCTTTATTCTTCTTTCCTTCTTTCTTCTTTGGTTCCTTCTTTTGGATGGTTGGAAGGTGGATGCTCCAAAGGCTTCACATGGTGCATAAGATGAGATCTTATGACCAATGTTCATCCTAATCCCCATAACAATCATTCCAAAATCTTAATTGTAAAATTTACATGAAAAGGAAAAGTAAATCTAGCTAACACCTGCAAAATAAAGATTAGCTAAACAAACCACCAAATCCCAAGCATCTATATTGGACTTATCACCCCACACATGGGTGACTAAGTCCACCTGGCTTATTGGATTATGCTTAGGGGTATAAGCACCTGCACAAAAAGTATTTATATTTTTATTTATTATACCAGCACAATCCCAGAAAATAATGGTTAGACTAAGATCATCTTACCATTCATTCTACATACATCCTAACATCTAGACTAAAACATATATCATAAAAAAAGCAAGCATGAAACCATGCACCTCCTAACCTAAAGCTAGAAGTGGTGACTTAGCCTAATGTGTGTGCTTTGGAAGTTTGTGTGGTATGCTTAGCTATGGCTTTAAGTTAGAATTTTCTAAGTGTGAAGCATGTTGAACTTAGAGGAAGGTTTCATTTAAGTGATTTAATTATTTTGGGTTGATTTTATTTCATGTTTCGATTAGGTTCAAGTGAATCCTACAATTAATTACTAAGTTATGAAGAGAGGGAAGAGAAGAGAACTTCTCTTTCCTTCCTAACCTAAGTAATTTCTAAGGTAGATTCATGTTTTGATTTTTATTTAGTGAATGTTTTAATTAAGTGTTTTAATTAATCCTAAGTTTAGATAAACTCTAAACAAACCTATTAAAAAATGCATTTTAAGATTAAGTAAAATGAACTATATTCACAAAACATACATCACTTCATTTCTTTCCCAACATGTATAACATGCATATGAATAAGTCCTAAGCATATCTATACATACAAATGAGAATATTTAACACACTTTATGATGCATGCTAATCAATTCATTTAAGATAATTTGAAGGTTTATGATGCATGATTTTCATTAAGTAGCGAAAGGGTTTCTTATCCAACTTTCACATGAATACATGAATGTATGACAGGAATAAGTGAGTACGAAACCATTATTAACTAGAGGTATAGGGTACAATACCTACTTAGGGCTACATAAAGCCTCATAACCTCGAGGTTTCCAGGCTAATATACCACTTTTCTTAAATACAAGCATGTGCACAAAGAAATGAATGAAAAAGAAAGAATGCAAAAGTTGGTGTTGGTTGATTTATTTTTGTTTATGCAATTTATATGTGCAAGCATAGGTATCCTTCTTAAGTGATAGTATAGGAATGAATAGGATATAGAATTAGACAAGTGTTAGGTTCTTTTCAAATGAACCATACACCTTGCTGAATCCTATTCAAAATAATACTAAAAGAGAAAAGAAGGAAGACCTACATTAAGCACATCTTTATATTTTACTCACATGCAAACTTATAATTAAGATATAAGTAACACACTTTCAGTTTTGATAATTGATTCATATATTTTGAAAATAATTTGAATTTAACAGCGATAATTGTCACTCATATTTTCTACTTTAGCCAACACATGCAATTTTGGCATAAAGGAAACATTTTCATTTTAAATTTTATTTCTGAAAAAGCATGGATGCATTAAACCACATGACATACATATTTAAAATTTTAGGGAAAAAACTAAAGTAATGAAAGCATGTAAACAAATTCACTTCAATTAAATCCTAAGACAATCTTATGAAATAAGAAAGCTTAAAGTAAATCAAAGTATTTTTAGTATGATTTTTTGTTTGATTTTGAATTTGATTTAATTTTAAAAATTTCAATTGAGTTTGCTACTCCTAATCCATTCCCACATGTGTTTGACATTTTTTTTTAATTTTTAGATGATTAGATTCATTTTAGATTTTGATTAGGTTAAGGTATGAATTAAACATGTTAATTAACCTACACCAGCATAGTTAACCAAATAATTATGAGCCAATGAGATGACATAAAACCTCAAAAACAATTTAAATTTGCAATACACCTAAGAAGAAAAGGGCCTAATCCAATTTGGCTCATGATTAATGGTTAATTAAGCTAAGGGGTTTAACTTATGTAATTTCAAAACACCCCTCACACATATGAGTTGAGTTTTGATTTCCTTAATGGAACATAGGCTCTTGAACACCTAAGAATCTACCAAAAGTAGATTAATTAAGTTCTGGAAGGTTTTATAATTTTAATAAATTAATTAATAGGGTAATTAATGAATTAGCCCTTAATTAAGAGAGAAAAGGGGGTTTAGGGAATAACTTAGGGGAAATGCCCCAAACTTATTCCCTAAACCTCCTATTCACTGAATTAGACCTTAATCAACATCAATGAGGGATTAAAATACTAATCAAACCCTTAATTATCCTTAATTACATAAAGGGGTTAATTAGGAAATGAGTTAGCAATTCCCCCAATTAGGCCACCAATAAATCCCAAAAAAATTAAGAGGGGCAGAAGTCATCCCCCAAAATATACTCAAGAAGTTTGAGATAAATTAGTTGAATAATTAAGGAGTAATTAACAAATTAAAATTTTTAATAAAACCCAAAATCAAAGAAAGATACAATTCAAAATCCATTAAAACCAATTTTAAATATTCTTGATTGAATTATCTTTCACTGGCAATTTACCTCATATTTTTGATTTATCTTTAGAGAGATATAAATTTATAAAATTTAGAGGATTAATTAGAATTAAATAAACACTAATTAATCCCTTAATCTAATTGGTGCACCACACAACAGTTGACTTGAATGCACTTTCCACGTGTCGAGCACTGAGTAGTAACTTAAACATCACGTCATAGCACACGTCATGGCAGTGCTATGCACTTTTACCTCTGCCATTTGATCAAGTATCGATGAAGATTTAATTCGAGGTCTTAAAGGATAAAATTGGTTATAAAATGTGTGTTTAATCTCGATCGTCCATCCAAAATGCATGGATGTACGGCTAGAGATCTATCCCTGCCAAAGCCTATCATCCATGGGGACCATCCATGTTCTAAGCTTTGATATGAGCTCGATTGAGTTTGTATTGGGATGAAATCTTTGCACACACCATCTAACCCTAATGGAAATCACATCTAAAGGTTGAAATCTCATGCCATTAAAATTCATTTCACAAAGGACCAACACATATTGAGTTTAGTGATCAAAAATAGTCTAACCTCATCGAAGGTGATCACTGACACTTGATTCCCATAGAGGAGATTCGTCTGGTTGAGACAAAGCTATGGTGAAAGTTTTATCTTTTGAGGTTAAGTGGATAGCTCTATGGACCAACCCCTTCTTAGCTTCCTTACAGCTTTGATGGAATTAGATCTCCCATTGCCTTTGGAATTTGAGAGAGAGCTTCAAGCTCAACTTGGCCCTCTGGTGAAGTGTGCAAAGAGAATTTGGTTGAATTGGAGTTTAGTGGAAGTTTTCAAATCAATGGAGCTCCCCTATTTTTACATGAGGAAAATTGAGAATGGAAAATTCAAATTCCTTTTAGAGAGCATAGGATCACTCAAGAATGGTTCCTATGACTCTTTAACGTTCAATCAAATTAGCCTTTGTTAGAATTAGAGTGGATTAGGGAGAGTATATCTCCCCCTTAGGCAATCGGATGGCCGAAGCTCTACTTACAGTTTTGATCCAATTGACCTTAGGCATTAGGTTGTTTGGTCTATTAGAAGCTTGCACATGGTCAATTTGGGCTAGGGAGTGGAGTGGTAACCTCCCATGTGCTTCAAATTAAGTGGGAACATGATTCCCATATGGCCAATTTGAGCCATGTGCTCGATTTTGGCCTTGGGTCAATTTGGACAGACCCAAACCCATTGGGTTAGGTGTACCACACTCCATTGGGTCTACTTGATCTACTAGGAAAGTATTAAGTAGGTATGAAGAGGAATTGACCAAATTCCCCATGGATTTGACCAAAATTTGTTCTATGCACTAGAGGTAGAATGGTCATTTGGATGATTTTTGAATTTGGATATGTTGGGCATGTTGAGAAAATAGGTTTGGCCAAGTTTCATTAGATTTGGAGTTCATTAGGTATGGTTTGGCTCATGTTGACCCATTTAGGTCAAAATGGGTCAACTTGGGTCAAGTTGACCAATTGGTCAAATTGGGTCAAACTAAGGGTTGGGTCAAGTTTCTATGACCATTTGAAATGTTTTGGAGGCTTCATTTTGGTTCAATTTAGTTTAGGTTTGAATTTGGTTCATATTACTTCATTTAGGTCAAATGGGTCAAGTTAACCAATTTGACCCATTTGACCTATTTGAGCTAGGTCATGCGTAGGTTTAGGTTTGGTTAATCATATGAATTGGATTGGTGTCTTTGTTTCCAGTCAAATTTGGTTAAGTTTGAATTTGGCTCAACATGACCCTTTAGGTCAAGTTGGATTTAAGATCTATTGGGCTAGGTTAGGTCTAGTTGGCCAATTGAGGCTTTAGTCAAGTTCAACAAGTGATTTGGAATGAACTTGACCCATTGGTTTCAATTTCAATTTGACACATTTTGACCTTTTAGGTCAAGTTGGGTCAACTTGGTCAAGTGGCCAATTTAGGCTCAAATGACTTGGTCAAGTTCAAATGTTGGTCATGAATGAACTTAGATCAATGGTTTCAATCAATTTGTCCTATGGTGGATTTTGGCTATATTAGGTTTCATTTTGGCTAACTTGTAATTTGGGTGATTGATCATCTCATGATGATTTTTGATCATGATGAGAGGCATAGGTGAGTTTGATTCCATCAAATTTGGTTAGGATTATAATTTGGCTCATAAGGGTACTTTAGGTCACTCTGGGTCAAGTGAGCCTAATTAGAACAAATGGCTTGGTCAAAGCTTGATTTGAGTTTGATTGAACTTGTATATGGACTTATGATTGAAATATAAATCCATTTGCAAGTGGTTTGAAGTCAAATGGGTTTTGATTCATTTGACAATTTCATATTCAAAGGAAGAATATGAATGGACTTGGCTTGATTTTTTAATTGAGTTTTGATTTAGTGATTGAGATTTGTATTTATATTTGAATTCATGATTGTATGATTGATTGAATCATGAAGGAAGATCAAGAGTTGGTTAGATTTGAAATTTATTTTGGATAAGTCCTTTAAGAGGGAATTTAAATGACTTAGGAAATTTTTGAGTAGGGATTTGAATTTTAGATTTATATTTGATTGATTTATATTTATTTCATTTATATATGTGAATATAAATGAGGATATAAATGAGTTGTTAGAAAATTTCAATGATTTGATTTGATTTGATCATGATTTAGGCTAAGCCTTTAAGAGGAAGTTTAAAGGACTTAGGAAATTTTGGAGTTTTGGATTTGATTTTTGAGTTTAGTTTGATTGATTTATATTTACATTTCATTTATATATGTGAATATAAATGAGAATATAAATGAGTTTTGAGAAATTTCTATGAGTTTGAATTGATTTGATCATGATTTTGGATAAGTCCTTTAAGAGGGAATTTAAAGGACTTAGGAAATTTTAGGTAGGATTTGAATATTGGATTTATATTTGATTGATTTATATTTGTATTTCATTTTATATATATATGAATATAAGTTATAATTTTATGAATTTGGAATGATTTGATCATGATCTAGGCTAAATCTTTTAAGAGGGAATTAAAGACTTAGATGATTTTTGGAGTTTGAAATTTCAGTCATGGGTTTCAATCATGGATTTCAATTATGGACTTAAATTATGGATTTCAATCATGGATTTCAATCAGGTATTTTAATCATGTGGCATTGATTTATGTTTGGAGAAAATCAAATGAGATTGCAATGATCAATTGAAGGGAATATACCTATCTTAGATTTACTGAACCAAAGGGAGTAGCTTCCAGTGGATGGGAGAACTATCTGACCAAAGGAGTGCCTTTCAGTTTGCAATGATCAAGGGAAGAAAGCTTGGGGATTCACATCTTCCACTCAGAAGACCACTAATCGCTTGAAGGTTGCCTTGGCAATTTCAACCATTAGAAAGAATGCGTCATAGTCTTACATCTTCCAAAGCAAAATGACTATCAGGGTAACCTACCTTCAATCAAAATAGATTGAACCCAACCTAAGGGTGACTATAGAGTGAGTGCTGACCCGGGGACTTATCTCAAGTCAGGTAGTCAGGCAATTCCTATAGGCAGTTCTGTTGAAACTACCCTAAAGTTAGGATGCCTGCTTGAGAAAAGGGGCTCTTTGGGGGGTTGAAATCCTTATCCACAAGCGAAGTAATTTTATTTATTTTGTTTAGTTTATTTTATCGTGAATCTTGTTAGTTTGCAATGGATCAATTGAGAGGTGCTTATATCGACTAGACCTCTCTGATTTACTAAACCAAGGGAGAATCTGCATCGTGAACAAATTCTCCACCACATGGGTGGCTACTAGGAAGGGGATTGTGTCCAATCCAGTAGTATTATCTAAATGAGTGATGTGATCCAAATAGAATGCACGCAGGGATGGGGCGATAAGGGCTTAATCCAACACCACGAGAAGATGACTTAGATAGTCATATATCCAAAGGTATTGGTGGTAACTCAAGGAAAGCACATGGACTCACATCGGTTAAAGTGGTGTATCCGGGTGAGTCCTGTTGTCCATCCACCCTAAGGTCCCGTCGGTTTGGCAACGTAGGAAGAAAGCTCGAGGACTTTCATCCTCTTATAGCAGAACGGATTGTTGGGATAGTTTATCTTCGGCTTGACAAGTGTTATCCTACTTCGGGTGACTATTGAGTGAATGCCACTAGGGTACTTATATTGACTCAAACATAGTCAAGAGGAAAGGATCCTCTAGGGGACTTATCCAATACCTCAAATATACTTGACCTAGTTAGATCATGATGACTACTTCAAGAAGAAAGCTGGGGACTCACATCTTCTTAAACAAAATCAATGTGAGGTAACTACTTGTGCGGTGAAGCACACATACTAACAAGGTGCTTCTTGGTTCATGGTCAGTTAGGAAGAAATCTGTAACATCTTCCAAATAGATGGCCACTAGGGTAACATACTAGCAAGGTACATGTAGACCAACCTAGGCATTAATGAGTGAGTGCCACGAGGCTTTCTCTCACATCAAAATAGCTTCGTAGATTTTGTTTCTTTGTTGTGCATGTATCAAAGGAATAGAAAGCCTCTGGGGGACTCTTACACCTACCTTAAACATGTTAAAGGATTTGATGAAATGATGCCACGAATGGCAAATATGATTCCCTCTAAGAAAGGATGTCTCTTGAGTTCTCATACACACATCCTAATTATGTTAATCGAAATAGGATGCCTCTCGGGTTCTCTTACACCTATTATAATTGCGTTGAGATATTGTGTTTGTGTTGTGAAAGAAGGATAGGATGTGTTTGGGGACTCATTACCTAAACATGTCAGACAGTTCAAGATAAACAACACTTTGAAAGAAGAGAAGATTTGATGAATGGAATTATATTTTTGTTCTTTTTATTAATAATTTTTTTCAAACATGATTTATTTCATGGGTAATATTTTTTTAGATAGAGCCCATTAATTTGAAGCATTGGGTGTTCACCTTTACAATCAATAAGTTGATAAGATCCTCCTTGGTAGGCCTTCTCTATGACATAAGGGCATTCCCATGTGGGTTCAAACTTGCCTCCCATCTTTCGATGGGCAATATTGTCTCCTTAGGACTAACACAAGTTCTCTACTGGAAAGACATAGGGTGGACCGACTTGTTGTGAGCTTGAATCATTTTGGCCTTACAACTCGAGGTTACGGCATGCGTGCGACTTTCCTTCAAACCTTCGAGCTCTTCTAACCGCAACTTTGCATTCTACTCTATAGTGATCTTGCTACCCAATGATATACTTAGTAACAGGAGTTGAACTTCTAAAGGTAGGACAACTTCGAACTCATACACTAAGAAAAATGGGGCAGGCTGAGTTAGAGTTCAGTATGTGGTGCGACAAGCCCACAAAGCTTCAACTACACTGGTAAACATTGTCATCAAAGTCTTCTTGTATTTGGATGAGAGTTTTGTTGAATGCTTCGCTAAGCCATTTGCTCTAGGGTAGTAGATGGTGGAGTATCTCCATCTATCATGTGTCTTACGGCTGTTGTTCTTCATGCTTTTGAATGCTACCACCATTCAGATATAATTCGAGGCACCCCAACCTATATATATGGTTCTAAAAATTGAAGCACATCTTTGGTGATCTCTCCGAGTGGGATGGTTTTTGGTCACTTGGAAAAGTAGTCGGTGGCAGTTAAGATGAATCAATAACCCATGGAAGAAGGAGGATCAATCAGACCCACAATGTTGGTACCCTAACATTTTAATGGCCATGAAGCCAATGTAGGGTGTAGAATATTGGGTGGTTGGTGGAGGACCACACCATGCACCTAACACTGATGGCATCTCCTAGCTACATCCATGCAGTCTATAATCATCGAAGGCTAGTAGTATCCTAGTCTCTTGATCTTCGTCTTCATCTTTTGACTGGATTGATTTGCTTCGCATAGATCTGAATGTACCTCGGTTACAATGCCACATGCTTCATGTTTGTCTAAACAGTATAACCATATTTAGTCAAAGGATCGTCGATACAGGGTTCTATCAATAAGAGCATAGGAGAGAGCTCTCTTGAGAAGGGCTTGTGACATTTCTTGAGGTAGTTTGTTAGTGTTCAAGTAATCTATGAACGGTTGCCTCCAATCCAGCTCATTGTCCATTTTGGCAATGACAACCTCCCCTTCAAGAGAAAGTCTCTCGATGAGTTCAACATCAAAAAGGGATTTGAATTGCCTATTTTGGATCCTTATTGAAATGGACTCATCTTCTGGACATGCCAATTCTTTGGCAAGTTTGGCCAAAGAATCTGCTACTGCATTTTCTGCTTGGGGAACCTTGTAGATGGTGACTTCAAGAATTTGGGCCAACAGCTTCATGGTATACTCGTAGTAATGATAAAGCTTAGGTTTGAGAACCTTGTAAGACCCATCAATCTGATTGATAATCAACGAGAATCCCCAAAGATGTTGATGCTCTTGACACTGATAGTGATGGTTAACTCCAGGCCGACAATCAAAGCCTCATACTCGGCTTGGTTATTGGTGCAGGGGTTGGAAAGATAGTATGAGAACCTCATCACATCACAGTTTAGT
Source organism: Cymbidium sinense (assembly GCA_021442155.1). Classification (NCBI taxonomy): domain Eukaryota; kingdom Viridiplantae; phylum Streptophyta; class Magnoliopsida; order Asparagales; family Orchidaceae; genus Cymbidium; species Cymbidium sinense. Next base: position 38,775,255 of record CM038214.1, on the reverse strand, counting down.
GTTAGGAGAACTATTCTTACCCTTGCCTTTCTTGGGAGAATATATTGTGGTACTTCCCCTTTGTGCTAAGAAGCCACACCATCAAAATACTTCTCCCATCGGTGGCTGTCGGCCTCCCCTAAGTTCATTATTTGTACATTAGGGAGATCATCACTATGCAGAGAATCAACAGGAAGTGGGTGTGTTGCTAAGAAATCCCCTAGTGCCTATCCTTTTACCGAATGGAGGGGTACGAATATGATATCAAATTGTGAGAGAATCATGGAGTAGTGAGCCAAATGTTCAAATAATGTTGGTCATGTCATGAGGTACTGTAGTGGATTGGTTCGAGAGATCAAGTTTACCTTATGAGAAAGCATATAATATTGTAGCTTTTGGGAAGCAAAGATTAAAGCTAGGCAATGTTTCTCAATAGGTGGATAATTCACTTCAGCAGAAATCAAAAGATGGCTATGGTAGTAGAGAGCATTCTCCTTCCCTTTGTCATTAGCTTGGGCCAACAGAGCACCGAGAGAGTTGTCCAATACAATAATGTAGAGGATGAGTGGCTTGCCCGGGATAGGGGCTGCTAGAACTGGCGGCTCCCCTAAATACTTCTTGATGTCTTTGAATGCATGCTGACACTTATCATCCCACTTGAATTTGGTGTCCTTTTTGACAAGTGTTAAAAATGGCTTGCATCTCCCCAATAGGTTGGAGATAAAGCACTTAGATATGTCAGCCATCCTTGGAAGGATGTAGTTAAACTCTGGAGGTGGCATTTCAAAGATATCTTTGATCTTTTATCTATTTATATTCCCTAGTCAAACAACAAACCCAAGGAATTTTCAAGCTACTCAATGCACACTGTGGGATTCATATTGAGGTTATATTATCTTAACCGTTCAAAAACTACTCTCATGTCAAAGAGATGGTTTTCCTTTTCTCTGCTCTTGACTATTAGGTCATCAACATAGCACTCAACCTGATGATGGATGAGTTCATTGAAGATTTGAGTCATGTCCCGTTGGTATGTAGCACCAGTATTTTTAAGGCTGAACGACATGACCCTATAACAGAAGATTATGATCAGGGTTCGAAAAGTAGTGTTTCCTTCATCTTTAGGAAACATCTTGATTTGATTATAGCCAGATGACCCATCCATGAAAGAGAATACTACATGAGATGAGGCGATGCCCACCATTAATTCTAGTATAGTAGAGGAAACTCATCCTTAGTACATTCCTTGTTTAAGTCCCTAAAATTAATGCATATGCAAATTTGGCCATTCTTCTTCTTAATTGAGATGACATGGGCTAACCATGTAGGGTATTTTTCTTCCTTGATGAAACTAGCATCGATTAGTTTCTTGACTTCAGAAATGACCTATTATTCAATTTCTAATCATATGCATCTAAAAGCTTTCTTAATAGGGTTAGCATTAGGATCTATTCCTAGCTTGTGGACTGCTACATCACGAGATAATCCAGACATCTCATAACTCCATGCGAAGTAGTCTTTAAACTCAGTCAATAGCCTAACTAAGTCATTGGTTTTTTCTTCATTTAGCAACGAACTGATTTATGTCGGGCATGGATTTTGTTCTATCCTGAGGTTGATTTCTTTAAGCTTATCAATTGTTGAATGGATCTCCTCTTCAAATTCTGGTTATGCCTTTTTGATTTGGAACCTGATCGAGGTTTCTAAACACACATTCTCATAAGAGTTGGTTTTGTGAAAAGAACCCACTCTAAATGATTGGTAACAAAACAAGCATCGTTATCATTGGACCCTGCATCAATCCTAGTCTTGCTCTTGATTGTGCTTCCCTACCTATATTATTCTATAGCTTCTCAAAGTACTCTGACATGCGCTTGGACCATATATGAGGAACTAAACCTTTTTGTATAAGATTATGAACACAAGGTGAGTAAAAGTCAAATGATAATTTCACTAATTCTTTAAATGTATCCTCCTCAAGTTCTACATCAACTTCAGGACTTGAGGATCATGATCCCAAAAAGAATATCTTTGGCTTTATCTCACTGGAAGACATAGGGACTTCCTTAACTACCAAACCTTCAACTTTCTGAGATGTAAGTGAGGTTGGAGCTAAGGTTCCCAACTCCTACCTAATAGTTTCACATAAACGTAATTTGAATACTTTGCTTTGTCTGGAGGCCTGATCTTCGTCTCTATCTGGATCGAAAATCACCTCCAATGGGACCTGCTGAGAGGGGTTGGCTACTATACTACTCACATTAGACTCATCCTCTAAGCTAGATTCCAAGTCTATGTTAATAGTAGGGGTACATGAACCTAAAACACAACCCTATTGGCTGATGGCCAACCAACGGGTCTTCCACCTCTAGAACTGCCTCTATTTCTATCTCTGTCTCTGCCTGGTGGAGGTTGAGCCATCCTACCCACATGTCCATATGATGGAATGAACTATGAGTGGAATGTGATATGTAGATCTATTTCTGCTTTAATTCCCCTTTCTTGTTCACTTGGACTTTAATTTTTCTTTTTAATTTATTTTGGCTTTTCTTTTTTTTTTTCATTTTATTTTTCTTTTGATTTTGAATTTGAATTTTTCCAAGTTCATGAGAATGGGTGTTTTGAGAAAGATAGTAGGTCTCATCCTCATATATCTCAACCTCTCTAACTGAAAATGGCTTTTCATCTCCATTAACACAATATTGAATCACATCTTTTTGAACTTGATGCATTAATGGAGGGAGGATGGAATTATCTTATTTTGATGTATCCAAGGCCTACCGAGCAAATCAGTGAATGAAGTATTTGAATGAATGATGTAAAACATGGCTTCAGTCTTCCAGTCACCTATCTCCAAAGGTAACACTATAGAACCTAATGCCTGCTCACCTTATTCTTTGAATCCTCTCAACATCATCCGATCTCCTTAGAGTGTGGAGATGTCGATCCTCAAATAAGCAAGGGTCTTTAGAATAATAATGTTCATCGATGCACCTAGATCAACAAGAACTCTAGCAAGTCTTAACCTATCCATGTCAACTGTGATGTAGTGGGGATGATTGTGCTCCAAGTCTCCCAGAAGAAGGTCTTCATCTGTGAAGGTGATCCCTTGAGCATCTTTTGTATAACGTGCCTCTTCACCTATAGTAGTTAGCTGAGCTAAGCATATTTCAGGATCAAGGAGAGCCTTGATTAATGATTCCCTCATCTCCATGGATAAGACAAGGGCATCGTATATGCTTAGCTTAGATGGAAACTTTCTTAAATGAGAGAGGACATTGTAGTCCGTAATGGGCTGGTCCTCCACAAGCATATCTAAGGGTGGAGCATTCTGTGGAGGTGCTTCTTGATTTTCTGTACCAATGATTTGTTTCCCTCTATCTTGAGGTGTTGCCCTAGGAGGTAGAACCTTACCACTATGGAGGATGACATCGATGATCTCTTGTGGCAAAGTAATAGAAGGTTCTACCTGCACATCAGGCTCACCTATAACTTCTCTTATGAGACCCTCAGAATTGAATGATTTCAAGTCTATCTCAAGAGGTGAACTCATAGTATTCAAAGTAGGAAAGTTTAACTCTAAATTTTAAAAAGGAAGATCAGAATTATTATAGTTATTTTGACTTGAAGAGTTATCATTACGAATAGAAGAAGATAACCCATTAGAAGGGACACATATGTAATTCAAACTAGCTTTATTCTTCAATTTATTGGATTTATTTGGAGGTACAAAGTAGAAATGAAGTAAAGTGAGTGGGGTAAGGGATTTGATGCTCTTATCTACCGATACAAGAGTTCTACTAGTAGAAGAAGAATAACTAGTTAAAGTGGAGGATGTTGCTAGTGTGGAAGATGCAACTATAGGCTGGAGGCTAGACTTAGTCAGTGGTTGTGCTAATGGCCTATCTCGTCATACATCTGCTACACGGCCCCCTTTCCTTGAGTTAGCACTGGCAACTTGCAAACCTTCCTTGATGTTGGAGGTTTGAGCTGACTCAGGAACTTGTAAGGAAAGTTTCTTGATATTCTGGATGATCTTCTTAGAGGTTTTGGATAAAGAAATATCCCAACCTTCTTTAGTTTTGGAAGGATCACATGTATCCCTAAGGATTACTCTAATGGAATTGGATGGTTGTTATACAAGGTATTCCTTTGGGATAACTATAGCACTAATCTAAAAGTTATGTTAAAGCTAGTCCTTAAATGTGAAGCAATTCTCCAAAACATGGCCTAACATACGGTGGTAAGGGCAAATGCTAAGCTCCACCAAACCTTTTGATAAAGAGTTGCTCTAACTCAGCAAATGTCTTTACTAAACCATTGGACTATTTAGCATACCAATCAAAAGAAATCCCTGCTAGGCTACTAATGAAGAGGCAGAATAGCAAAGCGTCACTGCCACCAGCATTGCAATAATTGGCCTTGAAGTGTGTTATATGCTACCTTGGGTTTCTACTGCCATCAAAGCTTTTGAAGGAAGGTGACATGAAACCCTTAGGATATTGGATTGAATCGAATTCCTATGGGTAGGGTCTACCCTTTGGAACCGATGATCGCCCCAGGCTTGAGCCAATGCTTTTTTCACTTGCTGCTCAAGCATGGATATGATGTCTTTTTCTTGTAAGGAGGTACTTTCCACTACTTTCCACTACTTTCCCTCAACAATTGAATGGGTGGCTGCCTCCATCTCCCTAGTAATCTTGGTGTGATATCGCTTGATCATGCAATTTTTGTTCCTTCACTGTGTTTTGGTAGGATGAGAAGAGTGAGAGCAAGACCCATACTTAAAAGTAGGGGAGGCAATCCTTGAGATTAGGGGAGCCTTACCCTTAGAGGGTATTGATGAGAGGGTGCTAGCCCTCACTAGGGCAGCACGAGAAACCATAGGGTGCATTAAAATTGGGGCTGGTGTTGGTACTATCACTACTGAAGTTGGTGGGACTACCATTGCTTTCCTCTTCAACGAGGAGATGTCAGAATCTGAAGGTAGATCGATCTGGATGACCAGCTTCTACCCAGCCACCATGGTCCTACTGATAGTCGTGAGGGGAGTGTCCTCACATGTAATCCTCACTCCCTCAAATCCCCTACCAAAAATTGATAAGGTGTGTATGATCCAATCTGGGGAAGTTGGCTTGGTCCAATGCCAAATCAATGCTGTGAGGGAAAGTGAATACAAACTTCTGCGAGCCTGCCATTTCAGATCAACTACAAAGACTAAAAAACTGAACTATAGCTGTACTGATGCTGAGAATCTGTAATATAGGAAATGAGCTTGGATCAGATTTCTATTTTTGTTGATTTTTGAAATCAAATTGAAAATTTGAACCCACATCCAACATCTTGAAAGTGTTAAGTGGGGTTCAAATGGATTAAAGAGGATTTAGAAATTTGATTGAAATGAGGAATTTTGAATATGAATCCAACTTCAACAAATTTGGGTGTGTTGAAAAGTGGATTCAAATATTTTTAGAAGGATTCTTCCATAGATTCATGTTTATTTGAATTTAGATTTTTATTTAAAGACCCTTTCCTTTAAAAAAATCGAGTATGTTAAAGTAAGGGGCAATTGATTTTATTTTTGATTTGGTATTTCACTTACTTAGCAAATTTGGGTATGCTAAGTGAAGTGTTTAAAAATAATTGTTTCTTTTTTGTGAATTGTTGTTTGATTTTGAAAATTGGAATTCCCTCTTAGCAAATTTAGGTATGCTAAGTGAACAACCCAAGTGCGTTTTGTTTGATTTTTGAAAATAGGATTCTTAGAAAATTTTGGTATGCTAAGGAAATCCTAATGTGTTTCATTTTTATTTTGATTTGATTGAAAGTGGAGGCTTTACTTTAGCAAATATGGTATGCTAAATATGAAGTCCCACTTAGTTTTGTTAAATAGAAATTTCACTTAGCAAATTTGAGTATGCTAAATGAAATTCCAAATGATGTGTCCAAAATTTTGTGTTTTGGTATTGTTTTGAAAGTAGAAACTTCTCTTTAGAAAATTTGGTATGCTGAAGAATGAAGTTCCAAAAGTGCTTGAAAATTTTTGGTTTTGAATTTGGAGACTTCACTTAGTAATTTTGAGTATACTAAATGAAGTTCCAAATGTGTTTGAAAATTTTTGATTTTGAATTTGGAGACTTCACTTAGCAAATTTAAGTATGCTAAATGAAGTTCCAAATGTTTGAAAATTATTGGTTTTGAATTTGGAGACTTTACTTAGCAAGTTTGAGTATGCTAAATGAAGTTCCAAATGTGTTTGAATTTTTTTTTTTTCATTTTGAATTTGGAGACTTCACTTAGCAAATTTGAGTATGCTAAATGAAGTTCCAAATGTGTTTGAAAATTTTTTATTTTGAATTTGGAGACTTCACTTAGCAAATTTGAGTATGCTACATAAAGTTTCAAATGTGTTTGAAAATTTTTGGTTTTGAATTTGGAGACTTCACTTAGTAAATTTGAGTATGCTAAATGAAGTTCCAAATGTTTTTGAAAATTTTTGGTTTTGAATTTGGACACTTCATATAACAATTTTGAGTATGCTAAATGAAGTCCCAAATGTGTTTGAATTTTGAAAATATGATTGTTACATTTTGATTTTTGAAAAGAGGACTTCCATTCAACAAATTTAAGTATGTAGAAATAGAAGTTAATCTTATTTTTTGCAAATGTGAAAATTTTTTGTTTTGTGTGTGATTATTGCTTTTTTGAAAGACAGAATTCCAACTTAATCATATATGGGATATGTTTAAGTGGGATTTCCAATTGATATTATTTTTATTTGGAGATGAAATCTTCGTTCAATAAATTTGGGTATATTGAATGGAGATGTTCATATATGCTTTTGAATAATTTAGTTTTATTTGAAAATGAAACTCACATTCAATAGTTGTGGGTGTATTGAATGGAAAGGTTCATATGTGCTTTTTGAAATTTTTTATTTTTCTTTTTGATTTTGACTTTTGGAAATATGATTGTTCACTTTATTTTGAAAATGAAATCTTTGTCAAAATGAGTTGAAGGAAGATGTTCATTTGTGCTTTTGGAAAAGATTACTAGTTTAACTTTTGAAAATTCTTACATATAATAATTATGAGAATTGTTAAATGAGGGAGATTAAAAATTATGTGGAAAATATTTTTTAATGTGCATTTTTTGAAAGAGTGCTTTCTGAAAATCAAGGTTCTTATGAAAAATTTATTTTGTCTTTATTATTTTAAAATGAACCTTTTCTTTATCATAAAAATGATAAGGAGAAAGTCTTTAAATATTTTCTTTTTATTTAGATCTTTTTATTTTTACCCTTTGGAGAACCTAATGGGGCTTTTAAGACCAACACGGGGTGAGGTCCTAAAACCTAAAGATGTTGGCTAACTCAACTTAAGAATGAAATAAGCTAAGTGCCAACAAAAAGAAAGATAGTCTCAGATTCATACCAAAGTACAAACCCACTATTGATACTTGAACACAATGATCATTTACCAAAGATGGAGAGAGGAACCATCCCCAGCAGAGTCACTAGAAAAATCTGTGCTAAAAATATTCTTCTTTATATATTTCTACCTTCATCTATCCCCTTCCCTTTCGAAAAGGAAGGATAAATTAAAATATAAATATATAAAAATATATATTACCCCTTGTTGGGGCAACACGTAGATCAATAAATATTCTTATTAAGGTGATCTGGTACGACATTGAAGAGAGGTGTACCATCTGGAGAGATAGAATTCACCAACCTACAATGGACCTAATCACCAGAAGAAGGACTCCTAAGGACAATGGGTCTGCATATGTACAAACCCTACTTTGATAAGTTTATTTTGGAAGATTAAATGGGATTGATCAAAGAGAGAGAGTTATTATCAAAGCCAAAGGATGATAAGTATGAGATGCCCACGACGCTAGGAAACCTAACGAGCATCTCAAACTATCCTATAGTTGGGCTTTACATTTTTGAAATTGATTTAGTTTGTTTGAGTTGAAAATTTTATTAGATATTTATGACTTATGATTCCTTAACACAAGATTATGAAAATGCCTAAGAGGTGAGGAATTATGCTTATGGTCCCCAAAGGGGAGAAGGAACCACAAAACCTAAATCTAAGGAGCTTTGGCAAGGGCCGAAAGCACAACCTAAATCTAAGGCAAAAATGGGTATTTGGTTTGCCTCCACAAGAGAGGACAAAAAACATGACATCTTGGACTTACAACTACCTAGTGGTGGTCGCCAACTAATGCCTCCTATGATTTTAAATACATGTCGGTAAGTCAATATGCTTTATGCAAGATAGCTAGGCTATTGTTTATTTAGAAAGAGACTAAGTCTTTAAACTCACTCCCTAAAGAGACTAGATCATGTAAAGGTATGTTCCAAATGACCTAAATCTAATGCAATTCAGATTTCATTTTGAATTATTTTGACTTGGGCTAACAGGATTCATATGCCTAATACATGAGAAATAAGATTATTGGCCAAAAGTAGTGAGAAGGGAGGAGGTGTATTTCCACCATGGCTCTCAAAGGTCAAGCCAAGTTTCTGCAAAGGTGGAAGCCCTTAATGTGAAAATAATATGCATTTGTTCATGATGTTATAAAAGTACTCATCCAAAGGGGGTTGCTAATTATTTTATCTTGATTTTAGCCTAAGCTTTAGGTGAGGTTATGAGTTCTTTATTTTTAGTTTTGAGTTGTTAGATTTGGTAGAAGATTTATTTTTCCCTAAGAGCCTAATCCACATTCAGGCCATACATAAAGCAAGGAAGAAACTAGGAAAAGGATGCCACTTAATGCACAAGCTAAACAAATCATCAATCAATTTATAAAGCTAATCACAAAAGAATAAGGGGCCATTGTGGTCGGGTACCACCACACAAACTCAAAAACAATTTGGGTAGCTAAGCTCTACCCTTATACAACCCAGATTATAAATGAATTACATACAAATAAGCAAAGAACTCATTGTTATGGGGGTCTTCAAGCTTCATTTGTTCATTCTTCTTTTCTTCTTTATTATTCTTTTCTTCTTTATTATTCTTTTCTTCTTTCTTCTTTGGTTCCTTCTTTTGGATAGTTGGAAGGTGGATGCTCCAAAGGCTTCACATGGTGCATAAGATGAGATCTTATGACCAATGTTCATCCTAATCCCCATAACAATCATTCCAAAATCCTAATTGCAAAATTTACATGAAAAGTAAAATTAAATCTAGCTAACACCTAGAAAACAAAGGATAGCTAAATAAACCACCAAATCCCAAGCATGTATATTGGACTTATCACCTCACACATGAGTGACTAATTCTACCTGGCCTATTGGATTATGCTTAGGGGTATAAGCACCTGCACAATAAAAAGCATTTATATTTTTATTTATTACAACCTCCCAAGCACAATCGAGAAAATAATGGTTAGAATAAGATCATCTTACCATTCATTCTACACACATACATACTAACATCTAAATTAAAACATATATCACAAAACAAAAGTAAGCATCAAACCATGCACTACCCTAACCTAAAGCTAGAAGTGGTGACCTAGCCTAATGTTTGTGCTTTGAAAGTTTGTGCGGTATGCTTACCTATGGCTTTAAGTTAGAATTTTCTAAGTGTGAAGCATGTTCAACTTAGAGGAAGGTTTTATTTAAGTGATTAAGTTATTTTTGGTTGATTTTATTTCATGTTTCATTAGGTTCAAGTGAATCCTCCAATTAATTACTAAGTTATGAAGAGAGGGAAAGAGAAGAGAACTTCTCTTTCCTTCCCCAAACTAAGTAATTTCTAAGGTAGATTGATATTTTGATTTTTTTAGTGAATGTTTTAATTAAGTGTTTTAATTAATCCTAAGTTTAGATAAACTCTAAACAAACCGATTCAAAAAGAAAGGCATTTTAAGATCAAGTAAATTGAACTAAATTTACAAAACATACATCACTTCATTTCTTTCCCAATACACATATGAATGAGTCCTAAGCATATCTATACATACAAATGAGAATGCTTAACACACTTTATGATGCATGCTAAGAAATTCATTTAAGATAATTTGAAAGTTTATGATGCATGATTTCATTAAGTAGTAAAGGGTTTCTTTTCCAACTTTCACATGCATACATGAATGTATGAAGGGCATAAGTGAGTATGACATCATTGTTAACCAAAGGTGTAAGGTACAAGACCTACTTAGGGCTACTTAAAGCCTCATAACCTCAGAGTTATCCAGACTAATATACCACTTTCTTAAATACAAGCATGTATACAAAAGAAATGAATGGAAAAGAACTAATGCAAAAGTTGGTGTTAGATGATTTATTTTGTTTATGCAATTTATATGTGAAAGCATAGGTATCCTTCTTAAGTGATAGTATAGGAATGAATAGGATATAGAATTAGGCAAGTGTTAGGTTCTTTTCAAATGAACCATACACCTTGCCAAATCCTATTCAAAACTATACTAAAAGAGAAGAGAAGGAAGACCTACATTAAGCACATCTTTATATTTTACTCACATGCAAACTTATAATTAAAATATAAGTAACACACTTTAAGTTTTGATAATTGATTCATATATTTTGAAAATAATTTGAATTTAATAGCGATAATAGTCACTCATTTTTTTTTACTTACAACACATGCAATTTTGACATAAAGGAAACATTTTCATTTTAAATTTGATTTTGAAAAGCATGGATGCATGAAACCACATGACATACATATTTAACATATTGGGGAAGAACTAAAGTAATGAAAGCATGTAAACACATTCACTTCAATTATATCCTAAAGGCAATCTTATGAAATAAGAAAGCTTAAAATAAATAAAAGTTTATTTAGTACATTTTTTGTTTGATTTTGAATTTGACTTAATTTTGAAAATGTTAGTTGAGTTTGTTATTTCTAACCCATTCCCACATGTGTTTGACATTTTTTTTAATTTTTATATGATTAGATTCATTTTAGATTTTGATTAGGTTAAGGCATGAATTAAACATGTTAATTAATCCTTACCTATACCACCTTAGCATAGTTAACCAAATAATTATGAGCCAATGAGATGACATAAAACCTCACAATGAATTTAAATTTGTAATGCACCTAGGAAGAAAAGGGCCTAATGCAATTTGGCTCATGATTAATGGTTAATTAAGCTAAGGGGTTTAACTTAAGTAATTTCAAAACACCCTTCACACATATGAGTTGATTTTTGATTTCCTTAATGAAACTTAGGCTCTTGAACACCTAAGCATCTACCCAAAGTAGATTAATTAAGTTCTGGAAGGTTTTAGAATTTTAAGAAATTAATTAAGAGGGTAATTAATGAATTAGCCCTTAATTAAGAGAGGATTAAGAGAGAAAAGGGGTTTAGGGAATAGCTTAGGGGAAATGCCCCAAACATATTCCTTAAACCTCCTACTCACTGAATCAGACCTTAATCAACTTCAATGAGGGATTAAAACACTAATTAAATCATTAATTATCCATAATAACATAAAGGGGGTAATTAGAAAATGAGTTAGCAATTTCCCCAATTATGCCACCAATAAATCCCAAAAAAATTAGGGGAGGCAGAAGTCATCCCCAAAATATACTAAAGAGGTTTGAGATTAATTAGTGGATTAATTAAGGAGTAATTAGAAAATTAAGATTTCTAATAAAATCTAAAATCAGAGAAAGATACAATTCAAAATCTATTAAAACCAATTTTACAATATTTTAGATTTAATTATCTTTTAGTGAAAATTTACCTATATATTTTTTTGATTTTTCTTTAGAGAGATATAAATTTTTGATGTTTAGAGGATTAATTAGAATTAAAAAAATACTAATTAATCCCTTAATCAATGTAAATAACTTGGATGCACTTTCTATGCGTCGAGCATTGAGTGGTAACTTAAACGTCACGTCATAGCGCCATGTTGTGGCGATGCTATGCACTTTTGTATCTGCTATTCGATCAAGGATCAAACATCTAGGATTTAATCCGAGGTCTTAAAGGATAAAATCAAATATAAAATGTGTGTTTAATCTCGGCCGTCCAACCAAAATGTGTTGATGTACGACCAGAGAATTATTCCTGCCAAAGCCTATGATCCATGGGGACCGACCATGTTTTACACTTTGATCTGAGCTCAATTGAGTACATATTGGTATGAATCTTTGCACATACCATCTAACCCTAATGGAAATCACATCTAACGGTTGAAATCTCATGCCATTAAAATTTATTTCACAAAGGACCAACACACATTGAGTTTAGTGATTGAAAAATGTCTAACCACACCAAAGGTCATCATCGATGCTAGATTCTGAGGATCTTCATTGGAGATAAGGTGGTGAAAGTTTAGCTTCTAATGTTAAGTGGATAGCTTTGTGGACCAACCCCTCCTTAGCTTCCTTGCATCTTTGATGGAATTAGATGTCCCCTTGCCTTTGAAACTTGAGAGAGAGCTTCAAGCTCAACTTTGCCCTCTGGTGGAGTGTGCAAAGAGAATTTGGTTAAATTGGAGTGTAGTGGAAGTTTTCAAATCAATGGTGCTCCCCTATTTTCACTTAAGGAAAATTGAGAATGGAAAATTCAAATTCCTTTTAGAGAGCATAGATCACTCAACAATGGTTCCTATGACTCTCTAACGTTCAATCGAATTAGCCTTTGTTAGAATTAGAGATTAGGGGAGTATATCTAGTAATCGGATAACCAAAGCTCTACTTGTGGTTTTGATCCAATTGACCTTAGGAATTAGGTTGTTTGGTCTATTAGAAGCTTGCACATGGTCAGTTGGGCTAGAGAGTGGAGTGGTAACCACCCATGTGCTTCAAATTAAGTGGGAACATGATTCCCATATGGCCAATTTGAGCCATGTGCTCGATTTTGGCCTTGGGTCAATTTCAACCAAACCCATTGGTTGGGTGCACCACCCTCATAGGGTACTTGATCTATTAGAAAGTAGTATAAAAGAGGAATTCACCAAATTCCCCATGGATTTGACCAAAATTTATTCTATGGACTAGGGGTAGAATGGTCATTTGGTTGATTTTTGAATTTGGATATGTTGGGCATGTTAAAAAAATAGGTTTGGCCAAGTTTCATTAGATTTGGAGTTCATTAGGTATGGTTTGGCTCATGTTGACCCATTTAGGTCAAAATGGGTCAACTTAGGTCAAGTTGACCATTTGGTCAAATTGGGTCAAACCAAGGGTTAGGTCAAGTTCATATGACCATTTGAAATATTTTGGTGGCTTTGGTTTGATTCAATTTGGTTTAGGTTTGAATTTGGTTCATATTATTTAGGTCAAATCATCAAGTTGCCAATTTGACCATTTGACCTATTTGAGAAGGTCATGGGTAGGAAGTTTGGTCAGTCATATGAAGTGGATTGGTACCTTTTTCTAATTAATTTTAAGTTTGAATTTGGCTCAACATGACCCTTTAGGTCAAGTTGGGTTCAAGGTCAATAGTTAGGTCTAAATTAAGGCTTTGGTCAAGTTCAACAAGTGATTTGGAATGAACTTGACCCATTGGTTTCAATCAATTTATCTTAGATCAAGTTTTGACACATTTTGACTTTTTAGGTTAAGTTGGGTCAACTTGGGTGGCAATTGAGCTAGGTTAGCTTAAATGTTGACATAGTGGTCAAGTTCAAACATTGGTCAAGAATGAACTTAGATCAATGGTTTCAATCAATTTAACCTATGGTGGATTTTGGCTATATTAGGTTTCATTTTGGCTAAGTGTTGATTTTACCTTAAGTTTGACTTGGTCAATTTGGGTGATTGATCATCTCATGATAAGAGGCATAGGTGAGTTTGATTCTATCCAATTTGGTTAGGATTAGAATTTGGCTCATAAGGGTACTTTAGGTCACTTTGGGTCAAGTGAGCCTAAGAGGGTCAAATGGCTTGACCAAAGCTTTATTTGAGTTTGATTAAACTTGTATATGGACTTATGATTAAAATATAAATCCATTTGCAAGTGGTTTAAAGTGAAATGGGTTTTGATTCATTTGACAATTTCATATTCAAAGGATGAATATGAATGGACTTGGCTTGATTTTTGAATTGAGTTTGATTTATTGATTGAAGTTTGTATTTATATTTGGATTCATGATTGCAAGGTTGATTGAATCATGAAGATCAAGAGTTTGGTTGATTTGAAATTGATTTTGGATAAGTCCTTTAAGAGGGAATTTAAATGACTTAGAAATTTTAGTAGGGATTTGAATTTTGGATTTAGATTTGATTGATTTATATTTATATTTTCTTTATATGTGAATATAAATGAGGATATAAATGAGTTATGAGAAAATTTAAAGATTTGATTTGATTTGATCATGATTTAGGCTAAGTCTTTAAGAGGAAGTTTAAAGGACTTAGAAATTTTGGAGTTTTGATTTGATTTTGAGTTTAATTAGTTTGATTTATATTATATTTATTTATATATGTGAATATAAATGAGAATATAAATGAGTTGTAAGAAAATTCATGAGTTTGAATTGATTTGATCATTTTTGGATAAGTCCTTTAAGAGGGAATTTAATGGACTTAGGAAATTTTGGAGTAGGGATTTGAATTTTGGATTTGGATTTGATTGGTTTATATTTATATTTAATTTATATATGTGAATATATGAGAAAATTTCATGAATTTGGAATGATTTGATCATGATCTAGGCTAAGTTTTAAGAGGATTTAAAGACTTAAGATTTTTGGAGTTTGAAATTTCATTCATGGGTTTCAATCATGGATTTCAATTATGGACTTGATTTCAATCATGGATTTCAATCATGGACTTTAATCATGGATTTCATGGATTTCAATCATGTGGCATTGATTTGAGTTTGAAAATCAAATGAGATTGATTTGGAGTTTGACTTGAAGGAAGGAGGGTGAGAGTGGTTCAAGCTAGGGGTAGGCAAATTTTCCTAACACCCCTAAGGCATGACCACTTCCTATAGCTAACTCTTTTAAGTCTCTAAGGCTAGGTTGAGTGTCCACTGATTCACTAAATGTGTCTTAAGACTAAAGAACTCTTAAAGTCTAAGAAAAGCCCTATGTCTAAGATGGAAGGGTTGAGAGCTCATTCTAAAAATGAGATCAACAATAGTTTATATTGTTTGATGTTATGTTTACATTGTGCATTAGTACATCATGATTTTCATTATTTTTTAAATGATTGATGCTTTAATTTATGGCTTAGATACGATTAGGCTCCTAGGCTAAAAATAACTTTTCTACCCAACTAATCACTCATAACTAAATTTTAAATAACTCATAACCTCATCATAAAGCCTAAGGCATAAATAACATAATTAAAAGATTTAGCAACCCTTTAGTTGTATGGTTGTATGTTTCACATCATGCATGCATATTCTTTCTCTCTTGAACATGAAGGATCTCCATCTTTGCATGATAAAGGAATGTTTAACCTATGAGGCATCCCTTGTGGTAGAGAACACCTTCTTCTAGCTGATTTGACCCATAACCTATTTCATCATGTATTTAGGCATAAGAAATCCTAAAGCCTCTGTCAAAATGGTCTGTCTAAAATGAAATAAAATTTGAAAAGATTTTGCATCTATATATTAAGTCATATGCTCATACAACTCATGCTCTAGTCTTTTAGGGTGTGTGTTTAAGACTTTAGTCTCTTTCTAATTAAATAACTACCCTAGCTATGTTATAATTCATAAGATCGGACTACATGATTTTAAAATCGTAGGAGTTTGTTGATGGCCATTCCAGGCCGTTATAAGTCTAGAAGTTAGACAATTTATTCTCTCTTGTGGAGGTAAACCCTTATGTCTACTTGTTGCTTAGATTAAGGTCATGCTTTAGCTCGTACTAAAGCTCCATAGATTTAGGATCAGGTAGCTATTTCTTTGGGCTATGAGCATCCTCACCTCTTGGGCATTCCCACAACCTTGTGTTGGTGGATTATAAGCCTTAGTAATCTAATTAAATTTCAACTCAAAATATATAATTCTCCTCAGCTTCAAAATTATAAAGCCCAACTATAGGATAGATTGGAATGCTCACTATGCTTCCTAATATCATTAACATTTCCTACTTATTTCATTTGGATTCCAAAATAAGTATTCTCCTTGAACTTTCCCAATTGAATTTTCAAATACAATCAATCTTTTGATAGTCTAACCTTGAAATATTTGGAGATGATAATTATCTACTTTAATCAAGAGTATTCTTAAGAAACTTCATTTCCTAATATGTAATTAACTATGAAGGCTTTCCTCCATAGGAAACTTAAGAACCTAGTTTAATAGAAACCATGCTTTATTCATCAATATAAAGTAGAGAAAAAATCTCTCATACATTTGAAGACCCATCATGCCTTAGGAGTCTTTATTATGTGATTAAGTCCATTATATGGTGATGTGCATTTCTGAGATAGTATATCATACCTCAATGTTGTACCCGATCACCTCAAAAGTACCTCACCCCTATACATCAAAATAAACACCATAAGGCCCTCGCTTTGTTCATTGAATCCTCTCAACATCATCCTTTCTTTTGGAGTTTGGATGTGATCCTCAAGGTGTAAAGGTTCTTAGACTCATAATGTTGACAAACACCTTGGTCAACTTAACTGATAGCTTGTATCAACATCCACAGAATGTAAAGAGGTATGCTCATCCCTAGGTGTAAGTCTTCATCGTTGAATGTAACTCCTAAGATGTCCTTCAGTGGCATGCCTCCTCTTTAGTAGTCGGAGCTAAGCATATCTCTAGATCTAAGGCCTTGATTAGAGATTCCCTCATCTCTTTGGATAAGAAAAGGGCATATATGCTTAACTTACCTAAACTTTCTAAGGTGAGCTAGGACATTGTAATCAACTTTGGTCCTCCACAAGCATATCCATGGTCCCCATGGAGGGGCTATCGCTCACCAAACAATGACTTACTTACCCTTATCCTAAGTGCTACCCTAGGAGGTAGAACTTTTGCCACTTAGGTTTGACTCCTTGGAATGATGAGCTTGTGGAAAGTCTATCTTCTCATGGTCATACCTATCTTCTCCTAGAACCTCAAAGTCAAGTGGTCAATCTTAAGAGGTGAACCAGATTGATTCAGAGAAGGATAATCTAACTATGAATCAGAAAGGAAAGGATCAGAACTACTAGAGCAATTATTTTTATTTAGATTCAAAGAGCTTTCAATTGGAATAAAATTAAGACCACTAAGTAGACAATATATAAGTAGAATCCCTTTCTTCATTAATTTCTTTCGGTGGAGGTACATGATAAAATCAAGCAAAGGGATTAAGGATTTAGTGCCTTTATCCATGATACAATGCCGATGAAGAGGAGCTTGAAGAAGAGGTGGTATAATAGTGAGGGAGTATTGGACCATGGTGCTACTCTAGTGGACTATCCAGGCAAGTATGGTGAGTCACACTGTCACCCTCCCGAGTTGTCCTTGCAACTAGCAAACCTTCTTTGGTTGAGGTTTGAGCTACTTCAAGCACCAAGGAAAGTTCTTGATCTTAGAATGATCTTTGTAGAGGTTCGAGATAGGAGAGATATCCTAACCTTCTTTAGTCTTAAGAGGATCTGTATCCCCAAGGATTACTCATAAGGATGGTTGTTCTAATAAGTATTCTTGGATAACTATGTCTCAACTTGTAATGCACTTAAGATAATCCTTAAAAGTTATACAATCCTCTAAGACATGATCTAACATGCTATGGTAGCATAGCATACTCTTGCCCACTTCCCTAGCCTCTAGGCTTTGGTAAAAGTCTTGCTTTAAGATATTCTTAAAGATTTTCCTAGCTACCTCCCTCTTGAATGAATATTTATTCAAATCCTAGTAGGTGTACACGTGATGGAAAGCATATCGCTATTGGGTAGGTTCCGAGGTGGTGGAAATGGTCATTGGCTGTGGTGGTATGATGGAAGTGGTAGAAGAGGAGGTGATAAAAGACCGCTATGCTCGTAGTCTCTCATACAACTCTTGGTCTTTCCCCTCTCACCAACACAATCACCCTGGCTTCTTCTCAAACACCTTATGCGGCTTTTAGATGATTGGAAAGGGCAACTATTTGGCTTCCTCTTGTAGGCTAAATTTGTTGATTAATGAATGTTTTGATGGTAATGCCCTTAAGCATTGACCATGCCATGGATATTCTTGAGAAGAATCTTAATGGCATGTGTACATTGGTTCACATTTCATGCTGTTTGCCACCAATGTAATCAACAAGGGACCTGAGTTTTGTTTCTCTACAATGAGGTCGCTTAAATCACCTATTGAGCTCCAACAAACCTCTAAATGAAAACTCCAACTAAAAGACTTCACCAACTATAAGTTCTGTACCAATCAACACATTACTAATAAAATAAAAGTTCGCCACCTGTTAAAAATGGATCAAAATTTGCAATTATCATGGGTTTCCACAACCATCAAAGATCTTAAAGGATAGTGGCACAAAACCCTAAATAAAATAAAAATTAACAAAAAACCTAAACCTAAAAAATAAACTTAAAAATAAAACCTAAAAAAATTAAAAATAAAACCTAAACCCTAAACTAAAAAAAAACCTAAACTAAATGAAATAAAATAAACATAAACCTAAACTAAAATAAACTATACTAAAATAAATAAAACCTAAACCTAAACCTAAAATAAACTAAACCTAAACCCTAAACTAAATAAAATAAAATTAATTAAAAAAAAACCTAAACCTAAACTAAAAAAAAAATATAAAAAAAACTTAAAATAAAACCTAAAACCTAACCTAAAAAAATAAATAAAACCTAAACCTAAACAAAAATAAAAAAATAAAAATAAAACTAAACTAAAAAAATAAACATAAACCTAAACATAAACCTAAAAATAAACTAAAATAAAAAACCTAAACTAAAATAATAAATAAACCTAAAATAAATAAACTAAATTAAATAAAAAAAATTAAACTAAAATAAAAATAAAAAAATAAAATAAACTAAAATAAATAATAATAAACTAAATTTACCTAAACCTATTTTACTAATTAAAAAAAAAACCCTAAACCTATACCCTAAACCTTAAATAAACCCTAAACCTAAACTAACCCTAAACCTAAACCCAAAGAAAACCAAACCTAACCCTAAAAACCCCTAAACCCTACAACCTAAATCAAAACCCTAAACCCTAAACAAACACTAAACCCTAAACCTAAACCATAAACTAACCCTAAAACCCTATAAAATTTTAAAATTTAAACTAAAACCCTAAACCCTAAACCCTAAGAACCTAAAAACCTAAACCTAAACTAAATAAAACCTAAACTAAAACCTAAAAAATAAATAAATAAATAAAAATAAATAAATTAAAAAAATAAAATAAAATAAAAACCTAAACTAAAACCTAAAAGATAAAATAAAATAAACTAAAATAACATAAATAATAACCTAAACTAAACTAAAAAAATTAAAAGAATAAAACCTAAATAAAATTAACCTAAAATAAAATAAAATAAATACTAAATAAAAACCTAATCTAAAAACAAACTAAAAAAAATAAACCTAAAATAAATAAAAAATAAATCTTAAACCCTAAACTAAAACATAAACCTAAAATAAAAAATAAAATAAACAAAATAAAATAAACATAAACCTAAAGTAAAATTAACTAAACTAAAATCGACAGAACCTAAACCTAGACTTAAAATAAACTAAACATAAACCTAAACCTAAACTGAATAAAATAAAATTAACCTAAACCTAAACTAAAAAATTAAACCTAAAATAAAAACATAAAACCTAAGCCTAAAAAAACAAAATAAAAACATAAACCTAAACCTACAAATAAAAAATAAAACTTAAACCTAAAAAATAAAATAAAAATAAAATTGAACTTAAAAAATAAACGTAAACCTAAACCTAAACCTAAAAAATAAACTAAAATAAATAAGCCTAAACTAAAATAAATAAACTAAACTAAATAAAAATAAAAAAAATTTAATTAAAAATAAAAAAATAAAATAAACTAAAATAAATAGTAAATAAACTAAGTAAACTAAGTAAACCAAAATCTACTGGTTTACTTAATTAAAATAAACCCTAAACCCTAAATCCTAAACCCTATACCCTAAACCCTAAAACTAACCCTAAACCCTAAACCCTAAACCTACAACACTAAACTACAACCCTAAACCCTAAACCCTAAACCCTAAAAAACCCTAAACCCTAACCCTAAACTAAACCTAAAAGCATAAACCCTAAAACCTAAACCTAAACCCTAAACCTAAACACTAAACTAAACCCTAAACTCTAAACCCTAACCCTAAACCCTAAACCCTAAACCAAACCCTAAACCTAAACCTAAAGTAAACTAAATAAATTAAAAAAAAAACCTAAACCTAATAAAATAAACCTAAACCTAAACCAAAACCCTAATAACCTATGACATGAACATCACTCCAACTGCTCCCTAAACCAAAAGCAATTATCATTGTGGTGGTGGGGAAGCTACCGGTGGATAAGGTGGTGGTGAGTTGTGGTGGTTATGGAGACGGAGGATAAAAGGTTAAACTAGGGAGAGATATATGATGTTATGCTACTAAAAGCTCTAAAATTGAAGAAATAAGAACTAGATCCGATCCGGTGCTTATGGAATTATGTCTTTATAGAGATGATTCTAGTTATCTAGGGTTTTGATTATGCATGCTCATTAATCATGTCATCAGTGTCTTAGAAAACTTGGTGTGTTACTTGTTGATGAAATCAAAAGAAGAAATATTAATCTAAATATGAATAAAACCAAAAAAACCTAAACCATAAACCAAAAAACCTAAACCCTAAACCTAAAAAATAAAAAAAAATAAAAAAAATAAAAAAAATCCCTACCCTAAACCTAAAACTAAACCTAAAAAAAACAAAAAACTCTAAACCCTAAACCTAAACCATAAACATAAACCTAAACCCTAAATCGTAAACCCTAAACCTAAAACAATAAACCTAAAATAAACCTAAACCCAAAACCTAAAACCTAAACCTAAACTAAAACCTAAAATAAACTTAATCCTAAATTAATAAAATAAATAAAATAAACTAAATAAAAATAATTAAACCTAAAACTAAAAAATAAACCTAAAATAAATAAACCTAAAAAATAAAATAAATAAAAACCTAAACCTAAATAAAATAAAATAAAAGCCTAAACTAAAACCAAAACCTAAACCTACAAATAAAATAAAATAAAAACAAAAACTAAACTAAACTAAAATAAATAAACTAAATCCTAAACTAAAAAATAAACCTAAATAAAATCTAAACTAAACCTAAACCTAAATAAACCTAAATAAAAATAAACCTAAACATAAAAACCTAAAACCTAAAAAAAATAAACATAAACCTAAACCTAAACCAAAAAACCTAAAACCTAAACTAAACCTAAACCTAAAAACCTAAACCTAAAATAAACTAAACTTAGAAAACCTAAACCAAACTAAAACTCCAAAACCGTAAACCCTAAACCCCAAAAAAACCTCCTCTCCTAAACTAGATTTCACCCTTTGTACACTCACTTACATCTTCATCATTCTTGAAAACAATCCTAAACCTCTTCCTATGACTAACAATCTAAACCTCTACATCTCCTATTTATGACCCTAAGGCATATGATTGTGGGGATTCATTACCCCAATGCCATTCACTATTAAACCTAAATGTACTCCTAAGAGCTCTACATCTTAACTTGGTGAAATAGATTTTGACTTCTAAGGACTATATGCTATCTTGATAAAAGCTTGCAAAACCTAAATTTACTTTGAACTAACTAAAACCAATAGATAAATCATAACCTAAACTAAACTTTCTATTGGCTTGATCGATCAAAAAACATACTGATTTAACTTATAAATGATTTTGATTATTCATGGGTTTTCTCATCTTAATTTGTCTAATTATAAAATGGGTTTGTTGAAGTGGTATCCCCTATATAAAGAAATCACCTATTATTTATGTGTGGTTAGCTAAATATGAAATCCATGTTACCCACTAGGTTTTATTTGCTATCTCTATCTAAAAACTCCAAATTGATACCAAGATCTCATACCTTATTGCTTGTATCTAACTTGACATATCTAAAAAAAAACATAAGGATGTTTGATTGGATCTAAAAAAACCTATTTATAAAGGTCAAATAAAATTTTCTAGTTTTCTACTCCATAAAATACATGGTCATGATAAAAAGTGTTTTGTTCTACACACACATATTAAAAAAAAAAGAAAATTTTAAATGATCCTAACTCTAAAGTAGCCTAAAGTTAAAAAAACTATTTTGTGCAAAATAAACCTAAATGTTTTATTAGGTCATAAATCTTCATGTTCCTAATATTGCTAAACTCTCATGATCTAAAGGTACTACTAATGTAAAAAGATGTTTTCCCAACATCCTTTCTTTACATGAAACATCCCAATCTAATTCCAAATTCAAAGAGGATGAAAAATGATGATTCACTCTAATGAGTCTATCCTTGCTAAATTAATTGATGAGAAAGAGGATTTAAATGATAACTTGAATGATAACTTGAATGTGGCTGCAATTCCTAAAACACTAATTCTAACATTGGTATTTGTTTTGAATTGTATAAATTTTTTGCTTAGTTTAGGATTTATTCTATAACAATCCTAACATGTACTTTAGACCGGTGATATCCTATTTCTCATCTTATTTTTGATGATTTCATTATCTTTGTAATGCTTCCTTTCATGATCAAAATACTTAAGAAATTTTTAAATATTTTTGGTAAAGAAAGTGGTCTTTCTATTAATGAAAGCAAGAGTTGCTTCATTACATCCTCTAAAATTTCTAATATTAAAATCAATCATATCTTAAGAATCACTAACTTTAACACAAACAACTCCCTCTTAAATATCCAAGTGCACCTCTTTTTAAAGGTAAAAAAAGATCCCATCTTTTTGATGAGCTTATCCAAAAAATTTCTAATAAAATTTTGGTGTGGGAATTTCACTTACTTTCTTTTTGTGGCAGTCTTACTTTGCTTAAGAGTACTCTTAATTTGATGCCTTTATATCATATTCAATCCATTATCACTACTAATTCTATCTTAAATAGAATTGATCATCTCCTTAATAAATTTTTCTAAGGCTCTAATAATTCAGTTAAAAGGATGCATTGGACTTCTTGGCATAAATGTTGTGGGCCCCTGGGTGAAGGTGGGCTTGGCTGCAAATCTATTTATGAAGCTATTACTACCTTCTCACATAAACTCTGGTGGAAATTTAGAAAAAAAAGATAGCCTCTGGGCTAATTTTATGACTACTAAATATTGCCAAAGTAAGCACCCTCTTATCTATTCTTATAAAATGAGTGAGTCCCCAGTTTGGAAAAGGCTTTGCTCCATTAAATGGGAGGCTAAATCCTTAATATCTTGGGGTATAAATTTGGGATCTTCTTTCTTTTGGCAAGACAACTGGATTGTTGGTGGTTCTATTGATGCTTTCTTAGCTACCCATTCTACTGCTGCTACAAAAGTTAACTCATGTTGGCTTAATAATAAGTGGAATGATATTAAACTTACCAAATTTATTCCTATCACACTTTTGGATAAATTTTGTGATATTCCTGTCCTTTCCAACAAGCCAAATCAAATTCTTTTAAAGCTATCTTATAATGGTGAATTTATTCTTAAAGAGGCTTGAAATTATATTAGAGAAGCTCATACTTCTTCTAATGTATTTATTAAACTTTGGAATAATACCATCCCTATCTTTTATTCTATCCTTACTTGGATAATTTTGAAAAACTTCATTCTTGTTGATTCTTTGCTCTAGGATAAAGGTTTTCATTTGCCTTCCAAATGTTATTATTATTTGCATATCAAAAATGTTAATCATGTTTTTGTCAATGGTATTATGGTTTTGGTATGATGATCTTTTTCATACTAACCATTTCAATGGTTGTCTTTATTTATATTAAGTTCTTGAAGCATGTTTCCAAAAAATTATGAAAGGTCAAATCAAAGTTTTAATTGCCATTATCCTTATTTGGTTCATATGGATGGATAGAAATGATGCTAAATATTGTTGTATTCCTATAAATCATAAAAGGATTATTTCTATAACCAAAGAAAAAAATTCATGCATTATTTAATGCTAATTTAATTAGTAACACACAATTTAGTGGTTGCAAATTTGTGGCCAAAAAATTGGCTCTTTACTTGCCTAAGATCTCCTTCTGTAAAAAAAATAGGATTATATATTGGAGAAAACCTTATAACAATATTATTAAAAGTAAAACCAATGGCTCTATCTCTCAGAATACATTTGGTTGTGGTGGTATTTTTAGGGACTTTAGAGGTAATGTCATTTGTTCTTTTGCTTATCCTTTTAAAACTTGTTCTGTTATCTATGATAAATTAATGGTTCTAAACAAAGCTATTAACATTTGTTTGCAAAATGGTTTCTTTAATATTTGGATTGAAGTTGATGCTCTCTTACTCATAGACATGCTGACTTCCACTAAGACGGGGAATGCGAATTTATTCTATCTTCTCAATCGTACTAGAGCTCTCCTCTCTCAAGTATGCTTTAATATTTTTCACATTTGGTGTGAAGGAAATGCATGTGTAGATTATTTGGCTAATCTAAGTACTAAATTAAATGATATCACTCTTTTTAATCATCTTAATTTACCTAAACAATTGAGAGGCTTGGTTAATCTGGATAACACCGAATTACCTTATCTCAAAAATTAATTTTGCTTTATATTTTTTAGGTTTTCCATGCTTTTCTCTGTGTGCACTTTCATTTTGTTGTATTTATTTGGTAATTCACTCTTGTCTAGTTTCTACTATAATACTTGGGACATCTCTTTGAGGTGGTGGCTGGCTGCTCAGCCTCTTTTGTTGGAGAGGTGTTCCCTTTAGTCGACTATTTTATGTAAGGATCTCATTGTCAACATTTTCTTCATGTGATGCCTTGAACTTGTGATGGCATCCTTTTGGGTTATGCCTCTAACTTATTTTGATTTTTCCCTTATATTAATTGGTCCTAGTTTTGCCTCTGGTTTTGGCTAGTTGTTTCCTTACTTAGGTATGTTTTTGGCTGTTATTTTTTGGCCTTGTGGGTTCTATTATTTGCTACTACACACTACTTGGATGTCTTGGGTGGCTATTATTTGATGGTTGCTATCAATCTTTTAACTCTTGAGTTTGTGCTAGGACTTTTGGAAGTTTTTGTGTCTGGTTGGGGCCTTGGCCTGTTTTCCCTACCCCTCTAGTTGGGTGTTGGTGGTTGGCTGGTCCTCCCAGGCTGTAGCTTTTTATTTGATTGGGTGATTACCATTTGTTTCTTTGTTGTTTCTGATGGGTTCCTATTGGTTCTTATTATGCCTGTCTTTCTCTGTGTTGGGATTGCCTAAACCTAAAAAAACAAAACCTAAAAATAAAAGCAAAAGTAAATAAAAAAAGCCTAAACCTTACAGTAAAAAAAACCTAAACCTAAAATAAACAAAAAAAATAAACATAAACCTAAACTAAAATAAATAAAACCTAAACCTAAACCCTAAACTAAATAAAATAAAAATAAATCAAAAAATAAACATAAAACCTAAACTAAAAATAAAACCTAAAAAAGTAAAATAAAACAAAACCTAAACCTAAACCTAAAAAAAAAAAATAAACCTAAACCAAAAAATAAAAAAAAATAAAACCTAAACCTAAAATAATAAATAAAATAAAACTAATCTAAAATAAATATAAACCAAAATCTAAACCTAAAAAACAAACAAAAATAAGAAACCTAAACTAAAATAAATAAACCTAAGATAAATAAAAAAATAAAATAAAAAAAAATAACCCTAAATAAAAATAAAAAATAAAATAAATTGAAATAAATATAAAATAAACTAAATAAAAAAAGCTTAAACCTATAGGTTTACTTAATTTAAAAATAAACCTAAACTAAAACTTGAACTGTAAACCTAAAACCTAAACACTAAACCCTAAACCCTAAAAAAAACTGTAACCCTAAACCCAAAACCCAAAACCCTAAATCTAGAACATTCAACCCTAAACCCTAAACCCTAAACTTTATACCCTAAATCTTAAACCCTAAAACCCTAAACCCAAAACCAAAACCCTAAACCCTAAAGCCTAAAACTAAAGCCTAAAGCCTAAACCCTAACCCTAAACCTTGAACCCTAAACCCTAAATCTTACACCATAACCCCTAAACCCTAAATCATCAAACCTTAAAACCTTAAAACCTAAACTTGAAAAATAAAATAAAAATAAAACTCAACTAAAACATAAACCAAAACCTAAACTTAAACCTAAAAAATAAACTAAAATAAAAAATATAAACTAAAATAAATAAACTAAACTAAATAAAAAAAAACTAAACATAAATAAAAATAAAATAAACAAAATGAAATAAAATAAAAAATAAAGATAAACTAAGTAAACTAAATAAACCTAAACCTACCGATTTACCTAATTTTAAAAAAAAAACCCTAAATCCTAAATCCTAAACCCTAAATCGTAAACCCTAAACCCTAAAACTAACCTAAACCATAAACCTACAACACTAATCCTACAACCCTAAACCCTAAACCCTAAACCATAAAAAACCCTAAACACTAAACGCTAAACCCTAAACCCTAAACCCTAACCCTAAACCCTAAATCCTAAACCCTAAACCCTAAATCCTAAACCCTAACCTTAAACCCTAAACCCTAAACCCTAAACCCTAAACCTAAACATAAAGTAACTATATAAATTAAAAAATAAACCTAAACACAACGTAATAAACCTAAACTAAGCCTAAACCCTAAGAATGAGCATAACCTTGACGGTAGGCACATCACCAACAACTGTGCTCACCCAGATCCTGGAGGCTAAGGTGGAGGCGAGGCGCATCAGTGATGGTGGTGGATTTTGAGGTGCTAGTGGATATGGAGGGGGTGGTGGTTATGGAGGTGGGAGGAGCGGAGGTTACTGGTGGTGGTGGTGAGGAAGAGATCGAGGATATGATGGTCGATCTCGCTACTCAAGGGTCGGTGGTTCATGGGAACTGAGAAATCAAGAATCCTAACTGATTTGCTTTGGAGCGATTCTTTATAGAGACAATTTTTTTTTTGATTTACTCTGCTCATTTTTTATTTATGTCACCACTTGTATCTTAAAAAATTTATTGTGTCACTTGGTTGATAAAATCCAAAAGAAGAAATGTTGAATCTGAATTTATTCTATGTTAAAAAAAAACTAAAAATCCTAAACCCTAAACAAAAATTTGACCCTTAAACCTAAACCCTAAACCTTAAAAATAAAAAGAAATAAAAAAAAACTTAAACCCTAAACCCTAACCCTAAACCCTAAACCCTAAACCTACAACCCTAAATTTAAACCCTAAACCTAAAACCCTAAACCCTAAACCCTAAACCCTAAACCATAAACCCTAAACCCTAAAATCCTAAACCCTAAACCCTAAACCTAAACCTAAACCCTAAAACCTAAAACCCTAAAACCCTAAACCCTAAACCTTAAACCCTAAAACCTACATCCCTAAACCCTAAACCCTAAACCCAAACCCTTAACCCTAAACCTTAAACCCTAATCCCTAAACCCTAAACCTATAAACCTAAACCTAAACTAAATAAAACATAAATAAATAAACCTAAA
Organism: Cymbidium sinense; assembly: GCA_021442155.1. Classification (NCBI taxonomy): domain Eukaryota; kingdom Viridiplantae; phylum Streptophyta; class Magnoliopsida; order Asparagales; family Orchidaceae; genus Cymbidium; species Cymbidium sinense. The sequence goes on along the minus strand of CM038214.1, from coordinate 38,747,646 downwards.
CCTAAATAAAATAAAAAAATAAAACCTAAACTAAAACCTAAACCTAAACCTAAAATAAAATAAAATAAAAAATAAAAACTAAACTAAAATAAAAAAATAAAAACCTAAACTAAACAAAAAATAGAATAATCTAAAAATAGAAAACTTAAATAAAATAAAAACTAAATGGAAAATAAAAATAAAATAAACCTAAAATAAAAACTAAATAAAATCCTAAACCTAAAAAATTAACCTAAAAATAAATAAAAAATAAAATCTAAACCTTAAACTAAAATAAAAGACCTAAACCTAAACTAAAAAAATAAAACCTAAAATAAACCTAAAATAAAAAAAACTAAACAAATAAATAAAATAAAATAAAACCTAAACCTAAACCTATAAATAAAACCTAAACCTAAAAACAAATAAAATAAAATTACATTAAAAATAAACTTGAAACTAAACCAAAACCTAAAAAATCAACTAAAATAAAGAACCTAAACTAAAATAAATTAACCTAAAATAAATAAAATAAACTAAATAAAAATAAAAAATAAACCTAAATAAAAATAAAAAATAAACTAAATAACCTAAAGAAAAACTAAACATATCGATTTACTAAATAAAACAAAATTAAACCTAAACCCTAATCTTAAACAATAAAACTAAGCCTAAACCTACAAATACTAAACCTAAACTCTAAACCCTAAACTCTAAAAACCATAAACCCTAAACCCTAAACAGTAAACCCTAATCCGTAAATCGTAAACCTTAAACCATAAACCCTAAACCTTAGCCCTAACCCTAAACCCTAAACCCTAAACCCTAAACCGTAAAACCCTAAACCCTAAACCCTAAACTAACATTAAACTATAAACCCTAAACCTTAAAACCCCTAAACCCTAAACCCTAAACCCCTAAACCCTAAACCCTCAACCCAAAACCAAAAGTGCTAAACCCTAAAGCCCAAGAACTAAAGCCTAAAGCCTAAACCCTAACCCTAAACCTTAAACCTAAACCATAATACCTAAACCCTAAACCTTATAACCCCTAAACCCTAAATCATCAAACCTTAAAACCTGAAAACTAAATAAAATAAAAATAAAACTCAACTAAAATCTAAACCTAAACCTAGACTTAAACCTAAAAAATAAACTAAAATAAAAAATATAAACTAAAATAAATAAACTAAACTAAATAAAAAATAAAAAATAAACCTAAATAAAAATAAAATAAATAAAATAACTAAAATAAAAAAAAGGATAAACTAAGTTAACTAAATAAACCTAAACCTACCGATTTACCTAATTTTAAATAAAAATCCTAAATCTTAAATGCTAAACCCTAAATCGTAAACCCTTAACCCTAAAACTAACCCTAAACCATAAACCTACAACACTAATCCTACAACCTAAACCCTAAGCCCTAAACCATAATTAACCCTAAACACTAAATGCTAAACCTTAAACCCTAAACCCTAACCCTAAACCCTAACCCTAAACCCTAAATCCTAAACACTAAACCCTAAACCCTAAACCCTAATCTTAAACCTTAAACCCTAAACCCCAAACCCTAAACCTAAACCTAAAGTAACTATATAAATTAAAAAATAAACCTAAACCTAGGCCTAAACCCTAAGAATGCACAAAACCTTGACTAACATCACCAACAACTGTGCCCTAGATCTAGCTGTGGAGGCTAAGGTGGAGGCTAAAGCTATAGTGGTGGTGGTGGATTTTGAGGTGCTGGATATGGAGGTGGTGGTCGATGGTATGAAGTGGGAGGAGCAACGAGGTTACCTGGTGGTGGAGAGGAAGAGATCGGGATATGATGGTCGATCCCGCTACAAGGGGTGTGGTTCTAAAAGGAGAAATAAGAATGGCCAATCTGATTTGGTGCTTATAGAACTAGTCTTTATAGTAGAGACAGTTCTAGTTATCTAAGGTTTTTTACTATCTCTATGCGTGCTCATTTTTTATTTATGTCATTGCTTGTGTCTTAAAAAACTTATTGTGTCACTTAGTTGATGAAATCAAAAAGAAGAAATGTTGACTCTGCTTAAAAACTAAAAACCCTAAACTCTAAACTAAAATTTGAACCTTAAACCTAAACCCTAATCCCTGAAAATAAAAAGAAATAAAAAAACCTTAAACCCTAAACCCTAAACCCTAAACCTACAACCCAAAACCCTAAACCCTATATCATAAAACCCTAAACCCTAAACCCTAAACCTACAACCCAAAACCCTAAACCCTATATCATAAAACCCTAAACCCTAAACCCTAAACCTTAAACCCTAAACCCTAAAACCCTAAACCTAAACCCTAAACCTTCAACCTTAAAACCCTAAACCCTAAACCTAAACCCTAAACCCTAAACCTTAAACCCTAAAACCTACATCCCTAAACCTTAAACCCTAAACCCCAAGACCTTAACCCTAAACCTTAAACCCTAATCCCTAAACCCGAAAACCTAAACACCTAAACCTAAACTAAATAAAACATAAAATATAAATAAAAAAACTTAAACCTAAATAAAATAAAAAAGTAAAAAAAATAAAAGCCTAAACTAAAACCTAAACCTAAACCTAAAAATAAAATAAAATAAAATATAAAAACTAAACTAAAATAAAATAAATAAACACCTAAACTAAACAAAAAAAATAAAATAATCTAAAAATAAAAAACTTAAATAAAATAAAAACTAAATGAAAATAAAAATAAAACAAACCTAAATAAAACTAAATAAAACCTAAACTAAAAAATAAACCTAAAATAAATAAAAATAAAACCTAAACCTTAACTAAAATAAAAAACCTAAACCTAAACTAAAAATAAATAAACATAAAAATAAACCTAAAATAAAAACTAAAACATGAACCTAAATAAAATAAAAGAAAAACCTAAACCTAAACCTATAAATAAAAAAAACCTAAACCAAAAAAATAAAATAAAATTAAAAAATAAATTAAAGCTAAACCAAAACCTAAAAAATCAACTAAAATAAAGAACCTAAACTTAAATAAGTTAACCTAAAATAAATAAAATAAACTAAATAAAAAAATAAACATAAATAAAAATAAAAAATAAACTAAATAACCTAAAGAAAAACTAAACCTATCGATTTACTTAATTTTTTTTTTAAAACAAAATCCTAAGCCCCAAACCCTAAATATTAAACCCTAAAACTAAGCCTAAACCTACAACCTGAAACTTACAATCCTAAACCCTAAACCCTAAACCCTAAACACTAAACCCTAACCTGTAAATCATAAACCTTAAATTGTAAGCCCTAAACCTTAGCCCTAACCCTAAACCCTAAACCCCAAACCCTAAACCCGAAAACCTAAAGCCCTAAACCCTAAACCCTAAACTAACCTTAAAATATAAACCATAAACCTTAAAACCCCTAAACCTTAAACCCTGACCTCCAAACCCTAAACCCTAAACCCTAAAAACCATAAACCCTAAAGCCTAAACACTAAAGCCTAAACCATAAACCCTAAACCTTAAACCTTAAACCCTAAACCATAAAAACCTAAAAGCCTAAACTTAAAGTAAATAAAATGTTAAAATAAATAAATAAATAGACCTAAACATAAATAAAATAATAAAATAAAATAAAGTAAAAACCTAAACTAAAACCTAAACCTAAACTTAAAAATAAAATAAAATAAGAAAATAAAAAAAATATATAATAAATAGAAACCTAAACTAAACTAAAAAATAAAATAAACTTAAGAATAAAAAACCTAAATAAAATAAAATCTAAACATAAAATAAAATTAAAACAACCTTAAAGTAAATTAAAATAGAAACTAAATAAAAACCTAAACCTAAAAAATAAACCTAAAAATAAATAAAAAATCAAACCCAAGCCCTTAACTAAAGAGAATAAAGATAAATCAAAATAATAAAACTAAAGATAAATAATCAGATAAGGCAAGAAAGCCTAAAATAGGTAAACCTAAAATAAGAATAAAATGAAAAGGAAAGATAAATAAACTTAAGCTAAAAAAAATAAAAGACCTAAAATAAAAAACCTAAAAACACAAAACCTAAACTAAAAGTAAAAGCTAAAAACCTAAAACTAAACTAAATAAAATAAAATAAATAAATAAAAAAACCTAAATAAATAAAATAATATAAAATAAAATAAAAACATAAACTAAACTAAACCTAAAAAAACCTAACCAAAACTAAACCTAAACTAAAAATAAATAAAATAAAAATAAATAACTCAACTAATAAAATAAAACCTAAAATATATGAAATAAAAACATAAATAAAATAAAACTAAATAAAAATAAAAAATAAAATAAAACTAAATAAAACATAATTTTAAAAAAAATAAACCTAAAAATAAAACCTAAAAAAAACAATCTAAAAAATAATAAACATAAAATAAAAACAAAATAAACTCAAACTTAAACTAAGATAAACTAAACTAACATAAACATAAACCTAAACCCAAGCTAAAAATAAACTAAACCTAAACCTAAACTAAATAAAATAAAATAAAGTAAAAATAAACCTAAACCTAAACTTAAAAATAATACCTAAAAATAAACCTATAAATAAAAACCTAAAATCTAAACCTAAAAAAATAAAATAAGAACCTAAACCTAAACCAAAAATAAAAAATAAAACATAAACCTAAAAAATAAAATAAAAATAAAACTAAACTAAAAAATAAACCTAAACTAATCCTAAACCTAAAAAATAAACTAAAAATAAACATAAAATAAATAAACTAAAATATAAAATAAAATAAACCTAAATAAAATAAAAAAATAAAATCTAAAAATAAAATAAACTTAAACTTATCGTTACTTAGTTTTAAAAATATAAAATAAAATAAAATAAACCAAATAAGAACCTAAAACCTAAATCTTTAAAACCCTAAACCCTAAACTTAAACCTCAACAACCTTAAACCCTAAACCCTAAAATCAACAACCCTAAACACTAAACCTACCAATTTATATTATCTAAATAAAAATAAAAAGATAAAAATAAATAAATAAACCTTAAACCCTAAGCCTACAACCGTAAACCCAAAACCCAAAAGCCTTAACCCTAAACTCTAAACTTTAATCCCTAAAACCTTAAACCCTAAACCCTAAACCCTAAACCCTAAAACCTTAAAACTTAAACCCTAAACCCTAAATGGTAAAACCTAGAACCCTAAACCTTAAACCACAAACCCTAAACCCTAAACCCTAAACCCTAAACCATTAACCATACACCCTAAACTAACCTTAAACCATAAACCCTAAACTAAATTTAAACTCTAAACCCTAAACTAATCCAAAACCCTAAGAATAGGCAGAACCTTGATGACAGGAACATCACATTCAACTAGTCTTAATCTAGATCTGGCGGTGGAGGCGAAGGCGGAGGCTATGATTATCATAGTTGTTGTGGGATCTGGAGGTGCTGATGGATATGGAGGTGGTGGTCAGAGTAGTGGTGGTTATGGAGGGAGGAGGAGTGAGGAATGTTACATCTGTGGTGGTGAGAGGGAGAGATCGGGATATGTGGCGGATCCCGCTACTCGAGGCGGGGTGGTTGATGGGAACTAGAGAAATTGAGAGCGAGATGAATTATGAGTGTCTTATAATAGAAACAATTCTACTTATCTAGAGATTTTGATTTTTTGTATGGGTGCTTATTTTTTATCTATGTCATCGTATGTGTCTTAGAAAACTTGGGGTGCTACTTGGTTGATGAAATTAAAAAGAAGAAATGTTTAATCTGAATTTATTCGCTCTTAAAGAAAACTTAAATATTAAACCCTAAACCTAAAATCAATACCAAAAGCCCTAAACACTAAACCCTAAACACTAAACCCAAAACCCTAAACCCTAAACCATAAACTCTTAACCCTAAACCCTAAAACCCTAAACCCTAAACCCTAAAAACATAAACCCTAAAACCTAAAAACTATAACCCTAAACCATAAACCCCAAGCCCTAAACCTTAAACCTTAAACTCTAAACTAACTATAAACCCTAAACCCAAAACTAACCATAAACTCTAAACCATAAGCTGAACCAAATCCCTAACCCTAAACCCTAAGCCCTAAACCTTGAATAAAGAAGTCATTAGGAGTATATCTAAATAATGACCTAATCCTAACATATTTATGGTAGCTAAAGAAAATGTCATAAAGAGACTTTCCCTTGATTATTAGAGATTTGACTACCATAAACCCTAATCCTAAATCATATTATAATACCATATATTATAGTATAATGTAGCATCATATATTTGAGCATGTAGTGAATTGTTTTTGGATGTTATAAGATGTTTTCAAATGTTTTAGTATATTATAGTTTTGTGCCCTATAGTGTATATTAATATAAATCATAAAACTATTGATTTGATAGATCCATTGATTAAATTTGTTAAACTTGAAGTGGGAATTAGGTTGTAGTACCAAAGGTGTGCTACTCCACTTGTAGTCTAAAAAGTATGATTTTATGTTCAAAATAAATTTTATATGTTGTAGCATAGTATAACATCATATATCATAATATATTGTTCTACATATTTTAAATTCTTTTAGTATTTTACAATCATGCAGTCGAGCCTACACTAGCATTACTTTTAAAAATGTCAATTTAGACATTAAAATGGTGGAATTTGGCTAAATTCATAATAGGTAGAGCATGACATCATAATATATTATTTCAATCTAAAATATGTAAATGATACTACTAAAATATATAGTTTTTTATTGTTTAGACTAATTTTATGATTTTTTATCTTAAGAAATCCCTTGTGATGTGATATGAAATATAATACAATATAATATGTAATAGTGTATTATAATATAGGATGCCATAACATAGTGTAGCATCATGCATTATGGCATACTATTGTGTATTACTACTTATTGTTTAGCAAATTTTAGTTTGTTATAGTATGATGTAGTAGAGTTTGTATTGGAATAATTCATAAAAATACTATTTTATAGACTGAGATGATGGGATTTGGCCAAATTTAAGGTAAGCTTTAGGGAACATCATTGGGGATGTGCTAAGGTGTGTCATTTCATCAAAAGAATGGAATTTTGTATCCAAAATAAATGTTCATTTCTCAACCAAATTTTATAAATTTTTTCTTAAAGTGGTTCATTTTAAGGTGTAATGTAAGATAGTATATTATATGAAAGCATATTAAAATATAATGTACATAAAAATATAACTTCACATATATTTGTATGTGGTGGCGTGTTACTAAATGTTATTGTACATTTTAGTATGTTTTACTTTTGGTATAATACATTTGGTCAAAACTCACAAAAATGTTACTTTGAAGGTTGAGATGGAAGAATTTGGCCAAATTCACAACACACACCAAAATTATGCTATTTGTACCATTTTTAATAAAAAAATAATAATTTTACATCCAAAATAAACATTATTGCTTTTAGTTGGAGTATTAAAGGTGTGCATAAGAGAAGAAATAAGATTTGATGAGAATTCCATGTCAGGGACATGAGGGAGATCCACTAGGGGATCACACATACATTGAACATGACATGTGAGGGTCTATATTGAGGGCATAGAAGAAGAAAATCTGTTGGGGATAAGATTTGAATTTGATTTGATTATATGATTTTTGGGAAAAAGATCTGCTGGGGATAAGAATATATAATCCACAAGAGATTAATATTGAATTGACTTTAATTTATTTTATTTTAATTGATGTGGAGGCATATCTGCTAGAGATATGGGCTCGAGTCCACTGGGGATTGGGTATATGAACCTTCCACTTGGGAAGTAGGTTCAGGCTATCCATTGGAAATTAGAATTTGAGTTTGATTTCATGGATTTTTTTGGGGATGTATCCATTGGGAATAAGAGTTTGGTTGGATTTCTTTGATTTAAACTCTACTGGGGAGTTGGTTTAATTTGGCTCCACTAGGGAGGTTGGTTTTTAATTTGATTTATTTGCTTGACTTGTTTATCTATGATTTGGGGTTCCACTGGGAGAAGGGTGTGATTTAACTCCACTAGAGAAAATCAAATTGGGTTTAATTTAATATGAGTTAATGTATGAACCCTATCGGTGTGCGATGAACTCATTGAGAAGGGGCTATATCAGCCTTGAGCTACCTTAGGTTTACAAATCCAAAGGGATAGTCTACCAGTTGCGGGGTAGAGCTAACCAACCTAAGGGATTGCCTTTTGATGTGTAACAGTTGTCATAGGAAGAAGGCGTAGCAGACTTACATCTTCCAAAGTGAGGAAAAACCACTAGGGTGACTTGTTGGATGCATAATAAATCAAACCTGACTTAGGCGACTATTGAGTGAATACCATTGGGGACTTATGTCAACTCAAAAGTAATCAGGATTAATGTTATCTTAATTTCATGTGATTTGATATGGGTTATTTGGTTTAGTTTGATTTTGAATTGTAGGCATATCCACTAGGGATGGGAGTTCGGTCAAATTTGATAGATTTAATTTATGGACCATGTCGATGTGCGATGGTCCCACTGAGAAGAAGCTATATCAGAGTTGCCCTATCTTAGATTTATAAATCAAAAGGGATCATCTACTAGCCATGGGGTAGAGCTAGGAAACTAAGGGGTTGCCTTTCGGTATGCAATGGCTGTGCTAGGAAGAAGGCATAGTAGGCTTACATCTTCTAAAGCAGGGAACAACTGCTGGGATGACCTATTGGTAGCACAACAAATCAAACATGATTTAAGGGTGACTACTAAGTGATCGTTGGGACTTATATCAATTCAAGAGTAGTGATTATAGGGAGTTCGACCTAAAGATAAGATGCCCGCTTGGGAAAAGGTACCACTATCTGTCCTAATCCACAAGTGAATATATATTTTGTTTATATCTTTGCATGGACCCTATTGGTGTGCGAGGGATCGAACTAAGAAAGGGCTATGTCAGCCTTGACCTATCTCAGATTTACTGGACTAAGAGAGAATCTGCACATATAGGATGGATTCTCAAACCATACGGGTAGATACTAGAAAAGGGGAACTGTCCAATCCAATATTAACTTGGGTAGTGTCAAAATGAGGTCATAAAGGACATGATCCAAATATAGTGCCATAGAGGAGGTGCTTCTAGGGGAGTTATCCTAAGCCCTAGAAAAGAAAGCTTATAGGTGTATGGTGGCCAACTCAAGGAGAAAGTGTAGCAGAATTTCATCTGGCATGAGTGGTGTATCCTAAGGTGAGAGAACCAACCAACCTAAAGTGTATCCATTAACATGAGTGGTGTATCCATCAGCATAGTGAGAACCAACCAACCTAAAGTGCCTGTCAATGTGCAATGATCAATCTAGAAAGAAGGTATGTAGGCTTAAAACTTTCCAAGCAGAACTGATCATCGGGATAGTCTATCATCGATGGGACAGATGCCATCTGAACTAGAGTGACTACTAAGTAGGGAGCCCCAAGGAAAGACTGGACCCAGACTTGAAGAAGTTAAGAAGGAAGGAGCTGCTAGCAGAATTATTCTAAACCTTAAATATACTCAACCTAGTCAGTGCACGAAGGCCAATCCATGAAAAAAATATAGTAGACTCACATCCTCTTAAATGAAGCCAACATGAGGTAGCTTACTGGCCACACAGTAGGGCCTACCAAACCAACAAGGCGCTCATCAGTGTGTAGTGGCCAACTAAGAAAGGAAAGCATAGAAGACTAACATCCTCTTAAGCAAGAAGACCACTAGGTTGACACACTAGTAGGGTAGCACGTCAGCCCGACCTAGAACAGCTACTGAGTGAGTGTCATTGGGAGCATTATCTGAACTCAGAGTAGCCCAAATCAAAAATATATTTATTTTTTTATAAGTTTGTGTGTAGTTTTTATTTGTGTTGTGATGATGAAGGATAGGATGTCGCTCGGGTTCCTTACACCTACCCTAAACACATCGTAGGCATTCATAAATAAGAATACTTTCAACATGGAAAAGATTGAATTAGAAATTGAATTTTCATTGATGATAATTATTTTCAAACATGACTTATAATATTTCTTTAACTAGAGCCCATTGATTGGAAGCATTGGGTACTCTCCCTAATGATTAATAAGCTGATAAGATCCTCTTTAGTAGGCCTTCTCTATGGTAAAAGGGCCTTCCCAAGTGGGTTCAAACTTGCCTCCCATCTTACGATGGCCAGCAATTGGTCTCATTAGAACTAAAATAAGCTCTCATACTTGAAAAGATCTAGGATGGACCAACTTGTTGTGAGCATGAATTATTTTAGCTTTATACAACTCAAGGTTTTCATGCTTGCAGACGTCTCTCTTCAAAACCTTTAAGCTTCTCTGACGGCAACTTAGCATTCTGCTCTATTATGATCTTGCTACCCACAGCTATCCTTAGTGATGGCTGTTGGACTTCTAATGATAGAGCATCTTCAGACCCATACAGTAAGAAGAAAAGATTAGACTAAGTTGGTGTTCTATATGTGGTGGGGTAGGCCCATAAGGCTTTAACTACCTACTCATGCCACTGTTGATTATTATTGTCAAGTGTCTTCTTTACTATTTAAATGTGAGTTTTATTGAAGGCTTCTGCTAACCAGTTTTCCCTTGGGCAGTAGATGGTAGAATATCTCCAATATATGCTATATCTCTGGGCATATTTATTGATCTTGGTGCTCTTGAATGTAGTACCATTATTAGATATAATTCATCGAGGCACTCTGAACCTATATACGATATGGTTCCTAATAAATTGGAGCATATGCTGAGCTATGACCTCTCTGAACAAAATCACCTTCACCCATTTGGAAAAGTAGTCAGTAGCAGCTAAGATGAACTGATGACCCTTGGAAGAAGGAGGATCAATCAGACCCACTATGTCAGTACCCCAACACTCGAATGGCCATGAGGCTAATGTAGAATGTAGAATTTTGGGTGGTTGGTGTAGGACCACACCATGTATTTGACATTGGTGGAATCACCTAGCGGTATCCATGCAATCTTTGATCATCGATGGCCAGTAGTATCTTAGACTCTTGAGCTTGGCTTTCATCTTTAGACCAATTGGTTGGCTCCAAATAATCCTTAGTGTACTTTAGTCACGATCATGCAAGCTTCATGCCTGTCTAAATAATGTAACCACATATGATTGAAAGTCCGTTGGTACAAGACATCATCCACAAGAGCATAGGAAAGTGCTCTCTACTTCATCTGATGGGCTTGGGACTTCTCTTGAGGTAGTTTTCCTTTATTTAGGTAATCCATGAATGGTTGCCTCCAATTTAACTCCTCGTCCTTCATGGCAATGGTAACTTCCCCTTCAAGAGAGTACTTTTCGATGAGTTCAATATCAATAAGTGAAGACTTATCTATTTTGGATCTTTATTGATATGGACTCATCCTCCAGATATGCCAACTCCTTGGCAAGCTTGGAAAAAGCATATATTATGGCATTCTCTCCTCAAGGAATCTTATAGATGGTAACCTCTAGGATTTTGGCCAACAACTCCATGGTGTACTTATGGTAGTGGAGCTTGGGCTTTATAACCTTATGGGACCTAGCAATTTGGTTGATAACTAGCTAAGAATCCTCAAAGATGTTAATTTTCTAGATGCTTAGAGTAACGGGTAACTCTAAATCAGTAATCAAAGCCTTATTAGACTTCATTGTTAGTGCAAGGATTGGACAAATAATATGAGAATCTCATCACATCGCTATCTAGAGTTAAGAGAACAATTTCTACACCTGCCTTTCCTGGAATAGTAGATTGTGGTTCTTCTCCTTTTTGAGAGGAAGCAGCACCATCAAAGTACATCTCGCAGTGGTGAATGCTAGTATCCCCTAAGTTCATGATTTGTTCATCGGGGAGATCATCACTAAGCAAAGAGTCAGCATGAACTGAGTGTGCTACTAAGAAATCTGCTAGCGCTTATCCTTTGAATGCGTAGAAGCTTAAGAAGGTAATGTCAAATTATGAGAGGCTCATGGACCATAGTTCCAACCATCCAGATAGCATCGTCTGTGTCAATGGATACTATAGTGGATCGATCTTAGAAATTAAGTTCACCTTATGAGGAAGCATGTAGTGTTGTAGCTTTTGGGATGCAAAGATTAAAGCTAGGCAATGCTTCTAAATGGGTCAATAATTAGCCTCAGTAGGGATTAGATGACAATTGAGGTAGTAGTGTGTATTTTCCTTCCCTTTGTCATTGGCTTAGGCCAACAAATCACCAATTGAGTCATCTAATGTAGTAGTTTAAAGTATGAGTGGCTTGCCCGAGATAGGGGCTACTATAACCGGTGGCACCATCAGGTAATGCTTGATGTCTTCGAAGGCATGCTCACACTTGTCATACCACTTAAACTTGGCATCTTTTTTGACAAGTGTTGAGAATGGTTATCATCTACTGATAAGTTGGATATAATGCATCTTAGATATGCCAACTACCCTTAGAATGATCTGAGATGAGTTAAACTTTTAGGGTGTTGTATTTTTAATATCGCCTTGATATTCTCCAGATCTATTTCAATTCCCTAGTGTCAGACAACAAACCCAAGGAATTTCCTTGAAGCTACTTCAAATACACACTTCAGGGGGTTCATTTTGAGGTTAAATTATCTTAACTAATTGAAAACTACTCTTAAGTCAAAGGGATGGTCTTTCTTTTCTCTACTTTTGACCACAAGATCATCAACATAGCACTCAACTTGTTGGTGAATGAGTTCATTGAAGATTCGAGTCATAGCCCACTGGTATGTAGCATCGGCATTTTAAAGGCATGACCTTATAGCAATAGATTTTGATCAGGGTTCTAAAAGTAGTGTTTCTTTCATATTTAGGGGCCATCTTTATTTAGTTATATCCAGATGAGCCATCCATGTAAGAGAAGACTGCATGAGATGAGGTAATGTCCACCATCAGCTCCGGGATTGGCAGTGGAAATTCATCTTTTGGACATGCTTTATTTAAATCCCTAAAATTGATGCATATGTGAATTTGACCATTCTTTTTATTAACTGGATGACACTGGCTAACCAGATAGGGTATTTTTCTTCCCAGATGAAGCTAGCATTGTTCAATTTCTTGACATCATAAAAGACTTGTTGTTCTATATCTAATTGCATGCGTCTAGGAGCTTGTTTGATAGGGTTAGCAATAGGCTCTATTCCTAGTTTATGAATCACTACATCAAGAGCCAATCTAGGCATCTCTTCATAACTCCATGCAAAGTAGTCCTAAAACTTAGTCAATAGCCTAACTATGTCATTGGTTTTAATTTCATTCAACAAAGAACTGATGTATATCGGGCGTGAATATTCTTCAGTTCCTAAGTTGATTTCCTTGAGCTCATCGATGGTTGACTTGATATCTTCTTCAAACTCTAGTGGTGCATCTTTGACTTCAAAATCATATGGATCATCTAATGTTTCTAAGCATAGCTCTTCATTTGAGTTAATGTGATTTGAAAAGAACCTATCAGATTCTGAATGATTGGTAATGACTAAGCTTTAATCGTCATCATCAATTGGACCCACTATACTGAATCCTAATGTCAGTCTTGATTGAGAGTTTATTAATTTATTCTTCCATATTCTTTTGAAGTAGCCTGACTAGTGCTTTGACCAAGAATGTGGGATTAACTTTTTCTTTGCTAAATTATGAACACAAGGCAAGTACTAATCAAAAGGTAATTCTATTAATTCTTTATATGAATCATCCTAAAATTATACATCAACTTCTTGACTTGAGGATGATGCTACCAGGAAGAACTTATGAGTCTTCACACCCGCGGATGACTTAGGGGCTTCCTTAACTACCAAATCCTTAGCTTTTTGAGAGGAATGTGCCCAACTGATGTCTAACTATTTCACATATAGACTTGGATACACTTATGCTTTGCTTTAAAGCCCGATCTTCATCACCTTCTGGCTCAAGTGTCACCTTCTAGGGAATCTACTGTTGAGAAGAGCTGGCTGGTATGCTAATCATAGAAGACTCAACCTATGGACTATATTCTAAGTCTATATGGATAGCCGGTGCACTCCTGGTAGCTGGGACATAACTTCTATTGGGTGGCCAATAAGGAGATTTTCCACCCCTGGGACTGCCTCTAAACTGCCCTCTTCCTTTACTTGGTGGAGGTCAGGTCATCTTACCCATATATTCAAATAGAGTAATGAACTATGGGTGGAATCAAATGTCAGACTTCACTTCCTCCTCCAAGTTTATTTTCGTTCCCTTTTATTTCCTTTTTCATTTTCACTTTTCTTTTCTTTTTCTTTTTCTCTTTCTTTATCTTTATCTTTTTTTTCTTTTTTTTTAAACTTTGGCCAAGTTCGTGAGAATAGACTTGTTGATTTTGAGGGAGGTAGTAAGCTGCATCCTCATATATGCCGACCTCATGAACTATAAATGACTTGATATCTCCTTTGACACAATAGACAATCCCACCTCTCACAAACTTCATACATTGATGTAGTGAGGATGGAACTATGTTGTTCTCATGTATCCATGGTCTCCCAAGCAAAGTGTTGAAAGAAATATCTTAGTCTATAATGTGAAACTTAGCTTCGGTCTTCCAATCATCTATCTCCAAGGGGAACACTATGGAGCCTAAGGCCTGTTGACCTCACTTTTGTAGTACGGATTCAATCTTCCCATATTAGACTTAGGAGTTTTCTAGACACTAAGACCTTCCTAGTCATAAGACACTTCTAACAATTAGGTAAACACTTAACCTAAGCCTAGAAACTTAGAAGGGTTAACCTTAGGATTAGGTTATGCCTTTGGGATTAAGATAATCTGCCTACCTTACAACCCAAATCCAATCCATGTTCACCTTCTCAAACAAACCTAAAGTTCAATTCAAACATCAAATTCAAATCTAAAACTAAACCCGAATTCCAAAACCAAATGATTGAAGCCCATGATCAAATCCAAACTTGAAACCCTACCTAAGTGATATGACCTATCCCATGGACTTAGCCAAATCTTAATCCAAATCAATCAAAAATCAATTGATTTTGTCATAAACAATTTATATCTTTGATCAACTTCCTAAATATAAATCAAATTTACATTCAAATAATCTAAACTAAATGAAATTAAATAAAACTAAATCAAAACCCTTCCTAAGCCATATGACCTATCCCATGGACTTAGGCAAATCTTAATCCAAATCAAGTCAAATGCAATTGATTTTCTCACAAATCAATCAAATTTTCAATCATCTTCACAAATTTAAATGAAATATACATTTAAATAATCGAAACTAAATCAAACCAAATCAAAATCTAAACCTAATCCACATGACCTAACTCCATGGACTTAGCCGAATTCCTTCATTCCAAAACCCAAATTCAATTGATTTTCTCATGAATCAATCATACCTTCAATCATATTCATAAATATAAATGAAATCTACAATCATCAAGCCAAACCAAAATCAACCCAAGTCAAAGCCAACTTAACTCTTTTGACATGAAATGTTCAAATGAACCAAAACCCATTTGAACCTAAGCCAATTGCAATTGAATTTATATATCAATCCCAAATCCATATATAAACTCAACTAAATCAAACTCAACCAAAAATCAAGCCAACTAAACCCAATTAGTCCACTTGACACAAAGTGGCCAATTTGACCTATTCGAGTCAAGTTCTAATCCTACCCAAATTGAGTTGAACCAAGCCGATCAAAACCTCCCATCATGATTATTGATCAACCTAGGTTGATTAATTATCACAAATTGGGTCAAACCAAGTCAACCTAGTCATTTGACCAAGTCAACCCCTTAACCCATATAAACCCAAACTAGCAAAATTGCAACTTAAGCCAAATCACTTGAAACCAATGATTCATACCAAATCAAAATCAATATTTGAATGACTTGACCTTCAATTGAGTCAAACCAATCCCAACTGGCCATATTGACCCAAGTTGATCCAAATTGACCTAAAAGTCCAAATTGGGTCAAATCAAAATATAAAATAAATTGATTGCAACCAATGGCTCAATTTCATTCCAAATTGATTGTTGAACTTGACCAAAGCCATGATTGGACCCAATTGACCTACTTAGAGCAACTAAACCTAAAGGCTCAAGTTAGCCTAAATCAAAACCAAATCCAAATTAATTGAAACCAAAGCCTATAATCATCTTCAATTGGTCAACTATACCCAAACCAACACCCAACCTAAGCTAATTTGGCCAATTTGGTCAAATTGATTAACTTAACCCATTTGACCCAAAATCAAATATAAGCTAAACCAAACCAATTAAACCAAAACATCCTAAATGATAATATGAACTTGGCCCAACCCTTAGTTTGACCCAATTTGACCAATTGGTCAACTTGACACAATCTAACCTAATTTGACCTAAATGAGTCATATTGAGCCAAACCTAACCAAATCAACTCCAATTGACTTGAAATTTGGTCTGGCCCACTTTTGACTCATTTCAAATTTGCCCAAAATCAAATCCAATGCCAAATGATCATTCTACCCTTGGGTCAAGGGAATCACATGAGACAAATCACCCATGTAAGTGGTCATTTTAATTCCTTGGCCACTTAGTACTCTCCCAATTGGCCACCTAGGCACTAGGACACTGCCCAACCTAACCCAAGGGGTGGTTGGCTTGGCCATGACCCATGGGAGGTGAAATCACCTCACCCTCCCCATTAGAGCATTTAAAACTCGTAGGACACCAATGATTCCTCCTTGGCAACCACCTCCACACCTTCAACCAACCAAGCCTAGCCAACTCACCTCTTCCCTGCCACCCATGACTCCCTGAGATGGTCGGATAGCCATTAGAAGCCAAACCTGATCCCACCATCTGATTAAGATTAAAGGGGGTATACACCCCCTGGTTTCCACTTAAAAACACACAAAAATTGTTCCTCAGAGCCCTAGCTACCCAAGATAAACCACTAAAGCCATTCCCTAAGCTGTCAAGCTCATCCCTTGATTGAAAAATGCCATTCTCATCTATCCTGAAATAGGACACTCCCATTTCTAACCTAACTTCCCCATTTCTCCATCAAACTTAAATTAACTTTGCACGCACCTTCCTTAGGATTCTTCGAGCAAGAATGAATCATCTCCTAAGCTTCTCGAGCACTAGAGGTGTAACTTCGAGCGAAGTCAAGCTCCAAATCATCGGTTCATGGCCTTCTAAGCGAACATTGAGGAATTGATCCAATTGTTGCTCAATTAGGATTCATCTCAATTAGATTAAGTTTTCTAAATCATTCGAGCCGCCGGTCTTGAGCTCTGGCAAGGTATGCTTCCAAAATGATCTTTAGGCAAAAATGGGTTGGAGCTTTTTGAAGAAAACTTGCATCGCATGTAATCTTGATAGCTGGATCCCCTCTGATCGATGTTGTAAAGGTGTGGGATCCTTTTGGAGTTGATCCAAGTTCTGGTAAGTGCCGATCAAGTGAGCAATGAAGGATGGACTTCATTCTCCCTGACTTTCTTGATGTTAGATCACGCACCGTCTATTCGATGTGATCGAAATGGATGATCGTGATTAGATCCGCTAGATCAATATAATTGAATCCTATGAAGATGTGGAATTAATCATAGTCGATCTTAGATCAGATGATAGAAGAGAAAGCGCGTCTGCCGTCACCACGTAGGCACTGAGTCAGATAAGTTTTAAGTAGCCAATCCTGCGACGCCATGTGGAAAGTTCCCCGCGTCAGTGTGCCACATGGCGCCAAAAGAATTAGGCTTTAATTAGGCTTGATTAATCATTTTTAATGGCTAAAACTTCTAAAAATCATAAAACATCATAGAGAATTAAAAAAAGAAAATAAATACTCATTTTAATAATACTTCAGAGGAGAATTAATTAAAAATGATCTTAACTAATTTTGAATAGTAATTAAGGTTTAATTATAAAATTAATTTTCTTAATTACTCCTTAATTACTTTAGAAATTAATTCTAAATTTTGTGAGTTAATTTAATGGGATGACCTCTGCCTCCCATGATTTTGTTGGGATTTATTGCTCACTTAATTAGGAAAATTGACTAATTAAACCTTAACTACTCTTTTAAGTTAATTAATGATTAATTAATCCCATGAACAATAATAAATTGGTTAATTAAGTTTATTAATCATTGTTCTACAATACGTGAACTAAGAAATAAGGTTGGGACCCCTTTCCCTAAGTTCATTTTACCCTTTTTTAAAATGAAATTAACTAATATTTAACTAATTAATTAAATCACTTAATCAAACCGAAATCATAATCTCATGAAATTAATTAAATCATGGGGAAGATCTTAGGTGTTTAATAACCTAAAGGAGTTTAATGAAATTATGGTTAATCCACATGTGTGGAAAAACCATAAGAGTAATTAATTAATTCCTTTAATCTAATTAACTATTAATCATGAGCGAATTGTATTAGGCCCCTTTTATTTCCTAGGATAATTGCAAGTTTTATTTTCCATGCATATCATGTTGGCTCATAATTATTTAGTTAATTACATTAAGGTGACATAAGTAAGGGTAATTAATTCATCTAACTAGGGTTCAACTTAATTAACCCATAAAATCAACTTAATTACATTTCCTTAAATTAAATCAAATAACTATTGTGGGAATGGGTTCAAAACAACAAGTGATGAGTTCTATTCTCCTCTTTAAAACAAATCAAATCCAAAACTTAATTATTAAAGAAGCTTTGGTTTACTTTAAATAATCTTATTTGATTTGATTGTCTTTAAGAACTAGTTTGGTTGAATGAATCACAAGCTTATATTTGATTGTCCTCTTTCCAATAATATTAAATTTGGTATGTCATTTGAATTCTTGCATCCATCTTTTCAAAATCAAGTAAAATAAAATGGATTTCCTTTATGTAAACTTGCATGTGTTGATTTAATTTAATATATGCATGGCTATAATCACTATTAAATACAAATGTATTTTTAAAAAGCTTATAAATGAATAATAATATGTGTTATGATGCTAGTTATAAATACATAAGAAATGCATGTGCTTATAGCTTAAGTTTATGAATGTTGAGTACTCTTTCCTCTATTCATGTGTTGATTTATATAAGATTGAATGTTAATGGGTATATAGTCTGGACATCCTGGGAACATGAGGCTTTAGCTAGCCCCAAGGAGGTCATTTGATTATCTCACTTCCCTGGTTTAACAATGGCACGTACCCATTTGATTTCATTCTTATGTATTTCAACATTAGAATTTATATAGAGCTTTAATTTGTATATATAAATGATTCAATAAAAAAATACAATCTTTGCATAGTTTTCTTTCCCTCATTTATGTATACTTCCATGTGTGTCCAAGAAAAGCATAGTCTAAACATCCCAGGAATATGAGGCTTTAGTTAGTGCTAAGGAGGTCATTTGATCACTTCTCTAGTTTAACAATGACATGTACTTGCCTATATCTTTGTACATGTATATGTATATGTGATTAGTGAATGAAAATCCCATTTTACATTATAATTGCATGCATTCATAATTGACTAAGTGGTTGAATTAATTAGCCATATGATTTGGAGCTTACATCCTATGTTCATGTATACAAATTTACATATGTTTGAATGCAAATGGGTATATAGTCCGGACATCTTGAGAATACGAGGATTTAGCTAGCTCCAAGGAGGTCATTTGATTACCTCACTTCTCTAGTTTAACAACGGCACATGCCTATTTAATTTCATTCTTTTGTCCTTTGGTATAAGAATTTGGATAAAATTTTAAATTAATATGTTTAAATAATTCAATCAAATAAAATATAAATTCCAAACATACACATACATTCATCATTTAAGTGTGCTAAAATATGTTACATGTATAGATACACTTAGGATTAAATTATATGCATGTTATACATGTGATGGAAAGGAATGATTTAATATATTTCAAGTGGTAGTAATTGAATTAAATTAATCTTAAGATGCCCTTCATTTTGAATAGGGTTATTTAAAGTGAACCTAAACTTAATATTTATTAAATCATTTAATAAGCCATTCACTAAAGAGAACTAAATCAAATTAATATACTTTAGAAAGTGACTTAAGGTAGGGAAGAAAGATGACAATCCTCTTTTCCTCTCTTTATAAAACTTAGTTGTTAAGTGTAATCAAATGAAACAAAAGAAAACACAAATTAAAATTCTCAAATCAATTAAACTACTTCAAGTGAAATCAACCTTTCATGTTAAATTGAATCCTTCTGCACATAGAAAATATAATAATAATGCTTAACAAGACTTACCACACAAGCTTTAATACACTCATTAAAATTAAGACACCATTTCTAGCTCTAAATTAGGATAGTGAATGATGTGATGTATGTTTTGTTTTATGATGTATTATTTTAGATTGGATGTTAGGGTGTATGCTTCGTAGACTGAATGTTAAGCCAATATTAGCCTAATCATATTTTCATAGGGGATTATGCTTAAGGGATGCTTAAAAATAAATATAAATGCTCTTTTTGTAGTTTTCTTAAATCTTTAAGCATAATCCAAGTTATGACAGGTGGGCTTAGTTACCCATGTGTAGGGTGTTAAGTCAAAATTATAAATACAACTGCTTGGGATTATATGTATATTTAGCTTACCTCTATTTTGCAGGTTTACTTAGATTTACTTTTCCCACATAAATGTAATTTTTACAATAGGAATTAAGATTAGTGCTCTGAAAGATTAGGATGAGTAAGGCTTTTGTCACCTGGGTGCTTTATGATGCCTTTGAAGCAAGCACCATCCAAATAAAAAAGGAACCAAATTAGAAATAGAGATATGAAGAAAGAAGATCCCCATATCGTTTAATACAATTATAATTATTCTTTCAAATTCTAAGTTGTATAATGGTAGAGATCGGTACCTGACAGCACCGACCTTTTATTCTTTTATGATAATTTATATAATTGTTTGATGTTATGTTTATATTGTGCATTAGGACCGAATGATTTTCATGGTTTCTTAAATGATTGTTATTTTAATGTGTCACTTTGATATGATTAGGCTCTTAGGATAAAATAACTTTTCTACCCAACTAATCAAGCATAATTAAATTTTAAACAACTCATAATCTCATCATAAATCCTAAGACATAAATAAGATAATTAAAAGATTTAGCAACCTCTTAGCTGTATGGTTGTATGTTTCACATCATCCATGCATATTCTTTCACTCTTGAACATGAAGGATATCTATACTTGCATGATAAAGGGAAACTTGGAACACCTTCTTCTGACCCATAACCTATTTCATCATGCATTTAGGCATAAGAAATTCTAAAGCCTCTATCAAAATAATGTGTCTAAAATAAAAAAAAAAATTGAAAAGTTTTGCATCTATATGCTCATACCAAAATTGAAAAAAAATGAAAAGTTTTGCATCTATATGCATTTAATAAGTCATATGCTCATACCACTCATGCTCTAATCTCTTAGGGAGTGTGTTTAGGACTTTGGTTTCTTTTTAATTAAATAACTACCCTAGCTATCTTGCAATTCATAAGGCCAGACTACATGGTTTTAAAATCATAGGAGGAGATACCTGGTGGCCACTCTAGGCGATTATAAGTCCAGAAGCCGGACAATTTATTCTCTCTTATGGAGGTAAACCCTTATGTCTACCCATCGCTTAGATTTAGGCCATGCTTTAGCTCGTACAAAATCTCCCTAGACTTAGGATCCAAGGTAGCTATTTCCTTCAGGCTATGAGCATAAATCATCACCTCTTAGGCATTCCCACAACCTTCTATTGGTGGATTATAAGCTCTTGTAATCTAATTAAATTTCAACTCAAAATATATAAATATCCTCAATTTCAAAATTATAAATCCTAACCATATGATAGATTGGAATGCTCACTAGGCTTCCTAGTTTCATGAGCATTTCCTACTTATTTTATTTGGATTCCAAAAATAACTATTCTCCTTAAACTTTCCCAATTGATTTTCCAAATACAACCAATCCTTTGATAGTCTAACCTTAAAATATTTGGAGATGATAATTGCCTACTTTAATCGAGAGTTCTTAGGAAATTTCATTAACCCTAAACTCTAAACCCTAAACCCTAAACCCTAAAACCCTAAACCTAAACCCTAAACCCTAAACCATAAACCCTAAACCCTAAACCTTAAACCCTAAAAACCTTAAAATCTTAAACCCTAAACTAACCCCAAACCCTAAACCCTAAACGCTAAACCCTAAATCCTAAACCCTAAACCTAACCCTAACCCTAAACCCAAAACCCTAAATCCTAAACCCTAAACCCTAAACCCTAAACACTAAAAATCCTAAACCCTAAACCTTAAACTAACCAAAACCTTAAGCTAACCCTAAACCCTAAATCTTAAAAACCCTAAACCCTAAAGCTTAAACACTAAACCCTAAACCCTAAACCCTAAAGCCTAAATCCTAAACCCTTAGCCTTAAACCCTAAAAACCTTAAAACTTAAACCTAAACTAAATAAAACCTAAAAATAAAATAAATAAATAAACCCAACATAAAAAAATAAAACAAAATAAAATAAAACCTAAACTAAACCTAAACCTAAACCTAAAAATAAAATAAACTAATAAAATAAACTAAAATAAAATAAATAAAAACTTAAATTAATCTAAATAAAATAAAATAAACTTAAGAACAAAAACCTAAATATAAAAAAAACTAAATGTAATATAAAAATAAAATAAACTTAAAATAAAATAAAATAAAAACTAAATAAAAACCTAAACTTAAAAAATAAACCTCAAAATAAAACTTAAAAATAAATAAAAAATAAAACCTAAACAAAAAGAAAAAAACATAAACCTAAGCTAAAAAAATTAAGTAAAATAAAATAAACCTAAACCTAAACTAAAATAAAGTAAACCAAAATAAATAAAACCTAAACCTAAACTAAATAAAATAAATAAACTAAAAATAAACTGAAACCTAAACTAAAAAATACAACCTAAAAATAAACCTAAAATAAAAACCTAAGACCTAAACCTAAAAAAATAAAATAAAAAACTAAACCTAAACTTATAAATAAAATATAAAACTTAAACCTAAAAATATAATAAAAATAAAGCTCAACTTAAAATAAACTAAACCTAAACCTAAACCTAAACCTAAAAAATAAACTCAAATAAAAAGTCTAAACTAAAATAAATTAACCTAAAATAAAAAAAATAAATTAAATAAAAATAAAAAATAAACATAAATAAAAAATAAAATAAAATAAACTAAATAGAAATATCTATTTAACCAAAGATAAAAACCATAAAAATAAAACCTAAACCCCTAAACCCTAAATCCTAAACCCAAAACCCTAAACCCTAAAACCCTAAACTTTAAAACCTAAACCCTAAATTCAAAAAAACCCTAAACTAACCCTAAACCTTAAACCCTAAGCCTTAAACCCTAAACCCTAAAAAGCTAAAAACATGAACCTAAACTAAATAAAACCTAAAAATAATATAAATAGAAAAATCAAAACTAAAATAAAAAAAATAAAAGAAAAGAAAAACATAAACTAATACCTAAACCTAAACTTAAAAAGAAAATAAGATAAAAATATAAACTAAAATAAAATAAAATAAATAAAAACCTAAATTAAACTAAAAAAATAAAAAACCTAAATAAAATAAAAACTAAACTTAAAATAAAAATAAAATAAACCTAAAATGAAGTAAATTAAAAACTAAATAAAAACCTAAACCTAAACAATAAACCTAAAAATAAAACATGAAAATAAATAAAAAATTATAACTAAACTCTTAAAAAAATAATTAAACCTAAAATAAAAATTAAAAAAACCTAAAAGAAAATAAAATAAAAACTAAATAAAAACCTAAACCTAAAAAATAAACCCAAAAATAAATAAAAAATAAAACCTAAACCTTAAACTAAAAAAAAAAAAAACTAAACCTAAAATAAAATAAATGTAAACCTAAACTAAATAAAATAAAATAAACTAAAAATTAACCAAAACCTAAACTAGATAATAAAACCTAAAAATTAACCTAAAATAAAAACCTAAAGCCTAAACCTAAAAAAAATAAAATAAAACCTAAACCTAAACTAAAAAATAAAAAAATAAAACCTAAACCTAAAAAATAAAATAAAATAAAAATAAAAGTAAACCCTAAAACCCTAGACCCTAAATCATAAACCCTAAACCCTAAACCCTAAACCCCTATACCTAAACCCTAAACCCTAAACCCATAACCCTAAACCTAAACTTAAAATAACTGTGCAAGACACCTTAGCCTAGTGGTTGATAGCTTCGGCTTTCAACCGAGAGGTTTTGGGTTCAAGTCCTTGCACATGCGTTGTGTGTGTGAGTTTATGATTAAATTCGCTCAAATGTCCCAAAAAAAAACCTAATCTTAAAGTAACTAAATAAATTAAAAAATATACCTAAACCTTAAAACCTAATAAACCTAAACCTAAACCTAAACTCTAAGAATGGGCAGAACCTTGATGGAAGGAAAGTCACCATCAACCCCTCTAATCATCTATGGAGGCGAAGAGGCAAGGATTATCAAAGTGGTGGTGGGGGATTTGGTGGTGCTGGTGGATATGGAGGTGGTGGTTGGAGCAGTGGTGGTTATGGAGGAGGGAGGAGTGACAAAGGTTACAGTCGTGGTGGTGGTGGAGGGAGAGATCGGGGATATGATGGTGGATCCTGCAACTCGAGAGGCCAAGGTGGTTCTAATGGGAACTAGAGAAATTGAAAAATGGTCGATCCTATCTACTACTTATGGAAATGTGTTTTATATTAAAGACTTTGGTTATCTAGGGCTTTTGATTTGCTCAATGCGTGCTCATTTTTGATCTATGTTGTCCCTAAACCCTAAATCCTAAACCCTAAATCCTAAACCAAAAAAACCCTAAACCCTAAAACCCATACCTTAAACACTAAATCCTAAACACTAAACTAACCCTTAACCATAAACTCTAAAAAGCTAAAAACATAAACCTAAACTAAATACAACTTTAAAATAAAATAAATAAAAAAACCTAAAATAAAATAAAAACTAAAACTAAAACCTAATCCTAAACTTGAACTTAAGCCTAAAAAGAAAATAAAATAAATAAAAAAAACTAAATTAAAAAAAAATAAACCTAAACTAAAGTAAAAAATAAATAACCTAAATAAAATATGAACTAAACCTAAAATAAAGATAAAATATACTTAACATAAAATAAAATAAAAACTAAATAAAAACCTAAACCTAAAAAATAATCATAAAAATAAAGCATAAAAATAAATAAAAGATAGAATAAAATAAAAAACCCAAACTAAAATAAATAAACTAAACAAAATAAAAATAAAAATATACATAAATAAAAATATAAAATAAACAAAGATAAATAAAAAAAATAAACTAAATAAACCTAAACCTACCACTTTACTTAATTAAAAATAAAAATAAAATAGAAAAATAAAAAAAGATAAAAAATAAAACTTTAACCCTAAACCCTAAACCAAAAACCCTAAACCTAAACCCCAAACCCTAAACCTTAAAAAGCAAAAACTTAAACCTAAACTAAATAAAAGCTAAAAATAAAATAAATAAATAAAACTAAACTTAAATAAAATAATAAAAATAAAATTTAATTAAAAATAAATAATAAACTAAAATAAAATAAATAAAAACCTAACCTAAATTAAACAAATAAAATAAACCTAAAAATAAAATACTTACATAAAATTAAACCTAAATGTAAAATAAAAATAAAATAAAATCAAAACTAAATAAAAATCTAAACCTAAAAATAAACCTAAATAAAAATATAAAATAAACTAAATAAACCAAAACTTAAGGGTTTACTTAATTATTATTTTTTAAAAATACCCTAAAACCCAAAAAAAACCCTAAACCATGAACCTTAAACATACAAACCCTAAACCTAAACCCTAAACCCTAAACCCTAAACCCTAAACCCTAAACCCTAAACCCTAAAACCCTAAACCTTAAACCATAAACCTTAAACCCTAAACCCTAAAAACCCTAATCCCTAAAGCCTAAACCCTAAATCCTAAACCTTAATCGAACCCTAAATCCTAAGCTAACCCTAAACCTAAACCCTAACTCCTAAACCCTAAACACTAAAAACCCTAAACCCTAAAACATATAATCTTAAACCCTAAACCATAAACCCTAAACCTAAATACTTAAAAACATAAACCTAAACTAAATAAAACCTACAATCAAAATAAATAAATAAACTTAAACTTAAACCTAATTTAAATAAAAATAAAATAAAATAAAAACTTAATCTAAAACTTAAACCTAAACCTAAACCTAAGCCTAAAGATAAAAATAATAAATAAAATAAAATAAAACTAAATTAAAATAAAATAAATAAAAACCTAAACTAAACTAAAAAAATAAAATAAACCTAAAAATAAAAAGAAAATAAGAACTAAACGTAAAATAAAAATAAAATAAACCTAAAATAAATTAAAATAAAGACTAAATAAAAACTTAAACCTAAAAAATAAACACAAAAATAAAACATAAAAATAAATAAAATATAAAACCTAAACCCTAAACTAAAAAAATAAACAAAATAAAATAAACCTAAACCTAAACTAGAATAAACTAAACTAAAATAAACAAAACCTAAACCTAAACCCAAAATAAACAAAAATTAAACCCTAAACTAAATAAATCAAAATAAATAAAAAAATAAACCTAAACCTTAACTAAAAAACAAACCGAAAATAAACCTAAAATAAAAACCTAAGAAAATAAAATAAAAATCTAAAGCTATACCTAAAAATAAAAGATAAAACTTAAACATAAAAATAAAAATATTGATAAAACTAAACTAAAAAATAAACTTAAACCTAAACCTAAACCAAAAAAAATAAACTAAAATGAAATACCTAAATAAAAATAAATAAACCTAAAATAACTAAACTAAACTAAATAAAAATAAAAAATAAAATAAACTAAAATAAATAAAAAATAAACTAAATTAAATAAATAATCCTAAACCTTCCAGTTTTAATTTGAAAAACAAACCCTGAAAACTAAATCCTAAACCCTAAACCCTAGAACCTAAACCCTAAAACTATCTCTAAAACCTAAACCCTAAACTTACAACCCTTAACCCTAAACCCTAAACCCTATACCCTAAAAAACCTTAAACCATAAACCCTAAACCCTAAATAAAAAAATAATAAATAAAAAAACCCTAACCCTAAACCCTAAACCCTAAACCCTAAACCCTAAACCCTAAATGCTAAACCCTAAACCCTAAACCCTAAACCAAAAAACCCTAAACTCTAAACCCTAAACACTAAACCTTAAACTCTAAAACCTAAAACCTATAATCCTAAACCCTAAACACTAAACCCCAATCCCTATTCACTAAACCCTAAACCCTTAACCCTAAAAACCTTAAAAACTGAACCTATACTAAATAAAACATTAAAAAAACCCAAACATATATAAAATAAAATACAAATAAAATAAAAACCTAAACTTAAACCTAAACCTAAACCTAAAAATAAAATAAATAAAAAAATAAAAACTAAACTAAAATAAAATAAATCAAAACCTAAACTAAACTAAAATATAAAATAAACATGAAAATAAAAAACCTAAATAAAATAAAACTCAAACATAAAATAAAAAAAGTAACCTAAAATATAATAAAATAAAAATAAATAAAAACTTAAAGCTAAAAAATAAACCTAAAAATAAAACATAAAAATAAATAAAAAATAAAACCTAAAGCTTAACGTAAAGAACAAAACCTTAACCTAAAATAAACAAAATAAAATAAAACTAAACCTAAACTAAAATACACTAAACTAAAATAAATAAAATCTAAACCTAAACCTAAAATAAACTAACCCTAAACCTAAACCCTAAATAAAATAAACAACAACAACAAGCCTTCATCCCACTTAGTGGGGTCGGCTACATGAATGTTTCGTCTCCATTGTGTCCTATTATTTGACAAATTCACATTTAATTCAAGTATACTAAGGTCATTTTTTATACATCTTAACCAAGTCTTTTTAGGTCTAACTCTACCTTTCTTAACATAAGGCAAATCTTATGCATCTAATCTCCTAACCGGGTCATCGGACGATCGACATTTTATGTGCCAAAACCATATAGACTCTCTAATCTTGTCCACCAGCTACTCCAACTTTTTCCCAAACATACTCAATTCATATTTTATCTCTAAGAGTAAAGCCTCTCATCCACCTAAGAATCCTCATCTCAGTAACACTTAACTTAGTCTTATGCTTCTCTTTTATTGGCCAACATTCTACACCATAAGTCATTGCAGGTCTCACCACCATCTTATAAAATTTTCTTTTAAGTTTAAGTGGAACTTTTCTATCACACAATAGGCCTGATGCATTCCTCCACTTCAACCATCCAACTTGAATTCTACTAATAACATCTTCATCTAAATCACTCACTCTTATTAATGACTTGTTCACCTAATGTTACAACACTGCCACTAGAACTTCTACCATTAAAATTACACTCCATATACTCAGTTTTAGATCTACTTAAATGAAAACCTTTAGACTCTAATGTTGACCTCCATAATTCAAGTTTCTCTTGGACTCCCTCTCTAGTCTTATCAACAAGAAGAATGTCATCAACAAAAAGCATACACCAAGGTACATCTTCCTGTAAATTTCTAGTAAGAATATCCATAACTAAAGCAAAGTGATAAGGGCTTAAAGTTGATCCTTGATGTAATCCAACTCAAATAGGAAAATATTTTATCAATCCTCCTTGTGTTTGGAAACAAGTGATAGCTCTAGTATACATATCTTAATTACTTGAATATAACCAATATTAACTACTTTGTGTTCTAGAACTCTCCAAAGAACATCTCTTGAAACTTTATAATAAGCTTTCTCTAAATCAATAAATATCATATGTAGATCCTCCTTACTTTCTCTATACTTCTCCATCAAACCTCTTAAGAAATGTATAACATCCATAGTAGATCTACCTTCCATGAAACCAAACTGATTGTGAGAAACTTTTGTATCACATCGTAACCTACGCTCAATTACTCTCTCCCATAATTTTAATGTATGACACATTAACTTAATTCCTCTATAATTTGCACTCTCTTGTGCATCACCTTTATTCTTATATATAGGAACCAACAAACTCTTTCTCCACTCATCTGGCATCTTTTTGGTCTTTAAAATAAAATTAAAAAGATTTGTAAGCCAAGAAATTCCTTGATATCCTAAACGTTTCTACACTTCAATTGGAATATCATTAGGTCCTACTATTTTTCCACATTTCATTTTCTTTAAAGCTTCTCTAACTTCAGATTTACTAATACGATGATAAAAATAACATTCTCTATTTATGTTAAGGGTATTAAGGTTGCTAAAATCAATTGTACTTTCAGATCCTTCATTAAAAAGTTTATCAAAATACTTCATCCACCTATTTTCAATATCCTTTTCTAAGAAAAGTACTTTATTATTTTAATCCTTAATGCACGTCACTTGAACTAGGTCTTTACTTCTCCTATCTCTTTGGTTGGATAACTTATACATACATCTTTTACCTTCTTTGGTATCTAATCTATTGTATAAATCACTAAAAGCTAAATTTTTTGTATCATATATTGCTTTCTTAGAATCTTTATAGGCCATTTTATAACTCTCCCAATTCTCCGAGTTTTTACATTTAAACTAAGTTTTATAACAATCCTTCTTATTTCTTATCTTTTCTTGCACACTATGACTCCACCACCAACTATTTTTATTAAAAGAAGTTTTTCCTTTTGATTCTCCAAGCACATTTTTAGCAACGTGCTTAATTTCACTTGCTACCTTTTCCCACATAACATTAGCTTCCTTATAAACATCCCAAAATTCTAAGCTCTTGTAGTTTGCTCTTAAAATATTTCTATTTGTGCTTTTTAAGTGTGTCCTTCTAATCCTAGGACAATAATTTGATTTATTTTTCCTCTTACAATCTTTATCTTAAAATCTAAAACTAACAATCGATGTTGGGTACTTAAACTTTAACTTGGAATGACATTGTAATCTTTACAATCTAAATGATCTATTTTTCTTATCAGAAAATAATTAATCTGTGTTTTACTAAATCCATTTTTAGAAGTAATAATATGTTCACCTCTTTTCTTAAAAAAAGTATTAGCACCACAAAATCATAAGCTAAGGCGAAATCTAATATAGTCCTACATTCTTCATTAGTCACTCCAAATCAATAACCACCATGAATACTTTTAAAATCTTCTACCACTCTACCAACATGCCCATTTAATTCTCCTCCAATAAATATTTTTTCTTCAAGAGTTATCTTTTGAATTAACCTTTCTAAATCATTCCAAAATTTTTCTTTTGAGCTTACATCCAAACCTACTTGAGGAGCATAAACACTTATAACATTCATAATCTTAGTATCAATAATCTTTAAAGCTATAATTCTATCTCCACATCTATTAATATTTATAGCATTGTCCTTCAAACTTTTATCTATAATCACACCTACATCATTTCTAGTTCGACTTCCACCTGAATACCAAAGTTTAAAACCTAAACTATCAATCTCCTTGGCCTTCTCCCCAACCCAATTAGTTTCTTGAACACATAAAATATTTATCTTTCTATGAACCATAATATCTACTAATTCTATTAATTTACATGTAAGAGTACCTATATTCCAAGATCCTAAGCTAATTCTAGTTTCATGGACTAACTTATTTGCCCGCATCCGTCCATAATGTGGGAACCCTTGCTTATTTAACACTACACCCGGGCGATGCAGCATCCCTTGCACATTTTTCACTGTATTCAAGCCATACAATGCGTTTCTTCCAGGGGACGCCCTAGCATTAACACAATGATTTAAAGGATTCATGTCATGGTTATTTTGCCAAGTTTTACGCTGGCTTTTGACTACCTAATGCAACCCTCCACTTTTTACATCCGGACTTGGGACCGATCAATGGTAGTGTTAAATAAAATAAAATAAACTAAAAATAAACCTAAACCTAAACTAAAGAATAAAACCTAAAATAATAACCTAAAACTAAAACCTAAAAAAATAAATTACAAAACCTAAACCTAAACTTAAAAATAAAAAATAAAACCTAAACCTAAAAAATAAAATAAAAATAAAACTAAACTAAAAAAGAAACATAAACTAAAAATTAAACCTAAAGAATAAACCAAAATAAAAAACTTAAACTAAAATAAATAATCTAAACTAAATAAAAATAAAAAATAAAAATTAATAAAAATAAAACATAAAATAAACTAAAATAAATAAAAAATAAACTAAATAAATAAAATAAACCTAAACCTACTGGGTTTGCTTAAATCCTAAAATAATCCCTAAACCCTAAACCCTAAACCTACAACCTTAAGCCTACATCCCTAAATCCTAAACTCTAAACCCATAACCCTAAATCCTAAAACCCTAAACCCTCAACTCTAAACTGACCCTAAACCTTAAACCCTAAACCCTAAAAACCCTAAACCCTAAAGCTTAATCCCTTAACCCAAAACTAACACTAAACCCTAATCCCTAAACCCTTAAAACCATAAACCCTAAAGCCTAAACACTAAACCCTAAACCCTAAACTCTAAACCCTAACCCTAAACCCTATACCCTAAAACCCTAAATTGTAAACCCTAATGCACAAACCTTAAAGCCTAAAGTTTAAACCCTAAAAATCTAAAAAACCTAACCTAACTGTAAACTTCAACTCTCCTCTCCTCTCAGTCGCGGCTCTCTCTGGCGATTTCATGTTTGCTTTCATTTTTCTTGGGGTTTGGCCATTCCTCGACCTTCCCCGATCGTATTTTCTGGTTTATTGCTCTCAGTTTGGCCGCTTATGTGATTTTTCCTTGATCTTCCAATGGCAAAGGTGCCGCATTTCGTGCAACCGAGCTCATCAAACTTGGAGGCGTCGGCTAAGCCTTCTGATCTACAAGGTAATTTGGATCTGACTTCATCCGTTACTGCTCCTGTTGTTAAGTCCTTCAAGGATGCATTATCTGGTAAGAAGACTTGCTCTAATGCTTTGGTTAACTTAATCTCAACTTCCTTCCATGGAATGTCAGTTGTAATGTGCTCAGATCTTGAGGTGGAAAAATTGGCAAAGTCCTTTGAATTTTCATTAGTTGGAAAATTTTCCTTACGGCGCCCAACTCTTGAAAATATTCGATCCTTCTTTCATAGCCTAAAGCTTTATGGAGTTTTCACTATCGGGTTGATCGATCGTAGGCATATCCTTATTTAGCTATCGAATGATTTAGACTACTCAAGAGTCTTTGCTCATCGCTCCTACTTTGTGTATAATTGTCAAATGAGGCTCTTAAAATGGTCATCTCTTTTTGATTCAAAGAGGAATCCCCTATTATTCCTTTATGTCTATCCTTTCCAAACATGAGGATACATTATGTTACCCATCAAGTCCTATTTGTAGTTGGGGCTCTCTTTGGTAGGAGCCTTCAAATTGATCAAGCCACCATCGTGAGATCTCATCCATCTGTTGCATGTATCTTGGTTGAGGTTGATATTACCAAAAAGTACCCTAAAGATGTTTAGATCGGTTCAGAAAAATTTGGGTATAATCAGAAAGTAGAATTTGAAAATTTCCTTATTTTTTGCACACACTATAAGATCCATGGTCATGATCACTCTGAATGCTTTATGTTACACCCTAATCTTAAAAAGAATAAATTTTTAGATCCTAATCCCACTCTAGGAAATGAAAAAACCCATAAGTTCTCTTATGTGCCTAAAGCTACTCAAAATGTAACTCACCCTCCTACCCCTACTCCTTTACTATCTACTAATTTGCCTATTAGAGACCAATCTGAGCGTGGTAAAAATAATGATTGAGGTTTGTTGGGAACCTAATGATAACTTAATTAACATTATTCCTACTTGTAATAATTTGGCATCAAAAGACAATCCCTTGACTCATATGAATCATAATGGTGATTTGAATGGGAATCTCAAGTTGGATCAAAATCTCAAAACTAACTCTGAAATTGTTCTGAAAAATGTTGATACCTTGGTGACAGACCAAAATCTAAATAATCATCATGGAAATGAGAATGAAATTTGTTCTATTAATGGTGTCACAACCTCTCCTTCTATTACCCTACAGAGTGATATCCATGCTAATCCAATTTCTTAACCTAACTCTGATAGCGAAGAAAGAAAAATCACCATTAAGAATGCTTTGATAGATACTGATCCTATTCTAAACATTAGACATATATAGGCCTTTTCAAACTGTTATTAAAAAAATCTCTTAAAGCTAGAATATTCACTAATAGCTCCACTAGAACCACTCGATCTTCTCTAACTTCTCACAAATAATTGCTTCATGCTCTCTTTTTCTTCTCCTTCAAGTTTTCCATTATCTCTTTTATTTTCCTTCCACCTTATTATGATTAATTTTCTAATTTGGAATGTTCAAGGTATTGGGACTCTCACTATCTACAATCATGTTAGGAGCCAATGTCGCACTCATAACATAACCTTACTTGTTGTTATTGAGCCATTCATTCACTCTTCTAAGTTCACCCATGTTGCTAGAATGCTTGGCTTTCAAAATTTCTTTTATAAGATTAGTAATAAAATTTGGTGTTTTTGGAATAATTTAATCAAAATTTCTATCCTTGATGATCTCGAACAATTGGTTAATGTTCAAATCTCCTTGGGTGAACTTTCTGCTCTTGGTTCCTTTATCTATGCTTCTTATAATAGAGCTGGTAGGAACATCCTTTGGGATCACTTAAGAAACTTTGCCTCCGTGGTTAACAAACCCTGGTTGGTTGGGGGTGATTTCAACACTATTATTACTTCCTTGAAAAGGAGGGGAGGCTGTTCTCCTAACATCCATTCCATGGAAGATTTCTCTAATATGATCCTCGATTACAACCTGATTGATATTGGTTTTTCTAGCTCTGACTATACGTGACAAAACTCTAGACTTTGGCAGTGGCTTGATAGGACCCTCTTTAATTCCCTTTGGATCAATTAATGGCCCCTCACTTCTGTTGAGCATTTGAGCAGAACTTTGTCTAACCATGCTCCACTTTTGATCTCTATCAAAACTTCTTCCAGTAATCTTTCCTCCCCTACTCCTTTTAGATTCCAAAATATGTGGACCCAACATCATGATTTCATTAATGTTGTTTCCATTAATTGGATGGCCCCTATTCACCCAGAAAATTCCATTAAAGGCATGATTCGGCTTTGGCTAAAGCTCAAAAGACTTAAATAAAACCTAAATTAGTGGAACAAGCATCATTTTAAAAATCTTTTTACCAATCTCAAAATTACGAAACAATTAGTTTGCTCCCTTGAAGATGCTGTCTTAATTGATCCTAGTAAGCTTGATGAGTTGAACACTACTAAAGATAACTTGATAAATTATCAGAATATGGAGGAAACCTACTGGTGTCAAAAGGTCGCTAGCAAACATATTGCTGATGGTGATAGAAATACAAAGTATTTCTATGCTCTTTTTAAAAAAAGGAAAGCCTTAAACTCTATTAAAAAAATAAAAAATATTAACAGTAGTTGAATCACTGATAATAATGAAATTAAAGATTCTGTCATACAACATTTTCAAAATTTATTAAACCTCAACCCTCCATTAGAAGCCCTCTCCAACACACACCTGATCCCCTCTATGATACTAATGATGAAAATCATTTACTCACTTTGTGTCCTACAAAAACTAAGATTAGTAGTACTCTCAATAGCATGAACACTGACTCTGTTGTTGGCCCTGATGGCTACATGACCCATTTCTTTCAGCATTGTTGGCCTTTTATTAGGTCTGACTTTGTTGATGCTATTGTTGATTTCTTTGATAGTAGATCTTTACCTAGATACTTTTCTAGCACTTCAATTGTCCTCATTCTCAAAACTAATAATCCTAATTCTTGGGGTGATTTTAGACCTATCAGCCTTTGCACCTTCTTTCAAAAACTCATTGCTAAATTAATTAATAATAAGTAATGCACTCCCTAAAATTATTTCTCCAAACCAAACCGGGCTTCATTAAAAATAGAGCTATATATCGACAATATCCTTCTAGCCCAAGAGTCGGTTCATGACATTTACCTCTCCTCAGACATCTCTAAACTTTTGATAACCTCTCATGGGATTTCCTCTTTCAAATCTTACATTTGTTTAGGTTTTCGATAATTTCATCCACCTCATCAAAACTGTACCAATGTGTTTGGTTTATTATGAATGGTGAATCCCTATGTTTCGTTACTTGGCTTGAGACAAGGAGACCCCTTTCACCCTCTCTTTTTATTATTGCTGTTGAATATCTTTTGAGGAGCCTGAATGATCTTTTCAATAAAAATCCTACCATGTTTTTTAAAACTCATGGTGGTCTACCTGTATCTTAACTCAGTTTTGCTAATGATTTTATAATCTTTTGCAATGCCTCTATTCAGCACATTAAAACTATTAAGAACCTTTAAATGAATTTGGAAAATAAAGTGGTCTCTTTCTCAATGATGGAAAATGTTGTTTCATTCCTTCCGCTAAATTCCCTACGAATAGGCTCAAACAAATCTCCAGAATTACTAATTTTCAACAACATTAACTTCCTATTAATTATCTCGGGCTCCACTTTTTAAAGGTCAAAAAAGATCTCATCTTTTAGATGATCTTATCCAGAAAATCTCTAATAAAATTTATATTTGGGAATTTCATTTACTCTCTTTCGGTGGTAGGCTCACCTTGATTAAGAGCACTCTTAATTTCATGCCTTTATATCTCATCCAAACTATTATGCCGACCATCTCTATCATTAACAGAATTGAGCGTCTCCTTAATAAATTTTTCTGGGGCTCTAATAACTCCTCTAAAGGAATGCACTAGACCTATTGGTTTCAAAGTTATGGCACTCTTGATGAAGGTGGTCTTGGATGTAAGCCAATCAAAGAAGCTATCACTACCTTTTCCTATAAACTCTGGTGGAATTTTAGGAGTAACAATAGTCTTTGGGCTAATTTCATGACTAAATATTGTTAGGGTAAGCACCCCTCATTTGTCCCTATAAAGTGGGAGACTCCTGTTTGGGAAAGACTTTGTTCGTCAAATGGGATGCGAATCTAATTTTTTTGGGGATTAACTCGCTCCTCCTTCTTTTGGCAAGATAACCTGAGTGGATGTGGGTCCATTGACAACTTACTCTCTACCCATTCCACTGTCGCTATTAAAGTGAAATCTTTCTGGCAGAATAATATGTGGAACAATAGTAAGCTTAATGATTATATTCCTTTTTTTCTCTTGAACAAACTTACTACTATTCTTATCATTCCTACCAATCAAGATCAGATCCTTTTTATGCTCTCACAGAATGGTGATTTCAACTTTAAAAATGTTTGGCTTCACATTAAAGAAACTCATGATTCTTCCAATGTGTTTCTCAAACTTTGGAATAACACTATCCCTACTTCTTATTCTTTCTTACTTGGCATATTTTGAAAAACATCATCCTTGTTGACTCCTTGTTATGGGGTAAAGGTTTTCAATTACCTTCAAAATGTCAATGCTGCTTTCACATTGAGAATGTGAATCATGTCTTTGTTAACCATTGCTTCTAAACTTTGGATTTGGTATGATGATCTCTTTAACATTATCATTTTCAATGGCTCCCTAACTTTATATCAACTTCTTGAAGTTTATTTTGACAACACTATTAAAGGTCACATTAAAGTTATAACTGCTATCACTCTTATTTGGTTCATATGGTTGGATAGAAATGATGCAATCCCCATGAACCACATGAGGATAATTGCTAGAATTAAAAACAAAATTCGTGACTTGTTTAATGCCAATCTCATTCACTACAAATAATTCAAAGGTTGTAAATTTGTGGCCAATAAACTGGGTCTTAACTTACCGGATCAACCCTACTATAGAAATGACAAGATTGTTTATTTGGTAAAACCTCATGATCATACTATTAAAATTAACACTGATAGCTCTATCTCTCATAAAGGTTCTAGTTGTGGTGGCATTTTTAGAAATCTTAATGGTAAAGTCCTATGTGCTTTTGCTTACCCCATTAATTCTTGCTCTGTTCCTTTTGCTGAGCTTATGGTAGTGTACAAAGCTCTTGAGATTTGCCTTCAAAATGGTTGGCTCAATATTTAGATTGAGGTGGATGCCCTTCTGCTTATTGATCTTTTGACTTCCACCAAAATGAGCAACACTGAATTGTACTACCTTCTCAAGCAAACTAGAGCTCTTCTTACCCAATTTAATTTTAACATCACTCATGTATGGCGGAGGGTATGTGTCGATTACCTGCCAATCTGGGAGCTAGATTGGATGGTATAATCTTCTTTGATCAACTCACCCTACCCAAACATTTGCTTGGCTTGGTTAATTTGGACAATACTGGGCTCCCTTATCTCAAAAATTAATCTAACCTATGGGATTGATCTGGTTCAATATCTGTTTAACTGAATGCCCATTTCATATTCAGTGTTGTTGTTCTCTTGGTTTTCACTGATGTTTCACCTGGATACTACTTGCTATTTTGATTTTTGTGCAATGTGCTGTTGGTTTAATTGTATTTCCTTTAATTGGGGGCTTCTTGCTTTTGTTACTTACACTGATAAAGTGTTGTTGTACCTCTCAAATTTGCTGATGCATCATCCTAATACTCCCTCTTGGTCAATTGAGCGTGTAACATCTCCGTTGGTTTACTATCCCAATCTAGATTGGGGTCTTAAATGTCAGCTTCCATTGTAATGATAAGGGTTTACCTACTGTCGAGGGAGATATACTACTTAAGGCTCTATTTGTTGATGCTGTATTTTTTTATTAACATGGCATATTTCTTTCTTTTTTTTTTGAATTGTAATCTGGGATCCTTGCATCAATGCTTAACTGATATCCCTCTGTTCAACTTTACAACTGATCCTAACTTATCTGATATTCTTCTCCTTATTATGGGTTGGAATTACCTCCGGATTTCCAATTTTAGTGATCTGGGATTAGTCACCGGCATTAAATTTTGTGTCTTCGGTTATCAAAGATGAAACCGCCAACCACTTAGTAACCTATGTTGTATCAATGTTACTTCCTAGTGTTTCTTATGTAGGATGCAATATTTATTCTGATGTTTTAATGTTTGGTTGTTAGATTTTTGGGCCTTTTGTCATGCAGGCTACTCTTAGGGTTGGTTTGCTGATGGTAATTGCTAATCCCCTCTTCTCATCCTGTATGGGCAGAATCAACACTTCCTTTGTTGTAATTAATATCTATTTGCAGGCTAACCTTGTGGTTTTTGGCTGTTTGTTGACTGTTTTTATCTTGACTAACTTTGCTTCTTACTTCTAGGCTGCAGCTGATCACCTAATCTGCTATCTTCTCCCCTTTAGCTCTATTAAAATTGTGCACTAGCACTATGATTACCCAACCGGATAATTGGATTTTAGCTTATACTTTTGGAGTTTTGGATTGTTTTAATCAGTTGGACCTTTTTGAGGTTATTGAATGGTTGTTGGCTTTTGCTTTGTTGCTTATCTATTTTATTAGCTTTTGGACTGCTGTTGATCATCTCATTTCAGCTAGCTTTGGCCTGATCCTTTCTCTATCCTTTTGGGACTTTACTTTTGTTTTGTATATTTGCATTGGGGGGTTTTTTGGCCAATTTACTGTTAATTATCATCTTGGTTGTTGGCTGATCTGGATCCTGGACTCCACTTTCGCCAGTTTTCGGGTTGTCCTTCTTGTCCAGGTGCCTTTGGAGTTGCTTTCCGATTTCTTTGGGTAACCTCTTTCTTCCAACCTACCGGAGAGTGTCTTATCTCGCTTATCCTTATCTTCTTGTAGTTTAGACTTTCTTAATGGTTTTAGTTAAATTCTGGGGTTTTTTGTTGGTTCTAAGGCATTGTCTATTTGTATTAGGTGGTTCTTAACTTGCCATTATTTATTATCTTGTTTGTTCTTCTGATCTTTGATTCCTTTGTTCAATTACTGCTATTGTCTTTCTTGTTCGAGGGGCTATTATTGCTTTTGCTCGATTTTTTCCTGTGTTTTATTCTTATCTCCTTAATCGGGTTTTCTTCATGGCTTCTCAGTTTGCCAACCCCGTGGTTGTGGGTTTAGGTGCAAATCTATTTTCCCATTTCTGGAAGGGATTTTTTGTTGGGCCTGTAGCTGATTTCACTTGCTGTTGCATTTTCAACTCAGCTTGCCTTGGCCAGGCCTTTTCCCTCTCTATTTGGAAAGCATCTTCCATTTTCATTGGTTGGTTGTTGGCCAACTTGTCGTTTCTCTTTATCTTGGTGGTTGGCATTATGGATCATTGAATCTTATGTTCACCTTGCCATCTGTGTGGTTGCCTATCCTATTTTGCGAATTGATTTTGATGTTATTTTGCTTAAATTTGGTGGGGTAATAATTGCATTATTGCTTAATCGATGGCCTTTGGATTTTTGGGTCCTTTATCAAGCAGAATGTCTTTATGGTTCTCGGCTATTTTCTGCACATTCTGGTTATGGGCTTTAGGGTTTTTGCTATTATCATATCTCTTTACCTTCTTCTTATCTACTGTTGTCCTCCCATTTCCTGGGGTCATTTGGGCTTGGGGTATACTATTTCCCTCATCCAACAAGTTATTTTTGTGGTTGTTGGCTGTTTCCTGCACAATTTGATTATTGGCTTTTGGGTTTTTGCTGGTAGCATTTGGACTGCAGCTAACTTTATATGCTGCTATTTTTTCCCTCTAGCTTATGTTACATTTGTGCAGATCATTGTGACTATACTTTTGCCTCTCTTGATTTTAATCTTTGCATTATTTAATGTCATTGGGTGGATTTATGGCCACCTTGTTGGCTATTACTCTGGATTGTTGGTTAAACTAGATTAATGAGTTTGATCATAAGGAAACTATTTCTGTGGTGTTATCTCTGATTGTCTCTTACTGGATTTGTCTATGGTGGGGAGCAGCCCTTTACCTATTTCTTCTTATCTATTGTTGTACTTCCATTTCCTGTGGTAATTTGGGCTTGGGGTATGTTGTTTCCCTTTATAATTGTTGTTCTCAATTTTCTAAAATAAGGAGGTTGTTAAGAGCTGCATTACTTACATTCTTTGCTTATCTTTTGATGGGAAATAACCCCAGCATCGGACTGTTTACTAAGAATGTATATTTATTAATTTCCTACAGGATTGGAATGGGGTTAATTCCTTGCTCTTATCTTTGCCTGGCTGGTTTGTAGCTGATTTCAAAATTTGATGTTTATTATCCTTTAGATCTAGTTTCCAGTACGGATGACCTAACATTGATGGTCTCTTTCATTTGAGTTGGGATTATCATGCCATGGAGCCTAATATGATGACATATATTTGGCATGGGATCCCCTTACGCACTTTGCTCTTCGCTTTTTTTCCACTTCGTGTATATGGTTTTGCCTATTCTTGCGTGTATTTTGGCTCAAAAGATCTTCATCAAATGGTCGCTATCTAGTTTGTTGGCTATGATGGCTATGATGTTTTCACTCCATTTTGGTTTGGTAGTAGCTCTTGTGATGTAACCCTTCTGCTAAAGTTTGGATGCTCATATTTGCATCTGCCCCAACTTGGTGTGATTGAGCCTCCTCTATCCCACTTCTTTATTATTACCATTTTCGATTTTGTCGCTCTCACTTATCATTTTCTCTACTACTTTAACTACTCTAACTTCTTCCCGCTACAATCTTGCATGTGCTTTTTTCTTTTTCTCTTGCAGGTTGCTCCATAGTGTCATGCATTCTCACTTCCTGCAGAACATTGGCCCTCATCCTTCATTTACATACTTTTGTTAATCACTTTGTATCTTTTGCTTGCTTTACTCTTTTCTTTTGCTTCTGGATGTACTTAGATAGGGGATTTACTTCCTAGGCTAATTGTAGCTCTTTAAGCAGTAGTTCTAGAGTTTAACCCCTTTAAGAACCTTGTAATCCCTTTTTTGTGGTAATAAAATTTCCCCTATACGGGGTTTCCAAAAAAAAAGTAAGAAAAAAAAAAAAAAAAAAAATAAATAAAACCTAAAACTAAATTATATAAATAAACCTAACTTAAATAAAATAAATAAAATTAAGTAAAATAAAACTTAAACTAAAACCTAAACCTAAACCTAAAAATAAAATAAAATAAAAAAAATAAAAAAACTAAAATAAAATAAATAAAACCTAAAATAAATTTAAAAATAAATTAAACCCAAGAATAAAAAACCTAAATAAAATACAAACTAAATGTAAAAGAAAAATAAAATAAACCTATAATAAAATAAAATAAAATCTAAATAAAAAACTAAACCAAAAAAATAAATCCAAAAAGAAATAAATAATAAAACCTAAACCTTAAACTAAAAGTAAACATAAACCTAAAATAAAAATATAAATAAAAAAATAAAATAAACCTAAAGCAAAAATAAAATAAACTATACTAAAATAAATAAAAACTAAGCCAAACCTTAAAATAAACTAAACCTAAACTAAATAAAATAAAATAAACTAAAAATAAACCTAAATCTTAACTAAAAATAAAAAATAAAACCTAAACCTAAAAAAATAAAATGAAAATAA
This sequence comes from Cymbidium sinense, assembly GCA_021442155.1. Lineage (NCBI taxonomy): Eukaryota > Viridiplantae > Streptophyta > Magnoliopsida > Asparagales > Orchidaceae > Cymbidium > Cymbidium sinense. Next base: position 38,706,072 of record CM038214.1, on the reverse strand, counting down.
AACTCAACTAAAAAATAAGCATAAACCCTAAACTAAATAAAATAAAATAAACTAAAATTAAAAACCTGAACTAAAATAAATAAACCCAAAATTAATAAACTAAACTAAATAAAAAATAAACCTAAATAAAAATAAAAAATAAAGTAAAAAATAAAAAATAAACTAAATATACTAAATATAAATAAATTGGTTTACTTAATTTAAAAGAAAATAAATAAACCGAAAATAAATTAAAACTAAATAAAAATAAATTAAAATAAACCTAAAATAAAGAAAAAATAAAACTTAAACCTAAACTAAAAAGAAACCTAAACCTAAAATAAAAGAAAAAATAAAATAAAATAAACCTAAACTAAAAATAAATAAATAAACCTAAATAAAACTAAAAAAAAAAAAAAAAAAAAAAAAAAACATAAAACCTAAACCTAAACCTAAACCTAAACTAAATAAAATAAAATAAATAAAATTAAACATAAACCTAAACTAAAAAATAAAACCTAAAAATAAACCTAAAATAAAAACCTAAAACCTAAACCTAAAAAATAAAATAAATCAAAAAATAAAAAAATAAAAAAATAAAACCTAAACATAAAAAAATAAAATAAAAATTAAACTCAACTTAAAAATAAACCTAAACATAGAAAATAAAGTAAAATAAAAAGCTTAAACTAAAATAAATAAACCTAAAATAAATAAAATAAACTAAAATTTAAAAAAATTAACCTAAATCAAAATAGAAAATAAAGTAAATTAAAAGAAATAAAAATTATGCTAAATATACTAAATAAACCTAAACCTTCTTGTTTACTTAATTTTTTAAAAAAAACCTTAAATCCTAAATCATAAACCCTAAACCCTACATCCTAAAAACCTCTAAATCCTAAACCTTAAAAGCATAAATGCTAAAACCTTAAACCCTAAACCCTAAACCCTAACCCTAAACCCTAAACCTTAAATCTAAAGTAACTAAATAAATTAAAAAATAAACCTAAACCCTAAAACCTAATAAACCTAAACCCTAAGAATGTGCAGAACCTTGATGGTAGGAACTTCGCCATCAATCAGGCTTAGTCTAGAACTGGCGGTGGAGGTGAAGGCGGAGGTGGTAGTTATCATAGTGGTGGTGAGGGATCTGGAGGTGCTGGTGGATATGGAGATGGTGGATGGAGCAGTGGTGGTTATGGAGGCGGGAGGAGCAGTGGTGGGGGATCTGAGGTGCTGGTGGATATGCATGCTCATTTTTTATCTATGTCGGCACTTATGTATTAGAAAACTTGGTGTGTTACTTGGTTGATGAAATTAAAAAGAAGAAATGTTGAATCTGAATTTGTTCTCTCTAAAAAATAAATAAAATTAAAAAAGAATCAAAAATCCTAAACTTTAAACTAAAACCTAAACCCTAAACCTAAAACCTAAACCCTAAACCCTAAACCCTAATAACCCAAAACCCAAAACCCAAAGCCCAAAACCCAAAACCCTAAAACCCTAAACCCTAAAACCTAAACCCTAAAACCTAAACCCTAAACTCTAAACTATAAACCCAATCCTAAACCCTAAACCCTAAACCCTAAACCTTAAACCCTAAACCCTAAACCCAAAACCCTAAAGCTTAAAAACCTAAACCTAAACTAAATAAAACTTAAAAATAAAATTTTTAAAAACTAAATTAAAATAAACTAAAACTTGAACCTAAACCTAAGCCTAAACAACAACAACAACAACAACAACAACAAGCCTTAATCCCCTTGGGTGGGAATTCACATGAATCCTTTGTCTCCATTTGTGTCTGTGTATTAGGTGTCATCTAATTCAAGTATCTAAGATCATTTTTTTTACATCTTAACCAAGTCTTTCTAGGTGCCTCTGCCTTTCTTAACATAAAGGCAAATCTAATGCATACTCTCCTAATCAGGATGGGATGGTAGATGCTTTATGTAAACCATCAGGCGACTCTCCTAATCTTATCTACCATTGGAATACTCCAACTTTTCCCAGAACATACTCATTTTGCAATCTATCTCTCAGAGTAAAGCCACTCATCCACCTAAGCATTCTCATCTCTGTAACACTTAACTTAGTCTTATGCTTCTCTTTTAAATAAAATAAAATAAATAATAAAAACTAAGCTAAAATAAAATAAATAAAAATTTAAACTAAAATAAAATAAAAGACTTAAATAAAATAAAAACTAAACCTAAAATAAAAAGAAAATAAACCTAACATAAAATAAAATAAAAACTAAATAGAAACCTAAACATATAAAATAAACCTAAAAATAAGTAAAAAATAAAACCTAAACCCTAAACAAAAAGAAAAAGCTAAACCTAAAATAAAAATAAAATAAACTTAAAACTAAACTAAATTAAAATAAATAAAACATAAACCTAAACCTAAAATAAACTAAACCCAAACCTAAATCTAAACAAAATAAAATAAACTAACCTAAAAATAAACCTAAAACATAACTAAAAAAGATAAAACCTAAAAATAAACCTAAAATAAATGCCTAAAACCTAAATCTAAAAAAATAAAATAAAAACCTAAACCTAAACCTAAAAATAAAAAATAAAACATAATCCTAAATAACAAAATAAAATAAACCAAAATAAAAATAAAAAATAAAATAAACAAAATTAAATAAAAAACAAACTATGTAAACCTAAACCTACGAGTTTACTTAATTAAAAATAAATAAATAATTAAATAAAAAATAATGATAAAAAAATGCTAACCCTAAACCCTAAAACTAACCCTAAACCCTAAACCTTAGAACCTGAACCTACAACCCTAAACCCTAAACCCTAAACCCTAAAACCTTAAACCTTAATCCCTAAATCCCTAAACCCAAAACCAAAAACCCAAAAAGCTACATCCCTAGAACCTAAATCCTAACCCCCAAACCCCAAACCCTAAACCCTAAACCTCAAATCTTAAAAACTAAAAACCAAAAAACCTAAACCTAAACTAAGTAAAATTGAAAATAAAACAAATTAAAAAACCTAAACCTAAATTATATAAAAATAAAATAAAATAAAAACTTAAAGTAAAACCCTAACCTAAACCTAAAATTAAACCTAAAAATTAAAAATAAAAATTAAAATTAAAATAAATAAAAACCTAAACTACATTAAAAAATTAAATAAACCTAAAAATAAAAAACTAAATCAAATAAAAACTAGCTGTAAAATAAAAATAAATCAAACCTAATATAATATAAATAACAACTAAATAAAAACCTAAACCTAAAAAATAAACCTAAAAATAAAACTTAAAAAATAAAAAATAAAACCTAAACCCTAAACTAAAAGAAAAACCTAAACCTAAAATAAATAATTTAAAAAAAACCTAAACCTAAACTAAAATAAACTAAACTAAAATAAATAACCTAAACTTAAACCTAAAATATACTAAACCTAAACATAAACTAAATAAAATAAAATAATATAAAACTAAACCTAAACCTAAACTAAAAAAATAAAACATAAAAATAAACCTAAAATAAAAGCCTAAAACATAAACCTAAAGAAAATAAAATAAAAACCTCAACCTAAACCTAAAAATAAAAATTAAAATGTAAACCTAAAAAAATAAAATAAATTAAAAACTAAACGTAAACCTAAACATAAAAAAATAAAAAACTAAAATAAAAAACCTAAACAAAATAAATAAACAAACCTAGAATAAATAAACTAAACTAAATAAAAATAAAAAAAACCTAAATATACAAATAAAAAATAAACTAAATAAACCTAAACCTACAGGTTTACTTAATTTTTTAAAAAAAACTTGAACACTAAACCCTAAGCCCTAAACCTTAAATCCTAAACCCTAAACCCTAAACCTACAACCCTTGACCCTAAATCGTAAACCATAAATCTTAAACCCAAAAACCAAAATAAAAAAATACAAAAAAAATCCTAACCTTAAACCCTAAACTCTAAACTCTAAAACTTACAACCGTGAACTCAAAACCCTAAACTGTAAACCCTAAATCGTAAACCCTAAACCCTAAACCCTAAAACCTAAAAAACCTAAATTAAATAAAGCCTAAAAATAAATTAAATAAAAAAACTTAAATCTAAATAAAATAAAATAAAATAAAATAAAATCATAACTTAAACTAAAACCTAAACCTATATCTAAAAATAAAATAAAATAAAAAATAAAAATTAAACTAAAATAAAATTAACAAAAACCTAAACAAAACCAAAAAATAAAATAAACCAAAAAATAAAAAACCGAAATAAAATAAAATATAAATGTAAAATAAAAATAATATAAATCTAAAATAAAATAAAATAAAAACTAAATAAAAACCTAAACCTAAAAAAATAAACCTAAAAATGAATACAAAAGAAAACCTAAACCTAAAATAAACAAAAAAAATTAACCTAAAGCTAAACTAAAATAAACTAAACTAAAATAAAGAAAACCTAAACCTAAACATAAAAAAAACTTAACCTAAACCTTAAACTAAATAAAATGAAATAAACTAAAAATAAACCTAAACCTACACTAAAAAATAAAACCTAAAAATAAGCCTAAAATAAAAACCTAAATCCTAAACCTAAAAACAATAAAATTAAAATTTAAACCTAAAACTAAAAATAGAAAATAAAACCTAAACCAAAAAAATAAAATAAAAATAAAACTCAACTAAAAAATAAACCTAAAAAGTAAACTAAAATAAAAAACCTAAACTAAAATAAATAAACTAAACTAACCAAAAATAAAACATAAACCTAAATAAAATTAAAAAATAAAATAAATTGAACTCAAATAAATAAAAAAAAATTAAATAAACTTAAACCTAACAGTTTAATTAATTTAAAATAAAAAACCCTAAACCCTAAACCCTAAAATCCCCAAACCCAAACCCAAACCCTAAACCCCAACCCAAATCCTGCCTCTAAACCCTAAACCATGACCCTAAAATCCTAAACCATAACCCTAAACCCTAAACCCTCCAAACTCTCTAAAATATGGACCCTAAACCTTCCCACCCCCAGATCTGACCACACTACCCCTCTAACCCCCCAACCTAAAACCCTACAACTCGACTTTTCCACACCCTAAACCTAAACCTAAAACCTAAACCTAGACCTAAAATCCTAAATTAAATAAAGCCTAAAAATAAATAAAATAAAAAAACTTAAATCTAAATAAAATAAATTAAAATAAAATAAAATAATAACTTAAACTAAAACCTAAACCTAAACATAAACCTAAACCTAAATCTAAAATAAAATAAAATAAAAAATAAAACTAAACAAAAATAAAATTAATAAAACCTAAACTACACAAAAAAAATAAATAAACCTAAAATAAAAAACCTAAATAAAATAAAACTCAAAATAATATAAAATCTAAAGATAAAATAAAATAAAACTTAATAAGAAACCTAAAAAAATAAACCTAAAGAAATGAATCTGAAAGAAAACAAACCTAAAATAAACAAAAAAAAGTAAGCTAAACTAAACTAAAATAAATAAAAAAGCTAAACTAGTATAATAAACTAAAGCCCTAAACACAACTAAAATGAGAAAAATAAACTAAAAATAAACCTAAACCTACAATAAAAAATAAAACATAAAAATAAGCCTAAAATAAAATCCTAAAACTACACCTAAAAAATAAAAATAAAATTTAAACACAAAACTAAGAATAGAAAATAAAACTAAACTAAAAATAAAATAAAATGAAAACTCAACTAAAATAAACCTAAAAAATAAACTAAGATAAAAAAACCTAAACTTAAATAAATAAAACTAAAATAAATAAAACTAAAACTAACTAAAAAATCAAACATAAACCTAAATAAAATTAAAAGATAAAATAAATTGAAATAAACTCAGATAAATAAAATTAAATAAACTTAACCTACCGGTTTAATTAATTTAAAATGAAAACCTACTGCTGAAACCCTAAAAGGCCACCACAAACCCCAGAACCCTAGGCACAGGCCCAAGAACTGCAACTCACCCTAGTCGTAAAGCCACAAAACCCCCCAAACCCAACCACTGAGCCCTGAGCTACAAATATAGAACAAACCTAAACCCCAAATCTGAAGCCCTAAAGCCATGGCTAACTAAAGCCTAAGCTGGACTAAACCTTAAGAATGGGCGAGAGCCTTGTGCGAGGAACATCACCCTCTAGGCTGACCCAGATCCCAGTGGTGGGCGAGCGGAGGTAGCGATTATCAGTATGGTGGTGGGGATGGCTGGTGGTGGATATGGAGTTGGTGGTAGGAGCAGTGATGGTTATGTAGGTGGGAAGAGCGATGGAGGTTACAGCCATGGTGGTGGTGGAGGAAGAGATCGGGGATATGATGCAAGATCCCACTACTCGAGAGGTGGGAGTGGTTCTGATGAGAAATGGAGAAATTGAAGAACGGTCGATCCGATCTGTTGCTTATGGAACTGTCTTTATAGTAGAGACAGTTCTACTTATCTAGGGCTTTTGTTTATGTGTGCTCATATTTTATCTAAACTAAAGCCTAAATCTAAAAATAAATAAAAAAAATCTAAACCTAAACCTAAAAAAATAAAACTAAAAATAAAACCTAAAAATAAATAAAATATAAAACCCAAACCCTAAACTAAAAATAAAACATTAACCTAAAATAAAAATAAAATAAACCTAAACATAAACTAAACTAAACTAAACTAAATTAAGATAAATTAAACCTAAACCTAAACCTAAAATAAACTAAACCTAAACCTTAAACTAAATAAAATAAAATAAAATAAATTATAACGTAAAACCTAAAAGTAAACCTAAAATAAAAACTTAAAACCAAAACCCTAAACCCTAAAAAGCTAAAAATGTAAACCTAAACAAAATTAAAATAAAAAATTAAAAATAATGAAACATAAACAAAAACCTAAACCTTAACCTAAACTAAAATATAAAATAAAATAAAAAATAAAAACTAAAGTAAAATAATATAAATAAAAACCTAAACTAAACTAAAAAAATAAAAAACCTAAATAAAATAAAAACTAAACCTAAGATAAAAATAAAATAAACCAAAAATAAAATAAAATAAAAATTAAATAAAAACCTAAACCTTAAAAATAAACTTAAAAATAAAACCTAAAAATAAATAAATAATAATAATGAAACCCTAAACTAAAAAAAACCTAAACCTAAAATAAAAATAAAATAACCTAAACCTAAACTAAAATAAACTAAACTAAAAAATAAAATAAAAATAAAGCTAAACTAAAAAATAAACTTAAACCTAAACCTAAACCTAAAAAATAAACCAAAATAAATAAACCTTAAATAAAGAAACTAAACTAAATAAAAATAAAAATAAGCCAAAATAAAAAATAAAAAATAAAATGAAAATAAAATTAAACTAAAAAATAACTCTAAACCTAAACCTAAACCTAAAAAATAAACTAAACTAAACTAAATAAAAATAAAAATAAACTTAAATAAAATTAAAAAATAAAATAAATTAAAATTATAAAAAAAAGAAAGTAAATAAACCTAAACTTACTAGTTTACTTAATTTAAAAAATAAATAAATAATAATAAGAAATTAAGAAAAACTAAACCCTAAACCCTAAACCAAAAAACCCTAAACCCTAAACCCTAACCCTCAACCCTAAACTCTAAAATCCTAAATCTCAAACCCTAAACCTTAAACCCTAAACCCTAAACCCTAAACAAACTCCTAAACCACCCCTAAAACACTGCCATAAACTAAAACCTAAACTAAATAAAACTAAAAATAAAAAACCTAAACCTAAATATAATAAAATAATAAAATAAAATAAAACCTAGACTAAAACCTAATCCTAAACCTAAAAATGAAATAAAAAAATTATAATTAAAATAAAATTAAAAAAAATCTAAACTAAACTAAAAAAATAAACTTAAAAAAACTAAATAAAATAAAAACTAAACATAAACTAAAAATAAAATAAAGTAAAAACTAAATAAAAACCTAAACCTAAAAAATAAACCTAAAAATAAATAAATAAATAAAACCCTAAACCCCAAACCTAAAATAAATAAACAAAATAAACATAAACCTAAACTAAAATTAACTAAACTAAAATAAATTAAACCTAAACCTAAACCTAAAATAAACTAAACTTTAAACCTAAACTAAATAATGTAAAATAAAGTAAAAATAAACCTAAACCTAAACTAAAAAACAAAACCTAAAAAAAATAATTGAAAATAAAACTTAAAACCTAAACCTAAAAATAAAATAAAACCTAAACCTAAACCTAAAAAAGAAAAAATAAAACCTAAACTTAAAAATAAAATAAAAATAAAACTAAAGTAAAATATAAACATAAAAATAAATTAAAATAAAAACTTAACTAAAAAAAATGAACTTAAAATAACTAAACCAAACTAAATAAAAATAAAAAAGCCTAAATATAAATAAAAAATAAACTAAAATAAATAAAAAATAAATTAAATGAACCTAAACCTACTGGTTTACTTCATTTTTTTTTTAAAACCTGAACCCTGAACTATAAGTCCTAAACTCTGACCCAACATCTTAAACCCTGAACCTTAAACATTAAACCTACAACCCTAAACCCCAAACCCTAATTCCTAAATCCTAAATGCATAAACCATAAACCCTAAACACTAACCATAAACCTTAAACCATAAACCCTAAACACTAAACCCTAAAACCCTAAACCCTAAACCTAACTAAAACCTAAAACTTAAAAAACCTAAAACCTAAACATAAATAAATAAAAAATAAAATAAATAGATAACTAAGCTAATTAAAATAAAATAAAACCCAAACCAAAAATAACCCTAAACCTAAAATAAAATAAAATAAAAATAAAAATAAATTAAAATAAAATAAATAAACTAAACTAAATAAAATAAACCTAAGAATAAAACCTAAACTAAAAAAAATAAAAAAACTAAACAAAATAAAACTAAACATAAAATAAAAATAAAATAAATCTAAAATAAAATAAAATAAAACTAAATAAAACCTAAACCAAAAATAAAGCTAAAAATATATAAAATAAAACCTAAACCCACTAAAAAAAAACCTAAACCTAAAATAAACAAAACAAAATAAACCTAAACCTAAACTAAAATAAACTAAACTAAAATAAATAAAACCTAAACCAAACCCTGAAATAAACTAAATTTAAAACTTAAATAAAATAAAATAAATTAAGCTAAAAATAAACCTAAACCACAACTAATAAATAAAACCTAAAAATAAATCTAAAATAAAAATATAAACCATAAACCTAAAAAAGTAAAATAAAAACATAAACCTAAAATTAAAAATTAAAAATTAAAATAAAACTCAACTAAAAAATATGCCCAAACCTAAAATATAAACTAAAATAAAAAAACTAAACTAACATAAATAAACTAAACAAAATAAAATAAAATAATATAAACTAAAATAAATAAAAAATAAACTACTGAACTCACTGGATTAATTTAAACCTGCTACTATTAACCCTAAACACCCACCTCCCTGGACCTAAACTTACTCTACCCTAAACTAAAACCCAACCACTATCCACCCACCCACCACTGATCACTAAACCCTGACTTTAAATCCTGACCTCACCCTAGGCCTAAACTAAACTACTCTAAACCTCACCCTCCCTCACTGACTAAACCATGACCTAAACCCTAAAAATATAAAACCTAAACCTAAACTAAATAAAACCTAAATAAAATAATTAAAACTAAACCTAAATAAAATTGAATTAAATTGAAACTTGAACTACCTAAACATAAAATTTAAAATAAAAATAAACTAAAATAAAATAAATAAAACCTAAACTTCTAAAAATAAAATAAACCTAATAATAAAAAGCCTAAATAAAATAAAAACTAAATGTAAAATAAAAATAAAATAAACCTAAAATAAAATAAAAATTAAATAAAAACCTAAACCTAAAAAATAAATCTAAAAATAAATAAATAATAAAACTTATACCCTAAACTAAAAAAAACTAAACCTAAACTAAATAAAATAAAATAAAACTAAACCTAAACTAAATAAACAAAACTAAATTAAATAAAACCTAAACCTAAACCATAAACTAAATAAAATAAAATAAATTAAAAATAAATCTAAACCTAAACTAAAAAATAAAACCTAAAAATAAACCTAAAATAAAAACTTAAAACCTAAACCTAAAAAAAATAAAATAAAAATGTAAACTTAAATCTAAAGGGGATCTAGTGTGATATAATCACTACTATCTATTCCGATAATGTGGAATGGATGATATGTGATCCTTCTCCTTTGCGAGTGATGAGAGACGAATATCATTCATCTCTCTCAGTTCAATTTGAGCTTGCCCGAGCTCAGATTGGGATCAAAATAATCCCACACCTTCGAAAGGAGGGGGGATGCACATCTAATGGTCAAGATTTGATGGGGTAATAATTTCCTTCAGAAAGGACCAACCAAATTTTCCTATTGCTATGGTTTTGGGCAATTACCTTGTTGAAGGCTATCACCGGTGCTTCCAACAGAGGAGGTAGCTTCATCTAGTAGAGATGAAATCCTATTGAAGGAATTGGATCTTGGTTTGTAGTAGATTTCTTAGTTTACCAAGCTCCCCTTCAATGGAGATTAACTTTGATCAAAGTGATGCTTCTCGTGGCTGGGAAATAACTTGATTGAGCTCAATGAAGTCCCATGGTGTGGTTAATTTGATTTTGATGGAGAATTGAGTGAGTTGGATTTTCAATTCACCTCCCCTATTTCAGCTTTGAGGAAAATTGAGAGTGAGAAATGGAGGAGCTCAGAATGTCTTGTAAAGGCTTGGAAAAGCTTCGACTCAACCTTCTTAGCTTTGTGGAAATGAATTCTTGTGGTTTGAGTGGGAATGAGAGGGGGTATATCTCCCCCGCCTTGGATCAGATGGTGATAGGCTATTTTTCCATTTTTTATCAATGAAAAGGACTGGAAGCACAATTTGAGCTAAAAAATACCCCACATGGGTCATTTTGGGTAGTGGAGGGAAGGAGAGTGGATGCCCATGTGCTAGATGAGTGCATTCGGAGTTCTAAGTGTTCTATTGCCAATGGGGAGGTCAGTTTGGCCTTAGCTTGGGTATGGTCGACCCAAGCTCATTGGGTCATGTTCACCACCTCCCTTGGTGCCCATGTCGACCAATGGGAGGAGACATGACCAAATTCCAAGTGAATTTGGTCATAGGATACCCTTTGACCTAAAGGAAAAGTGGTCATTTGGCTATGATTTTGACTTGGTCAGATTTGACATGATTCAAAAATGGGTTTGGCCAAATTTCAAGTGATTTGGAGTTCATTTGATTTTATTTGGCTCACTTTGATCCATTTAGGTCAAATTGGGTCAAATTGGGTTAGGTTGACCAATTGGTCAAATTAGGTCAAACCATGAGTTAGGTCAGGTTCAAATGATCATTCAGAGCCTATGAGTATCATTAGTTTGGTTCAATTTGGTTTATATTGGGTTTTGGTTCATTTAGGTTCATTTTAGTCAAAAGGGTCAAGTTGACCAATTTGACCCAATTGACCCAATTGGGTTAGGTCATGGGTTGGTTTAGGCTTGGTTGACCATTTGAAATATATTGCAAGCTTTTATTTAAATCAATTTTGATTTGGTTTGATTTGAAGTTGATTTGACCTTTCAGGTCAAGTTGGGTTCATGGTCAACTGAGTTAGGTTGGGTCTAATTGGTAAATTGAAGCGTTGGTCAAGTTCAACAAGTGATTTGGAATGCATTTGACCCATTGGTTGCAATCAACTTGGCTTAGATCAAGATTTGACCCATTTTGACTTTTTAGGTCAATTTTGGTAAACTTAGGTCAAGTGGCCAATTAGGCTTGGTTCAACTCAATTGTTGGCTTGATCATGTTCAATGATTGATTATGGATTGGTTTAGATCAATGGTTTTAATCAATTTTTCTTATAGTGAATTTTGGGTTGTTTAGGTTTCATTTGGGCTAAGTGTTGACTTGGTCAAAGGATAGGTTTGACTTGGTTTGAACTAATTTGAGTTGTTGATCATCCTAGGATGATAGTTGCTCATAATGTGAGGCTTAGATGGGATTAGTTCAATCCAATTTGGGTTGGATTAGAATTTGGCTCAAAAAGGTCCTTTAGGTCACTTTGGGTCAAGTGAGCCTAAATGGGTTAATTAGTTGGATCAAGGCTTGGTTCAAGCTTGGTTGAACTCACATATGGACTTATGATGGAAATATAAATCCAATTGCAAGAGAATTGGAGTCAAATGGGTTTTGGTTCATTTGACATTTTCAAGCCAAAAGGATGAACATGGGTTTGACTTGGGTTAGTTTGATTTTGGTTTGGTTATTGTAGTTTATGTTTATATTTGGGCATGTGATTGAAGGAGTGATTTTTTGAAGAGAAAATCCAAGGGTTTGGATTGATCTGGGAATGATTTGGATAAGTTTAAGGATTTGGCTTGAAAAGAGTATAAATTTGATTTTAGTTTAATTTTGGGTTTAGTTTTGGATATTTAAATTTATACTTCATTTATATTTGTTAATATAAATGAGGCTATAAATGAGTTATGAGAAAATCATTTGAGTTTGGAGTGATTTGGATTTGATTTTGGCTAAGTCCATAAGATGAAATCAAAGGGCTTAGGAAAGATTTTGAATTCAATCATGGGTTTCAATCATTTGATTTGGAATTGATTCATGATTTCCATTTTGGAATTTGGATTTGGATAAATCAACTAAGTTGGAATTGATTTGTGATTTGAGAATATCAATTGAGTAGGAATTGATTTAAGATTTGAATTGGATTGATTTGAAGAAGGGAGGCAAGGATTAAGTTCAAACTATATGGTAGGCAAGTCCTCTTAATACCCTTAAGACATAAACTATTCCTATAGCTAACTCCTCTAAGTCTCTAGTGTTAGGTTAAGTGTTCACCTAATCACTAGAAGTGTCTTAAAGCTAAGGAACTCTTAGTGTCTAGAGGAGTCGTATGTGTAAGATGGAGAAGTTGAGAGCTCACTCCAAAAGTGAGGTCAATAGGCTTTCTCTCAAAGAGGAGAAGAACCACAATCTACTATTCCAGGAAAGGGAAGGGTAAGAATAGTTCTTTTAACTTCATACTGTGATGTGATGAGATTCTCATATCATTTATCCAATCCTTGCACCAATAATAAAGCTGAATATGAGGCTTTGATTATTGGTCTAGAGTTAGTCGTTACTCTAAGTATCCAGAACATCAACATCTTTGGGGATTCTCTGCTAGTTATCACCCAAATCACTAAGTCCTATAATGTTATAAAGCCCAAGCTCCATCACTTCAAAAAGTACACCATGGAATTGTTTGCCCAAATTCTAGAGGTTACCATTTATAAGATTCTTTGAGGAGAGAATGTCATAGCATATGCTTTAGCCAAGCATGCCAAGGAGTTGACATGTCTGGAGGATGAGTCCATATCAATAAAGGTCCAAAATAGACAATTCATATCACTTATTGATATTAAACTCATTAAAAAGTACTCTCTTGAAGGGGAGGTTGCCATTGCTAAGAAGGATGAGGAGCTGGGTGGAAACCATTCATGGATTACCTAAATAAGAGGCAAACTACCTCAAGAGAAGTCTCAAGCCCATTAGATGAAGCAGAGAGCACTCTCCTATGCTATTGTGGATGGTGTCTTGTACTAGTGGTCTTTCAATCATATGTGGTTATGTTTTCTAGACTAGCACAATGCCCGTAGGATCATGATCAAGGTACACTCAGGACTATGTGGAGCCAACTAATCAAGTCTGAAGATGAAAGTCAAGATCAAGAGACTAGAATACTACTAGATGTCAATGATCAAAGATTGCTTGGATATGGCTAGGTGATGCCACCAATGTTAAATACATAGTGTGGTCCTACACCAACCACCCAACATTCTACATCCAACATTGGCCTCATGGCCATTCGAGTGTTGGGGTACTGACATAGTGGGTCCGATTGATCCTCTTTCTTCCAAGGGTCATTGGATCATCTTAGCTGCTACTGACTAATTATCCAAATGGGTGAAGGCGATTCTGCTCAGAAAGGTCATAGCTCAGCATGTGCTCTCATTTTTTAGGAATAATATCTTACATAGGTTCAAAGTTCCTCGATGAATTATATCTGATAATGGTACTATATTCAAGAGCACTGAGCTAAATAACTTTGCCAAGATACACAACATAGATTGGAGATATTCTACCATCAACTATTCAAGGGAAAATAGCTTAGCAAAAGTCTTCAACAAAACTCTCATCCAAATACTAAAGAAGACACTCAACAATAACAAGTGATAGTGCCATGAGCAGTTAGTTGAAGCCTTATGGGCATACTGAATGACATATAGAACTCCAACTCAGTATACTCCTTTCTCCTTAGTGTATGGGTCTGAAGTTGATCTACCATTAGAAGTACAACTCCCATCATGAAGGATAGCTATGGGTAGCAAGATCATAGCAGAACATAATGCCATGTTCTAGTTAGAAGATCTTGAAGGTTTGGAGGAGAGATGCCTACGAGAATGACAAAACCTTGAGTTGTACAAAGCTAAAATGATTCAAGATCATAATAAGTTGGTCCGTCCTAGAGCATTTCAAGTAAAAGAGCTTATTTTAGTTCTAAAGAGACCAATTCTTGCCCATCGTAAGATGGGAGGTAAGTTTGAACTCACTTGAGAAGGGCTTTTTTCCATAGAGAAGGCCAACCAAGGAGGATCCTATCAGCTTATTAATCATAAAGGAGAGCATCCAATGCTTCCAATCAATGGGCTATACTTAAATGAATATTAAAAATCAAGTTTGAAAATAATTATCATCAATGAAAATTCCATTTTGAACTAAATCGGGCTGTTCTACCATTATAAGTCTGACTCCCATCACGAAAGATAGCTATGGTTAGCAAGATCATAGCAGAACATAATGCCAAGTTCTAGTTAGAAGATCTCAAAGGTTTGGAGGAGAGAAGCCTGCAAGAATGACAAAATTATGAGTTGTACAAAGCTAAAATGATTTAAGATCATAATAAGTTGGTTCGTCCTAGAGCATTTCAAGTAAGAGAGCTTCTTTTAGTTATAAGGAGACCGATTATTGCCCATCATAAGATGGGAGCTAAGTTTGAACCCACTTGTGAAGGCCTTTTTTCCATAGAGAAGGCCTACCAAGGAGGATCCTATCAGCTTATTAATCATAGAGCACCCAATGCTTCCAATCAATGGGCTGTACTTAAATGAATATTATAAATCATGTTTGAAAATAATTATCATCAATGAAAATTCCATTTTGAACTAAATCGGCTATTCTACCATTAGAAGTCCAACTCCCATCATAAAGAATAGCTATGGATACCAAGATCATAGCAGAATATAATGCCAAGTTCTGGTTAGACGATCTCGAAGGTTTGGAGGAGAGATGCCTGCGAGAATGACAAAATTTTGAGTTGTACAAAGCTAAAATGATTCAAGGTCATAATAAGTTGGTCCGTCCTAGAGTGTTTCAAGTAAGAGAGCTTATTTTAGTTTTAAGGAGATTGATTATTGCCCATCTTAAGATGGGAGCTAAGTTTGAAACCACTTGAGAAGGCCTTTTTTCCATAGAGAAGGCCAACCAAGGAGGATCCTATCAGCTTATTAATCATAAGGGAGAGCACCTAATTCTTCCAATCACTGGGCTATACTTAAATGAATATTATAAATCATGTTTGAAAATAATTATCATCAATGAAAATTCCATTTTGAACTAAATCAGGCTATTCTACCATTAGAAGTCCAACTCCCATCACGAAGGATAGCTATGGGTAGCAAGATCTTAGTAGAACATAATGCTAAGCTTTGGTTAGAAGATCTCGAAGGTTTGGAGGAGAGATGCCTACGAGAATGATAAAACTTTGAGTTGTATAAAACTAAAATGATTCAAGATCATAATAAGTTGGTCTGTCCTTGAGCGTTTCAAGTAAGAGGGATTATTTTAGTTCTAAGGAGATTGATTATTGTCCATCATAAGATGGGAGCTATGTTTGAATCCACTTGGGAAGACCTTTTTCCATAGAGAAGGCCTACCAAGGAGGATCCTATCAGCTTATTAATCATAAGGGAGAGCACCTAATGCTTCCAATGAATAGGCTGTACTTAAATGAATATTATAAATCATGTTTGAAAATAATTATCATCAATGAAAATTCCATTTTGAAAACAATCTCTTCCATGTTGAAAGTATTATTGTTTGCAAATCTACCATGATGTGTTTATGGTAGATGTAAGGAACTTGAGCGATGTCTTATCCTTCATCGACATAAAACTATCACAAACTACACACAAACATATACAATAAACACATATCTTTTGTCTAGGGCTGCTCTGAGTTAAGATAATGCCCCCAGTGGCACTCACTCAGTAGTTGCTTTAGGTCGAGTTGATGTGGTACCCTGCTAGTGTGTCACCTAGTGGTCATCTTGCTTTGGAAGATGTAAGTCTGCTATGCTTTCTTTTTTTACTTGGCCCGCACATGATGAGCACCTTGTTAGTTTGGTAGGCCTTCTTGCGTGTAATAAGCTACATGTTGGCTTTGTTTAAGAGGTTGTGAGTTTGCTAAGCTTTCTTCTTGGATTAGCCTTCGTACGATAATTGGGTCAAGTATATTTGAGGTTTAAGATAAGTCCCCTAGTGGCTCTTTCCCTCTTGACTGCTTCAAGTTTAATTCCAGTCCTTCTTCAGGGCTCCCCACTTAGTAGTCACTCTAGCTCAAATATCATATGTCCTGCCAATGACAGACTATCCTGATGATTAATTCCACTTGAAAAGTTGTAAGCATACATGTTTTCTTTTTAGATTGATCATTACACACCAATGGAAACCTTAGGTTGGTTAGTTCTCACTATGTTGATGGATACACCACTCATGCTGACGGATACACCTTAGGTTGGTTGGTTCTCACACCTTAGGATACACCACTCATGGCAGATGTAAGTCTACTATGCATTCTCCTTGAGTTGGCCACTGTACACCTATACGCTTTCTTTTCTAGGGTTCAAGATAATGCCCCTAGCAGCACCTCCCTTGTGGGCACTATATTTGGATCACGTCCTTTGCAACCCCATATTGACACTACCTGGGTTACTATTAGATTTGACATTTCCCCTTTCCTAGTAACCACCTTTGTGGTTGGAGAATCCTTCCTTTGGATGTGAAAATTCTCCCCTGGTTTAGTAAATCTGAGATAGGTTAAGGCCTACATAGTCCCTTCTTAGTGTGTTCCCTCGCACACTAATAGGATCCATGCAAACATATAAATAAAATATATATTCACTTGTGGATTAGGAGGACACCCCTAGTGGTACCTTTTGTTAAGCAGTCATCCTATCTTTAGGGTAGTGTCAGCAAAACTACCTTTAGGTATTGCCTGACTACTCTTGAGTTGATATATGTCCTCAGCAGCATTCACTCAGTAGTCACCCCTAAGTCAAGTTTGATTTGTTGTGCTACCAACAGGTCACCCACAGTTATTCTCTAATTTAGAAGATGTAAGTATGCTATGCATTCTTCCTAGCACAACAGTTGCACACCAAAGGGAACCCCTTAGGTTTGCTAGCTCTACCCACGACCAGTAGACTATCCCTTTGGATTTGTAAATCTAAGATAGGACAAGTCTAAAATATCCCCTTCTTAGTGGGTCCATTGCACAACGACATGGTCCATAAATTAAATCTATCAAATTTGACCGAACTCATATTCCCAGTGGATATGCCCTCAATTCAAAATCAAACTAAACCAAAAAAAACCATATCAAATCGCATGAAATTAAGATGAAATTAATCCTGACTACTTTTGAGTTAACATAATTCTCTAGCCGCATTCATTCAATAGTCACCCTAGGTCAGCTTCGATTTGTTATGCATCCAACAAGTCACCCCAGCGATTGTTCCTCGATCTGGAAGATGTCAGTCATCTACGCCTTTCGTAGCATAATCGTTGCAAATTGAAAGGCAAGCCCTTAAGTTGGCTAGCTCTATCTCACAACTAATAAACCATCCATTTGGATTTGTAAACCTGAGGTAGGTCAATGCTGATATAGCCCATTCTCAGTGGGTACATTGCACATTGATACGGTCCATAGATTTACTCAGATTAAATTAAACCCAATCTAATTTTTCCCATTGGAGTTAAATCACACCATTCTTCTTTGTGGAGCACAAAAT
The DNA here is from genome assembly GCA_021442155.1 of Cymbidium sinense. NCBI lineage: Eukaryota > Viridiplantae > Streptophyta > Magnoliopsida > Asparagales > Orchidaceae > Cymbidium > Cymbidium sinense. Next base: position 38,687,883 of record CM038214.1, on the reverse strand, counting down.
CATATATAAATAAGTCAAGGAAATAAATCAAATTCAAAACCAACCTCCCCAGTGGAGCCAAATTAAACTAACTCCCTAGTAGAGTCTAAATCAAAGAAATCCAACTAAACTCTTATTCCCAGTGAATACATCCCAAAAATCTATGAAATAAAACTCAAATCCCAATCCCGGTAGCGAACTAGCTTCCCTAGTGGAAGGTTCATGATTCAGTGGACTGAGCCCATATCTCTCAGATATGCTTCCACATCAATTAAAATAAAACAAATTAAAGTCAATTCAATCTTAATCCCTGATGGATTATAGATTCTTATTCTAGTGGATCTTCTTTCCATAAATCATATAATCAAATTAAATTCAAACTTTATACCCAGCAGATTTTCTTCTCCTATGCCCTCAACACAGACCCTTCACATGTCATTTCCAATGCATGTGTGATCCCTAACGAATCTCCCTCCATGTCCTTGACATGGAATTCTCATCAAATCTTATTTCTTCTCTTATGCACACCTTTAATACTTCAACCAAAAGCCTAACAATGTATTCATTCAAATTACATCATCTTCTTAACATTGTAATCAACATTTTATGATTTTTGATGGTGCAAGCTCAAACTAACCATACAATATCATGCTAAACATATTATAGTGTGAATTAACACACTATATTATATTATAATATATGATGTTATATTATTATTTGCTATAATATAAAATATTATCTAGCATTACACCCCATTAGAATCACTTAAAAGGAACAAATAACAAAATTTTCTCAAAATATGAGTAATGTTCATTTTGGATGTAAAATTGTTATTTTTCTATTAGAAATGGTACAAAATAGCATAATTTTAGTGTTTCTTCTTGGTGTGTGCTGTGAATTTAGCCAAATTCTTCCATCTCAACCTTCAAATTAACATTGTTATGAGTTTTGACCCATTGTTTTATAACAAAAGTAAAATATACCACAATGTATAATAACATTTAGTAACACACCACCACATTCATATATATGTGACATTATATTATGTACATTATACATTATATGTTTTAATATGCTTTCATATAATATATTATCTTACATTACACCTTAAAATGAATCACTTTAAGCAAAAAATTTAAAAATTTTGTTGAAAAAGGAACAATTATTTTGAATGCAAAATTCCATTCTTTTGATTAAATGACACACCATAGCTGATGATGTTTCCTAAATCACCTTTTGGCCAAATCCCATCATCTTAGCTTATAAATCATTTTTATGAACTATGCTACAAACTCTACTACATCATGTAAAATATAATATTATATTATGTATATGCATAAGGGATCCTTAAGATAATAAATCATAAAATTAGTCTACAATAAAAAAACTATATATTTTGTCGTATCACTTACATATTTTAAATTCAAATAATATATTATGATGCCATGCTCTACCTATTATAAATTTGGTCAAATTCCACCATTTTAAAGTCTAAATCAACATTTTTATAAATAATGCTAGTGTAGGCTCAACTACATGATTGTAAAGTACTAAAAGAATTTAAAATGCCCAGAGTAATATATTATGATAGATGATGTTATACTATGCAACAACATATAATATTTATTTTGACCATAAAATCTTTCTTTTTAGGCTAAAGTGGCATAGAACACCTTTGGTACTACAACCTAATTCCCATTTCAAATTTAACAAATTTCATCATCTGATTTATTAAATCAATATTTTTAAGATTCTTATTAATATAGACTATAGGGCACAATACCATAATATACTAAAACATTTCAAAACATCATATAACATCCAAAAACACATCACTACATGCTCAAATATATGCTGCTACATTATACTATAATATATGGTAATATATTATGATTTAGGGTTAGGGTTTAGGGTATTCAAATCTCTAATGGTCAAGGGAAAGCCTCTTGAAGACATTTTCTTTAGCTACCATAACTATGTTAGGATTATGTCATTCTTTAGATCTACTCTTAATGACATCTTTATTCAAGGTCTAAGGTTTAGGGTAAATTTAGGGTTTTGGTTTTAGGGCATTGGGTTTAGGGTTAGTTTGGATTTAGGTTTAGGGTTAGTTTAGGGTTTAGGGTTTAGGGTTTGGGGTTTAGGGTTTAAGTTTTAGGGTTGTATGTTTTAGGGTTTAGGGTTATGGTTTAGGGATTAGGGATTAGGGTTTTTAGAGGTTTTATGGTTTTAAGGTTTAGGTTTTAGGGTTTAGGGTTTAGGGTTTAGGGTTTAGGGTTTAGGTTTAGGGTTTAGTTTTAGTTTAGGGTTTAGGGTTTTAGTGTTTATGGTTTAAGTTTTTTTTTATAATATAGAACAAATTTAGATTCAACATTTATTTTTGATTTCATCAACCAAGTAACACCCCAAGACAAGCAATGACATAGAAAATGAGCACCCATAGAGCAAATAAAAAATCCTAGATAAGTAAAACCATCTCTGTAAAGACATTGTTCCATAAGCATTAGATTGGTTCAATCGTTCTTCAATTTCTTCAATTTTTATGGAACCACTCTCTGAGTAGTGGGATCGTCATATCCCAAAACTCACCATCCACCACCATGGCTGTAACCTCCATTGCTCCTCCTACCTCCATAACCACCACTGCTCTGACCACCACCTCCATATCCACCAGCACATCCAGATCCCCCACCACCACTACGATAACTGCCACCTCCAACATCGCCACCACAGCCAGATCTAGACTGAGCTTAGTTGACGGTGATGTTCATATCATCAAGGTTCTGCCCATTCTTAGGGTTTAGTGTTAGTTTAGGGTTTAAGGTTAATTTAGTGTTTAGGGTTGTAGGTTTTTGGGTTTATGGTTTAAGGTTTAGGGTTTTGGGTTTTGGTTTTTGGGTTTTAAGGCATAGGGTTTTGGGTTTTGGGTTTTAGGGTTTAGGGTTTATGGTTTACAGTTTAGATTTTAAGGTTTACAGTTTAGGGTTTAGGGTTTAGGGTTTAGGGTTTTGGGTATAGGGCTGTAAGTTTAGGGTTGTAGGTTTAGGTTTAGTTTTATGGTTTAGGATTTAGTGTTTAGGATTTAGGGTTTAGGTTTTTTTGTTAATTAAGTAAACCAATAGGTTTAGGTTTATTTTGTTTATTTTTATTTATTTGAGTTTATTTTATTTTATTTTATTTTTATTTAGGTTAATTTTTTAATTTTATTTTATTTAGTTTATTTATTTTAGGTATATTTAATTTAGTTTAGGTTTTTTATTTTATTTTATTTTTTAGGTTTAGGTTTATTTTTAGTTGAGTTTTATTTTTATCTTTTTTTAGGTTTAGGTTTTTATTTTAGTTTTTTAGGTTTAAGTTTAAAGTTTTCATTTTAGGTTTATTTTTAGGTTTTACTTCTTAGTTTAGGTTTATTTTTAGTTTATTTTATTTTATTTAGTTTTGGTTTAGTTTTAAGTTTAGTTTATTTTAGGTATAGGTTTAGGTTTTATTTATTTTAGTTTAGGTTTAGGTTTATTTAATTTTGTTTATTTTATTTTTATTTTAGGTTTAGGTTTTTTTAAGTTTAGGGTTTAAGTTTTATTTCTTTTAGGTTGTATTTTTAGGTTTATTTTTTAGGTTTAGGTTTTTATTTAGTTTTTATTTTATTTTATATTTATTTTAGGTTTAGTTTTGATTTTATTTAGGGTTTTTATTTTTTAGTTTAGTTTAGGTTTTTATTTATTTCATTTTATTTTAGTTTTTATATTTTATTTTATTTTCCTTAGGTTTAGGTTTAAGTTTTAGTTTAGGTTTCTATTTTATTTTATTTTTTATTTTATTTTTGTGTAGGCTTTTTTATTTATTTTATTTTTAGGTTTTATTTAGTTTAGGATTAGATTTTTTAGCTTTTTATGGTTTAGGGTTTAGGGTTTAAGGTTTATGGTTTAGGGTTTAGGGTTTAGGTTTTAGGGTTTAGGTTTAAGGTTTAAGGTTTTATGGTTTAGGGTTTAGGGTTTAGGGTTTAGGGTTTAGGGTTTAAGGTTTAGGGTTTAGGTTTTAGGTCTAGGGTTCAGGTTTTAGTTTAGGGTTTAGTATTTTTTTTTGTTTTTTTAAGAGAGAATAAATTCATATTCATCATTTCTTCTTTTTGAGTACATTAACCAAGTAACACACCAAGTTTTTTAAGACACAAGCGATGACATAGTTAAAAAATGAGCACACATATTAAATCAAAACCTAGATAACTAGAGTTGTCTATCTTGTAAGACACAACTCCATAAGATGGGTGGATCGACCATTCTTAGTTCCCATCAAAACCACCACGGCCTCTCGGTGGTGGGATCCCATCATATGATCTCTCCCTCACCACCACCACGGATGTAACCTCCATGCTCCTCCCACCTCCATAACCACCATGGCTTGACCACCACCATATCCACCATCACCTCTAGATTCACCACCACTACGATAATTGCCACGCCTTCCCTCAGCTAGATCTCAATTAAGCCTAGTTAATGGTGATGTTCATGTCGTCAAGGTTCTGCCCATTCTTAGTGTTTAGGTTTATTAGGATTTAGTGTTTAAATTTATTTTTAATTTATTTAGTTACTTTAGGTTTAGGTTTAGGGTTTGGGGTTTAGGGTTAATGTTTAGGATTTAGGGTTTAGGGTTTTAGAGTTTTTTCTTTTAGGGTTTAGGGTTTAAAGTTAGAATTTAGGGTTTAAAGTTAGGATTTAGGGTTTAGGGTTTAGGGTTTAGGATTTAGGGTTTAGGGTTTAGGGTTTAGTTTAGGGTTTAGTTTAGGGTTTAGTTTAGGTTTAGGTTAGGTTTAGGGTTTAGTTTAGGGTTTAAGTTTAGGTTATTGGTTTAAGGTTTTAAATTAAGTTTAGGTTTAGGTTTAGTTTAGTTTATTTAGTTTATTTTAGTTTATTTTAGTTTATTAGTTTATTATTTATTTTAGTTTAGTTTATTTATTTTAGATTAGGTTTATTTTTTTTTTTTATTTTTTTTTAGTTTAGTTTATGTTTATTTTTTAGTTTAGTTTATTTTTTTATTTATTAAGTTTATTTTTTATTTTTTTTTTTTAGGTTTATGTTTAGGTTTTTTTATTTTATTTTAGGCTTTTATGTTTTTATTTTAGGTTTATTTTAGGTTTTATTTTCTTATTTTTGGTTTAGGTTTTTTTATTATTTTATTTTAGGTTTATGTTTTTTTTAGTTTAGGGTTTAGATTTTTTTTATTTATTTTTTAGGTGTATTTTTTTAGGTTTAAGATTTTATTTAGTTTTATTTTTTTTATTTTAGGTTTAATTTTATTTTATTTAGGTTTTTTACTTTTTAGTTTAGTTTAAGTTTTTATTTATATTATTTTAGTTTAGTTTTTATTATTTTATTTTATTTCTTTTTAGGTTTAGGTTTAGGTTTTAGTTTTAGTTTTAATTTAATTTAATTTAATTTATTTTATTTTTAGGTCTAATTTAGTTTTAGGTTTAGGTTTTTAGCTTTTTAGGGTTTTGGGTTTTGGGTTAATTTAGGGTTTAGGTTTTTTTTGGCCTTAGGGTTTAGGGTTTAGGGTTTAGGGTTTAGGTTTTTGGGTTTAGGGTTTAAGGTTTAGGGTTTAGGGTTTTAGTGTTTAGGGTTTAGGTTTTAGGGTTTTTAGGGTTAGGGTTTAGGGTTTTAGGTTTGGGTTAGGTTTATGGTTTAAGGTTTTGGTTGTATTTTAAATAGAGAACAAATTGATTCAACATTTCTTCTTTTGATTTGATCAAACAAGTAACACACTAAGTTTTCTAAGACACAGCGATGACATTGATAAAAATGAGCACATAGAGCAAATCAAAACCCTAGATAAGTAGAAATCTCTATTGTAAAGAATTCCATAGCGATGGATGTTCATTAGTTTCTCAGTCCCATCGACCACCGCCCTCTCAGTAGGGATCCACCATCATATTCCGATCTCTCTTTCTACTACCATGATTGTAACCTCATTTGCTCCTCCATCCATCCACCCCTGCTTTCGACCACCACCTCCATATCAGTAGCACCTCTAGAACCCCACCACCATTATGATAACCATGCCTTCACCTCCACCATGGATATGGGCGAGTCGGTTGGGGTCATGTTCCTACCGTCAAGGTTCTGCACATTCTAAGGGTTTAGGTTTAGTTTAAGCTTATTAGGTTTAGGGTTTGGGGTTTAGGGTTTAGGGTTAGGGTTTAGGGTTTAGGGTTTAGGGTTTAGGGTTTTAGGGTTTAAGCTTTTAGGGTTTAAGGTTTAGGGTTAGGGTTTAGGGTTTAGGGTTTAGGGTTTTTTAAGGTTCAGGGTTTAGGGATTACTATTAGGGTTTATTGTTTATGATTTTTTTTAATTTATGTAAACCAGGTAGGTTTAGGTTTACTTAGTTTATTTAGTTTATTTTTATTTATTATTTTAATTTAGTTTTTTTTTAAATTTTACTTATTTTAGTATATTTATTTTAAGTTTATTTATTTTAGTTTAGGTTTTTTATTTTAGTTTATTTTTAAGTTTTATGTTTATCTTTTAGTTTACCTGTATTTTTATTTTATATTTTAGGTTTAAATTTTATTTTTTATTTTTAGGTTTAGGTTTAGGTTATTATTTAATTTTCTTAGGTTTAGGTTTAAGGTTTTTATTTTAGGTTTATTTTTAGGTTTTATGTTTTAGTTTAGGTTTAGGTTTATTTTTAGTTTATTTCATTTTTTTAGTTTAGGGTTTAGGTTTAGTTTATTTTAGGTTTAGGTTTTATTTATTTTAGTTTATTTTTAGGTTTATGTTATTTTGTTTATTTTATTTTCTGATTTTTTTTAATTTAGGGTTTAGGTTTTATTTTTTATTTAACTTTAAGTTTTTATTTTAGGTTTATGTTTTTATTGAGTTTTTATTTTATTTTATTTTATGTTTTATTTATTTTTATTTTACATTTAGTTTTTTATTTTATTTATGTTTTTTATTTTTAAGTTTATATTATTTTTTTAGTTTAGTTTAGGTTTTTAATTATTTTATTTTAATTTAGTTTTTATTTATTTTTATTTATTTTTAAATTTTAGGTTTAGATTTAGGTTTAGGTTAAGGTTTCAGTTTAGTTTTTTATTTTATTTTATTTAAGTTTAGGTTTTTTTATTTATTTTATTTTTAGGTTTAGGTTTTTAGCTGTCTAGGATCTATGGTTTAGGGTTTAGGGTTATAAGTTTTAGGGTTTGGGGTTTAGGGTTTAGGGTTTAGGATTTTGGGTTTAGGGTTTAGGATTTTGGGTTTAGGATTTTTTTTAAAATTAACTAAACCTTTAGGTTTAGCTTTATTTAGTTTACTTTTTATTAATTTTAGTTTATTTTATTCTTTTAGTTTTATTTAGTTTAGTTTATGTATTATAGGTTTATTTATTTTAGTTTAGGTTTTTTTATTTTAGTTTCTTTTTGGTTTAGGTTTAAGTTTATGTTTATTTTTTTTTAGTTTATTGTATTTTATTTTTTAGCTTTAGGTTTTTTTTTTTTTAAGTTTATTTTTTTTTTTAGTTTAGGTTTTGGTTTAATTTTAGTTTATTTTATTTAGTTTAGGGTTTAGGTTTAGTTTATTTTAGGTTAGGTTTTGGTTTATTTATTTTAGTTTAGTTTATTTTAGTTTAGGTTTAGGTATATTTTATTTTTGTTTATTTTATTTTTAGGTTTTTTTTTAGTTTAGGGTTTAGGTTTTATTTTTTATTTATTTATTTTGTTTTAATTTTAGGTTTATTTTTAAGGTTTAGGTTTTTATTTAGTTATTATTTTATTTTATTTTAGGTTTTTTTGTTTTACATTTAGTTTTTATTTTATTTAGGTTTTTATTCTTAGGTTTATTTTATTTTATTTTTAGGTTTAGATTTTTGTTTTAGGGTTGTACATTTAGGTTTTAGGGTTAGTTTTAGGGTTTAAGGTTTAGGGTTTTGGGTTTAGGATTTAAGGTTTAGAGTTTTTTTTAAAAAATTAAGTAAATCGGTAAGTTGAGGTTAATTTAGTTTATTTTTTATTTATTTTTATTTTTATTTTTTATAGTTTAGTTTATTTATTTTAGTTTAGGTGTTTTATTTTAGTTTATTTTTTTTTGGTTTAGGTTTAGGTTTATGTTTTAGTTTAATTTTATTTTATTTTATTTTTTATGTTTAGTTTATTTTTTTATTTTTAGGTTTAGATTTAGGTTTTATTTTATTTTTTAAGTTTAGGTTTTAGGGCTTTATTTTAGGTTTATTTTTAGGCTTTATTTTTTTAGTTTAGGTTTAGGTTTTTTTAGTTTATTTTATTTAGTTTAGGTTTTAGGATTAGTTTATTTTAGGTTTAGGTTTAGGTTTTATTTATTTTAGTTTTTTTAACTTAGAACAAATTCATATTTCTTCTTTTGATTTCATCAACCAAGTAAAACACTAAGTTTTCAAAGACAAGTGATGACATATATAAAAAATGAGCATAGAAACAAATCAAAACCACAGATAGCTACTGCCTCTACTGTAAAGACAGTTTCATAAGTAGCAAATCAGATTGGTCATTCTTCAATTTCTCTAGTTCCCATCAGAACCACTCCGGCCTCTCGAGTAGTAGGATCCACCATAATATCCCCGATCTCTCCCTCCACCACCACCACGACTATAACCTCTATCGCTCCTCCCGCCTCCATACCCACCATTGCTCTAACCTCTACATCCATATCCACTACCACCTCCAGATCCCCCACCACCATTGTGATAACTGCCGCCTCCGCCTTCGCCTCCACCACCAAATCTAAACTAAGCCTAGCTAACGGTGATGTTCCTGCCATCAAGGTTCTGCCCATTCTTAGGGTTTAGGTTTAGGTTTATAAGGTTTTAGGGTTTAGGTTTACTTTTTTAATTTATTTAGTTACTTTAGGTTTATGTTTAGGGTTTGAGGTTTAGGGTGGGTTTAGGGTTTAGTGTTTTAGTGTTTTAGTGTTTATTCTTTAGGGTTTAGGGTTTAGGGTTTATTCTTAGGTTTATTTTATTTTTTAGTTTTGTTTAGGTTTTATTTATTTTATTTTAGATTATTTATTTTATTTTTTTTAGTTTAGTTTAGGTTTATTTTAGTTTATTTTATTTTATTTAGTTTAGGTTTATTTTACTTTAGGTTTAGGTTTTATTTATTTTAGCATAGGTTTATTTTATTTTATTTTTATTTTAGGTTTATGTATTTTTTAGTTTATGATTTAAGTTTTATTTTTATTTATTTTAGGTTTATTTTTTAGGTTTAGGTTTTATTTAGATTTTATTTTATTTTATTTAGGTTTATTTTATTTTTATTTTAAGTTTAGTTTTATTTTATTTTTTTTTATTCTTTGGTTTATTTTATTTTTTTAGTATAGTTTAGGTTTTATTTAATTTAATTTAATTTATTTTATTAGTTTATTTTATTTGATTTTAGGTTTAGGTCTAGGTTTATTTTTATTTATTTGTTTAGTTTAATTTATTTTAGGTTTAAGTTTATTTTATTTGTTTTATTTTTTTTATTTTAGGTTTAGGTTTATTTTTTATTCATTTTTAGGTTTATCTTTTAGGTTTAGGTTTTATTTCATTTTATATTATTTTACAGTTTATTTTAGTTTTATTTTACATTTAGTTTTTATTTTATTTAGTTTTTTATTTTTTAATTTTATTTTATTTTAGTTTAGTTTAGTTATTTATTTTAGTTTAGTTTATTCTTATTAGTTTATTTTACTTTATTGAGATTAGGTTTAGGTTTTAATTCATATTTATTTTATTTATTTTCTCCATTTATGTTTAGGTTTCATTTATTTTATTTTAGTTTTATTTAGTTTAGGTGGGTATTTAGGGTTTATAGTGGTTAGGAGGTTTAGGGCCTGGGTTGTGGTTTAGGGTTTAGGCTCAGTAGGTTTGGTGGCCTAGGGCTCAGGAGAGGGTTTATGTTGTAGTGTTTTGGGGCTCAGGGTGTGGTCAGGCCCAGGGCTCAGGTTTTATCAGAGCCTGGTTTAGGATTTAGTGGCCTAGGTGGTTAAGTCATGGTTTGGTGGTGGTCAGTTTAGTGGCCTGTGGTTTGGGTAGGTTTCAGTCAGTGCTTTAGTTTAAGTTCAGTTTTAAGTTTAAGGTTGTGGTCAGTTGGGGTTTTTTTTTTGGGTCAGGTTTAGGTTTTAGGGTCTGTGGGTTTGGCTTTAGGGTTTCAGGTTTAGTGTTTAGGTTTTCATTTAGGGTTTAGGATTTTTGGTTTTTTCTTTTTTAAGAAAGAACAAACTTAGATCCAACATTTCTTCTTTTCGATTTCATCAACCTGCAACACACCAGTTTAGGTTTATTTGGGTTTTGTGGGTTTATTTGTGGTTTGTTAGGGTTTAGGGTTTAGGGTTTATAGTTTTAGAGATAAGGGTTTAGGGTTAAGCTTTAGGTTTTTTTTTTTAAATTAAGTAAATCAGTAGGATTAGGTTGATTTAGTTTATTTTTTATTTATTTTTCTTTATTATATTTTTTTATTTTTATTTAGGTTTATTTTTTATTTAATTTAGTTTAATTTTTTGGGTTTTTTTAATTTAGTTTTGGTTTTTCGTTTTAGTTTATTTTTTAGGTTTAAATTTAGGTTTACTTTTAGTTGAGTTTTATTTATTTTATTTTTTAGGTTTATGTTTTATTTTTTATTTTTAGGTTTAGGTTTAGGTTTTTATTTTATATTTTTAGGTTTAGGTTTTAGATTTTTATTTTAGGCTTATTTTTAGGTTTTATTTTTAGTGTTTATGTTTAGTTTTATTTTATATTTTATTATGTTTAGGTTTAGTTTATTTTAGGATTTAGGTTTTATTTATTTTAGTTTAGTTTATTTTATTTTAGGTTTAGGTTTATTTTCTTTTCTTTATTTTATTTTTATTTAGGTTTTGGTTTTTAGTTTAGGGTTTAGGTTTTATTTTTTATTTATTTTAATTTTTAATTTTAAGTTTTAGTTTTTATTTAGTTTTATTTTATTTTATTTTAGGTTTATTTTATTTTATTTTACATTTACATTTAGTTTTTTTATTTAGGTTTTTTATTATTAGGTTTATTTTATTTTTTTTGCTTATTTTATTTTAGTTTATTTTTCTTAGTTTATTTTATTTAATTTTTAGGTTTAGGTTTTTTACTTTATTTTATTATTTTATTTTATTTAGGATTATGTTCTTTTATTCATTTTATTTATAGGTTTTATTTAATTTTTATTTTTTAGTTTTATATTTTTATTGTAGGTTTAGTGGTTTAGGGTTTAGGGTTTTAGGGTTGAGGGTTTTCTTAGGGTTGGGCTTAGGGTTTAGGATTAGTTTAGGGTTTAGGCTTTAGTGTATAGGGTTTTTAAGATTTAGGGTTTAGGGTTTAGGGTTAGTTTAGGGTTTAGTTTAGAAGCAAGCATTTAGGGTTTAGGGTTTAGTGTTACTTATGGTTTAGCATTTTGGGTTTAGGGTTATGGGTTTGTTTAGGGTTTAGGGTTTTGTTTTAAAAAAGAATTAAGTAAACTAGTAGGTTTAGGTTTATTTAGTTTGTTTTTTATTTATTTTAGTTTATCTTATTTTATATGTTTATTTAGGTTTATTTTTATTTTATTTAGTCATTTTATTTATTTTAGGTTTATTTTTTTAGTTCATTTTTTAGGCTTAGGTTTGGGTTTATGTTTATTTTTCAGTTTAGTTTTATTTTTATTTTGTTTTTTAGGTTTTCATTTTCTTTTTTATTTTTTGTTTTTAGCTTTAGGTTTAGGTTTTTATTTTATTTTTTTATATTTAGGTTTTAGGTTTTTATTTTAAGTTTATTTTTAGGTTTTATTTTTTAGTGTTGGTTTAGGTTTATTTGTAGTTTATTTTATTTTATTTAGTTTATGTTTAGGTTTAGGTTTAGTTTATTTTAGGATCACGTTTAGGTTTTATTTATTTTGTTTTTATTATTTTTTTTAGTCTAGGTATAGGTTTATTTTCTTTTCTTTATTTTATTTTTGTTTTAGGTTTTGGTTTTTTTTAGTTTAGGGTTTAGCTTTTTTTATATTTATTTTTAGGTTTTATTTTAAGGTTTAGTCTATATTTAGTTTTTATTTTATTTTATTTTAGGTTTATTTTATTTTTATTTTACATTTAGTTTTTATTTTATTTAGGTTTTTTATTCTGATGTTTATTTTTATTTTTTAGTTTATTTTATTTTAGTTTATTTTTCTTAGTTTATTTTATTTAATTTTTAGGTTTTGGTTTAGGTTTTTATTTTATTTTATTATTTTATTATATTTAGGTTTAGGTTTATTTATTTATTTTATTTTTATATTTTATTTAGTTTAGGTTTAGGTTTCTAGTTTTTCGGGTTTATGGTTTAGTGAAATAGTAACTCAATGAATTCCTTATTGATTTCATTTTCAGGTGGTGCAACCTAAGCATGAAAGGCGAAACATAACTGTCTTAATAGCATGTCATTGAGATTCTTCTCAAGAATATCCATGGCCCGATCACCTTCTTAAGGGCTTTACCATCAAAACATTCAAGAAATTAATCAACAAGGCAGCAAGCCTACAAGCGGAAGCCAAATAGTTGCCCTTTCCCCCTACCCCCAATCATCTAGGCCCAAGCCGCATAAAGTGTTTAAGAAGAAGTCAGGGACAATTATGTCAGTGGACAGAGGGAAGTAGCCAGCCAGAGTTCACTATGAGGGACTACGAGCTTAGCAGCCTCCTTTGCTACCTCCTCTTCCACCACCTCGACCATCATACCGGCCACCGCAGCCACACAATGATCATTTCCACCACCTCAGCAGCCTACCTAACAACGGTATTCATATCCATCATGAGGTAGCTACTTTCCACCTACTCTTGCTGATAGATTGAATAAGCCATATTCATTCAAAAGGGAGGTAGTTAGGAAAATATTTAAGAATCTCTTAAAGAAACTTGACTTTCAGTGACCAGAGCCTAAGGGGCCAGAGGAAGTGGGCAAGAGCTATGATCTTAGCTATTGCCCCTACCACCGCATGTTAGGCTATGTCTTAGTGGATTGTATCACTTTTAAGGACTAGCTTGAGCACAACTACAAGTTGGGAGCCATAGTTTACCTTTCTGATCATAGCTATTGTAGTTCCGATCCGAACTATCCTTCTCTGAATCAATCAGATTCACTTGTTGAGATTGATTTGGAGTCAACTGACTCTGAGAATCCCATAGGAGAAGCTATAGGTATGTCCGATGAAAAGGTAGAACTTTCCACAAGCTCATCATTCCAAGAAGTCACTGAAGTCAACTTATGTAGTGTTAAAGTTCTGCTTCCTAGGGTAGCACCTTAGGATAAGGGTAAGAAAGTCATTGATTCCAGTGAGCATATAGCCCCTCCATAGGATGATCCACCCATGAATATGCTTGTGGAGGACCAAGCCAGAGTTGATTACAATGTCCTAGCTCACCTTACAAAGTTTCCCGCTAAGTTAAGCATATGTGATGCCCTTGGCTTATCCAAAGAGATGAGGTAATTTCTAATCAAGGCCTTACTTGATCTAGAGATATACTTAGCTCAGCTGCCCGCTACTAAAGAGGAGGCTTGCCACTCAAAGGACATCTTAGGAGTTACATTTAGCGATGAACACTTACTCCTAGTGATGATCGAGCACAACCTCTTTATATTTCGGGATGTTGGCATATCCAATTTTGGTTGACCCAAGTGTATAACATTATGAGTCTAAGAATCTGCGCTTGAGGATCGACATCTCCAAACTCCATAAAGAAAGGATGATGTTGAGAGGATTCAATGAACAAGGCGAGAGGGCGTTGTGGTGTTTATTTTTGGATGTATATGGGGGTGGGAGTACTTTCTAAGGTGATCGGGTACTACATTGAGGTATGATGTACTATCTCAAAAGATAGAGGCATCACTTTAGAATGGACCAAATCATCTAATAAGGACTCTTAAGGCATGATGGTTCTTTGAATGTACTGGCAATTTTTCCCTTACTTTTACCCTAAGGGGGGTACTTTTTAAGGTGATCAGGTACTACATTGAGGTATAATGTACTATGTCAAAAGATAGAGGCATCACTTTACAATGGACCAAATTATCTAATAAGGACTCCTAAGGCATGATGGGTCTTCGAATGTACTATCAATTTTTCCCTTACTTTACATGGATGAATAAAATAGTGTTTATATTAAACCAGGTTCTTAAGTTCCCTATGGAGGCAAGCCTCCATAGTTAATTACATCTTAAGAAATGAAATTTCCAAAGAATACTCTTGATTAAAGTAGACAATTATCATCTCCAAAGATTTCAAGGTTAGACTATCAATGGATTAGTTGTATTTGGAAAATCAATTGGGAAAGTTCAAGGAGAATACCTATTTTTGAAATTTAAATGAAATAAGTAAGAAATGCTCATGATACTAGGAAGCCTAGTAAGCATTCCAATCTATCCTATGGTTGGGCTTTATAATTTTGAAGTTGAGGAGATTTATATGTTTTGAGTTGAAATTTTATTAGATTACTAGATCTTATAATCCACCAACACAAGATTGTGGGAATGCCTAAGAGGTGAGGATTTATGCTCATACAAGGAAATAGCTCGGATCTAAAATCTAGGGAGTTTTAGTACAAGCTAAAGCATGACCTAAATCTAAGTGTGTGGACATAAGGGTTTAACTCCACAAGAGAGAATAAATTGTCCAACTGGACTTATAATAGCTTGGAGTGGCTACTAGCTAACTCCTATAATTTTAAAACCATGTAGTATGGTCTTATGAATTGAAAGATACCTATGGTTGTTATTTAATTAGAAAGAGACTAAAATCCTAAACACACTCCTTAAGTGATTAGAGCATGAGTGGTATAAGCATATGACTTAATCTATAGATGCAAAATCTTTTAAATTTTATTTCATTTTAGACACATCATTTTGATAGAGGCTTCAGGATTTCTTATGCCTAAATTAGCTCGAAGAAGGTGATCTCCACCACAAGGGATTCCCTCACAGGTCAAACATTCCTTTATCATGCAAGGATGTAGATCCTTCATGTTAAGAGAAAAAACAATATGCATGCATGATGTGAAACATACAACCATATAGCTAAGGGGTTGCGAAATCTTTTAATTATGTTATTTATGTCTTAGGCTTTATGTTGAGGTTATGAGTTGTTTAAAATTCAGTTATTAGTGATTAGTTGGGTAGAAAAGTTATTTTTATCTTAAGAGCTTAATCATATCCAAGACTCACATTAAAGCATCAATCATTTAAGAAACTATAAAAAGCATGTTGTCCTAATGCACAATGCAAACATAACATCAAACAATTATATAAACTATCATAAAAGAATAAAAGGTCGGTCGGTCAGTACCATACAAGAGAGAGAGAAAAGATGGATAGCGAATACCCTAATAGAACATGGAATATGAAAGAATAATTATAATTGTATTAAATTCTATGAGGGTTTTTTTTCTTCATATCTCCATTTTTATTTGGTTCTTTCTTTGATTTGGATGGTGCTTGCTTCAAAGGCATCATAGGCACCCAGGACAAAGCCTTCTTACACGCTCATCCTAATGCCCCATAGCACTAATCCTAATTCCTATTACAAAATTACATTTATGGGAAATGTAAATCTAACTACACAAAATAGAGGTTGGCTAAATATACATATAATCCCAAGCGGTTGTATTTATAATTTAGACTTACACATGGGATCAGTCCTCTCTCTCTAACTTGGATTATACTTGATTTAAGCAAACAGCAAAAAAAGCATTCACATTTATTTTTAAGCATCCCTTAAGCATAATCCCAAAAAATATTAATTAAATATTGGCCTATCATCAGTCTATGAAGCATACACCCTAACATCCAATATAAAATAATACATCATAAAATAAAATACATCATATAAAATAATCCTAAGTTTAGGTTCACTTTAAATAATCCTATTCAAAATGAAAGGCATCTTAAGAATACATTAATTGAAGTACTACATCACATATATTAAATCATTCCTTTCCATCACATGTAATGCATATGATTTAATCCTAAGTGTATCTATGCATGCAATATATTTTAGCATACTTAAATGATGAATGTATGTGTATGTTTAGAATTTCTATTTTATTTGATTGAAATATTTGAACATATTAATTTAAAACTTTAGCCAAATTCTTATACAAAAGAACATAAGAATGAAATTAAATTGGCATGTGGCATTGTTAAACCAGGAAGTGAGGTAATCAAATGACCTCCTTCCTTGGAGCTAGCTAAATCCTCATTCTTCATGTCAAGACTATATACCCATTTGCATTCAAACATATGTAAATTCATATACATGAACATAGGAAGTAAGCTCCAAATCATATGGCTAATTAATTCAACCACTTAGTCAATTATGAATGCATGCAATTTTAATGTAAAATGGGATTTTCATTCACTAATTACATATACATATACATGTACAAAGATATAGACAAGTACATGTCATTGTTAAACCAAGGAAGTGATGTAATCAAATGACCTCCTTGGGGCTAACTAAAGTTTTGTATTCTCGCGATGTCCAGACTATATACTTACTTTTCTTGGACAAACATGGATGTATACATAAATGAGGGAAAGAAAATCATGGAAACATTGTATATTTTGTTTGATTGAATCATTTATATATATGAATTAAAGCTCTATCCAAATTCTAATGTTGAAAACATAAGAATGAAATCAAATGGGTATGTTCCATTGTTAAATCAGTGATGATGTAATCAAATGACCTCCTTGGGACTAAACTAAAGTCATGTTCCCAGGATATCGGACTATATACCCATTACCATTCAATCTTATATAAATCAACACATGAATAGAGGAAAGGGAACACAACATTCATACACTTAATCTATAAGCACATGCATTTCTTATGTATTTATAACTAGCATCATAACATATTATTATTCATTTATAAGCTTTTGAAAAATACATTTGGATTTCATAGTGATAATAATAGCATATATTAAATTAAATCAACACATGAAATCTTACATAAAGGAAATCCATTTTATTTTACTTGATTTTGAAAAGATGGATGCATGAATTCAAATGACTTACCAAATTTAACATGATTGGAAAAATGACAATCAAATATAAGCATGTGATTCATTCAACCAAACTAGTTCTTAAGGGCAATCAAATCAAACAAGATTATTTAAAAGCAAACCAAAGCTTCTTTATTAATAAAGTTTTGGATTTGATTTGATTTAAGAGAGAAGAAATCATCACTTGCTATTTTAAACCCATTCCCACATTAGTGATTTGATTTAATTTAAGAAAATGTAATTAAGTTGATTTTATGGGTTAATTGAAACCCTTAATTAGATGAATTAATTACTCTTGCCTATGTCACCTTAAAGTAATTAACTAAATAATTATGAGCCATGATATGCATGGAAAATAAACTTGCAATGATCCTAGGAAATAAAAGGGGCCTAATGCAATTGGCTCATGATGAATAGTTAATAAGAATAAGGGACTTAATTAATTACTCTTATGGTTTTCCTACAAATGTGGACTAAAAACAATTTCATTAAACTCCTTTAGGTTATTAAACACCTAAATACCTATCCCATGATTTAATTAATTAAGTTTTGATGTGATTATGATTTCAATTTGATTAAGTGATTTAATTAATTAGTTAAATCTTAATTAGTTTCATTTTAAAAAGGGTAAAATGAACTTAGGGAAAGGGGTCCCAACCCTATTCCTTAGTTCACTTACTATTGAACAATGATTAATAAACTTAATTAATTAATTTATTACTATTCATGAGATTAATTAATCATTAATTAACTTAAAAGAGTAGTTAAGGTTTAATTAGTCAATTTTCCTAATTAAGTGAGCAATAAATCCAAGAAAATCATGGGAGGTAGGTCATCCCATTAAATTAACCCACAAAATTTTGGATTAATTGCTCAAGTAATTAAGGTAATTAAGCTAATAAATTTTGTAATTAAACCTTAATTAAACCTTAATTACTATTCAATTTATTAAGATCAATATTTAATTAATTCTACTCTGAAATAACTTTAAAATAAATATTTATTTGCATTTTTTTATTTCTCTATGATTTTTTATAATTTTTAGAAGTTTCAGCCATTAAAAATGATTAATTAAGCTTAATTAAAGCCTAACCCTATTGGTACCATGTGGCGCACTAACGTGGTGTGCTTTCCACGTGGCATCGTGGGATTGGCTACTTAAAATTTATCCGACTTAGCTCCAATGTGGCGACAGAAGACGTGCTTTATCCTCCACCATTTCATCTAAGATCAAATGGCTATGATTAATCCCATACCTTAATAGGATTAAATCATATCGATTTAGTGGATCTAATCATGACCATCCTTTCTGATCTTATAGAATAGACAGTGTGTGATCTAACGTCACGCAAGTGAGGGAGAATGGAGTCCATCCGCCATTGCTCACTTGATCCAAGCTTACCCGAGCTCAGATCAATTCTAAAAGAATCCCACACCTTCACAACATCGATCAGAGGGGATCTAATAGTCATTATCACATGAGAAGTAAGTTTTCTTCAAAAAGCTCCAACTTATTTTTGCCTAAGTATTGATTTTGGAAGCATACCTCACCGGAACTCAAGATCGGCGGCTTGAATGATTGAGGAAGCTTCATCTAGTGGAGATGAAGCCCTGTTTAGAAGCAATTAGATCAATTCCTTGATGTTCCCTCAAAAGGCCATGAATCGATGATTTGGAGCTTGGCTTTGATCAAGGTCCCACCTCTGATGCTCAAAAATCTTGGGAGATAATTTATTTTTGCTCGATGAGGCCTAAGGAAGGTGCGTGAAAAGTTAATTTGAGTTTGATGGAGAAATAAGGAAGTTAAGTCAAAAATGAGAGTGTTTTATTTTGGAACAGACGAAAATGGAATTTTTTTATAGAGGAACGAGCTTGGGAGCTTAGGGAATGGCTAGCGGCTCGCCTTGGGTAGCTATGGCTCTTAGGATTGATTTTTGTGTGTGTTAGAGTTGAAATGAGGGGGTGTATAACCCCCTTAATCTTAATCAGATGGTGGTATCTGGTTTGGCTTCTAGTGGCCATCCGACCATCTCAGGGAGTCGTGGGTTGCAGGGAGGAGGTTAGTTGGCTCGACTTGGTTGGTTGAAGGTGTGGAGGTGGCTGGCAAGGAGGGATCATGGGTGTTCTATGAGTTTCCAATGCTCTAATGGGGAGGGTGAGGTGATTTCACCTTCCATGGATCATGGCTAACCCAACCATCCCTTGGGTTAGGTTGGGCAGTGTCATAGGTGCCTAACTAGACCATTGGGAAAGTACCAAGTGGCCAAGGAGTGAAAATGACCACTTACATGGGTGATTTGTCTCATGTGATAACCTTGACCCAAGTTTGGAATGATCATTTGGCATTGGAGATGATTTGGGAAGATATGAAATGACCAAAAAGTGGGTTAGCCAAAATTTTAAGTCAATTGGAGTTGATTTGGTTAGTTTTGGCTTGATTTGACTTATTTAGGTCAAATTGGGTTAGGTTGGGTCAAGTTGGTCAATTGGTCAAGGTCAAAGTTCAAGTTCATATGATCATTTGGGATGTTTTGGTTCAATTGGTTTGGTTTAGTTTGGCTCAGATTTGATTTTTGGTCATTTGAAATCATTTGGGCTCAAATGGGTTAGGTTGACCAATTTGATCAAATTGGCCAAATTGGCTTGGGTTGGGTATTGGTTTGAGTTTTTTTTAACCAATTGAAGATGATTGTAGGCTTTGGTTTCAATTAATTTGAATTTGGTTTTGACTTAGGCCAAGTTGAACCTTTAGATCAATTTAAGTAGTCAATGGGTTCAATTGGGTCAAATCATGGCTTTGGTCAAGTTCAACAATCAATTTTGAATGGACTTAAGCCACTAGTTGCAATCAATTTAGTATATATTTTAATTCGACCCAATTTGGTCTTTTAAGTCAATTTGGGTCAACTTGAGTCAAGAGGGCCAATTGGGTTTAGTTTGACTCAATTGAAGGTCAAGTCATATTCAAATATTGATTTTGATTTGGTATGAATCGTTGGTTTTAAATGATTTGGATTAGATTGCAATTTGGCTAGTTTGGGTTCATAAGGGTTAAGGGGTTGACTTGGTTTGACCCAATTTGTGACAATTAATCAACCTAGGGTGATCAATAATCATGATGGGAGGATTTGATGGGCTTGGTTCAATCCAATTTGAGTAGGATTAAGACTTGGCTCAAATAGGTCAAATTGGCCACTTTTGGTTAAGTGTACCAATTGGGTTTAGTTTGGTTGATTTTTGGTTGTGTTTAATTTAGTTGAGTTTATATATGGATTTGGGATTGATATATAAATTCAATTGCAATTGGCTTGGGTTCAAATGGGTTTTGGTTCATTTGAACATTTCAAGTCAAAAGGGTTATGTTGGGTTTGACTTGGTTTGATTTTGGTTTGGATTGATGATTGTAGATTTCATTTATATTTATGAATATGATTAAAGGTATGATTGATTCATAAGAAAATCAATTAAATTTAGGTTTTGGAATGAATGAATTTGGCTAAGTCCCTGGAGTTTGGTCATGTGGCTTAGGTTTGGATTTTGATTTGGTTTGATTTATTTTGATTTTATTATGATGATTTAAATGTATATTTCATTTAAATTTTTGAATATGATTGAAATTATGATTATTTTGTGAGAAAATAAATTGAGTTTGACTCGATTTGGATTATGATTTGGCTAAGTCCATGGGATAAGTCATATGGCTTAAGAAGGGTTTGATTTAATTTGATTTAGTTTGATTTAGTTTTGATCATTTGAAAGTAGATTTGATTTATATTTAGGAAGATGATTGAAGATATAAATTTATTATGAGAAAATAAATTTATTTTGGATTGATTTGGATTAAGATTTGGCTAAGTCCATGGGATAGGTCATATGGTTTAAGAAGTATTTCAAGTTTGAATTTGAACATAGGCTTCAATCATTTGGTTTTGGAATTTGGGTTTGGATTTGGATTTGAATTTGATGTTTGAATTAAACTTGAGGTTTGGTTTCAAAAGGTGAACATGGATTAGATTTGGGTTGTAGGGTAGGTGGACTATCTTAATCCCTAAGGCATAACCTAATCCTATATTTGATCCTTCTAAGTCTTTAGTCTTAGGTTAAGTGTTCACCTAATTATTAGAGGTGTCTTATGACTTTGAAAGTCTTAGTGTCTAGAAGACTCCTAAGTCTAATATGGGAAGATTGAATCCACACTCCAAAAGAGAGGTCAACAAGCCTTAGGCTCCATAGTGTTGCCCTTAGAGATAGATGATTAGAAGAAAGTTTCACAATATAGACTTCTGGATACATGAGAACAACATAGTTCCATCCTCTCTATCGCATGAAGTTTGTGAGAGGTGGGATCATCTACTGTGTCAATGGAGATCTCAAGCCATTTACAGTTCATGAGGTTGACATATATGAGGATGCGGCTTACTTCCTCCCTCAAAATCAACAAGTCTAGTCTCGCAAACTTGGCTAAAGTTAAAATAAAAAAAGAAAAAAAAGAAAAAGAAATAGAAAAAGATAAAGAAAAAGAAAAGATAAGATAAAATGAAAAAGAAAATAAAAGGGAGTAGAAATAGACTTGGAGGAGGAAGTGGAGCATGACATTAGATTCCACCAATAGTTTATTACTACATTCGAACATATGGGTAGACTTACCTCTACTGCAGGGAAGAGGCCGTAGGTAGTCCTAGGGGTGGAAAACCTCCTTATTGGCCACCCAATAGAAGATATGTCCCAGCTACCATGAGCACACCTATTATCCATATAGACTTAGAATCTAGTTCATAGGATGAGTCTTATATGGTTAGCACAACAGCCAGCTCTTCTCAATAGTAGATTCTCTTGGAGGTGACACTTGAGCTAGATAGTGATGAAGATCGGGCTCCAAAGCAATGCATAAGTGTATCCAAGTCTATATGTGAAATAGTTAGGCATCAGTTGGGAACCTTAGCTCTATCCCCACTTTCCTCTTAAAAGCTGAGGGTTTTCTAGTTAAAGAAGCCCCTAAGTCATTCAAAGGTGTGAAGACTCAAAGGTTCTTTCTGGGAGCATCATGCTCAAGTCAAGAAGTTGATGTGGAACTTGAGGATGATTCATATAAAGATTTAATAGAATTACCTTTTGATTGGTACTTTCCTTATGTTCATAATTTAGCAAAGAAATGGTTAATCCCACATACTTGGTCAAAGTATAGTCGACTACTTTGAAAGAATATAAAAGAATAAATGCAAAAGCTCTCAATCAAGACCGAGACTAGGATTCAGATTATTTGGTCCAGTCAATGATGATAATTACTGCTTAGGATTCGGTACTTGCCTTAAAATGTTGGTGCTATATACCAATAGTCTATGACTCAAATCTTTGATGACCTCATTCATCATGAAGTTGAGTGCTATGTCGATGACCTCATGGTCAAAAGTAGCAAAATGAAGACCATCTCTTTGACTTGAGAGTAGTTTTCAAATAGTTAAGATAATTTAACCTCAAAATGAACTCCCCAAATTGTGCATTCGGAGTAGCTTCAAGGAAATTCCTTGAGTTTATTTTCTGATACCAAGGAATAAAAATCGATCCAGAGAAGATCAAGGCAATATTAGAAATGTCACCCCTAAAAGTTTAACTCAACTCAGATCATTCCAAGGTCAATTGATGTGTCTAAGATACTTTATATCCAACCTATCAAGAAGATGTCAGCCATTCTCAGCACTTGTTAGAAAGGATGCCAAGTTCAAGTGGGATGATAACTGTGAGCATGCCTTTGAAGACATAAAGCATTACCTAATGACGCTGCTAGTTCTAGCAACCCCTATCCCAGGCAAGCCACTCATACTTTACACTACTGCATTAGACAACTCCTTTGGTGATTTGTTGGCCCAAGCCAACACTGAAGGGAAGGAAAACATACTCTACTAACTCAACTGTCATCTAATCCCTGCTAGGGCTAATTATCCACCGATTGAGAATCATTTCCTAGCTTTAATCGTTGCATCCGAAAAGCTACAACAA
Organism: Cymbidium sinense; assembly: GCA_021442155.1. Classification (NCBI taxonomy): domain Eukaryota; kingdom Viridiplantae; phylum Streptophyta; class Magnoliopsida; order Asparagales; family Orchidaceae; genus Cymbidium; species Cymbidium sinense. The sequence continues at coordinate 38,664,890 of CM038214.1, read as the reverse complement.
TACATGCTTCCTCATAAGGTGAACTTACTCTCTAAGATCAATCCACTACAGTATCTCATGACATGGCGATGTTATTCAGATGGTTGGCACGATGGTCCATGATCCTCTCATAGTTTGAAATTACCTTTGTAGCCCTCTATAAAGGACAAGCGCTAGCAGATTTCTTAGTGGCACACCCACTTCTTGCTAACTCTCTGCTCAGTGTGGATCTCCCCAGTGAACAAATCATGAACTTAGGAGATGCTAGCATTCATCATTGGGAGATGTACTTTGTTGATATGACTTCCTCTCAAAAAGGAGAAGAAATAATCTACTATTCCATGAGAGGCAGTAGTAGGAATAGTTCTCTTAACCCTAGACCACGATGTGATGAGATTCTCATATCATCTGTCCAATCCTTGCACCAACAATGAAGTTGAATATGAGGCTTTGATTGCCAATCTGGAGTTATCCATTACTCTAAGTATCTAGAACATCAACATCTTCAGGGATTCTCAACTAGTTATCAACCAAATCACTAGGTCCTATAAGGTTATAAAGCACAAGCTCCATCACTACCACAAGTGCATCATAGAGTTGTTGGCCCAAATCCTAGAGGTTACCATTTATAAGATTTCTTGAGGAGAGAACATCATAGTGTATGCTTTAGCCAAGCTTTCCAAAGTGTTGGCATGCACGAAAGATGAGTCTATATCGATAAAGATCCAAAATAGATTAGTATTATCCCTTACTGATATTGAACTCATCAAAAAGTACTCTCTTGATGGGGAAGTTGCCATTGCAAAGAAGGATGAGGAGTTAGATTGGAGGCTACCATTCTTGGATTACTTAAATAAAGACAATCTACCTCAATAGAAGTCCCAAGCCTATCAGATGAAGTAGAGCACTTTCCTATGCTCTTGTGGATAGTGTCTAATATCGATCTTTCAATCATATGTGGTTATGATGTTCAGACAAGTATGAAGTCCAAAATATCCTGACCAATGTACACTCAAGATTATATGGAGCTAACTAATCCGGTCCAAAGATGAAAGCCAAGATCAAGAGATTAGGATATTGCTGGCCATCGATAATCAAAGATTGCATGGATATGCCTAGGAGACACCACCAATGTTTAATACACAATGTGGTCCTACACCAACCACCTAACATTCTACATCCTACATTGGCCTCATGGCCATTCGAGTGTTGGGTACAAACATAGTGGTCAGATTGATCATCCTTCTTCCAAGGGTCATTGGTTCATCTTAGTTGCTATTGACTACTTTTCTAAATGGGCGAAGATGATTCTGCTTAGAAAGGTCACGGCTCAGCATGTGCTCCAATTTTTTAGGAACCATATCGTATATAGAAAATAAGTGCCTCGATGAATTATATCTAATAATGGTATTGCATTCAAGAGCACTGAGATCGAAAACTTTGACTATAGAAAAATCATAGATTGGAGATATTCTACCATCAACTACCCGAGGTAAAATGGCTTAGTAGAATCGTTCAACAAAATTCTCATCCAAATATTAAAGAAGATACTCGACAATAACAAGCGATAGTGGCATGAGCAGTTAGTTGAAGCTTTGTGGGCCTACCACACCACATATTGAACTCCAACTCAGTCTACGCCTTTCTCCTTAATGTATGGGTATGAAGCTATTCTACCATTAGAAGTCAAACTCCCATCACTAAGGATAGTTGTGGGTAGCAAGATCAGAGTAGAATGCCAAGTTGCAGTTCGAAGAGCTCAAAGGTTTGGAGGGGAGAATGCTACGGGAATGCCAAAACCTGGGGTTGTACAAAGATAAAATGATTCAAGCACACAACAAGTTGGTCCATCCTAGAGCTTTTCAAGTAGGAGAGATTATCTTAGTTCTAAGGAGACCGGTTGTTGCCCCTCGTAAGTTGCGAGGCAAGTTTGAACCCACTTGGGAAGGCCTTTTTGCCATAGAGAAGGCCTACTAAGCAGGATCTTATCAGCTTATTAGTCATAAGGGAGAGCACCCAATACTTCCAATAAATGAGATTTACTTAAAGAAATATTATAAATCATATTTGAAAATAATTATCATCAATGAAAATTCCATTTTTAATTCAATCTCTTCCATGTTGAAAGTATTCCTATTTGCGAATTTGCCATGATATGTTTAGGGTAAGTGTAAGGAACACGAGCGGCGTCCTATCCTTTATTGACACAACACAAAAAAAATTTTCACACAAACATATAAAATAAATACATATCTTTTATCTCAGGCTACTATGAGTTGAGATAATGCCCCCAACAGCACTCACTTAGTAACTACTCTAGGTTGGGCTAACATGTTACCCTAGTAGTGTTTCACTCTAGTGGTTTTCTTTCTTTGAGGGATGTAAGTCTGCTACGCCTTCCTTCTTTACTTGGCCACTGCACTCTGATGAGTGCCTTATTAATTTAGTAGGCCTTACTGTGTGGCTGGTAAGCTACCTCATGTTGGCTTTATTTAAGAGGAAGTGAGTCTGCTACGCTTTCTTCTTGGATTAGCTTTCATGCACTAACTAGGTAGAGTATATTTGAGGTATAGGATAAGTCCCATAGTGGCTCCTTCCCTCTTGACTACTTCAAGTCTAGGTCTAATCCTTTCATGGGGAAGTCTCTTGAAGACATTTTATTAGATAGTCAAAGGAAAGTCTATTGAAGAGATTTTCTTTAGCTACCATAAGTATGTTAGGATTAGGTCATTCCTTAGATGTACTACTAATGACTTCTTTATTCAAAGTTTAGGGTTTAGGGTTAGTTTATGGATTAGGGTTTAGGGTTTGGGATTTAGGGTTTAAGGTTTAGGGTTTTAGGGTTTAGGGTTTTAGGGTTTAGGGTTTAGGGTTTAGGGTTGTAAGTTTAGGGTTTAGGGTTTAGCATTTAGGATTTAGGGTTTTTTTGGATTTAGGGTTTAGGGTTTTGGGTTTAGGGTTTAGCATTTAGGTTTAGGGTCTACATTTTAGTTTAGGGTTTAAGGTTTTTTTTAACAGAGAACAAATTCAAATTCAATGTTTCTTCATTTCAATTTCATCAACCAAGTAGCACCCCAAGTTTTCTAAGACCCAAGCGACATCATAGATAAAAAAAGAGCCCCAATAGAGCAAATCCAAAACCCTAGATAAGTAGAACCATCTCTACCCTAAATACACAGTTCCATAAGCACTAAATAGGATCGACCGTTTTTCAATTTTGCCAGTTCCCTTCAGAAACCACCCCCCCCACTCGAGTAGCAAAATCTGCCATCATATCCCCGATCTCTCCCTCCGCCACCACGGATGTAACCTTCATCGCTCCTCCTAGCTCCATAACCACCACTGCTCCGACCACCACCTCTATATCCACCAGCACCTCCAGATCCCCCACCATCACTTTAATAACCGCAACCTCCTCCTTCGCCTCCACCGCTAGATTTAGAATGTGCCTAGTTGATGGTGATGTTCCTGTCAACAAGGTTCTACCCATTCTTAGGGTTTAGGGTTAGTTTAGGGTTAGTTTAGGGTTTAAAGTTTGGAGTTTAGGATTTAGTGTTGTAGGTTCTAGGGTTTTGGGTTTAGGGTTTAGGGTTTATGCTTTTAGGGTTTAGGGATTAGGGTTTTAGTGTTTAAAGTTTAGGGTTTAGGGTTGTAAGTTTAGGATTCTAGGTTTAGGGTTTAGGGTTTAGGTTTTAGGATTTAGGGTTTAGGTTTTTTTTCTAAAATTAAGTAAACCGGTAGGTTTAGCTTACTTAGTTTATTTTTTTATTTATTTAAATTTATTTTATTTTTTATTTTTATTTATGTTAGTTTATTTATTTTAGGTTTATTTATTTTATCTTAGGTTTTTTTATCTTAGTTTATATTTTAGGTTTATATTTATTTTTTTAGCTTGGTTTTATTTTTATTATATTTTTTAGGTTTTGGTTTTATTTTATTTTTTTAGGTTTTGGTTTTAGGTATTTATTTTAGGTTTATTTTTAAGTTTTATTTTTTAGTTTAGGATTTATTTATTTATTTTAGTTTAGTTTATTTTAGTTTAAGCATAGATTTATTTTATTTTATTTTTATTTTACGTTTAGGTTTCTTTTTAGTTTGTGATTTAGGTTTTTTTAATTTATCTTTCAGTTTTATTCTTAACTTTATTTTTTAAGTTTAAATTTTTATTTTATGTTTTATTATAATTTATTTTATGTTTATTTTATTTTTAGTTTTTATTTTATTTAGGTTTTTTATTTTGAGTTTTTTTTTATTTTTTAGTTTAGTTTAGGGTTTAATTTATTTTATTTTAATTTCTTTTTTTATTTTATTTTTAGGTTTAGGTTTAGGTTTTTATTTTATTTTATTTTATTTAGGTTTTAGTTTATTTATTTATTTTATTTTTTAGGTTTATTTTAGATTTAGGTTTTGGGTCAGGTTTGTTAGTTTAGGTTTTGGTTTTGTTAGTTTAGTGTTTTAAATTTAGGGTTTAGGTTTTGAGGGTTTGGGAGGAAGAACAGTTTAGGGTTAGGTAGCTTTAGCTTTAGGGTTTGTTTTAGGGTTTAGGTTTAGGGTTTGGGCCAGGAGGTTTAGGATTTAGGTTTTGGGATTTGTGGTTAGGGTTTAGGCAAGGGTTTAAGGTTTGAGTTTAGTATTTAGAGAGGTTATTTAGGTTTAGGGTTTAGGGCTTAGGTTTTAGGGTTTGGAATTTTAAGGGTTTGTGGTTTAGGATTTAGGGTTTAGGTTTAGATTTAGGGTTTTAGTTTTTTTTTTAAATTAAAAACCACAGGTTGAGGTTTATTTAGTCTAATTTACTTTATTTTAGTTTATTTTTTATTTATTTTAGTTTATTTTATTATTTATTTTATTTAGGTTTATTTTATTTTATTTAGTTTAGTTTATTTTTAGGTTTATTTATTTTAGTTTTATTTTTATTTTAGTTTATTTTTTAGAGTTTATTTTAATTTATTTTTATTTTTTTTATTTATTTTTTTTAGGTTTAGGTTTTATTTTTATTTTAGTTTATTTTTTTTATTTTAATTTTTAAGATTTAGGTTTTAGGTTTTTACATTAGGTTTATTTTTAGGTTTTATTGTTTGATTTAGGATTAAGTATAATTTTAGTTTATTTAATTTTATTTAGGGTTTAAGTTTAGGTTTAGGTTTAGTTTATTTTAGGTTTAAGTTTAGGTTTTATTTATTTTAGTTAGTTTATTTTAGTTTAGGTTTAGGTTTATTTTATTTTTATTTTAGGTTTTGGTTTTTTCGAGTTTAGGATTTTAGTTTTATTCTTTATTTATTTTTAGTTTATTTTAAGTTTATTTTTTAGGTTTAGGTTTTTATTTAGTTTTTTTTTATTTTAGGTATATTTTATTTTTATTTAATATTTAGTTTTAATTTTATTTAGGTTTTTTATTTTTTAGTTTAGTTTAGGTTTTCTTTTAGTTTAGTTTTTATTTTTTATTTTATTTTCTTTTTAGGTTTAGGTTTAGGTTTATGCTTTGTTTAGTTTTATTTTATTATTTGGTTTTTATTTATTTTATTTTAGGTTTTAGCTTTTTTATTTTAGTTTAGTGGTTAGGGTTTAGGGTTTTGGGTTTTGGGTTTCAGGTTATTTATGGGTTTAGGGTTTAGGGTTTGGGGTTTAGGATTTAGGGTTTATGGTTTAGGGTCTAGGGTTTAGGGTTTAGGGTTTTAGGGTTTAGGGTTTAGGTTTTAGGTATAGGGTTCAAGTTTTAGTTTAGGGTTTTTAGTTTTTAGTTTTCTTTAATAGGGAACAAATTCATATTTAGCATTTCTTCTTTTTGATTTGATCAACCAAGTAACACACCAAGTTTTCTAAGACATAAGTGATGACATAGATAAAAATGAGTATGCATAAAGAAAATCAAAAACCTTAGATAATAACTAGAACCATCTCTAGGAGAAAGACATAATTCTATAAGAAGTAGATCATATCGATCATTTCTTTCTCCAGTTCCCATCAGAACCACCCCGGCCTCTCGAGTAGTAGGATCCACCATCATATCCCCGATCTCTCCCTTCACCACCACCATAGCTATAACCTCGGTCACTCCTCCAACCTCCATAACCTCCACTGCTCTAACCACCACCTCCATATCCACCGACCTCTAGATCCCCTCCACCGCGATAACCCGCCTCCACCTACCTCCACTACTGATCTAGAAGCTGGTGTGATCATGCCATCAAGGTTCTACACATTCTTAGGGTTTAGGCTTTAGTTTTAGGTTTTAGGTTTTTTAATTTGTTTAGTTATTTTAGGTTTAGGTTTGGGGGTTTGGGGTTTAGGGTTTAGTTTTGGGGTTTAGGGTTTAGAGTTTAGGGTGTAGGGTTTAAGGTTTAGGTTTTAGGGTTTTAAGGTTTATTCTTTTAGGGTTTAGGGTTTAGGATTAAGGTTTAGGGTTTGGGGTTTTTTTAGCATTTATGGTTTAGGATTTAGGGTTGTAGGCTTAGGGTATAGGATTTAGGGTTTTATTTTAAATTAAGTAAACTAGTATGTTTAGGTTTAATTAGTTTATTTAGTTTATTTATTTTAGTTTATTGTATTTTTAAATTTATTTAGGTTTATTTATTTTTATTCAGGTTTTAAATTTTAGTTTAATTTTTATGTTTAGGTTTAGGTTTAGGTTTATTTTTTAGTTGAGTTTTATTTTTATTTTATTTTTTAGGTTTAGGTTTTATTTTTTATTTTTAGGTTTAGGTCGAGATTTTTATTTTATTTTTTTAGGTTTAGCTTTTAAGTTTTCAGTTTAGGTTTATTTTTAGGTATTATTTTTTTAGTTTAGGTTTAGGTTTATTTTTAATTTATTTAATTTTATTAGTTTGCATTTAGGTTTAGGTTTAGTTTATTTTAGGTTTACGTTTCAGTTTTATTTATTTTAGTATAATTTATTTTATTTTAGGATTAGGTTTATTTTATTTTGTTTATTTAATTTTTATTTTAGGTTTAGTTTTTTTTGTTTAGGGTTTAGGTTTTATTTTTTATTTATTTTTAGGTTTATTTTTAAAGTTTAGGTTTTTATTTAGTTATTATTTTATTTTATTTTAAGTTTATTTTATTTTAAATTTTCATTTAATTTTTATTTTATTAAGGTTTTTTATTTTGAGGTTAATTTTATTTTTAGTTTAGTTTAGGTTTTTCTTTATTTTAATTTAATTTTTTTAATTTTTTAATTTAATTTATTTTTATTTTTTATTTTATATTTTCGTTTAGATTTTTAATTTACTTTACTTTTTATTTTATTAAGGTTTAGGTTTTTTTATTTAGGTTTATTTAGTTTAGTTTAGTAGGTTTTAGGTTTAGTGGTGGGTTAGGGTTTTGGTGGGTTTTAGGGTCAGGGAGGTAGGGAGGTGTGGAGCTCAGCCCAGTTTGGGGGGTGAGGGTTTAGGGTACCAGAGTCAGGGTTTAGTTCAGATCAGGGTGAGGGTCAGGGTTTAGGGTTTTGAATAGTGGAGGGTTAGGTTAGGGTTGGGTGATTTTAGTGGCTGGTTTAGGTTTAGGGTGTAAGGTCATGGAGTTTGGGTTATTTGGTTTAGGGTAGGATTAGGCTCAGAGTTTAGGATTTAGGTTTAGTTTAGGTTTTAAAAAAAATTAAGTAAAGTGTTAGGTTTAGGTTTATTTAGTTTATTTATTTTAGTTTATTTTATTTTTATTTTATTTTATTTAGGTTCACTTGTTATTTATTTTTAATTTGGTTTATTTATTTTAAGTTTATTTATTTTAGGCTTTTTTTTTAGTTTATTTTGTAAGTTTAGGTTTAGGTTTATGTTTATATTTTAGTTTAGTTTTATTTTTATTTATTTTTAGGTTTAGGTTTTAATTTTTATTTTTAGGTTTATGGTTAGGATTTTAGTTTAATTTTTTTTAGAATTAGGTTTTAAGTTTTTATTTTAGGTTTATTTTAGGTATTATGTTTTATTTTTAAGGTTTATTTTTGCTTTATTTTATTTTATTTAGGGGTTTAGGTTTAGTTTATTTTAGGTTTGGGTTTAGGTTTTATTTATTTTAGTTTAGTTTATTTAGTTTAGGTTTATGATTATTTTATTTTATTTTAGGTTTAGGTTTTTTTACGTATTGCTTTTAAGTTTTAATTTTTATTTATTTTTAGGTTTATGTTTTTATTTAATTTTTATTTTATTTTATTTTAGGTTTATTTTAATTTTATTTTACATTTAGTTTTAATTTTATTATGGTTTTTTATTCTTAGGTTTGTCTAATTTTTTAGTTTAGTTTAGGTTTTGGGTCTGCTACACTTTCCTTCCTTACTTGGCCAGTGCACATCGATGAGCGCCTTGTTAGTCTGGTAGGCTATACTGCATGGCCGGTAAGCTACCTCATGTTGGCTTTGTTTAAGAGCATGTGAGTCTGCTACGCTTTCTTCTTAGATTAGCCTTCGTGTATTGACTGGGTCAAGTATATTTGAGGTTTAGGATAAGTCCCCTCATGGCTCCTTCTTTCCTGGCTGCTTCAAGTCTGGGTCCAGTCCTTCCTCAGGGCAGCCTGCTTAGTAGTCGCTCTAGGTGAGATAGCATCTGTCCCACCGATGATAGAATATCTCGATGTTCAGTTCTGCTTAGAAAGCTGTAAGCTTACACGCTTTCTTTCCAGATTGATCATTGTACACCGACGGACACCATAGATTGGTTGGTTCGCACTATGCTGATGGATACACCACTCATGTTGATGGATACAGCTTAGGTTGGTTGGTTCTGACATGTTAGGATACACCACTCATGGAAGATGTAAGTCTGCTATGCTTTCTCCTTGAGTTGTCCATCATACATATATAGGCTTTTTTTTCAAGGGCTCAGGATAATGCCCCTAGCAGTACCTCCCTTGTGGGCACTATATTTAGATCACATCCTTTGCGACTCCATTTAGACACTACCCAGGTTACTATCGGATTGGACAGTTCCTCTTTTATAGTAACCACCCTTGTCGTTAGAGAATTCATCCTGTGGTTGTGCAGATTCTCCCTTGGTCCAGTAAATCTGAGATAAGTCAAGGCCAACATAGCCCCTTTCAGTATGGTCCCTCGCACACCAACAGGATCCATGCAAACATATAAACAAAATATATATTCACTTGTGGATTAGGAGGACACCCATAAAGGTGTCTTTCCCCAAGCAGGCATCCTATCAATAAAGCAGTGTCAGCAAAACTCTTTATAAGAATCACCTGACTACTCTTGAGTTGATATAAGTCTTCAACAACATTCACTCAATAGTAAGTAAGTCGGGTTCTAGTTGTGTGCTACCAGTCTGATGGTTGTTCCACGGTTTAGAAGATTTAAGTCTACGCTTCTTCACGGCGGTCGTTGCACCGAAAGGCAACCCCTTAGGTTGGCTAGCTCTACCCCACAACTAGTAGACTATTCCTTTGGATTTGTAAATCTATGATAGGATAAGTCTGATATAACCCTTTTCAGTGGGCCCATCACACATCGACACAGTTAATAAATTAAATCTACCAAATTAGACCGAGATCACATCCCCATCGGATATCCCCTCAATTCGAAATCTAACTAAACTAAATAAACCATACCTAATCACATTACATTAAGATAAATTTTATCCTGACTATATTTGAGTTGACATAAGTACCCAGCGATTGTTCCTCGCTTTGAAGATGTAAGTCTGCTATGCCTTTTTTCTAGCATAGCCATTGCACACCGAAAGACAACCCCTTGGGTAGGCTCTACCTGCAGGTAAACCATCCCTTGGATTTGTAAACCCGAGGTAGGTCAAGGTTGATATAGCCCCTTTCGGTCCATCGACAAAGTGGTCCATACATTAACTGTGATTAAATTAAACAAAATTTAATTTTCCCCAATGGAGTTAAATCACACCCTTCGCCCAAGTGGAGCCCCAAATCATATATAAATAAGTTAAGCAAATAAATCAAATTCAAAACCAACCTCCCTAATGGATCCAAATTAAACCAACTCCCCCGATAGAGTCTAAATCATAGAAATCCAACCAAACTCTTATTCCCAGTGGATACATCCCCAAACAAATCTATGAAATAAAACTCAAATCTAAATCCCCAATGGATAGCCTGAACCTGCTTCTCTAGTGGAAGGATCATATACCTAATCTCGAGCGGACTCGAGCCCATATCTCTAGTAGATGTGCCTCCACATCAATTAAAACAAAACAAATTAAACTTGATTCAATCTTAATCCCCGGTAGATTATATATCCTTATCCCTAGTGGATCTTCTTTCCATAAATGATAAAATCAAATCAAATTCAAACCTTATCCCCAGTAGACTTTCTTCTTCTATTTCCTCGACATAGACCCTCACATGTCATGTCCAATGCATGTGTGATCCCCTAGCTGATCTCTCTCCATGTCCTTGACATGGAATTCTCATGAAATCTTATTTCTTCTCTTATGCACACCTTTAATACTTCAACTAAAAGCCTAACAATATATTCATTCAAATTACATCATCTTAACATTGTAATCAAAATTTTATGATTTGTGATGGTTGAAGCTCAAACTAATTATACAATATCATGCTAAACATATTATAGTGTGAATTAACAAACTATATTATAGTATAATATATATGTTATATTATAATTTACTATAATATAATATATTGTCTAACATTTCACCTCATTAGAATCACTTAAAAAGAACAAATAACAAACTTTTCTCAAAATATGAATAATGTTCATTTTGGATGTGAAATTGTTATTTTTCTATTAGAAATGGTACAAAATGGCATAATTTTGGTGTTGCTTCTTGGTGTGTGCCATGAATTCGGCCAAATTCTTCCATCTCAACCATCGAATTAACATTTTTGTGAGTTTTACCTAATGTATTATAACAAAATGAAAACATACTAAAATGCACAATAACATTTAGTAACACACCGCCACATTCATATATATGTGAAGTTATATTATTATGTACATTATATTTAATATGCTTTCAAATAAAATATTATCTTACATTACACCTTAAAATGAATCACTTTAAGCAAAAAATTTATAAAATTTCATTGAAAAATGAACATTTATTTTGATTGCAAAACTACATTCTTTTGATTAAATAACACATATACACCCCAATGATGTTCCCTAAAGGTTACCTTAAATTTGGCCAAATCCCATCATCTTAATCTATAAATTAGTATTTTTATGAACAAACACCCTACTACATCATACTATAAGTAGTAGTACATAATAGTATGCTATAATGCATAATGCTACACTATGTTATGGAATCCTATATTATAATTCACTATAACATATTAAATTATATTATATTATATTGCATATCACATCCTAAGGGATTGCTTAAGATAAAAAATCATAATATTAGTCTAAATAATAAAAAACTATATATTTTAGTCGTATCACTTACATATTTTAAATTGAAATATTATAGTATGATGCCATGCTCTACCTATTATGAATTTTGCCAAAATCCACCATTTTATAGTCTAAATCAACATTTTTATAAGTAATGCTTGTGTAGGCTCGACTGCATGACTAAAAAATACTAAAATAATTTAAAATGCGCAGAACAATATATTATGATATATGATACTATACTATGATACAACATATAATATTTATTTTGAACATAAAATCTTACTTTTTAGATGACAAGTGGCGTAGCACACCTTTGGTACTACAACTTGATTCCACTTCAAATTTGACAAATTTCATCATCTGATTTATTAAATCAATATTTTTATGATTTATATTAATATAGACTATAGGGCACAATACCATAATGTACTTAAACATTTCAAAACAACTTATAACATCCAAAAACACATCATTACATGTTCAAATATATGATGCTACATTAAACTATAATAAATGGTATTATAATATGATTTGGGGTTAGGGTTTAGGGTATTCAAATCTCTAATATTCAAAGGAAAGTCTCTTAAAGACATTTTCTTTAGCTACCAAAACAATGTTAGGATTAGGTCATTCCTTAGAACTTCTCCTGATGAAATCTTTATTCAAGGTTTAGGTGGGTGGATTAAGGTTAGTTTAGGGTATAGGTTTAGGGTTGGTTTAGGTTTAGGGTTTAGTTTTAGGGTTTAGGGTTAAGGTGGTTGGTTTTAGGTTTGGGTTTAGGGTTTAGGGTTTATGGTTAAGTTTAGTGTTTGTGGCTTTGGTTTAGGATTTAGGGTTTAGTGTTTAGGATTTTAGGGTTCAGAGTTTAAGGTTTTGGGTTTAGTGTTTAAGATTTAAGGTTTTTAGGGTTTAGGGTTTAGGGTTTCAAGTTTAGGGTTTAAGTTTTAGTTTAGGGCTTAAGGTGTTTTTTTAATAGAGAAAAAATTTAAATTCAACATTTCTTATTTTCAATTTCATCAATGAAGTGGCACCCAAATTTTTCTAAGACACAAGCGACAACATTGATCAAGCACGAGCAACCATAGACAAATAAAAAACCTTAGATAAGTAGAACCGTATCTACAATAAAGACACAGTTACATAAGCAAGAGATCAGAATGGTCGTTCTTCAATTTCTCTAGTTCCCATTAGAACCACCCATGCCTTTTGAGTTGCGGGATCTGCCATCATATCCCTTATCTCTCCCTCTACCAGCCCCACAGTTGTAACCTTTGATGCTCCTCGTGCCTCCATAAATAGCACTGCTCTGACCACCACCTCCATATCCACCAGCACATCCAGATCCCCCATAATCACTGTGATAACCACCACCTCTGCCTTTGCATCCACCATTAGATCTAGACTGTGCCTAGTTGACAGTGATGTTCCTACCATCAAGGTTTTGCACAATCTTAGAGTATAGGTTTTAGGGTTACTTTAGGGTTTAAGGTTAGTTTAGGATATAGCGTTTGGGCTTTAGGGTTTAGGGTTGTAAGTTTTAGGGTTTAGGTTTTACAGTTTAGGGTTTACGATTTAGGATTTAGGGTTTTAGGGTTTAGGGTTTAGGGTTTTAGAGTTTAGGGTTTAGGGTTGTAGTTTTATGGTTGAGAGTTTAGGGTTTGGGGTTTTTATGGTTTAGGGTTTTTTTAAATAGAGAACAAATTATAATTAAACATTTCTTTATTTCAATTTCATCAACCAAGTAGCACCCCAAAATTTCTAGGACATAAGCAACGACATAGACAAAAAATTGGCACCTTTAGAGCAAATCAAAAAACTTAGAAAAGAAGAACCGTATGTACTATAAAGGCATAGTTTCATAAACAATAGATCATATCAGTCTTTCTATAATTTTGCTAGTGCCCATCAGAACCACCCTTGCCTCTCGAGTAGCAGGATCCACCATCATATCCTCGATCTCTCCCTCCACCACCACCAAGATTGTAACCTCTGTTTCTCCTCCCACCTCCATAACCACCACTGCTCTGACCACCACCTCCATATCCACCAGCACTACCAGATCCCCCACCACCACTACTGATAATCAGATTCATTCTCCACCGCTGACTGGGAAGCCTTCATAGTGATGTTCCTATCGTCAAGGTTTTGACCATTATTAGGGTTTAAGTTTAGTTTAGGGTCTAGGGTTAGTTTTGGTTTTAGGGTTTAGGGTTAGTTTAAGGTTTAGGGTTTCAGGTTTAGGGTTATAGGTTTTAGGGTTTAGGGTTTAGGATTTAAGGTTTATGATTTAGTGTTTAGGGTTTAGCATTTTTAGGGTTTAGGGTTTAGGGTTTTGGGTTTTGGGTTTTGGGTTTTGGTTTTAGGTTTATGGTTTAATTTTTAGTTTAGGGTTTAATGTTTTTTTAATGGAGAATAAATTCAGATTCAGCATTTCTTATTTTCAATTTCATCAACCAAGTAGCACCTCAAGTTTTCTAAGACACAAGAGATGACATAGATAAAAAATGGGCACCCAAAAGCAAATCAAAAACCCTAGATATGTAGAATCATCTCTAATATAAAGATAGTTCCATAAGTAGTAAATCGGATCACCCGTTCTTCAATTTCTCTAGTTCCCATTAGACCAACCCACCTTTAGAGTAGTGGGATTCACCATCATATCCCCGTTCTCTCCCTTCGCCACCCACACGGTTGTAACCTCCATCGTTCCTCTCACCTCCATAACCATCACTGCTTGGATCACCACCTCTATATCTAGATCTGTGAAGCCTAGTTGAGTGATGTTCTTTTCAAGGTTCTTCAGAGTTTAAGGTTTAGGGTTAGTTTAGTTTGTGGGTTTAGGGTTAGGTTTAGGTGTTTAGGGTTTAGGGTTTAAGGTTTAAGGTTTAGAGTTTATGATTTAGGGTTTTGGGTTTAGGGTTTAGGTTTGTAGGTTTAGGGTTTAGAATTTATGGTTTAGGGTTTTTAGGGTTTATAGTTTAGGGTTTAAAGTTTAGGGGTTTCTTTTAATAGAGAATAAATTCATATTTAACATTTCTTCTTTCTGATTTCATCAACAAAGAAGCACGCCACATTTTTTAAGACACAAGCGATGTCATTGATAAAAAATGAGCACCCATAGAGCAAATCAAAAGCCCTAGATAAGTAGAACTATCTCTATTATAAAGACACAATTCTATAAGCAGCAAATTGGATCAATCGTTCTTCAGTTTCTCTAGTTCCCATCAGAATCACCCCCACCTCTTGAGTAGTGGGATCTATCATCATATCCCCGATCTCTCCCTCTGCCACCACAACATAACCTCTCGCTCCTCCCACCTCTAACCACCATGCTCTAACCACCACCTCTATATCCACCAATACCTCAAAATACCCCACCACCATTGTGATAATCACCGCATCTGCCTTCGCCTCCACTACTAAATCTAGACTGAGCCTAGTTGTTGGTGATGTTCTTGTAGTCAAGGTTTTGCCCAATCTTAGGGTTTAGGGATAGTTTAGGGTTTAGGGTTTTGAGTTTGTTTTGGGTATAGGGTTAAGGCTTAATTTAGGGTTTAAGTTTAGTTCAGGGTTTAAGGTATAGGGTTTGGGGTTTAGGAGTTATGTGGGGTTTAGGTTTAGGGTTTAGGTTTAGGGTTTTAGGGTTTAGGGTTTAGGGTTTTGGGGTTTAGGGTTTAAGGTTTACAGTTTAGTGATTTAGGATTTAGGGTTTTTTTTTTAAAATTAAGTAAACTATTGGGTTTAGGTTTATTTAGTTTATTTAGTCTATTTTTTCTTTATTTTAGTTTATTTTATTTTTTGTTTTTATTTAAGTTTATTTTTTATTTTTATTTAGTGTAGTTTACTTATTTTAGGTTTATTTATTTTAGTTTAGGTTTTATTTTAGTTTAATTTATAGGTTTAAGTTTTTTTTACCTGAGTTTATTTTTATTTTTTTAGGTTTAGTTTTATTTTTTATTTTTAGGTTTAAGTTTAAGTTTTAATTTAATTTATTTAGGTTTAGGTTTTAGGTTTTTATTTTAGGTTTACTTTTAAGTGTTATTTTTTAGTTTAGGTTTAGGTTTATTTTTAGTTTAATTTAGGTTTAGGTTTAGATTTTATTTATTTTAGTTTAAATTATTTAGGTTTAGGTTTAGGTTTACTTTATTTTGTTTATTTTATTTTTAATTTAGGTTTAGGTTGTTTTTTAGTTTTGGTTTTAGGATTTACTTTCTATTTGTTTTTTCAGTTTAGGTTTTTATTTTATTTTGTTTTAGGTTTAATTTATTTTTATTTTATGTTTAGTTTTTATTTTATTTTGTGTTCTATAATTTATTTTAGTTTAGTTTAGGTTTTATTTATTATATTCTAGTTTATTTTAATTTAATTTTATTTTATTTTAAAGGCATTTTATTTATCTTTATTTAGGTTTTATCTTCTTTAGGTTTAGGTTTTTATTTTATTTTATTTAGGGTTTGGCCTAGTGTCAGGGCTCAGGATTTAGGGTTTAAGGTTTTGGGTTTAAGGTGATTTTAAGTATTTAGGGTTAGTAGGTTTTAGGGTTTAAGGTGGGTTAGCTTAATGTTTAGGGTTTTGTGGGTTTAGGTTTTTTTTTAGGGTTTAGGGTTAGGGTTGGGTTTAGGGTTTATGGTTTTTAGTTTAGGGTGGTTTTAAAAAAAGCAAAATTTAGGTTTATTTAGTTTATTTTAGTTATTTTCATTTTATTTATTTATTTTATTTAGTCCCATTTTATAGGTTTAAGTTTAAGTTTATTTTTTTTAGTTTAGTTTTACTTTAATTTTATTTTTTAGGTTTATATTTTATTTTTTAGGTTTATATTTTATTTTTTATTTTATGGTTTAGGTTTAGGTTTTATTTTTATAAGGTTTTTTAGGTTTTATTTTATGTTTATTTCTAGGTTTTATTTTAGTTTAGGTTTCTTTTAGTTTATTTATTTTATTTAGTTTAGGGTTTATGTTTAGTTTATTTTGGGTAGGTTTATTTATTTATTATAATTTATTTTAGTTTAGGTTTAGGTTTATTTTATTTTGTTTACTTGTTTAGGTTTCTTTAAATTTAGGGTTTGAGTTTTATTTAATTTTAGTTTGTTTTTTGGTTTAGGTTTTATTTAGTTGTTATTTTATTTTATTTTAGGTTTATTTTATTTTTATCTTACATTTGGTTTTATTTATTTAGGTTTTTTTATTTTAGGTTTATTTTAATTTTTAGTTTAGAATAGGTTTTTATTTTTTTTATTTTAGTTTAGATTTTTATTTTATTTTACTTTTTTAGATTTAGGTTTAAGTTTAGGTTTAAATTTTAGTTTTAGTTTTTATTTTATTTTATTTAGGTTTAGTTTTTTTATTTTATTTTTAGGTTTAATTTAGTTTAGGTGTAAGTTTTAAGATTTTTTGGGTTTAGGGTTTAGGGTTTAGGGTTTAGGGTTTAGGGTTTAGGGCTTAGACTTGTATGTTTTAGGGTTTAGGGTTTAGGACTTTAAGTTTAGGGTTTAGGGATTAGGGTTTAGACTTTTGGCTTCATGGATAGTTTTAGCGTTTAGGGTTTAGGGTT
Organism: Cymbidium sinense; assembly: GCA_021442155.1. NCBI lineage: Eukaryota > Viridiplantae > Streptophyta > Magnoliopsida > Asparagales > Orchidaceae > Cymbidium > Cymbidium sinense. Next base: position 38,648,035 of record CM038214.1, on the reverse strand, counting down.
ATGGTTTGATTTTTATTATTTAATTTTTAATTTTTTTAATTCTCTTAAAATAAAAACAAGTAAGTAGTTTATTTAGTTTTGTTTATTTAGTTTATTTTATTTTTTTATTTTGATTTAGGTTTAGTTTATTTTATTTAGTTTGTTTTATGTACTTTAAGTTTATTTATTTTTGTTTAAGTTTTTTATTTTAGTTTATTTTTTGGTTTAGGTTTAGGTTTAAGTTTATATTTTAGTTTAATTTTCTTTTTATTATATATATATTTTTTGGTTTCAATTTTATTTTTTATTTTTATGTTTAGGTTTAGGTTATATTTATTTCAATTTGGTTTATTTTAGTTTATGCATAGGTTTAATTTATTTTTATTTAAGTTTAGGTTTTTTTTTAATTTAGAGTTTAGGTTTTATTTATTATTTTTAAAGTTTTATTTTAGGTTTATTGTTTAGGTTAAGGTTTGATTTAGTTTTTCTTTCTTTATTTTATTTTAGGATTAGTTTTTATTTTATTTAGGTTTTTCATTTTTTTTAGTTTAGTTTAGGTTCTTATTTTTTTTATCTTAGTTTAGTTTTTTTTTTTTTTTATTCTATTTTCTTATTAGGTTTAGGTTTAGGTTTTTATTTTATTTTATTATTCTATTTTATTTTGGTTCAAGTTTTTTTATATATTTTATTTTTGGGTTTTTTTACTTTAGGTTTAGGTTTTAGGTTTTGTGGTTTAGGTATGGCAGGGTTTAGTTTGGTGTTTAGGGTGTGGAGTAGTAGATTTAGGGTTGTGGTTTAGGTTTTAGAGTTTAGGGTTTAGGATTTGGGTTAGGGTTTAGGGTTTAGGGTTGTAGTTTATGTATTATTTATTTTTTAATTTTAATTTTAAAAAAAATAAGCAAAGTTGGTTTTATTAAGTTCATTTAGTTTATTTTTATTTATTTTATTTTATTTTATTTTAATTTTATTTTGGTTTATTTTATTTTATTTAGTAGTTTATTTATTGGTTTATTATGTGTAGGTTTAGGATTAGGTCTGATTTTTATTTTATTTTAGGTTTAGGTTTAGGTTTTATTTTAGGTTATTTTTAGGTATTATTTTTTTACTTTAGTTTTAGGTTTCTTTTAGTTTATATTATTTTATTTAGTTTAGGGTTTTTGTTTATTTTATTTTTGTTTTTTTTTATTTTAGTTTACTTTAATTATAGTTTAGGTTTAGGTTTATTTTATTTTGTTTAGTATTGGTTTAGGTTTTAAGTGGTTAGATTTTAATTTTTATTTATTTTTAAGTTTTATTTTAGTTATTTTTAGGTTTAGGTTTTATTTAGTTTTAATTTATTTTATTTTAGGTTTTATTTTATTTTTTAGTTTTAATTTTATTTAGGTTTTATTTTAGGTTTATTTTATTTATTTAGTTTAGCTTTTATTTATTTTATTATATTTTTAGGTTTATGTTTAGGTTTAGGTGTAGGTTTAGGATTAGGTTTTAGTTTAGGATTTTATTTTATTTTAGTATTTATTTAGTTTTGGTTTAGGTTTTTAAGTTTTTAGGTTTTTAGGTTTTAGGGATTAGGTTTTAGGGTTTACGGTTATAGGTTTTAGGGTTTAGGGTTTAGGTTTAGGGTTTAGGGTTTAGTGTTTAGGATTTTGGGTTAGGGTTTTTTTTACAGGTTTAGGGTTTAGGGTTAATTTTATGGTATAGGGTTTAGGGTTATGGTTTTATTTTTTTTATTTTTAGAGTTTACGGTTTATGGTTTGGGGTTTAGATTTTATGTTTAGGGTTCAGGTTTTAGTTTAGGGTTTATGGATTTTTACTTTTATTCAATAGACAATAAATTTTGATTCAACATTTCTTCTTTTCAATTTCATCAACCAAGTAATACTCCAGGTTTTCTAAGGCACAAGTTATGACATAGATAAAAAATGAGCTCGCATATAGCAAATCAAAAACCCTAAATAACTAGAACTATCTCTATTATAAAAAAATAATTCCATAAGCAGTAGCTCGGATCGACCATTCTTCAGTTTCTCTAGTTCCTGTCAGAACCTCGTCGGCCTCTTGAGTAGTGGGAACCACCATTATATCCTTGATTTCTCCCTCCACAACCACCACGGCTGTAACTTCCATCACTCCTCCCACCTTCATAACCACCACTGCTCCGACCACCACCTCCATATCCACCAGCATATCCAGATCCCCAACCACCATTATGATAACCACTGCCTTCGCCTTCGCCTCCACCACTAGGTCTAGATTAAGCCTGGTTGACGGTGGTGTTCCTTCCATCAAGGTTCTGCCCATTCTTAGGGTTTAGGTTTATTAGGTTTTAGGGTTTTGGTTTATTTTTTAATTTATTTAGTTACTTTAGGTTTAGGTTTAGGGTTTAGGGTTTAGTGCTTAGGGTTTAGGGTTTAGGGTTTAGGGCTTAGGGTTTAGGGTGGGTAGGTGGAGAGGTTAGAAGGGTAGGTTAGGTTAGTTTAGTATTTTTAAAAAAAAGAAAACCAACTAGAGGTATTTATTTATTTAGATTTTATTTATTTTATTTATTTTAGGTTTTAGTTTATTTTCACTTTAGGTTTAGTTTAGGTTTATTTTAGGAGAGTTTTATTTTATTATTATTTTAGGTTTAGGTTTTTAGGTTTAGGTAGTTTAGGGTTTGGGTTATAGGTTGGTTTAGTGGGGAGGGTCAGGTTATTGATTGGGTTTAGGGTTTGGATTTAAGTTTATGTCAGTTTAGGGTTATATGTTTAGTGTTTATGGTTTGATTTTGTGGTTAAGGGTTTTATTTTTTATTTTTATTTTTAGGGTTTAAGATTTTTTTAGTTTTAGAGTTCAAGATTTAGTTTTTTTTAAATTAAAACTAGTTATTTTTTAATTTATTTTAGGGTAGGGTTTAGAGGGTCATCTGTGGTTTGTTTTTAAAAGAAAATAAACCAGTATGTTGGCTTATTTAGTTAATTTTATTTATTTTAATTTATTATATTTTATATTTATTTATATTTATTTTATTTATTTAGTTTATTTATTTATTTTATATTATTGTTATTTTAGCTTTAGGTTTAGGTTTTAGTTGAGTTTATTTTGTTTATTTTAGGTTTATGTCCAGGTTTTATTTTAGATCATTATTATTTTATAGGTTTAGGAATTTGTTTATTTTATTTTGGGTTTATTTATTTAGGTTTGGAGGGTTTGGTTTAGTTAGGTTTAGGTAGGGTTTAGGGCCCAGGGTTAGGGTTTAAAGTGAGTTTAGTGTTTAGTGTGGCCTGGATTTGGGTAGTAGGTTAGGAGTTTAGGGTAGGGATGGTGGAGGGTTTAGGGTGTGGAGTCAAAGGGAGAGCCCAGGGCCTGGGAGGATTTAGGGTTAGGGGTTAGTTTAATATTATTTTATTTATTTTAGTTTAGTTTATTTTAGTGGGTTTATTTTATTTTGATTTTTTTAGGGATTTTATGTTTAGTTTAAGGATTTGGTTTATTTTTATTTTAGGTTTTATTTTTATGTTTATTTTTTAGGTTTAGGTTTTTATTTTATTTTATTTGTATTTTTTGTTTAGTTTTTATTTTATTTAGGTTTTATTATTTTTAGGTATTTTTACTTTTTTATTTAGTTTAGGTTTTTATTTATTATATTTTAGTTTAATTTTTATTTTTTATTTTATTATATTTTAGGTTTAGGTTTAGGTTTAGGTTTAGGTTTTAGCATATGCTTTTATTTTATTTAGGTTTAGTTTTTTATTTATTTTATTTTTAGTTTTTATTTAGTTTTGGTTTAAGTTTTTAGGTTTTTAGGATTTAGGGATTAGGGTTTATTTTTTTATTTTTTTTTATTTTTAGGGAAACCCCATGATACGGGGGTATTTTATTGCCACAAAAAAAGGTTACAAGGTCCTTAAAGGGGATAAACTCAACCAATCGCCAAAAGTACATCTAAGAGCAAAAGAAAACATTAAAGCAATCAAAAGATACAAGATGATTAACATAATAAGCTAAAGAAAAGATAAGGCCAATGCTCTGATGGTTGTAAGAGTGCTTGGTAATATAGAGCAAACCTGTGAGAAGGAAGCACCCAGTTGTTGATATTCTTGTGAGCTTTATTACCTGCAAACCTAAGCAAAATCATATCTAAAATATATAGGTAATTGCTAAGAGCTGAAGGATAAGGAGTCTCATTCAAGAGAATTATCATCAATATAGCCATCTTGACATGAGAATACATAAACATAAGTGAGTGAGCCATCTTAGGTAAGCTCTGAATAGCCATGTTCAGAAAGGAATTAGTTCAAGATATAATCCCTCCATAAGATAATTACAGAGGAGACAACTAGCTGAAAATCAAAAAATAAGTCAATGAGCCTATAATTAACACCATCCCAATCACATGATATGTAAATGAATCTTTCCAGAAAACAACCTGTGAAGCAATCCTTATTAATGTCCCGGAGAAAGCAATAGTAAAGAAAGACAGATAGCTCAACAGTGGAATGAACTGTAACCAACCAATTAGCACCAAGAAAGAATAGTTAGAGCGCTAATAGCATTCGAATCACCATTCAAATAATCCAGCTGCTCGACAATCAATCCAAAGAACAAGACATCAAAAGGCAAAAACCTCCAAGATAGGTAAAGACTAAAGTGGCCATAATACCATTCTTTCAAAAAAAAAATTGCTCATAAGACTGAACCAACCAGTCAGAAAAGAGGTAGCAGGTGATGCATCGAGAAAGGAGATAAATTGAACGCAATCAAAGCCAACCCCAACAAACAAATAATACAACATTGGAACCCGCCATAAAAGAAATCAACAAGAGAATAGAAATGAGTCTTAACATTAAAATCCAAAAAATAGCAATGCTTAAGACAAGAACATCCAAGATAGGAAGATACAAAGAATTTATAAAACTCCTCAATCGAGTAGACATGGCAATAGTAGATAAACAAAAAAAATAATAAAGCATATAGACAGTTATCCCAAGGTAGCAAACAGACAGAAATCACCAAAACCCTCACCATCGACAAGAATTGCGGAACATCTTCGTGGGCATGAGACCAAATGCTACAACCAACAAAGAAAGAGCCAACGAGGAGACAAGGAAAATAGAAAGATAAATCTCCAAGACAAGAGACAGCCAAAATAGCAAAAACCAGTTAGCTTGCCATGTTGCCACTCATCCAGAATAATCAAAAGTTTGACAAAAAAAAGATGAAGTAAACAATAGCAGAAAAGGTAGATCAATGAATTCCAATGATAAGCATAAAATAGACCGAAGGTGATTCAAAGCAAAACAACCAAGCAATCGAACATCAATAGAGACTTTCAACCAAATAATCCAAAGCCACGGGGAGTAAGGTGGTATCTGAGTAGCCAACCAACAAAATGAGTTAAAATCAACAAGGCGGCCAAGATTCCACCCATAAACATATAGGTAAAGGAAAGGATAGATAATGAATATCTCCCCACCATAAGCCTATCCGGTAAGTGACATTCGGAGAAATCGGTCGATTAATGGGGATGCTTATTCACCATAATCCAATTCTGCCAAGGGTAATGACAATAATAATCAGTGGGTTTGTTAATAACCCAATTATGCATATAAGATAAATCATTGATTAATTCCAAGCATAACAAAGAAATGTGCTTCAAGTTGTGCGTATTCCAATCATAGCATAGGATGGGAGAACGACAAGGAAAAGCAACAACATCCAGGCATGGACAATACATTTAACACTCCCATTAGGAAAGGAAGTATTACTAAGAAGGATATATAGTAAAAATTGTATAAGTTCAAGGATTTTCCATCAGAGTAAGCATTGCCCACAATCCCAGCAGATGCACAATGATAATCCCTTGAAAAACTCCAAACCTGCTGATCATGGGGAGCAAAACCAAAAATAGCAAGACTAATATAGAAAATAAAAATAACACAATTCCATTCCTGCAAAGGGATATTAGTGTAGAGATGGGATATCCCAATCAGCAAAATAACTGCAATAAAGAAAAGCGCAACCAATAGGTGCTCAATAGCGATCTAGAGCAAGCAGTTCGGTCCTCATGCATTGATTAAGAAACCGGTAGTGAAAGGTAAATCGCAAAGTCCGACCTAAATTACCATAGAACTTATAGCAGATTAAAGTACTGTAGCAGATTAAGAGATAAAGGATAATGTCAGCACCCTAGCAGAAACAAATCGATCAGTGAAAATCATAAAAGTTACCACATAAGGAACATTCATAACAGTAGCAACACTATCCCAATTCAGCCCACAATCCTTGGAGAAATACCCCACATGCTTGCCATAACAATCATTGAGAGTATACAAACCATAGGTTAAGATCCGTAGAAGCGGTTGATTAGGCACGATGATGCACACAATACTAGCGCAAAGGGATACTATAGCGGTTACGCGTAGAGACAACTAATCGGATAAACCAAATCCACAAACATCAAAATCTTAAGACATCAAGCAACATCGGACTATAATACTTCTCAAGCAGACACTCCAATCCAAGAAGGTAACAGCACAAACCCATTAGATGCAGGATTACAATATAAATAATGACTATAAATATGATTCCCCACCACGAAATGACGACAAGCCGAGAAATAATCGGGGCAATCAACAAGTCACTCCCATGAGAGCAACTAATGCAACATTGTAAGCCACTAGAATATAAAATAAGAAGATGATTCCAAGTAGAGACATCATTACCAATTAGGAATTTTAAGAAAATAAAGGTCCAAAACTAGAACTTGCTAAGACAGTAGCAGGCAAGATGGCAAAAAACGAGGAGAAAAGCGGGAGGAGCGGAAAAAAAATCTGCGGCCAGACAGTGATGAAAAACCAAATCAACAAACAAATCAACAAACAACCATGGACAAACCTCCAAAACCCAAAAGCAATTAAACCCAATCCATTCCGTATAAGGATTTGGACCAAAATAACCATTAAAAGAGACCGGTGTACAATTTCTTCCCTTGCGGAAAGCTTTGAGGTTAGACATTATATAAGCAAGGACGGTAGGTACTGAGAAAATCTGAAGCAACCAACCAAAATCCTTTCGGCATAAGTGATGGAACCTTTATGAATAAGGCCTTTAAGGAGTAAGAGTCCCAAGGAATGTAAGCAATAGCCAAAAGATACTATAATCATCAAAATAAAAGCCGACCAATAATGCACACTAATGTCTAGAGTCAACATAGTTAGTAAATGCTCCAAGCCATATTGTCAGTGAGAAAAAGCTGGTTAAAGGAGTTAGCATAAAAATCTAAGCCCATCAGAGTAGATAACTTCCTCCAGCAATGATTAATTCTTTCAGGTTTAGAAATAATTGTATCAATGAAATTAATGTCCCAAGTGGGATTGTAGTTATAAAACCAGTAATAGGTAACCCAAGGTGCAACAGGGTTCCAATTCAAGAGATTAATGTACATATAGTTCAACATCTGCCCCATAATATTGTAAATGCCAAAAACATAAATCTTCCAACTAAAGGAGAAGGGGTAGGCGACAAGTCATGGCAAAAGCACAAGACAATGATATCTATGAGGAGTATCCATAAAGAACACAAGGAAAGCAAACCAGAAAAGGAGGCAAAGGGAGAATTAGATTACAGGTAAGGAAGCCCGAGTTGTCCAAATTAGACCACCCAAGTATTTGGGTAATGTAAATTGATCAAAGAAGATGATCTTGTCTAATCTCTTATTTGCAAGGAAATCGCACATCGTTACCTTCATGAAACATGAGTGATGGTAAAATTCAGTTGAGAGAGAAGAACCCTAGTTTGCTTGAGGAGGTAGTACAAACAAGCATTGCTCGTATTGGTAGAAGTCAAAGATCAATCGGTTGAAGCGTCCACCTCTATCCAAATATTGAGCCGACCATTTTGAATACAAATTTCTAAAGCTTTTGTGGAAGCTCGGTATAAGGGGATCTTTGGAAATAAGGGGATAAGCAAAAGCACATAGGACTATACCCTTAGAGTCCACGAAAATGCCTCCACAAGCCATTATTAGAGGCAGTCATTAATTTTAATAATATGATTAAGAGGTTTCTTCCAAAACCATTCTATCATTTCGATAGTAAGTTTGGTTTGGAAGGTTGAGGCCCAGTTTATTGGCTATAGATTCTGACCTTTAAAATGTTTGTGATGAATTAAGTTGGCTTTAAACAATTCACAAATTTTGTTTTTAGTTCTAGCAATAATCCTTATGTGATTCATACGAATCCCACGATGTTTAGCATCATTTCGGTCCATCCATATGAACCAAATAAGAGTAATGGCGATTATGATTTTAATATGACCTTTAATTGCATTGTCAAAGTAAACTCAAGAAGTTGATATAAATTAAAAGAATAATTAAAATTGATGTTGAATATATGTCATACCAAATCAAAATTTTAGAGGCAATAGCCCCATTAATAAAAACATGATTAACATTCTCAATATGAGAATAACATTGACATTTAGAGGGTAAGTAAAACCCTTTACCCCACAACAAGAGTCAACGAGGAAGTTTTTAGGATGTAGTTAGAAACGAGTAAGAAGGGGATATTTTTTATTCCATTTTGGAGAACACAATAGAAGAATCACGAGTGTCTTTAGTGTGAAGCCACACATTTTAAGGTTGAAATCCCCATTATGAGATAGCTTAAAGATAATCTGATCATGATTGTTAGGAGTGATAGGAATATTAGTAATCATATTTAAGAAAGTGGAAGGAATAGAATCAGTAATCTTACTAGTATTCCACTTGTGGTTTTACGGAGAATTAGCTCTAAGTGCGGAAGTGGAATGAGTGTAGAGTAAGTCCCAAATCAGGATTAGGGTTTAGGTTTAGGGTTTAGGTTTTAGGTTTAGTGTTTTTGGGGTTTAGGGTTTTCTGATTTTAGGATTTAGGGTTTAAAGTTGAGTGTTTTAGGGTTTATGGTTGTAGGTTTATGGTTTATGATTTATGGTTTAAGGTTTATTTTAGGGTTTAGACTTAAGGGTTATTATTTTTTTAATTTTTTTAATTTTTTTTAAAATTTTTTGGGTTTGGGGTTTAGAGTTTCGGGTGTAGATTTTAGGTTTAGGGTTCAAGTTTTAGTTTAGGGTTTAGGGTTTTCGGTTTTTTCTTCTAATAGAGAATAAATTTAGATTTAACTTTTTTTTCATTTTGATTTCATCAACCAAGTAACACACCAAGTTTTCTATGACCTGCGAGACATAGATAAAAATGAGCATGCATAGAAAATCAAAACCAGATAACTAGAATTGTCTTTCTTGTAAAGATAGTTCCATAAATAGGGTCGGATCATTCTTGATTTCTTCAATTCCCGAGAACCACCTTAGCCTCTCAGTGAGCGGGATCCACCATCATATCCACGATATCTCTCCGCCACCACCTAAGGTGTAACCTCCGTCACTCCTCCCTCATGCATAACCACCACTGCACCAACCACCACCTCCATATCCACCAGCACCTCCAGATCCCCCATCACCGCTGCAATAATCGATGCCTCTGCCTTCGCCTCCACCATTAGATCTAGACTGAGCCTAGTTGACAGTGATGTTCCTGTTGTCAAGGTTTTACACATTCTTAGGGTTTAAGTTTATGTTAAGGTTGATTAGGTTTTAAGGTTTAGGTGTATTTTTTAATTTATTTAGTTACTTTAGGTTTAGGTTTATGGTTTATGGTTTAGGGTTTAGGGTTTGGGTTTAGGGTTTAGGGTTTAGAGTTTATAGTTTAGGGTTTATAGTTTTATGGTTTATGCTTAAAGGGTTTATGGTTTAGGGTTAGGGTTTAGGGTTTAGGGTTTAGGCTTTAGGCTTTAGGGTTTAGGGTTTTTTAGGGTTTAAGGTTTAGGGTTTAGTGTTGTAGGTTTAATGTTGTAGGTTTAGATTAGTTTTAGGGTTTAAGATTTAGGTTTGGGTGGGATTAAATTTAGGGTTTTAAAAGTAAGTACACTCGTATGTTTAGGTTTATTTAGTTTACTTAGTTTATTTTTTACTTATTTCAATTTTTATATAATTTTTTTAAGGTTTATTTTTTATTTTTATTTTGTTTAGTTTATTTATTTCAGTTTAGGTTTTTTATTTTAGTTTATTTTTTAGGTTTAGGCTTAGGTTTAGGTTTATTTTTTAGTTGAGTTTACTTTTATATAATTTAGGTTTAGGTTTTAGGTTTTAGGGTTTGGGTTTAGGTTTAGGCTTAGGAGCTTAGGTTTAAGTTATAGGATTTAGGGTTATAGTTTTATGGTTTGTTTAGGGTTAGTTTAAGGTTTAGGGTTTAGGGTTTATGGTTTAGTGTTGCAGGGCTTAGGGTTTTAGGGTTTCTGGTTTAGGGTTTTAGGTTTTAAGGTTTAGGGTTTTGGTAAAAGTTTAGGGTTTAGGTTTTAGGGTTTTGGGTTTAGGGTTTAGGGTTTTAGGGTTTAGGGTTGTTTGTTTAGGGTTTATGGTTAGAGTTATATTTTATTTTTATTTTATGTTTTGAAGGGTTTGGGGTTTAGGTTATAAGTTTGGGGTTTAGGTTTTAATTTAGGTTTAATTTTAAATTAAGAAAAGCCATATTTTAGTTTTGGGTTTAGAGTTGAGGTTTTTTTAAAAAAAAATTATGTAAATCAGTAGGTTCAGGTTTATTTTGTTTATTTAGTTTATCTTATTTTTTATTTTTATTTATGTTTATTTTTAATATTTATTTATTTTAGCTTATTTATTTTAGGTTTATTTATTTTAGTTTAGGTTTTTTTTGTTTTAGTTTATTTTTTAGGTTTTTTATAGGTTTATTTTTTAGTAGAGTTTTATTTTCTAGGTTTAGGTTTTATTTTTTTATTTTTAGGTTTATGTTTATGTTTTTACTTTATTTTTTTAGGTTTAGGTTGTAGATTTTTATTTTAGTTTTATTTTTTGTTTAGGTTTATTTTTAGTTCATTTTATTTTATTTAATTTAGGTTTAGGTTTAGGTTTAGTTTATTTTAGGTTTAGGTTCTATTTATTTTAGTTTAGTTTATTTTATTTTGTTTATTTTATTTTTATTTTAGGTTTAGGTTTTTTTTTTAGTTCAGGGTTTAGGTTTTATTTTTTATTTATTTTTATGTTTTATTTATGGGTTTATTTTTTAAGCTTCAATTTTTATTTAATTTTTATTTATTTATAGGCTTATTTTAGGTTTATTTTATTTTTATTTTATGTTTAAATTTTATTTTATTTAGGTTTTTTATTCTTATGTTTATTTTATTTTTAGTTTAATTTAGGTTATTATTTATTTTATTTAGTTTATTTTTATTGGTTTATTTTATTTTATTTTCAAGTTTAGGTTTTAGTTTAGGTTTTAATTTTATTTTAATTTATTTTTTATTTAGGTTTAAGTTTTTTTTATGAGTTTTATCTTCATGTTTTATTTTGTTTAGGTTTAGGTTTTTAGGTTTTAGGGTTTATGGTTTAGGGTTTGGGTTTAAGGTTTAGTGTTTAAGATTTTAGGGTTTAGGCTTTTGGATTATGGTTCATGGTTTAGAGTTTAAGGTTTAGGCTTTACGGTTTAGGGTTTAGTATTTAGGGTTTAGGGTTAGCTTAGGGTTTAGGGTTAGGGTTAATTTTAGGGTTTAAGGTTTAGGGTTTAGGATTTAGGGTTTAGGGCTTAGGGTTTAAGGTTAAGGTGGTTTTTTTAATTAAGTAAACTAGTAGGTTTAGGTTTATTTAGTTTATTTTATTTTTTATTTTTATTTAAGTTTAATTTTTTTTTTTATTTAGTTTAATTTATTTTATTTAGTTTAGGTTTTTTATTTTAGTTCACTTTTTAGGTTGAGGTTTAAGTTTATGCAAATTTTTAGTATAATTTTATTTTTATTTTATTTTTCAAGTTTAGTTATTATTTTTCTATTTTAAGGTTTAGGTTTAGCTTTTTATTTTATTTTTTTGTGTTTTTTGTTTTAAGTATTAATTTTAGGTTTATTTTTAGGTTTTATTTTTTAGTTTAGGTTTAGGTTTAGTTTATTTTATTTTTTTTTTTTTAGTTTGGGTTTAGGCTCAAGTTTAGTTTATTTTAGGTTTAGGTTTAGGTTTTTTTTATTTTGGTTTAGTTTAGTTTAGGTTTAGGTTTATTTAATTTTATTTTAGGCTTATGTTTTTTTATTTATTTTAGGTTTTATTTTAGGTTTATTGTTTAGGTTTAGGTTTTATTTTGTTTTTATTTTATTTTATTTTTGTTTATTTTATTTTTATTTTAGGTTTAGTTTTATTTTATTTATGTTTTTATTTAGTTTAAGGTTTTATTTATTTTATTTTAGTTTAATATTTTTATTATATTTCTTTTTTAGGTGTAAGTTTAAGTTTTAGTTTATGTTTTTATTTTGGTCTAGGTTGTTTATTTATTTTATTTGTAAGTTTTATTTAGTTTAGGTTTAGGTTTTTAGCTTTTTAGGGATTATAATTTAGTGTTTAGGGTTAGTTTAGGGTTAGTTTAGGGTTTAGGATTTAGGGTTTGGGGTTTAAGGTTTAGGGATATAGATTTTAGGGTTTAGGGTTTTATGGTTTAGGGTTGTAGGTTTAGGGTTTAGTATTAGGGTTATATTTTATTTAATTTTATGTTTTTTATGTTTTGGGGTTTAGGTTATAGGTTTAGGGTTTAGGTTTTAGTTTAAGTTTATTTTAAATTAAGTAAACTAATAGGTTTAGATTTTTTTAGTTTATTTTTAGGGTTTAGGGTTGATGTTTTTTTAAAAAAAAAAATTATGTAAATGAGTAGGTTCAGAGTTATTTAGTTTATCTTATCTTTTATTTTTATTTATGTTTATTTTTATATTTATTTAGTTTAGCTTATTTATTTTAGGTTTATTTATTTTAGTTTTGAGTATTTATTTTAGTTTATCTTTTAGGTTTAGTTTTAGGTTTAGGTTTATTTTTTAGTTGAGTTTTATTTTCTAGGTTTATGTTAAGGTTTTTACTTTATTTTTTTAGATTTAGGTTTTAAGTTTTTAATTTAGGTTTATTTTTAGTTTTTATTTTTTGGTATAGGTTTATTTTTAGTTTATTTTATTTTATTTATTTTAGGTTTAGGTTTAGGTTTAGTTTATTTTAGGTTTAGGTTTATTTTAGTTTAGTTTATTTATGTGTAAGTTTAAGTTTATTTTATTTTGTTAATTTTATTTAGGTTTTTTATTCTTACATTTATTTAATTTTAAGTTTAATTTAGGTTATTATTTATTTTATTTTAGTTTATTTTTATTTATTTATTTTATTTTATTTTTAGGTTTAGGTTTTAATTTTATTTTAATTTATTTTTTATTTAGGTTTAAGTTTTTTTATATATTTTATCTTTATGTTTTATTTTATTTAGGTTTAGGTTTTTGGGTTTTTAGGGTTTTGGGTTTAAGGTTTAGGTTTAATGTTTAAGGTTTAAGGTTTTAGTGTTTAGGATTTTAGGGTTTAGGCTTTTGGATTATGGTTCAGGCTTTAGGGTTTAGGGTTTAGGCATTATGGTTTAAGGTTTTTAGGGTTTAGCGTTTAGGGTTAGCTTAGGGTTTAGGGTTTATGATTTTAGGTTTTTTAGGGTTTAGGGTTTAAGGTAGTAGGTTTATGGTTAGTTTTAGGGTTTAGGTTTAGGGTTTAGGATTTAGGTTTAGCTTAGGGTTTAGGGTTAAGGGTTTTAATTAAGTAAATCGGTAGGTTTAGGTTTATTTTTATTTTATTTTTATTTTCATTTAAGTTATTTTATTTTAATTTAGTTTAGTTTATTTCTTTTAGTGTAGGTTTTATTTTGTTCACTTTTAGGTTGAGGTTTAATTTATGCTAATTTTTATTATAATTTTTAGTTTAGGTTTTATTTTATATTTTAAAGTTTAGGTTTAGGTTTTTTATTTTATTTTTAGGTTTAGCCTTTAGGTTTTGATTTTAGGTTTATTTTTAGGTTTTATTTTTTAGTTTAGGTTTTGGTTTATTTTTAGTTTTTTTTTTAGTTTGGGTTTAGGCTCTAGTTTAGTTTATTTTAAGTTTAGGTTTAGATTTTATTTATTTTGGTTTAGTATATTTTAGTTTAGGTTTAAGTTTATTTTATTTTTAGTTTAGGTTTAAGTTTTTTTAGATTTATTTTCTGGTTTTATTTTTAGGTTTATTATTTAGGTTTAGGTTTTTATTTAGTTTTTATTTTAGGTTTAATTTTGATTTTATTTATGTTTTTTTATTATTTTAGTTTAGCTTAGGTTTTTATTTATTTTATTTTATTTTAGTTTTTAGTTTTTATTATATTTCATTTTTAGGTGTAGGTTTAAGTTTTAGTTTATGTTTTTATTTTATTTTATTTTTTATTTTGGTTTAGGTTTTTTTTATTTAAGTTTTATTTAGTTTAGGTTTAGGTTTTAGCTTTTAGGGTTCATAGTTTAGTTTAAGTTTAGGTTAGTTTAGGTTTGATTTAGGTTTAGTTTAGGTTTAGGATATAGATTTTAGGTTTAGGTTTAGAGTTTAGTTTAGGGTTTAGATTAGGTTTAGGTTTAGGTTTAGGGTTTAGGGTTTGATTGTTTAGGGTTAGTGTTTATAGTTTTAGGTTTAGGGTTTAGGTTTAGGGTTTAGTTAGGTTTAGTTTAGGTTTAGGTTTTAGGTTTAGGTTTAGGGTTCATGGTTTAGGTTTATGGTTTTAGGTTTAAGTTTAAGATTCATGGATTAAGGTTTTTTTGGGTTTTGGTTTGGGTTTAGGGTTAGATTATAGTTTAGGGTTTTCTGATTATTTTTATTTTTTTTTTTTTTAAATTTAGTAAACAAGTAGGTTTTGGTTTATTTAGTTTATTTTTTATTTATTTAAGTTTATTTTTATTTTGATTTATGTTTAATTTTATTTTTATTTAGTTTAGTTTATTTATTTTAGTTTAGGTTTTATATTTTAGTTTATTTTTTTAGGTTTGTGTTTAGGTTTAGGATTATTTTTTAGTTTAATTATATTTTATTTTTTAGGTCTCAATTTTTTTTTATGTTTAGGTTATGGTTTTAATTTTATATTTTTTAAGTATAGGTTTTAGGTTTTAATTTTATTTTTTTATGTTTAGGTTTTATGTTTTTATTTTAAATTTTTATTTTTTAGTTTAGGTTTAAGTTTAGTTTTAGTTTATTTTATTTTATTTAGTTTAGGTTTAGGTTTAGGTTTAGTTAATTTGAGGTTTAGGTTTAGGTTTTATTAATTTTAGTTTAATTTATTTTAGTTTAGGTTTATGTTTATTTTATTTTTATTTTAGGTTTAGGTTTTTTTATTGGTTTAGGGTTTAGATATTTTTTCTAGGTTTACAGTTTAGGTTTATGATTTTATTTAGTTTTTATTTTATTTTATTTTAGATTTATTTTATTTTTATTTTAGGTTTAATTTTTATTTTATTTTATTTTTTTTATTTTTTAGTTTAGTTTATGTTTTTATTTATTTTATTTTAGTTTAGTTGTTGTTTTTTATTTTAGTTTTTTAAGGTTTAGGTTTAGGTTTCAGTTTATGTTTTTATTTTATTTTATTTTTTAATTTATTTAAGTTTAGGTTTTCTAATTTATTTTATTTTTAGGTTTTATTTAGTTTAGGTGTAGGTTTTAGGTTTTAGTTTTGAGTTTAGGGTTTAGGGTTTAGTTTATAGTTTATTTAGGGTTTAGGGTTTAGGTTTAGGGTTTTAGGGTTTGAGTTTAGGTTATAGGTGGGGTTTAGTTAGGTTGTAGATTTTAGGGTTTAGGGTTTAGGGTTTAGGGTTTTTGGGTTTAGGGTTTAGGGTTTATGGTTTAGGGTTGTAGGGTTGTAGGGTTTAGTGTTTATGATTTTAGGGTTTAAGGTTTAGGGTTTAGGGTTTAGGGTTTAGGGTTTAGGGTTTTGTTTTTATTTAGAGACTTTTAGGGTTTAGGTTAACCAATTAAGGTTAGGGTTTAGGGTTTTGGGTTTAAGCTTTAGGATTAATAGTTTTTAGGGTTTAGGTTTTATGGTTTTGGGTTAGTTTAGGGTTTATGTTTAGTTTAGGGTTTTGGGTATTTTAGGGTTTAGGGTTTAGGTTTGTAGGTTTATGGTTCAGTGTTTAAGGTTAGTCTTAGGGTTTAGGGTTTAGGATTTAGTGTCTAACGTTTAGGGTTTAGTTTTTTTTTTTAAAAAAAATTAGTAATCCGGTAGGTTTAGGTTTCTTTAGTTTATTTATTTTAGTTTATTTTATTTTTTATTTCTATTTAGGTTGATTTTTTATTTTTTATTTAGTTTAGTTTATCTATTTTAATTTATTTTTTGAGTTTAGGTTCAGGTTTATGTTTAATTTTTAGTTTAGTTTTATTTTTATTTTAGTTTTTAGGTATAGGTTTTATTTTGTATTTTTAGGTTTACGTTTAGGTTTTTATTTTATTTTTTAGGTTTCAGTTTTAATTTTTTATTTTAGGTTTTTTTTAATTTAATTTATTTTATTTAGTTTAAGGTTTAGGTTTAGGTATTATTTATTTTAGTTTAGTTTATTTTAGTTTAGGTTTATGTTTATTTTATTTTATTTATTTTAAGTTTAAGTTTTCTTTTAGTTGAGGGTTTAGGTTTAATTTTTTATTTATTTATGGGTTTTATTTTTAAATTTATTTTTAGGTTTATTAGGGTTAATTTTAGGGTTTAGGGTTGAGGTTTTAGGGTTTATGATTGAGGGTTTAACGTTTACGATTTATGATTTAAAGTTTGTCTTTTAAAATTAATGAGATAGGTTTAGGTTAATTTAGTTTACTTATTTTATTTTTTATTTATTTTAGTTTAGGGTTTAGGGTTTAGGATTTAGGCTTTAGGCTTTAAGGCTAACTTAAGGTTTAGGGTTAGTTTAGGTTTAATTTAAATTTAGTTTAGGATTTTGTTAAATTAGTTTTAGGGTTTTAGGTTTAAGTTTTAAGTTTAGTTTAGTTTAGTTTTAGGTTTAAAATTTTTTTTTTTTAGGTTTAAGTTAGATTTTAATTTTAGATTATTTTTAGGGTTAGATTAGGGTTTAGGGGTTTTAGGGTTTTAGGAGTTTTTTGGGTTTATGCTTAGGTTTTAGGGTTTGGGTTTAGGGATTTTAGGGTGTAGGGTTTATGGTTTGATTTAGGGTTGTAGGTTTAGGGTTTAGGGTTTAGGGTTTAGGATTTAGGGTTTAAGGTTTTTAAAATAAAATTATATTATGTAAACCAATAGGTTTAGGTTTATTTAGTATATTTAGTTTATTTTTTTATTTATTTTAGTTTACTTTATTTTTTATTTTTTTGTTTAGTGTAGTTTATTTATTTTAGTTTATCTTTTAAGTTTAGGTTTAGGTTTAGGTTTATTTTTTAGTTGAGTTTTATTTTTATTTTATTTTTTATTTTTATGTTTTAGTTTTTATTTTTAGGTTTAGGTTTAGATTTTTATTTTATTTTTGTAGGTTTATGTTTTAGGTTTTATTTTAGGTTTATATTTAAGTTTAGGTATAGTTTTTTTTTAGTTTTTATTTATTTATTTAGTTTTGGTTTAGGTTTAGGTTTAGTTTATTTTATGTTTTGGCTTAGGTATTATTTATTTTTGTCTAATTTACTATAGTTTAGGTTTTGGTTTATTTTATTTTATTTATTTTATTTTTATTTTAGGTTATTTTCGATTAGGGTTTAAGTTTTATTTTTTATTTACTTTTAGGTTTATTTTTTAGGTTTAGGTTTTTATTTAGTTTTTATTTTATTTTATTTTAGGTTTATTTATTTTTATTTTAAGTTTAGTTTTTATTTTATTTAGGTCTTTTATTCTTTAGTTATTTTTATTTTTTTGGTTTAGTTTAGGTTATTATTTATTTTAATTTAGTTTTCTTTTATTATTTTATTTTATTTTATTTTTAAGTTTAGGTTTAGGTTTTAGTTTAAGTTTTTATTTTATTATTTTGTTTTTATATTTATTTTAGGTTTAGGATTTTTTGTTTAATTTATTTTTAAGTTTTATATAGTTTGGGTTTATGATTTTAGTTTTAGGGTTTAGGTTTTAGGGTTTAGGGTTTAGGTTTTAGGGTTTTAGGGTTTAAGGTTTTAATGTTTAGGGTTTAAGGTTAGGGTTTAGTGTTTAGGCTTTAGGGTTTAGGGTTTATGGTTTTCGATTAGTTTATGGCTTAGGGTTAGTTTAGGGAGTAGAGTTTAGAGCATTTTAGGGTTGTAGGTTTAGGGTTTAGTGTTTAAGGTTAGTTTTAGGGTTTAGGGTTTAGGATTTAGTGTTTAGCGTTTAAGGTATATGGTTTTTTTTAAAAAATTATGTAAACCAGTATGGTTAGGTTTATTTAGTTTATTTATTTTAGTTTATTTTAGTTTATTTTATTTTTTATTTCAATTTAGGTTTATTTTTTATTTTTTATTTAATTTACTTTATTTATTTAAGGTTTATTTATTTTACTTTATTTTTGTGGTTTAGGTTTAGCTTTATGTTTTTTTTAGTTTAGTTTTATTTTTATTTTATTTTTTAGCTTTAGTTTTTTTTTGTTTTTAGGTTTAGGTTTAGCTTTTTATTTTATTTTTTAGGTTTAGGTTTTAATTTTTTTATTTCAGGATTATTTTATTTTATTTAGTTTAGGTTTTAGTTTATTTTATTTTATTTAGTTTAGGGTTTAGGATTATGTTCTATTTATTTTAGTTTTAGTTTATTTTATTTTATTTTATTTATCATAGGTTTAGTTTTTTTTTTAGTTTAGGGTTTAAGTTTTATTTTTTATTTATTTTTTAAGTTTTATTTTTAAGTATATTTTTTAGGTTTATTAGTGTTAGTTTTAGGGTTTAGGGTTGAGGGTTTAAGGTTTAGGATTTAGGGTTTAGGGTCTTTTTTATAAAAAAATAGTTTAAATTTATTTAGTTTAGTTTATTTTATTTATTTTAGTTTAGGTTTAGTGTTTAGGTTAGCTTATGGTTTAGTTAGTTTAAGGTTTAGGTTTAGGCTTTAGGTTTAGGGTTTTAGAGTTTATAGTTTAGGAGTTTAGGGTTAGTTTAAGTTTAAGTTTAGGTTTTAGGTTTAGTTTAGTTTGTGTTTAGGGTTTAGGGTTTAAGTTTAGTTTAGTGTTTAAGTTTAGGTTTAGTTTATAGTTGGGTTTAGGGTGTAGGTTTAGGGTTTATAGTTTAGTTTTAGGTTTAGGTTTTAGGTTTAAGGTTTAGATTTAGAGTTTAGTTTATTAAGTTTAGTTTAGTTAGTTTAAGGTTATTTTAGATTTAGGGTTTAGGTTTAGGTTTAGGGTATTTAGGTTTTATTTAAACTTTAGGGTTTAGGTTTAGGGAGGAGTTTAGTTTAAGTTAAATTATTTATTATTAAGTTAGTTTGATTTAGGGTTGGTTTAGTTAGGTTAGTTTTTTTAAATTAAAATTGATTAGTTTAGAGTTTAGGTTTAGTTTGTTTTAGGTTAGTTAGTTTAGTTTAAGGTTTATATTAGGAGTTTAAGTTTAGGAGTTTATAGTTTTAGGTTTAGTTTTAGTTTAGGTTTAGGTTAGTTTTAGAGTTTAGTTTAGGTTTAGTTTAGGTTTAGGGTTAGAGTAGGTAGGTTTAGGTTTAGGTTTAGGTTTATAGTTTATAGTTTAGGGTTTAGTTTAGGGTTTAGGTTTAGGTTTTTTAGTTTTAGTTTTAGTTAGGTTTAGGGTTTAGGTTTAGTTTTAGGATTTAATTAAAGTTAATGTAGGTTTAGGTTTATTTATTATATTTAGTTTCTTTTTTATTTATTTTAGTTTACTTTATTTTATTTTTCTTTAGGCTTATTTTTAAATTTTTTTTAGTGTAGTTTATTTATTTAAGTTTAAGTATTTTATTTTAGTTTATTTTTTAAGTTTAAGTTTATTTTTTAGTTGAGTTTTATTTTTATTTTATTTTTATTTTTAGGTTTTAGTTGTTATTTTTAGGTTTAGGTTTAGATTTTTATTTTATTTTTTTAGGTTTAGGTTTTAGGTTTTTATTTTAGGTTCAATTTTATGTTTTATTTTTTAGTTTAAGTTTAGGGGCTTTTTAATTTATTTTATTTTATTTTTAATTTTGGTTTTTGTTTAGGTTTAGGCTTAGGTTTTATTTAATTTTGTCTAGTTTACTATAATTTAGGTTTTGGTTTATTTTATTTTATTTATTTTATTTTTATTTTTGTTTTTTTTCATTTAGTGTTTAGGTTTTATTTTTTATTTATTTTTAGGATTATGTTTTTATTTAGTTATTATTTTATTTTATTTTAGGTTTAGTTTTTAGTTTATTTAGGTCTTTTATTCTCCAATTAGTTTAATTTTTTTAGTTTAGTTTAGGTTTTTATTTATTTTTTTTAGTATTCTTTTATTTATTTTATTTTATTTTATTTTAAATTTAGGTTTAGGTTTTAGTTCTAGTTTTTATTTTATTATTTTGTTTTTTCATTTAATTTATGTTTTGGTTTTTTGTTTAATTTATTTTTAGGTTTTAGATAGTTTAGGTTTAAGTTTTTAGGTTTTAGGGTTTAGGGTTTAGGGTTTAGGGTTTAAGATTTAGGTTTTAGCGTTTTAGGGTTTTAGGGTTTTAAGATTTAGGGTTTAGGGTTTAGGGTTTATGGTTTTTAGGGTTGAGGGTTTAGGCTTTAAGGTTTAGGGTTTAGGGTTTAGGGGTTAGAGTTTTTTTTTTTAAATTAAGTAAACCAGTAGTTTAGGTTTATTTAGTTTGCTTAGTTTATCTTTAATTTATTTTAGTTTATTTTATTTTTTATTTTTATTTAAGTTTATTTTTTATTTTTATTTAATTTAGTTTATTTATTTTAGTTTAGGTATTTTATTTCAGTTTATTTTTTAGGTTTAGGTTTAGGTTTATGGTTCTTTTTTAGTTTAGTTTTACTTTTATTATATTTTTTAGGTTTAGCTTTTTTATTTAAGGTTTAGGATTAGGGTTTTATTTTATTTTTTAAGGTTTAGGTTTTATGTTTATTTTTAGG
Source organism: Cymbidium sinense (assembly GCA_021442155.1). Taxonomy (NCBI): domain Eukaryota; kingdom Viridiplantae; phylum Streptophyta; class Magnoliopsida; order Asparagales; family Orchidaceae; genus Cymbidium; species Cymbidium sinense. The sequence continues at coordinate 38,627,210 of CM038214.1, read as the reverse complement.
TTTTATTTTTTAGTTTAGGTTTAGGTTTATTTTAATTTAATTTATTTTATTTAGTTTAGGGTTTAGGTTTAGTTATTTTAGGTTTAGTTTAAAGTTTTATTTATTTTAGTTTAATTTATTTTAGGTTTAGGGCTTTTTTTTAATTTAAGGTTTAGGTTTTATTTTTATGTTTATTTTTTAAGTTTATGTTGTTATTAGTTTTTATTTTCTTTTATTTTAGCTTTATTTTATTTTATTTAGGTTTAGGTTTAGGTTTAGGTATTTAGTTATTTTCTTTTTAGGTTTTATTTAGTTTTGGTTAAGTGTTTTAGATGTTTAGTGTTTCGGGTTGTAAGTTTAAGGTGTAGAGTTTAGGTTTAGGTTTACTTTTAGTTTATTTTATTTTATTTAGTTTAGGGTTTAGTTTTTAATTATTATATGTTTGGGTTTAGGTTTTATTTATTTTAGTTTATGTTTTTTTTTAGTTTAGGGTTTAATTTTAAGTTTTTATTTATTTTTAAGTTTTATTTTTAGGTTTGTTTCCTAGCTTTAGGTTTTAATTTTTTTTTTACGTTTAGGTTTTTTTTTATTTAGGTTTTTTATTTTAATGTTTATTTTATTTTTTAGTTTCGTTTAGGTTTTATTTATTATATTTAGTTTAAGTTTTATTTTTTATTTTATTTTATTTTTAGATTGAAGTTTAGGTTTAGGTTTAGGTTTTAGTTTATGTTTTTATTTTATTTTTTATTTTATTTAATTTCGGTTTAGGTTTTTCTATTTATTTTAATTTTAAGTTTTATTTAATTTAGGTTTAGGTTTTTAGGGTTTACAGTTTAGGGTTTATGGTTTCGAGTTTATGGTTTAGGGTTTTAGGGTTTAGGGTTTAGGGTTTAGCATTTTAGGGTTTAGGGTTTTAAGGTTTAGGGTTTAGGGTTAGGGTTTCGGGTTTAAGGTTTAGGGTTTAATGTTTAGGCTTTAGGGTTTAGGGTTTTTAGGGTTGAGGGTTTAGTGTCTAGAGTTTAAGGTTAGCTTAGGGTTTAGGGTTAGTTTAGGGTTTAGGGTTTAGGCTTTTTAAGATTTAGGGTTTAGGGGTGAGGGTTAGTTTAGAGTTTAGGGTTTAGGGTTTAGGATTTAGGGTTTATGGTTAGGGTTAGGGTTTAGAGTTTAGGGTTTAGTGTTTAGGTTTAGGGTTAATGGTTTTGGGCATTGGGATATTTTCATGTTTAGGGTTTTTTAGGGTTTAAGGTTACAATTTTAAGGCTTAGGGTTTAGGGATTAGGATTTATGATTTTAGGGTTTAGGGTTTAGGGTTTATGGTTTTTTTTAAAAAAAAATTTAAGTAAATCGATAGGTTTAGGTTTATTTATTTTATTTTTAATTTATTTTAGTTTATTTTATTTTTATTTATATTTAGTTTTTTTTATTTTTTCTAGGTTTATTTATTTTAGTTTATTTGTCAAGTTTAGGTTTAGCTTTTGTTTATTTTTTAGTATAGTTTTATTTATTTATTATTTTAGGTTTAGGTTTAAGTTTTTATTTTATTTTTTTAGGCTTAGGTTTTTTAACTTTAGGTTTACTTTTAGGTTTTGTTTTTTTAGTTTTGGTTTAGGTTTATTTTTTATTTATTTTATTTTATTTAGTTTAGGGTTTTGGTTTAGTTTATTTTAAGTTTAGGTTTAGGTTTTATTTATTTTAGTTTAGTTTATTTTAGTTTAGGTTTAGGTTTATTTTATTTTGTTTATTTTATTTTTATTTTAGGTTTAGGTTTTTTTCTTAGTTTAGGGTTTAAGTTTAATTTTTTATTTATTTTTAGGTTTATTATTTGGGTTCAAGTTTTTATTTAGGTTTTTTTAATTTATTTTAAGTTTTTTTTTTATGTTTGGGTTTTATTTGATTTAGGTTTTTTACTTTTTAGGTTTATTTTATTTTTAGTTTAACTGATGTTTTTATTCATTTTATTTTAGTTTAGTTTTTATTTTTTATTTTATTTTATTTAGGGTTTAGGTTTAGGTTTAAGTTTTGGTTTAAGTTTATGTTTTTAGTTTAGTTTTATTTTATTTTATTTAGGTTTAGGTTTTTTTATTTATTTTATTTTTAGGTTTTATTCAGTTTAGGTTAAGGTCTTTTGTTTTTTTTGTTTTTAGGGTTTAGGTTTTAGGGTTTAGGGTTTAAGGTTTAGGGTTTAGGGTTTGGTGTTTAGGGTTTAGGGTTTAAGGCTTTAGGTTTTAGTGTTTAGAGTTTAGGGTTTAGGGTTTAGGGTTTAGGATTTTAGGGTTTAGGGTTTAGGGTTTAGGTTTAGGGTTTAAGGTTTAGGGTTTAGGGTTGTAGGTTTAGGGTTTAGGGTTTAAGGTTAGTTTTAGTGTTAGTATTTTTGATTTTTTTTTAAAATTAAGTAAATTAGTAAGTTTAGGTTTATTTAGTTTATTTAGTTTATTTTTTATTTATTTTAGTTTATTTTATTTTTTATTTTTATTTAGATTTATTTATTTTAGTTCAATTTATTTTAATTTAGGTTTTTTATTTTTGATTATTTTTTTGGTATAGGTATATGTTTAGGTTTATTTTTTAGTTTAGTTTTATTTTTATTTTATTTTTTAGGTTTATGTTTTATTTTTTTTATTTTTAAGTTTAGGTTTAGGTTTAAGTTTTTATTTTTATTTTTTTAGGTTTAGTTTTAAGGTTTTTATTTTATTTCTATTTTTAGGTTTTATTTTTTAATTTAGGTTTAGGTTTATTTTTAGTTTATTTTATATTATTTAGTTTAGGTTTATGTTTAAGTTTAGGTTTATGTTTTATTTATTTTAGTTTAGTTTATTTTAGTTTAGGTTTAAATTTATTTTATTTTTATTTTAGGTTTAGGTTTCTTTTTAGTTTAGGGTTTAGGTTTTATTTTTTATTTATTTTTTAGGTTTAGGTTTTTATTTAGTTTTTATTTTTTTAGGTTTATTTTAATTTTATTTTACGACTAGTTTTTTTATTTAGGTTTTTTATTTTTTTTGTTTAGTTTAGGTTTTTATTTATTTTATTTTAGTTTAGTTTTAGTTATTTATTTTTTTTCTTTTTAGATTTAAGTTTAGGTTTAGGCTTAGGTTTAGGTTTAGGTTTAAGTTTTCGTATATGTTTTTATTTTATTTTTGTTTAGGTTTTATTTAATTATTTTATTTTAAGGTTTTATTTAGTTTAGGTTTATGTTTTTAGACTTTTTAGGGTTTAGGGTTTAGGGTTTAGCGTATTAGAGTTTAGTGTTTAGGGTTTAGGGTTTAGGGTTTAGGGTTTTTATGGTTTATGGTTTAGGGTTTAGGTTATAGGTTTAGGATTCAGGTTTTAGTTTATGGTTTATGGTTTAGGGTTTATCTTAAGAGCCTAATCATATCCAAGCCACACATTAAAGGATCAATCATTTAAGAAACTATGAAATGAAAGCCGTCTTAATGCACAATGTAAACATAACATCAAACAATTATATAAAATATCATAAAAGAATAAAAGGCCGGTGTGGTTGGGTACCACCGTACAACCCGTAGAGTGAAAAGATGGGTTACCGAGCTCTACCCTTATACGACATGGAATATGTAAGATTAATTATAATTGTATTAAATGCTATGGGGGTCTTCTTTCTTCATATCTCCATTTCTGATTTGGTTTCTTCTTTGATTTGGATGCTTGCTTCAAAGGCATCATAGGGCACCCTAAGACAAAGCCTTCTAACCACTACTCATCCTAATCCCCTATAGCACTAATCCTAATTCCTATTCCAAAAATTACATTTATGTGGGAACAGTTAATCTAACTACACCTACAAAATAAAGGTTTGCTAAATATACATATAATCTCAAGCAATTGTATTTATAATTTGGACATAGCACCTTAAACATGGGTAACTAAGCCCACCTATCCTAACTTGGATTATGCTTAAGGATTTAAGAAAGCTATAAAAGGGCATTCATATTTAGTTTTGAGCATCCCTTAAGCATAATCCCCTACAGAAAACATGATTAGGCTAATATTGGCTTATCATCTAGTCTACGAAGCATACACCCTAACATCCAATCTATAATAATACATCATAAAACAAAACATACATCACATCATACACCATCCTAACTTAGAGCTATAAGTGGTGATCTTATTCTAATGTGTGTATTAAGGCTTGTGTGGTAAGTCTTGTTAGCATTGTTGGTGTAGAAGGATTCAATTTAACAAGAAAGCTTGATTTCACTTGAAGTAGTTTAATTGATTTAAGAATTTTAATTTGTGTTTTCTTTTGTTTCATTTGATTACACTTAGCAACTAAGTGTTATATAGAAAGGAAAAGAGGATTGCCCTCTTTCATCCCTACCTTATGTTACTTTCTAAAGTACATTAATTTGATTTAGTTCTCTTTAGTGAATGGCTTATTAAATGATTTAATTAATCCTAAGTTTAGGTTTAGTTTAAATAATCCTATTCAAAATGAAAGGCATCTTAAGATTAATTTAATTGAATTACTACCACATGACATATATTAAATCATTCCTTTCCATCACATCTAACATGCATATGATTTAATCCTAAGTGTATCTATACATGCAATATATTTTAGCACACTTAAATGATGAATGTATGTGTATGTTTAGAATTTTTATTTTTGGCACACTTAAATGAACATAATAAGTAAGCTCCAAATCATATGGCTAATTAATTCAACCACTTAGTCAATTATGAATGCATTCAATTTTAATGTAAAATGGTATTTTCATTCACTAATCACATATACATATACATGTAGAAAGATATACGCAAGTACATGTCATTGTTAAACTAAGGAAGTGAGATAATCAAATGACCTCTTTGGGGGTAACTAAAGCCTCGTTTTCCTAAAATGTCTAGATTATATACCTGCTTTTCTTGGACACACATAGATGTATACATAAATGATGGAAAGAATACCATGCAAAGATTGTATATATATTTTTTTGATTGAATCATTTATATATATGAATTAAAGCTCTATCCAAATTCTAATGTTGAAATATACAGTAATGAAATAATATGGGTATGTGTCATTGTTAAACCAGGTAAATGAGGAAATCAAATGACCTCCTCGGGGCTTGCTAAAGCCTCATGTTCTTGGGATGTCCATATTATATATTCATTACCATTCAATCTTATATAAATCAATACATTAATAAAGGAAAGAGAACTCAACATTCATACACTTAAGTTATAAGCACTTGCATTTCTTATGTATTTATAACTAGCATCATAACACATATTATTATTCATTTATAAGCTTTTGAAAAATACATTTGGATTTAATAGTGATAATAGCCACACATATATTAAATGAAATCAACATGTGCATGTTTACATAAAGAAAATTATTTTTATTTTACTTGATCTTGAAAATATGGATGCATGAATTCAAATGACATACCAAATTTAACTTATCTGACTCAGCGCCTACGTGGCGGCGGCGGATGCGCTTTTGTCTACCATCTGATCCAAGATCGGATGGCTATGATTAATTCCATAGCTTAATAGGATTAAATCAGATCAATCTAGTGGATCTAATCTTGACCTTCCATTTCGATCATGAAGAACAAATTATGCTTGATCTAACATCATACGAGTGAGGGAGAATGGAGTGCATCCACCATTGCTCACTTGATCTGAGGTTACCCAAGATCGGATCAACTCTAAGAGGATCCCACACTTCACGACATCAATCAAAAGGGATCCAACGATTAAGATCACATGAGATGCAAGTTTTCATTAAAAAGCTCCAACCCATTTTTGCCTAAGGATCAGCTTTGGAAGCATACCTCGCTGGAGCTCTAGATCGGCATCTCGAACGATTGAGGAAGCTTCATCTAGTGGAGATGAAGCCCTGCTGAGCAGCAATTGGATCGATTCCCTGATGTTCTCTTGAAAGGCCATGAACTGATGATTCAGAGCTCAGCTTTGATCAAAGTCCCACCTCTAGTGCTCGGGAAGATTGTGAAATGATTCATTCTTGCTCGATGAGGCCTAGGGAAGCTGCTTGCAAAGTTAATTTGAATTTGATGGAGAAATGAGAAAGTTAGGTCAGAAATTGGAGTGTCCTATTTTGGGATGGATGGGAATGGAATTATTTGATCGAGCAACTAGCTTGGGAGCTTAGGGAATGGCTCTAGCGGCTCATCTTGGGTAGCTAGGGCTATGAGGAATGATTTTTGTGTGTGTTTAAATGGAAACGAGGGAGTGTATACCCCCTTCATCTTTTCGAATGGTGGGATTGGGTTTAGCCTCTAGTGGCTGTCCAACCATCTTAGGGAGTCATCAGTGGAAAGGAAGAGGTGAGTTGGCTCAGCTTGGTTGGTTGAAACTCTGGAGGTGGCTACCAAGAAGGAATCATGAGTGTCCTATGGGTTTCTAATTCTCCAATGGGGAGGGTGAGGTGATTTCACCTCCCATGGGTCATGGCTGACCCAACCACCCGTTGGGTTAGGATGGAAAGTGTCCTAGGTGCCTAGGTGGACCATTGGGAGATTACCAACTGGACCATTGGAAATGACAACTTATATGGGTGATTTGTCTCATGTGATGCCCTTGACCTAAGGGTAGAATGATCATTTGGTATTGGATTTGATTTGGGCAAATTTTAAATGAGAAAAAAGTGGGTTAGCCCAAATTTCAAGTCAATTGGAGTTGATTTAGGTTTGGCTCAATTGACTCATTTAGGTCAAATTGGGTTAGGATGGGTCAAGTTGACCAATTAGTCAAATTGGGTCAAAGCAAGGGTTGGGTCAAGTTCATATGATCATTTGGGATGTTTTGGTTCAATTTATTTGGTTTTGTTTGGCTTAGATCTGATTTTGGCTTATTTGAATTCATTTGGGTCAAATCAATTTAGTTGACCAATTTGATAAAATTGGCCAAATTGGGTGTTGGTTTGGGTTTAGTTGACCAATTGAATATGACTGTAGGCTTTGGTTTCAAATAATTTGGATTTGGTTTTGATTTAGGCCAACTTGAACCTTTAGTTCAATTTTGGCTAAGTAGCTCAATTGGGTTCAATTGGGTCCAATCATGGCTTTGGTTAGGTTCAACAATCAATTTGGAATGAACTTGAGCCATTGATTGCAATAAATTTGGTTTATATTTAGATTTGAACCAATTTTATCTTTTTGTTAAATTTGGGTCAACTTAGGTCAAGGGGGCCAATTGGATTTGGTTTGACTCAATTAAAGGTCAAGTCATATTCAAATATTGATTTTGATTTGGTATGAATCATTAATTTTAAGAGATTTGGCTTAGGTTGCAATTTGGCTAGTTTGGGTTCATATGGGTTAAGGGGTTGACTTGGTAAAATGACCAAGTCAACTTAGTTTGACCCAATTTGTGACAATTGATCAACTTAGGGTGATCAACGATCATGATGGGAGGTTTTATGGGCTTGGCTCAATCCAATTTGGATAGGATTAGAACTTGGCTCAAATAGGTCAAATTGTCCACTTTGGGTCAAGTGGACCAATTAGGTTTAGTTGGCTTGATTTTGGGTTGAGTTTGATTTAGTTGAGTTTATATATGTATTTGGGATTGATATATAAATTCAATTTCAATTGGCTTTGGTTCATATGGGTTTTGGTTCATTTTACCATTTCAAGTCAAAAGGGTTAAGTTGGGTTTGAATTGGATTGATTTTGGTTTGGCTTGATGATTGTAGATTTCATTTATATTTGTGATTATGATTAAAGGTATGCTTTATTCATGAGAAAATCAATTGACTTTGGGTTTTGGAATGAAGGAATTTGGCTAAGTCTATGGAGTTGGGTCATGTGGCTTAGTTTTAGATTTTGATTTGATTTGATTTAGTTTTGATAGTTTAAATGTATATTTCATTTAAATTTGTTAAGATGGTTGAAAATATGATTGATTTGTTAGAAAATCAATTGAGTTTGGCAGATTTGGCTATGTTCGTGGGATAGGTCATATAGCTTAGGAAGGGTTTTGATTTAATTAGATTTAGTTTGATTTAGTTTGATTTAGTTTTGATCAGTTGAATGAAGATTTGATTTATATTTAGGATGATGATTGAAGATATAAATTTATTATGAGAAAGTCAATTAATTTTGAATTGATTTGGATTAAGATTTAGCTAAGTCCATGGGATAGGTCTTATGGCTTAAGAAGGGTTTCAAGTTTGGATTTGATCATGGGCTTCAATCATTTGGTTTTGGAATTTTGGGTTTGGATTTGGAATTGAATTTGATGTTTGAATTGAACTTGAGGTTTGGTTTTATAAGGTGAACATGTATTGGATTTGGGTTGTAGGGTAGGTGGATTATCCTAATTCTTAAGGCATAACTTAATCTTATGGTTAACCCTTATAAGTTGTTAGGCTTAGGTTAAGTGTTTACCTAATTGTTAGAAGTGTGTTATGACTAGGGAAGTCTTAGGGTCTAGAAGAATCCTAAGTCTAAGATCTGCACTCCAAAAGTGAGGTCAACAGGTCTCAGGCTCCACAATGATGCCCTTGGAGATAAATAATTGGAAGACTGAAGCCAAGTTTCACATTATAGACTAGGATACATCTGTCAATGCTTTGCTTGGGAGACCATGGATACATGAGAACAACATTGTTCCATTTTCTCTACATCATTGTATGAAGTTTATGGGAGGTGGCACCGTCTACTATGTCAAAGGAGATCTCAAGCCATTTATAGTTCAGGAGGTCGACGTATATGAGGATGTGCCTTACTACCTCCCTAAAAATCAACAAGTCTATTCTCGTGAACCTGGCCAAAGTTAAGAATTAAAAGAAAAGAAAATGAAAATGAAAAGGAAAGAGAAAAAAAAGGAAAAAGAAAAGAAAAGAGAAAATGAAATAGAAAATAAAAGGGAGTTGAAATAAACTTAGAGGAGGAAGTGGAGCCTGACATTAGATTCCACACATAGCTTGTTACTCATTTTGAACATATGGGTAAGATGACCTGAACTCCACCAGGCAGAGTAAGAGGCCAGTTCATAATTAGTCCTAGGGGTGAAAATCCTCCTTATTGGCCACCCAATAGAATATATATCCCAACTACCAGGAGTACACCTACTATCCATATAGACATAAAATCTAGTTCACAGGATGAGTCTTATATGGTTAGCACCCCAGCCAGCTCTTGTAAGTAGTAGATTCCCTTAGAGGTGACACTTGAGCCAGATAGCGATAAAGACTGGGCTCCAAAGCAAAGCATAAGTGTATCCAAGTCTATATGTGAAATAGTTAGGCATCAGTTGGGAACCTTAGCTCTAACCCCACTTTTCTCTCAAAAAGTTGAGGGTTTGTTAGTTAAAGAAGCCCCTAAGTTATCCGTAGGTGTGAAGACTTAGATGTTCTTTCTAGGAGCATCATCCTCAAGTCAAGAAGTTAATGTAAAACTTGAGGATGATTCATATAAAGATTTAATAAAATTATCTTTTTGATTGGTGCTTGCATTGTGTTCATAAGTTAGCAAAGAAAGGGTTAATCCCACATACTTGGTCAAAGTGTAGGTTAGACTAGTTCAAAAGAATATGGAAGAATAAATGCAAAAGCTCTCAATCAAGATCGGGACTAGGATTCAGTACAGCGGGTCCAGTCGATGATGACAATTACTGCTTAGTCATCACCAATCATTTGGAATCTGATAAGTTCTTTTTGAATCACATTTACTTATATGAGGAGCTGTGCTTAGAAACCTCAAATGATCCAGATTATTTTGAAGTCAATGATACATTGCCAGAGTTTAGAGAAGAGATCAAGTCAACCATCGATGAGCTCAAGAGAATTAACTTAAGAACTGAAGAAACATAATTTTAGTGTTGCTTCTTGGTGTGTGCTGTGAATTTAGCCAAATTCTTCCATCTCAACCTTCAAATTAACATTTTTATGAGTTTTGACCCATTATTTTATAACAAAAGTAAAATATACCAAAATGTATAATAACATTCAGTAACACACCACCACATTCATATATATGTGACATTATATTATTAGGTACATTATATTTTAATATGCTTTCATATAATATGTTATCTTACATTACACCTTAAAATGAATCACTTTAAGCAAAAAAATTTAAAAATTTTGTTGAAAAAGGAACAATTATTTTGAATGCAAAATTCCATTCTTTTGATTAAATGACACACCATAGCATAGCCCCAATGATGTTCCCTAAATCTGACCTTAAATTTGGCAAAATCCCATCATCTTAGCTTATAAATTAGTATTTTTATGAACTATACCAGTACAAACTCTACTACATCATACTATAACAAAGTAAAATATGCTAAACAATAAGTAGTAATATATAATGGTATGCTATAATGCATGATGCTACACTATGTTATGGCATCCTATATTATAATACACTATAACATAATATATTATATTATATTATATTATAATATATTATATTGCATATCACATCATAAGGGATTGCTTAAGATAAAAAATCATAAAATTAGTCTGAATAATAAAAAAACTATATATTTTTGTCGTATCACTAACATATTTTAAATTCAAATAATATATTATGATGCCATGCTCTACCTATTATAAATTTGGTCAAATTCCACCATTTTAAAGTCTAAATCAACATTTTTATAAATAATGCTAGTGTAGGCTTAACTACATGATTGTAAAGTACTAAAAGAATTTAAAATGCCCAGAGTAATATATTATGATATATGATGTTATACTATATAACAACATATAATATTTATTTTGACCATAAAATCTTCCTTTTTAGACTAAAGTGGCATAGAACACCTTTGGTACTACAACCTAATTCCCATTTCAAATTTAACAAATTTCATCATCTGATTTATTAAATCAATATTTTTAAGATTCCTATTAATATAGATAGGGCACAATACCATAATATACTAAAACATTTCAAAACATCATATAACATCCAAAACACATCACTACATGCTCAAATATATGTCGCTTTATTATACTATAATATATGGTAATATATTATGATTTAGGGTTAGGGTTTAGGTATTCAAATCTCTAATGGTCAAGGGAAAGCCTCTTGAAGACATTTTCTTTAGCTACCATAACTATGTTAGGATTATGTCATTTTTTAGATCTACTCTTAATGACACCTTTATTCAAGGTCTAAGGTTTAGGGTAAATTTAGGGTTTTGGTTTTAGGGCTTTGGGTTTAGGGTTAGTTTCAATTTAGGGTTTAGGGTTAGTTTAGGGTTTATGGTTTAGGGTTTGGGGTTTAGGGTTTAAGTTTTAGGGTTGTATGTTTTAGGGTTTAGGGTTATGGTTTAGGGATTATGGATTAGGGTTTAGGGTTTAGGGTTTTATGGTTTAAGGTTTAGGGTTTAGGGTTTAGGGTTTAGGGTTTACAATTTTTAGGGTTTAGGGTTTAGGGTTTAGAGTTTAGGTTTTAGGTTTAGGGTTTATGTTTTAGTTTAGGATTTAGGGTTTAGGGTTTAGTGTTTATGGTTTAAGTTTTTTTATAATATAGAACAAATTTAGATTCAACATTTACTTTTTTGATTTCATCAACCAAGTAACACCCCAAGTTTTCTAAGACACAAACAATGACATAGATCAAAATGAGCACCCATAGAGCAAATAAAAAATCCTAGATAAGTAAAACCATCTCTATTGTAAAGACATTGTTCCATAAGCATTAGATTGGTTCGATCGTTCTTCAATTTCTCCAATTTTTATCAGAACCACCCCCGCCTCTTGAGTAGTGGGATCCGCCATCATATCCCAAAACTCTCCATCCACCACCATGGTTGTAACCTCCATTACTCCTCCTACCTCCATAACCACCACTGCTCTGACCACCACCTCCATATCCACCAGCACATCCATATCCCCCACCACCACTACGATAACTGTGACCTCCAACATCGCCACCACAGCCAGATCTAGACTGAGCATAGTTGACGGTGATGTTCATATCGTCAAGGTTCTGCCCATTCTTAGGGTTTAGTGTTAGTTTAGGTTTTAAGGTTAATTTAGTGTTTAGGGTTGTAGGTTTTTGGGTTTTAAGGCATACAGTTTTGGGTTTTGGGTTTTGGGTTTTAGGGTTTAGGGTTTATGATTTACAGTTTAGATTTTAAGGTTTACAGTTTAGGATTTAGGGTTTTAGGGTTTAGGGCTGTAAGTTTAGGGTTGTAGGTTTAGGTTTAGTTTTATGGTTTAGGATTTAGTGTTTAGGATTTAGGGTTTTTTTTTGTTAATTAAGTAAACCAATAGGTTTAGGTTTATTTTGTTTATTTTTATTTATTTGAGTTTATTTTATTTTATTTTATTTTTATTTAGGTTAATTTTTTAATTTTATTTTATTTAGTTTATTTATTTTAGGTATATTTAATTTAGTTTAAGTTTTTTATTTTATTTTATTTTTTAGGTTTAGGTTTATTTTTAGTTGAGTTTTATTTTATCATTTTTTTAGGTTTATATTTTATTTTAGTTTTTTAGGTTTTTAAAGTTTCATTTTAGGTTTATTTTAGGTTTAATTTTAGTTTAGGTTTATTTTTAGTTTATTTTATTTTATTTAGTTTTGGTTTAGTTTTAAGTTTAGTTTATTTTAGGTATAGGTTTAGGTTTTATTTATTTTAGTTTAGGTTTAGGTTTATTTAATTTTGTTTATTTTTTATTTTTTTTAGGTTTAGGTTTTTAAGTTTAGGGTTTAAGTTTTATTTCTTTTAGGTTGTATTTTTAGGTTTATTTTTTAGGTTTAGGTTTTTATTTAGTTTTATTTTATCTTATATTTATTTTAGGTTTAGTTTTGATTTTATTTAGGGTTTTTATTTTTTAGTTTAATTTAGGTTTTTATTTATTTTATTTTATTTTAGTTTTTATATTTTGTTTATTTTCCAATTAGGTTTAGGTTTAGGTTTAAGTTTTAGTTATTTTATTTTATTTTTGTGTGCTTTTTATTTATTTTATTTTAGGTTTTATTTAGTTTAGGATTAGATTTTATTTTAAGGTTTAGGGTTAGTTGAGGGTTTAGGGTTTAAGTTTAAGGGTTTAGGGTTTAGGGTTTAGGTTTTAGGGTTTAGGTTTAAGGTTTAAGGTTTTATGGTTTTGGCTTTGGGGTTTAGGGTTTAGGGTTTAGGGTTTAAGGTTTAGGGTTTAGGTTTTAGGTCTAGGGTTCAGGTTTTAGTTTAGGGTTTAGTATTTTTTTATTTTTTTGAGAGAGAATAAATTCATATTCATCATTTCTTCTTTTTGATTACATTAACCAAGTAACACACCAAGTTTTTTAAGACACAAGCGATGACATAGTTAAAAAATGAGCACACATAGATTAAATCAAAAACCCTAGATAACTAGAGCCTATGTAAAAGACACTCATAAGCGTAGATTGGATCGACCATTCTTCAGTTTCTCTAGTTCCCATCAAAACCACCCTGGCCTCTCGAGTGGTGGGATCCACCAACATATCCTGATCTCTCCCTGCGCCACCACCACAGATGTAACCTCCATCGCTCCTCCCACCACCATAACCACCACTGCTTGACCACCACCTCTATATCCACCAGCACCTCTAGATCCCTCACCACCACAATGATAACTACCGCTTCTGCCTTCACCCCAATCGCTAGATCTAAATTAAGCCTAGTTAACGGTGATGTTCATGTCAAGGTTCCCATTCTGTTTAGTTTATTAGATTTAGGTTTAAATTTATTTTTAATTTATTTAGTTGTTTTAGGTTTAGGTTTAGAGTTTGGGGTTTAGAATGTTTAGATTTAGGTTTAGGGTTTGGGTTTTTTTTTCTTTTGGGTTTAGGGTTTAAGTTGGGGATTTAGGTTTAAAGTTGATTTAGGGTTTAGGGTTTAGGATTAGGGTTTAGGATTTAGGTTTGTTATTACTTTTTAGGGTTTAGGTTTAAAGCAGTTTAGGGTTTAGGGTTTTAGGTTTAGGATAGGGGTTTTGAGTTTAGGTTTAGTGAAACCCCAGGATTAGGGTTGGGTAGTTTAGGAGTTTAGGTTTAGGGAGTTTATGGTTTAGGGTAGTGGTTGAGTTAGGGTTGGTTAGTTTAAGGGTTTAGGTTTAGGGTTTAGTGATTTTAGGGTTTAGTGATCAGTAATAGGTTTTTTAAATCACAAACCAGTAGTTTAGTTTATTTATTTTATTTTTATTTATTTTAGTTTATTATTATTTATTTATTTAGTAGTTTATTTATTTAGATTAGGTTTATTTTAGTTTATTTTTTTTTTTATTTATTCAGTTATATTTTATTATTATTTTAGGTTTGTGTTTAGGTTTTTATTTCATTTTTTTAAACTAGATTTTATGTTTTATTTTAGGTTTATTTTTTTGGTTTATTTTCTTAGTTTTGGTTTTAGTTTAGTTTATTTTATTTTAGGTTTAATGTTTTTTTTTAGTTTAGGGTTTATATTTTTTTCTATTTTTTTAGGTGTATTTTTTAGGTTTAAGATTTTATTTAGTTTTTATTTTTTTATTTTAGGTTTAATTTCTATTTTATTTAGGTTTTTTACTTTTTAGTTTAGTTTAAGTTTTTATTTATATTATTTTAGTTTTGTTTTTATTATTTTATTTTATTTCTTTTTAGGTTTAGGTTTAGGTTTTAGTTTTAGTTTTAATTTTATTTAATTTATTTTATTTTGGTCTAGGTTTAATTATTTGTTTTATTTTTAGGTCTAATTTAGTTTTAGGTTTAGGTTTTTAGCTTTTTAGGGTTTTGGGTTTTGGGTTAATTTAGGGTTTAGGGTTTTTTTTTTGCCTTAGGGTTTAGGGTTTAGGGTTTAGGGTTTAAGGTTTAGGGTTTAGGGTTTTAGGGTTTAGGGTTTAGGTTTTAGGGTTTTTAGGGTTAGGGTTTAGGGTTTAGGTTTGGGTTCTAGTTTTAGTTTATGGTTTAAGGTTTTTGGTTGTATTTTAAATAGAGAACAAATTCAGATTCAATATTTCTTCTTTTGATTTGATGAAACAGGTAACACACTAAGTTTTCTAAGACACAAGCGATGACATTGATAAAAAATGAGCACGCATAGAGCAAATCAAAAACCCTAGATAAGTAGAACCGTCTCTATTGTAAAGACAAAATTCCATAAGAGCAGTCGGATCGTTGTTTCATTTCTAGTTCCCCATCGAGAACCACCGCCCTCTCGAGTAGCGGGATCCACCATCATATTATCGATCTCTCTTTCTACTACTACCATGATTGTAACCTCGTTGCTCCTCCTGCATCCATAACCACCACTGCTCTGACCACCACCACCATATCTAGTAGCACCTCTAGAATCCCCACCACTACGATCTGCCTCACTTCACCTCCAGGGGATATAAGGTCAGTTGGCGATCATGTTCTGTCAGGTTCTGCATTCTAAGGGTTTAGGTTTTGTTTAAGCTTATTAGGTTTTAGGGTTTGGGGTTTAGGGTTTAGGGTTAGGGTTTAGGGTTTAGGGTTTAGGGTTTAGGGTTCAGGGTTTTAGGGTTTAAGCTTTTAGGGTTTAAGGTTTAAGGTTAGGGTTTAGGGTTTAGGGTTAGGGTTTAGAGTTTTTTAAACTTCAAGGTTTAGGGATTATGATTCAGGGTTTATTGTTTATGATTTTTTTTTTAATTTATGTAAACCAGTAGGTTTAGGTTTACTTAGTTTATTTAGTTTATTTTTATTTAATATTTTAATTTAGTTTTTTTTTTAAATTTTACTTATTTTAGTATATTTATTTTAAGTTTATTTATTTTAGTTTAGGTTTTTTATTTTAGTTTATTTTTAAGTTTTATGTTTATCTTTTAGTTTACCTGTATTTTTATTTTATATTTTCGGTTTAAATTTTATTTTTTATTTTTTGGTTTAGGTTTAGGTTTTTATTTTATTTTCTTAGGTTTAGGTTTAAGGTTTTTATTTTAGGTTTATTTTTAGGTTTTATTTTTTAGTTTAGGTTTAGGTTTATTTTTAGTTTATTTCATTTTTTTTAGTTTAGGGTTTAGGTTTAGTTTTTTTAGGTTTAGGTTTTATTTATTTTAGTTTATGTTTAGGTTTATTTTATTTTGTTTATTTTATTTTCTAATTTTTATTAATTTAGGGATTAGGTTTTATTTTTTATTTAACTTTAAGTTTTTATTTTAGGTTTATGTTTTTAATTATTTTTTATTTTATTTTATTTTATGTTTTATTTATTTTTATATTACATTTAGTTTTTTATTTTATTTATGTTTTTTATTTTTAAGTTTATATTTTTTTTTTTAGTTTAGTTTAGGTTTTTAATTATTTAATTTTAATTTAGTTTTATTTATTTTATTTTATTTTTTAAATTGTTTAGATTTAGGTTTAGGTTAAGGTTTCAGTTTAGTTTTTTATTTTATTTTATTTAAGTTTAGGTTTTTTTATTTATTTTATTTTTAAGTTTAGGTTTTTAGGTTTCTAGGATCTATGGTTTAGGGTTTAGGGTTATAAGTTTTAGGGTTTAGGGTTTAGGGTTTAGGGTTTAGGATTTTGGGTTTAGGGTTTAGGATTTTTTGGGTTTAGATTTTTTTAAATTAACTAAACCTTTAGGTTTACTTTATTTAGTTTTTTTATTAATTTTAGTTTATTTTATTCTTTTAGTTTTATTTAGGTTAGTTTATGTATTATAGGTTTATTTATTTTATTTTAGGTTTTTTATTTTAGTTTCTTTTTTTGGTTTAGGTTTACGTTTATTTTTATTTTTTAGTTTAGTGTATTTTTATTTTATTTTTTAGCTTTAGGTTTTATTTTTTTTTTTAAGTTTATTTTTTTAGTTTAGGTTTTGGTTTAATTTTAGTTTATTTTATTTTATTTAGTTTAGGGTTTAGGTTTAGTTTATTTTAGGTTTAGGTTTTGGTTTTATTTATTTTAGTATAGTTTATTTTAGTTTAGGTTTAGGTATATTTTATTTTTGTTTATTTTATTTTTAGGTTTATTTTTAAGGTTTTGGTTTTTATTTAGTTTTTATTTTATTTTATTTTAGGTTTTTTTATTTTACATTTAGTTTTTATTTTATTTTTGTTTTATTCTTAGGTTTATTTTATTTTATTTTTAGGTTTAGATTTTTGTTTTAGGGTTGTACATTTAGGTTTTAGGGTTAATTTTAGGGTTTAAGGTTTAGGGTCTAGGGTTTTTTTTTTAAAAAATTAAGTAAATCGGTAAGTTAAGGTTAATTTAGTTTATTTTTTATTTATTTATTTTTTATTTTTTATAGTTTAGTTTATTTATTTTAGTTTAGGTTTTATTTTAGTTTATTTTTTTGGTTTAGGTTTAGGTTTATGTTTATTGTTTAGTTTAATTTTATTTTAATTTTATTTTTTATGATTCAGTTTCATTTTTTATTTTTAGGTTTAGATTTAGGTTTTTATTTTATTTTTAAAGTTTAGGTTTTAGGGCTTTATTTTAGGTTTATTTTTAGGCTTTATTTTTTTAGTTTAGGTTTAGGTTTTTTTTTAGTTTCTTTTATTTAGTTTAGTTTTAGGATTAGTTTATTTTAGGTTTAGGTTTAGGTTTTGTTTATTTTAGTTTTTTTTTAACTTAGAATAAATTCATATTCAACATTTCTTCTTTTGATTTCATCAACCAAGTAAAACACTAAGTTTTCAAAGAACCTGGCATGACATATATAAAAATGAGCATGATAGAAACAAATCAAAAACCCTAGATACTAGAACCGTCTCTCTTGTAAAGACATTTCATAAGTAGCAAATCAGTTGGTTTCTTCAATTTCTAGTTCCCATCAGAACCACTCTCAGTAGTAGGATCCACCATCATATCCCGATCTCTCCCTCCACCACCACTATAACCTCATCGCTCCTCCGCCTCCATACCACCATTGCTCTAACCACATCCATATCCACCCACCAGATCCCCACCACCATTGTGATAAGCTGTCGCCTTCTCACCACCAAAAACTAAACTTAGTGATGTTCACTGTCGAGGTTACCATTCTTAGAGTTTAGGTTTAGGTTTATAAGGTTAGGGTTTAGGTTTACTTTTTTAATTTATTTAGTTACTTTAGGTTTATGTTTAGGGTTTGAGGTTTAGGGTTTAGGGTTTAGGGTTTAGTGTTTAGTGTTTTAGTGTTTATTCTTTTAGGGTTTAGGGTTTAGGGTTTATTCTTAGGTTTATTTTATTTTTTAGTTTTGTTTAGGTTTTTATTTATTTTATTTTAGATTATTTTATTTTATTTTTTAGTTTAGGTTTTGGTTTATTTTTAGTTTAGTTTATTTTATTTAGTTTAGGTTTATTTTACTTTAGGTTTAGGTTTTATTTATTTTAGCATAGGTTTATTTTATTTATTTTATTTTAGGTTTATGTATTTTTTAGTTTATGATTTAAGTTTTATTTTTTATTTATTTTTAGGTTTATTTTTTAGGTTTAGGTTTTTATTTAGATTTTATTTTATTTTATTTTAGATTTATTTTATATTTATTTTATTTTTAGTTTTTATTTTATTTTGGTTTTTTATTCTTTGGTTTATTTTATTTTTTTAGTATAGTTTAGGATTTAATTTAATTTAATTTAATTTAATTTTATTAGTTTATTTTATTTGATTTTTAGGTTTAGGTCTAGGTTTAGATTTTATTTATTTTTGTTTAGTTTAATTTATTTTAGGTTTAGGTTTATTTTATTTTGTTTATTTTTTTATTTTAGGTTTAGTTTTATTTTTCATTCATTTTTTAGGTTTATCTTTTAGGTTTAGGTTTTTATTTTATTTTTATATTATTTTACTTTAGGTTTATTTTAGTTTTATTTTACATTTAGTTTTTATTTTATTTAGTTTTTTATTTTTAATTTTATTTTATTTTTTAGTTTAGTTTAGGTTATTATTTATTTTAGTTTAGTTTATTCTTATTAGTTTATTTTACTTTATTGTTAGGCTTAGGTTTAGGTTTTAATTCATATTTTAATTTTTATTTATTTTTTTCTTCTATTTATGTTTAGGTTTTCTTATTTATTTTATTTTTAGTTTTATTTAGTTTAGGTTTAGGGTTTATTTAGGGTTTATAGTTTAGGGTTTTAGGGTTTAGGGTTCTAGGGTTTAGGGTTTAGGGTTTAGGGTTTTTTTGTTTAGGCTTTAGGTTTTGGGTTTTTAGGGTTTAGGGTTTAGGATGAAGGGTTTAGGGTTTAGGGTTTAGGGTTTTTTAGGGTTTAGGGTTTTAGGTTTAGGGTTTAGGGTTAGTTTTGGATTTTTTTTATTTTTTTTATTTTTTTTATTTTTTTATTTTTTAGGTTAGTTTTGATTTAGAGTTTAAGTTTTAGGATTTAGGGTTTAGAGTTTAGGTTTGGTTTAGGTTTATGGTTTAGGTTGTAGGTTTTTTGGGTTTTAGGTTAGTTTAGGGTTTAGGGTTTAGGGTTTAGGATATTTAGGGTTTAGGTTGAGTTAGGTTTTGTTTAGGGTTGAGTTTAAACTTTAGGGTTTAGCTTAGGTTTAGGTTTAAGGTTATAATTTTTAGTTTAGTGTTTAGTTTTAGTTTAGGTTTTTAGGGTTTAGGGTTTAGGCTTTAGGGTCTAGGGTTTAGGCTTTAGGGTTTCGGGTTTAGTGTTTAGGTTTTCATTTAGGGTTTAGGGTTTTTGGTTTTTTCTTTTTTAACAAAGAACAAACTTAGATCCAACATTTCTTCTTTTCGATTTCATCAACCAAGTAACACACTAGGTTTAGGTTTAGGGTTTGGGTTTTAGGGTTTAGGGTTTAGGGTTTAGGGTTTAGGGTTTTGGGTTTTAGGGTTTATAATTTTAGAGATAAGGGTTTAGGGTTAAGCTTTAGGTTTTTTTTTAATTAAGTAAATCAGTAGGATTAGGCTGATTTAGTTTATTTTTTATTTATTTTTCTTTATTATATTTTTTATTTATTTTAGTTTATTTTATTTTTTTATTTTTATTTAGGTTTTTTTTTATTTAATTTAGTTTAATTTTTTTGGTTTTTTTATTTTAGTTTTGGTTTTTCATTTTAGTTTATTTTTTAGGTTTAAATTTTGGTTTACTTTTAGTTGAGTTTTATTTATTTTATTTTTTAGGTTTATGTTTTATTTTTTGTTTTAGGTTTAGGTTTAGGTTTTTATTTTATATTTTTAGGTTTAGGTTTTAGATTTTTATTTTAGGCTTATTTTTAGGTTTTATTTTTAGTGAAGGTTTATGTTTATTTTTAGTTTATTTTATTTTATTATGTTTAGGTTTAGGTTTAGTTTATTTTAGGATTACATTTAGGTTTTATTTATTTTAGTTTAGTTTATTTTATTTTAGGTTTAGGTTTATTTTCTTTTCTTTATTTTATTTTTAATTTAGGTTTTGGTTTTTTAGTTTAGGGTTTAGGTTTTATTTTTTATTTATTTTTAATTTTTATTTTAAGTTTTAGTTTTTTATTTAGTTTTTATTTTATTTTATTTTAGGTTTATTTTATTTTTATTTTACATTTAGTTCTTATTTTATTTAGGTTTTTTATTATTAGGTTTATTTTATTTTTTTGCTTATTTTATTTTAGTTTACTTTTCTTAGTTTATTTTATTTAATTTTTAGGTTTAGGTTTAGCTTTAAGTTTAAGTTCTTACTTTATTTTATTATTTTATTTTATTTAGGTTTATGTTTTTTTATTCATTTTACTTATAGGTTTTATTTAATTTTGGTTTAGGTTTTTAAGTTTTTATTGTTTATTGTTTAGGGTTTAGGGTTTAGGGTTTAGGGTTTTAGGGTTGAGGGTTTTAGGGTTTAGGGTTAGGGTTTAGGGTTAGTTTAGGGTTTAGGCTTTAGTAGGGTTTTTAAGACTTAGGGTTTAGGGTTTAGGGTTAGTTTAGGGTTTAAAGTTTAGAGTTAGAGTTAGCATTTAGGGTTTAGGGTTTAGGGTTAGTTTATGGTTTAGCATTTTGGGTTTAGGGTTATGGGTTTGTTTAGAGTTTAGGGTTTTGTTTTAAAAAGGAATTAAGTAAACTAGTAGGTTTAGGTTTATTTAGTTTGTTTTTTATTTATTTTAGTTTATCTTATTTTATATGTTTATTTAGGTTTATTTTTTATTTTTATTTAGATCAGTTTATTTATTTTAGGTTTATTATTTTAGTTCATTTTTTAGGCTTAGGTTTGGGTTTATGTTTATTTTTCAGTTTAGTTTTATTTTTATTATGTTTTTTAGGTTTAGGTTTTATTTTTTATTTTTAGCTTTAGGTTTAGGTTTTTATTTTATTTTTTTATATTAAGGTTTTAGGTTTTTATTTTAAGTTTATTTTTAGGTTTTATTTTTTAGTGTTGGCTTAGGTTTATTTGTAGTTTATTTTATTTTATTTAGTTTATGTTTAGGTTTAGGTTTAGTTTATTTTAGGATCACATTTAGGTTTTATTTATTTTATTTTTATTATTTTTTTAGACTAGGTATAGGTTTATTTTGTTTTCTTTATTTTATTTTTGTTTTAGGTTTTGGTTTTTTTTAGTTTAGGGTTTAGGTTTTTTTATATTTATTTTTAGGTTTTATTTTAAGGTTTAGGTCTATATTTAGTTTTTATTTTATTTTATTTTAGGTTTATTTTATTTTTATTTTACATTTAGTTTTTTTTTTATTTTATTTAGGTTTTTATTATGTTTATTTTATTTTAGTTTATTTTTCTTAGTTTATTTTATTTATTTAATTTTAGGTTTTGGTTTAGGTTTTATTTTATTTTATTATTTTATTATATTTAGGTTTAGGTTTATTTATTTATTTTATTTTTATATTTTATTTAGTTTAGGTTTAGGTTTTTAGCTTTTTTGGGTTTATGGTTTAGTGAAATAGTAACTCAATGAATTCCTTATTGATTTCATTTTCAGGTGGTGCAACCTAAGCATGAAAGGCGAAACATAACTGTCTGAATAGCATGCCATTGAGATTCTTCTCAAGAATATCCATGGCCCGATCGCCATCTTAAGGGCTTTTCCATCAAAACATTCAAGAAATTAATCAATAAGGCGTACCTGGAAGCCAAATAGTTGCCCTTTCCCCTACCCCAATCATCAGGCCCAAGCATAAGTGTTTAAGAAGTCGGGGACAGTGGACGGAGGGGAAGTAGTCGAGTTGTATGAGGGACTACGAGCTTAGCGACCTCCTACCTCCTTTTCCACCACCTCTGCCCATCATATACCCACCGCAGACCATAATGACCATTTCCACCACCTCAACAGCCTACCCAGCGTATTCATATCCATCATGAGGTAGCTACTTTCCACCTACTCTTGTTGATAGATTGAATAAGCCATATTCATTCAAGAGGGAGGTAGTTAGGAAAATATTTAAGAATCTCTTAAAGAAACTTGACTTTCAATGACCAGAGCCTAAGGGGCCGGAGGAAGTGGGCAAGAGCTATGATCTTAGCTATTGCCCTACCACCCATGTTAGCCATGTCTTAGAGGATTGTATCACTTTTAAGGACTAGCTTGAGCATAGCTACAAGTTGGTAGCCATAGCCACCTTTTACTCTGATCATAGCTATTGTAGTTCCGATCCGAACTATCCTTCTCTGAATCAATCGATTCACCTTGAGATTGATTTGGAGTCAACCCACTCGAATCCCATAGGAGAAGTCGTAGGTATGTCAATGATAGATGAAAGCTCATCATCATTCCAAGAAGTCACCAAGTCAACTTGTGTGTTAAAGTTCTTCCTCTAGCAGGTAGCACCTTAGGATAAGGGTAAGAAAGTCATTAGTGAGCATATAGCCCCACTCCATAGGATGCTCCACCCATGAATATGCTTGTGGAGGACCAAGCTGAGTTGATTACAATGTCCTAGCTCACCTTACAAAGTTTCCTAAGTTAAGCATATGCCCTTGGCTTATCCAAAGAGATGAGGTAATTTCTAATCAAGGACTTACTTGATCTAGAGATATACATAGCTCAGCTGCCCGCTACTAAAGAGGAGGCTTGCCACTCAAAGGACATCTTAAGAGTTACATTTAGCGAGGAACACTTACACCTAGTGATGATCGAGCACAACCACCTCTTTACATGGATGTTGCATATGTTATCCGAATTTTGGTTGACCCAAGTGTATCAACATTATGAGTCTAAGAACTGCCTACTTGAGATCGACATCTCCAAACAAAATAAAGGATGATGTTGAGAGGATTCAATGAACAAGAGAGAGGGCCTTGGTGTTTATTTTGGATGTGCTGAGGGGGGGCATACTTTTTTAAGGTGATCTACATTGAGGTATGATGTACTATCTCAAAGATAGAGGCATCACTTTAGAATGGACCAAATCATCTAATAAGGACTCTTAAGCATGATGGTTCTTTGAATGTACTAGCAATTTTTCCTTACTTTTTTCCCTAAGGCATGGGGAGGGGTACTTTTTAAGGTGATGGTACATTACATAATGTACTATCAAAAGATAGAGGCATCACTTTACAATGGACCAAATTATCTAATAAGGACTCTAAGGCATGATGGGTCTTGAATGTATCAATTTTTCCCTTACTTTACATGGATGAATAAAATAGTGTTTATATTAAACCAGTTCTTAAGTACCCTATGGAGGCAAGCCTCCATAGTTAATTACATCTTAGGAAATGAAATTTTCAAAGAATACTCTTGATTAAAGTAGACAATTATCATCTCCAAAGATTTCAAGGTTAGACTATCAAAGGATTAGTTGTATTTGGAAAATCAATTGGGAAAGTTCAAGGAGAATACCTATTTTTGGAATTTAAATGAACTAAGTAAGAAATGCTCATGATACTAGGAAGCCTAGTAAGCATTCCAATCTATCCTATGGTTGGGCTTTATAATTTTGAAGTTGAGGAGATTTATATGTTTTGAGTTGAAATTTTATTAGATTACTAGATCTTATAATCCACCAACACAAGATTGTGGGAATGCCTAAGAGGTGAGGATTTATGCTCATAGCCTGAAGGAAATAGCTATCTCGGATCCTAAATCTAGGGAGTTTTAGTACAAGCTAAAGCATGACCTAAATCTAAGCGACAGGTGGACATAAGGGTTTAACTCCACAAGAGAGAATAAATTATCCAACTTCTGGACTTATAATAGCTTGGAGTGGCTACTAGTTTACTCCTATAATTTTAAAACCATGTAGTATGGTCTTATGAATTGAAAGATACCTATGGTTGTTATTTAATTAGAAAGAGACTAAAATCCTAAAAACACTCCTTAAGTGATTAGAGCATGAGTGGTATAAGCATATAACTTAATCTATAGATGCAAAATCTTTTTAAATTTTATTTCATTTTAGACACATCATTTTGAT
The DNA here is from genome assembly GCA_021442155.1 of Cymbidium sinense. Classification (NCBI taxonomy): domain Eukaryota; kingdom Viridiplantae; phylum Streptophyta; class Magnoliopsida; order Asparagales; family Orchidaceae; genus Cymbidium; species Cymbidium sinense. Next base: position 38,603,057 of record CM038214.1, on the reverse strand, counting down.
AGAGGCTTTAGGATTTCTTATGCCTAAATTAGCTAGAAGAAGGTGTTCTCCACCACAAGGGATGCCCTCACAGGTCAGGCATTCCTTTATCATGCAAGGATGTAGATCCTTCATGTTAAGAGAAAAAACAATATGCATGCATGATGTCAAACATACAACCATATAGCTAAGGGGTTTAAATCTTTTAATTATCTTATTTATGTCTTAGGCTTTATGATGAGGTTATGAGTTGTTTAAAATTTAGTTATGAGTGATTAAGAAAAGTTATTTTTATCTTAAGAGCCTAATCGTATCCAAGCCACATGCATCAATCATTTAAGAAACTATAAAAGCATGTTGTCCTAATGCACAATGCAAACATAACATCAAACAATTATATAAACTATCATAAAAGAATAAAAGGTCGTATACCATTAACCGCATAAGAGAGAAAAGATGGATAGCCGAGCTCTACCCTAATAGAACATGGAATATGAAAGAATAATTATAATTGTATTAAATTCTATGAGGGTTTTTTTTCTTCATATCTCCATTTTTTATTTGGTTCTTTCTTTGAGTTGGATGGTGCTTGCTTCAAAGGCATCACAGGGCACCCCAGGACAAAGCCTTCTAGCCACTGCTCATCCTAATACCCCATAGCACTAATCCTAATTCCTATTACAAAAATTACATTTATGTGGGAAATGTAAATCTAACTGCACCTGCAAAATAGAGGTTGGCTAAATATACATATAATCCCAAGCAGTTGTATTTATAATTTGGACTTAGAACCCTACACATGGGTATCTAAGTCCTCCTCTCCTAACTTGGATTATACTTAAGGATTTAAGCAAACAGAAAAAAAAAGCATTCACATTTATTTTTAAGCATCCCTTAAGCATAATCCCCTGTAGAAAATATGATTAGGCTAATATTGGCCTATCATACAGTCCATGAAGCATACTCCCTAACATCCAATATAAAATAATACATCATAAAATAAAATATACATCATATAAAATAATCCTAAGTTTAGGTTCACTTTAAATAATCCTATTCAAAATGAAAGGCAACTTAAGAATACATTAATTGAAGTACTACCACATCACATATATTAAATCATTCCTTTCCATCACATGTAATATGCATATGATTTAAGTGTATGTATCTATGCATGCAATATATTTTAGCATACTTAAATGATGAATGTATGTGTATGTTTAGAATTTATATTTTATTTGATTGAATTATTTGAACATATTAATTTAAAACTTTATCCAAATTCTTATACAAAAAGAACATAAGAATGAAATTAAATTGGCATGTGGCATTGTTAAACCAGGGAAGTGAGGTAATCAAATGACCTCCTTGGAGCTAGCTAAATTCTCGTATTCTCAGGATGTCAAGACTATATACCCATTTGCATTCAAACATATGTAAATTCATATACATGAACATAGGAAGTAAGCTCCAAATCATATGGCTAATTAATTCAACTACTTAGTCAATTATGAATGCATGCAATTTTAATGTAAAATGGGATTTTCATTCACTAATTACATACACATATACATGTACAAAGATATAGACAAGTACATGCCATTGTTAAACCAAGGAAGTGATGTAATCAAATGACCTCCTTGGGGCTAACTAAAGTTTTGTATTCTCGTGATGTCCAGACTATATACTTACTTTTCTTGGACAAACATAGATGTATACATAAATAAGGGAAAGAAAATCATGGAAACATTGTACATTTTGTTTGATTGAATCATTTATATATATGAATTAAAACTCCATCCAAATTCTAATGTTGAAATACATAAGAATGAAATCAAATGGGTATGTTCCATTGTTAAATCAGGGAAGTGATGTAATCAAATGACCTCCTTGGGACTAGCTAAAGTCTCATGTTCCCAGGATTTCTAGACTATATACCCATTACCATTCAATCTTTTATAAATCAACACATGAATAGAGGAAAGGGAACACAACATTCATACACTTAATCTATAAGCACATGCATTTCTTATGTATTTATAACTAGCATCATAATACATATTATTATTCATTTATAAGCTTTTGAAAAATGCATTTGGATTTCATAGTGATAATAGCCACGCATATATTAAATTAAATCAACACATGAAATATTACATAAAGGAAATCCATTTTATTTTACTTGGTTTTGAAAAGATGGATGCATGAATTCAAATGACTTACCAAATTTAACATGATTGGAAAAATGACAATCAAATATAAGCATGTGATTCATTCAACCAAACTAGCTCTTAAGGGAAATCAAATCAAACAAGATTATTTAAAGCAAACCAAAGCTTCTTTATTAATAAAGTTTTGGATTTGATTTGATTTAAAAAGGAGAAGAGAAATCATCACTTGCTATTTTAAACCCATTCCCACATAGGTGATTTGATTTAATTTAAGAAAATGTAATTAAGTTGATTTTATGGGTTAATTAACTTGAACCCTTAATTAGATGAATTAATTACTCTTGCCTATGTCACCTTAAAGTAATTAATTAAATAATTATGAGCCATGATATGCATGGAAAATAAACTTGCAATGATCCTAGGAAATAAAAGGCCCAATGCAATTGGCTCAGGATGAATAGTTAATTAGATTAAGGGACTAATTAATTACTCTTTTTTCCCACACATGTGGACTAAAAACAATTTCATTAAACTCCTTTAGGTTATTAAACACCTAAATACCTATCCCATGATTTAATTAATTAAGTTTTGATGTGATTATGATTTTAATTCGATTAAGTGATTTAATTAATTAGTTAAATCTTAATTAGTTTCATTTTAAAAAAGGGTAAAATGAACTTAGGGAAAGGGGTCCCAACCCTATTCCTTAGTTCACTTACTGTTGAACAATGATTAATAAACTTAATTAATTAATTTATTACTATTCATGAGATTAATTAATCATTAATTAACTTAAAAGAGTAGTTAAGGTTTAATTAGTCAATTTTCCTAATTAAGTGAGTAATAAATCCCAAGAAAACCATGGGAGGCAAAGGTCATCCCATTAAATTAACCCACAAAATTTTGGATTAATTGGTCAAGTAATTAAGCAGTAATTAAGCTAATAAATTTTGTAATTAAACCTTAATTAAACCTTAATTACTATTCAGTTTATTAAGATTAATATTTAATTAATTCTACTCTAAAATAACTTTAAAATGAATATTTATTTGCATTTTTTATTTCTCTAGGATTTTTTATGATTTTTAGAAGTTTCAGCCATTAAAAATGATTAATTAAGCTTAATTAAAGCCTAATCCTATTGGTACCATGTGGCGCACTAACGTGGTGTGCTTTCCATGTGGCATCGTGGGATTGGCTAGTTAAAACTTATTCGACTCAACGCCTATGTGGCGACAGAAGACGTGCTTTATCCTCCACCATTTCATCTAAGATCAAATGGCTATGATTAATCCCATAGCTTAATAGGATTAAATCATATCGATTTAGTGGATCTAATCATGACCATCCTTTCGATCACGAATAGACGGTTTGATCTAACGTCATGCAAGTGAGGGAGAATGGAGTCCATCCGCCATTGCTCACTTGATCCAAGCTTACCCGAGCTTAGATCAATTCTAAAAGAATCCCACACCTTTACAACATCGATCAGAGGGGATCTAATAGTCAATATCACATGAGAAGTAAGTTTTCTTCAAAAAGCTCCAACCTATTTTTGCCAAAGTATTGATTTTGGAAGCATACCTCATCGAAACTCAGGATTGGCGGCTTGAACGATTGAGGAAGCTTCATCTAGTGGAGATGAAGCCCTGTTTAGAAGCAATTAGATCAATTCCTCGATGTTCCCTCAGAAGGCCATGAATCGATGATTTGGAGCTTGGCTTTGATCAAGGTCCCACCTCCGGTGCTTGAAAATCTTGGGAGATAATTTATTTTGCTCGATGAGGCAAGGAAGGTGCAAAGTTAATTTGAGTTTGATGGAGAAATAAGGAAGTTAAGTCAAAATGAGAGTGTTTTATTTTGGAAAAGATGAAAATGGAATTTTTTATGAGGAATGAGCTTGGGAGCTAGTGGAATGGCTCTAGCGGCTGCCTTTGGGTAGCTAGGGCTCTAAGGAATTGATTTTGTGTGTGTTAGAGTTGAAATGAGGGGTGTATAACCCCTCATCTTAATCATGGTGGTATCTGGTTTGGCTTGTCCATCCCACCATCTCGTGGAGTCGTGGTTGCGTGGAGGAGGTGAGTTGGCTCGACTTGGTTGGTTGAAGGTGTGGAGGTGGTCGGAAGGAGGATCATGGGTGTTCTATGAGTTTCAATGCTCTAATGGGAGGGTGAGTGATTTCACCTTCCATGGATCACGGCTAACCCAACCATCCCTTGGGTTAGGTTGGGCAGTGTCATAGGTTCCTAACTAGACCATTGGGAAAGTACCAAGTGGCCAAGGAGTGGAAATGACCACTTACATGGGTGATTTGTCTCATGTGATAACCTTGACCCAAGGTTGGAATGATCATTTGGCATTGGAGATGATTTGGGAAGATATGAAATGACCAAAAAGTGGGTTAGCCAAAATTTCAAGTCAATTGAGTTGATTTGGTTAGGTTGGCTTTGACTCATTTAGGTCAAATTAGGTTAGGTTGGGTCAAGTTGACAATTGGTCAAATTGGGTCAAAGTTGGGTCATCAAGTTCATATGATCATTTGGGATGTTTTGGTTCAATTGGTTTGGTTTAGTTTGGCTTAGATTTGATTTTGCTCATTTGAAATCATTTGGGCTCAAATGGGTTGACCAATTTGATCAAATTGGCCAAATTGGCTTTATTGGTTTGGGTTTTTTTTGACCAATTGAAGATGATTGTTTTGGTTTCAATTAATTTGAATTTGGTTTTGACTTAGGCCAAGTTGAACCTTTAGATCAATTTGGGCTAAGTAGGTCAATTGGGTTCAATTGGGTCAAATCATGACTTTGGTCAAGTTCAACAATCAATTTAGAATGGACTTAAGCCACTAGTTGCAATCAATTTAGTATATATTTTAATTTGACCCAATTTGGTCTTTTAAGTCAATTTGGGTCAACTTGAGTCAAGAGGGCCAATTGGGTTTAGTTTGACTCAATTGAAGGTCAAGTCATATTCAAATATTGATTTTGATTTGGTATGAATCGTTGGTTTTAAAGGATTTGTATTAGATTGCAATTTGGCTAGTTTGGGTTCATAAGGGTTAAGGGGTTGACTTGGTTTGACCCAATCTGTGACAATTAATCAACCTAGGGTGATCAATAATCATGATGGGAGGTTTTGATGGGCTTGGTTCAATCCAATTTGAGTAGGATTAAGACTTGGCTCAAATAGGTCAAATTGGCCACTTTTGGTTAAGTGTACCAATTGGGTTTAGTTTGGTTGATTTTTGGTTGTGTTTGATTTAGTTGAGTTTACATATGGATTTGGGATTGATATATAAATTCAATTGCAATTGGCTTGGGTTCAAATGGGTTTTGGTTCATTTGAACATTTCAAGTCAAAAGGGTTATGTTGGGTTTGACTTGGTTTGATTTTGGTTTGGATTGATGATAGTAGATTTCATTTATATTTGTGAATATGATTAAAGGTATGATTGATTCATAAGAAAATCAATTAAATTTAGGTTTTGGAATGAAGGAATTTGGCTAAGTCCATGAGTTTGGTCATGTATTTGGATTGATTTTGATTTGGTTTGATTGATTTTATTATGATGATTTAAATGTATATTTCATTTAAATTTTGAATATGATTGAAAATATGATTATTTGTGAGAAAATCAATTGAGTTTGACTGATTTGGATTATGATTTGGCTAAGTCCATGGGATAAGTCATATTTAAGAAGGGTTTGATTTAATTTGATTTAGTTTGATTTAGTTTTGATCATTTGAATGTAGATTTGATTTATATTTAGAAGATGATTGAAGATATAAATTTATTATGAGAAAAAAATTTATTTTGGATTGATTTGGATTAAGATTTGGCTAAGTCCATGGGATAGTCATGGTTGGAAGTATTTAAAAGTTTGAATTTGAACATGGCTTCAATCATTTGGTTTTGGAATTTGGGTTTGATTTGGATTTGAATTTGATGTTTGAATTAAACTTGAGGTTTGGTTTCAAAAGGTGAACATGGATTAGATTTGGGTTGTAGTGTGGACTATCTTAATCCCTAAGGCATAACCTAATCCTATATTTGACCCTTCTAAGTCTTTAGTCTTAGGTTAAGTGTTTACCTAATTATTAGAGGTGTCTTATGACTTTGAAAGTCTTAGTGTCTAGAAGACTCCTAAGTCTAAGATGGGAAGATTGAATCCACACTCCAAAAGAGAGGTCAACAAGCCTTAGGCTCCATAGTGTTGCCCTTAGAGATAGATGATTAGAAGATCAAAGCCAAGTTTCACATTATAGACTCGGATACATTAGAACAACATAGTTCCATCCTCTGTACATCAGTGTATGAAGTTTGTGAGAGGTGGGATCATCTAATGTCAAAGGAGATCTCAAGCCATTTACAGCTCATGGACATATATGAGGATGCGACTTACTTCCTCCTCAAAATCAACAAGTCTATCTCACAACCTAAAGTTAAAATAAAAAAAAAAGAAAAAAGAAAGAAATAAAAGATAAAGAAAAAGAAAAGATAAGATAAAATGAAAAAGAAAATAAAAGGGAGTAAAAATAGACTTGGAGGAGGAAGTGGAGCATGACATTAGATTCCACCAACAGTTTATTACTACATTCAAATATATGGGTAGGACGACCTTACCTCTACCAGGCATAGGGAAGAGGCCAGTTCAGAGGCAGTCCTAGGGGTGGAAAACCTCCTTATTGGCCACCCAATAGAAGATATGTCCCAGCTACAGAGTTAACCTATCCATATAGACTTAGAATCTAGTTCATAGGATGAGTCTTATATGGTTAGCAAGACAATCCTCTTCTTAATAGTAGATTCTCTTGAGGTGACACTTGAGCTAGATTTTGATGAAGATCCACAAAGCAATGCATATAAGTGTATCCAAGTCTATATGTGAAATAGCATTGGGAACCTTAGCTCTATCCCCACTTTCCTCTTAAAAAGCTGAGAGTTTTAAAGCCCTAAGTCATTCAAAGGTGTGAAGACTCAAAGGTTCTTTCTGGGAGCATCATGCTCAAGTCAAGAAGTTGATGTAGAACTTGAGGATGATTCATATAAAGATTTAATATAATTACCTTTTGATTGGTACTTTCCTTATGTTCATAATTTAGCAAAGAAATGGTTAATCCCACATACTTGGTCAAAGTATAGCTAACTACTTGAAAGAATATAAAAGAATAAATGCAAAAGCTCTCAATCAAGATCGACTAGATTCAATATTTGGTCCATAATGATGATAATTATCGCTAGATTCTGATTGCCTTTAAAATGTTGGTGCTATATACCAATACTATGACTCGAATCTTGATGACCTCATTCATCATGAAAGTGCTATGTCGATGACCTTGGTCAAAAGTAGAAAATGAAGACCATCTCTTTGACTTGAGAGTAGTTTTCAAATAAGATAATTTAACCTCAAAATTAACTCCCAAATATTCTGAGTAGCTTCAAGGAAATTCCTTGAGTTTATTTTTTGACACCAAGGAATCAAAATCGATCCAGAGAAGATCAAGGCAATATTAGAAATGCCACCCCTAAAAGTTTAACTCAACTCAGATCATTCCAAGGTCAGTTGATGTGTCTAAGATGCTTTATATCCAACCTATCAAGAAGATGTCAGCCATTCTCAGCACTTGTTAGAAAGGATGCCAAGTTCAAGTGGGATGATAAGTGAGCATGCCTTCAAGACATCAAGCATTACCTAATGATGCCGTTCTAGCAATCTATCCCAAGCTACCATACTTTACACTACATTAGATAACTCCTTTGGTGATTTATGGCCCAAGCCAACAGGGAAGGAAAACATACTCTACTAACTCAATGTTATCTAATCCGCTAGGCTAATTATCCAGAAGAATCATTTCTAGCTTTAATCGCATCCAAAAGCTACAACACTACATGCTTCCTCATAAGGTGAACTTACTCTCTAAGATCAATCCACTACAATATCTCATGACACGGCCGATGTTATTCAGATGGTTGGCACGATGGTCCATGATCCTCTCATAGTTTGAAATTACCTTCTTTATGCGATGAAAGCTAGCAGATTTTAGCACTTCTTGCTAACTCTCGCTGATGATCTCCAAAGGAACAAATCATGAACTTAGGGGATGCTAGCATTCATCATTGGGAGATGTACTTTGTTGGTGCGACTTCCTCTCAAAAAAGAGAAGAACCATAATCTACTATTCCATGAAAGGCAGTAGTAGGAATAGTTCTCTTAACCTTAGACCACGATGTGATGAGATTCTCATATCATCTGTCCAATCCTGCACCAACAATGAAGTTGAATATGAGGCTTTGATTGCCAACTGAGTTATCCATTACTCTAAGTATCTAGAACATCAACATCTTCAGGGATTCTCAACTAGTTATCAACCAAATCACTAGGTCCTATGAGGTTATAAAGCACAAGCTCCATCACTACCACAAGTGCATCATAGAGTTGTTGCCCAAATCCTAGAGGTTACCATTTATAAGATTCCTTGAGGAGAGAACATCGTAGTGTATGCTTTAGCCAAGCTTTCCAAAGTGTTGGCATGTGTGAAGGATGAGTCCATATCGATAAAGGTCCAAAATAGATTAGTATTATCCCTTACTGATATTGAACTCATCAAAAAGTACTCTCTTGATGGGGAAGTTGCCATTGCAAAGAGAGATAAGGAGTTAGATTGGAGGCTACCATTCTTGGATTACTTAAACAAAGACAATCTACCTCAATAGAAGTCCCAAGCCTATCAGATGAAGTAGAGCACTTTCCTATGCTCTTGTGGATGGTGTCTAATATCGGCGATCTTTCAATCATATGTGGTTATGATGTTCAGACAAGTATGATGTCCAAAAGATCATGACCAATGTACACTCAAGATTATATGGAGCTAACTAATCCAGTCCAAAGATGAAAGCCAAGATCAAGAGATTAGGATATTACTGGCCATCGATAATCAAAGATTGCATGGATACCCCTAGGAGACACCACCAATGTTTAATACATAATGTGGTCCTACACCAACCACTTAACATTCTACATCCTACATTGGCCTCATGGCCATTCGAGTGTTGGGGTACAAACATAGCGGGTCAGATTGATCATCCTTCTTCCAAGGGTCATTGGTTCATCTTAGTTGCTATTGACTACTTTTCTAAATGGGCAAAGATGATTCTGCTTAGAAAGGTCACGGCTCAGCATGTGCTCCAATTTTTTAGAACCATATCGATATAAAAAATAAGTGCCTCGATGAATTATATCTAATAATGGTATTGCATTCAAGAGCACTGAGATCAACAATTTTGACTACAAAAAAATCATAGATTGGAGATATTCTACCATCAACTACCCGAGGGAAAATGGCTTAGCAGAATCATTCAACAAAACTCTCATCCAAATATTAAAGAAGATCGACAATAAGATAGCAATGAGAAGCATTGAAGCTGGGCCTACCACACCACATATTGAACTAAACTCCACGCTTTATCCTTAATGTATGGGTATGAAGCTATTCTACCATTAAAAGTCAAACTCCCATCACTAAGGATAGCTGTGGGTAGCAAGATCAGAACATAGTAGAATGCCAAGTTGTGGTTCGAAGAGCTCAAAGGTTTGGAGGATACTGGGAATGCCAAAACCCTGGGGTTGTACAAGATAAAATGATTCAAGCACACAACAAGTTGGTCCATCCCAAAAGCTTTTCAAGTAGGAGAGCTTATCTTAGTCTATGATTGTTGCCCCGTAAGTTGCAGGCAAGTTTGAACCCACTTGGGGCCTTTTGCCATAGAGAAGGCCTACTAAGAGATCTTTTGTGGTAGGGTTTAGATTGGGGTTTGGGGTTTTTAGCATTTAGGGTTTAGGATTTGTGGGTCAGGCTCCATAGGATTTGTGGTTTGGGTTTTATTTTAAATTAAGTAAACTAGTATGTTTAGGTTTAATTAGTTTATTTAGTTTATTTATTTTAGTTTATTGTATTTTTAAATTTATTTAGGTTTATTTATTTTTAATCAGGTTTTAAATTTTAGTTTAATTTTATGTTTAGTTTAGGTTTAGTTTATTTTTAAGTTTTATTTTATTTTATTTTTAGGTTTAGGTTTTATTTTTATTTTAGTTTATGGGTTTTATTTTATTTTTAGGTTATTTTTAAGTTTCAGCTTTAGGTTTATTTTAGTTTTTATTTTTTAAGGTTTAGTTTTAGTTTATTTAATCTTATTATTTTGCATTTAGTTTAGTTTATTTATTTTAGGTTTACGCTTCTTTTATTTATTTTAGTATACTTATTTTATTTGGATTAGTTTATTTTATTTTGTTTATTTAATTTTATTTTAGGTTTAGTTTTTTTGTTTAGTTTAGGTTTTATTTTTTATTTATTTTTAGGTTTATTTTTAAGGTTTAGGTTTTTATTTAATTATTATTTTATTTTATTTTAAGTTTATTTTATTTTAATTTTCATTTAATTTTATTTTATTAAGGTTTTATTTGAGGTTAATTTTATTTTTAGTTCTAGTTTTTTCTTTATTTTAATTTAATTAATTTTAAATTTAATTTATTTTATTTTTATTTTATGTTTTCGCTTAGATTTTAATTTATTTTATTTTTTATCTATTGGTTTAGATTTTATTTTTTATTTAGTCTTATTTAGCTCAGTTTATTTTGGTGGTCACTCAGGGCTCAGTTTGGCCCAGTGGCCTGTGGTGTGGCCTGGGGTTAGGGCCTGGGAGGCTCAGGTAGCTGGCCCAGGGTTTAGTAGTGGGTTAGGGTCTGGGCTCAGGGTCATAGCCTAGGGTCAGACTTGGCTCAGTGGTCTTGAGCTAGTTTCCTGTGGCTCATTCAGGGCGGGCTTGGCCTGGGGATCTATTGGCCTATGGCTTAGTTTTTCATTTAGTGGCCTAGGCTCAGTGGCTCAGTACTCAGTGGTCAGGATCTAGGGTCAGAGTCCTGATTAGTTAGTGGTTTTTTAAAAAAACCAAGCAAATGTCAGTCTCATTTAGTTTATTTATCTTAGATCTTTATTTATTTTATAGTCCACCTGTTATTTATTTTAATCCATTTATTTATTTAAGTTTATTTTATTTTATTTTTTACCATTCTTGCAAGTTAGTTTAGTTTATGTTTACATTTTAGTTAGTTTTATTTTATTTATTTAGTTTATTTTAATTTTATTTAGGTTTATTAGATTTTAGTTTTTAGAATTAGGTTGTTCTTATTTTAGTTTATTTTTAGTATATGTTTTAGTTTAGTTTAGTTATTTATTTTACTTTATTTTATTTTATTTTGGGTTTAGTTTATTTATTAGGTTTGTTTAGGTTTTATTTATTTTAGTTTATTTTAGTTTAGTTTATGATTATTTTATTTTATTTTGTTTAGGTTTTTAGTTTAGGGTTTAGGTTTTAATTTTATTTATAGGTTTACTTTTAGGTTTATGTTTTATTTAATTTTTTATTTTATTTTATTTTAGGTTTATTTTACTTTTATTTTACGTTTAGTTTTTATTTTATTTTGGTTTTTATTCTTAGGTTTGTTTTATTTTTTAGTTTAGTTTAGTTTGGGTCCGCTACACTTTCCTCCTTTTGGCCAAGCACATCGATGAGCTTTTGTTATGGTTATACCGCATGGCCTAAAGCTACCTCATGTTGGCTTTGTTTAAGAGCATGTGAGTTTTCTACGCTTTCTTCTTGGATTAGCCTTCGTGTACTGACTGGGTCGAGTATATTTGAGGTTTAGGATAAGTCCCCTCGCGGCTCCTTCCTTCCTCGCTTCAAGTCCGTCCCCCTTCCTCGAGCTCGAGTAGTCGCCTAGGTGAGATAGCATCATCCCAATCGATGATCTATCTCGATGTTCAGCTTAGAAAGTTGTAAGCTTACACGCTTTCTTTCCGTGATTGATCAGACCACACAATAGTTTGTTGGTTCGCACTATGCTGACGGATACACCACTCATGTTGATGGATACAGCTTAGGTTGGTTGGTTCTCACATGTTAGGATACACACTCATGGAAGATGTAAGTCTGCTATGCTTTCTCCTTGAGTTGTCCATACATCTATAGGCTTTTTTTTCAAGGCTGGATAATACCCCCAGCAAGCATCTCCCTTGTGGGCACTATATTTAGATCACATCCTTTGCACTCCATTTAGACACTACCAAGGTACTTGAAATAGTTCCTCTTTATAGTAACCACCTTGTGTTAGAGAATTCATCCTATGGTTGTAAATTCTCCCTTGGTCCAAGAATCAGATAAGTCAAGGCCAACATAGCTCTTTCAAGATGGTCCTCGACACCAATGTCTATGCAAACATATAAACAAAATATATATTCACTTGTGGATTAGAGGACACCCATAAAGGTGTCTTTCCCAAGCTGCATCCTACCACAAAGGGTCGTGAAAAACTCTTATAAGAATCACGACTACTTGAGTTGATATAAGTCTTCAACAATATTCACTCAATAGCCTAAGTCGTTCTAGTGCTACCGCCAGTCACCCATGGTTGTTCCTTTTAGAAGATTTAAGTCTCCTACGCTTCTTCCGCACGCCGCAGCAATCAAAGGCAACCCTTAGTTGGCTAGCTCAACCCCACAACTGAGATTATTCCTTTGGATTTGTAAATCTATGATAGGATAAGTCTGATATAACCCTTTTTAGTGGGCCCATCACACATTGACACGGTAAATAAATTAAATCTACCAAATTAGACCGAGATCACATCCCCATCGGATATCCCCTCAATTCAAAATCTAACTAAACTAAATAAACCATACCTAATCACATTTCATTAAGATAAATTTTATCCTGATTATATTTGAGTTGACATAAGTACCCAACGGTTGTTCCTCACTTTAGAAGATGTAAGTCTGCTACGCCTTTTTTCTAGCATAGCCATTGCACACCGAAAGACAACCCCTTAGGTTGGCTCTACCCAATAAACTATCCCTTTGGATTTGTAAACTGAGGTGGTTGATATAGCTCTTCAAGGGTCCATCGCAACGTGATCCATACATTAACTGTGATTAACTTAAACAAAATTTAATTTTCCTCAATAGAGTTAAATCACTCCCTTCGCCCTAGTGGAGCCCCAAATCATATATAAATAAGTTAAGCAAACAAATCAAATTCAAAACCAACCTCCCTAATGGATCCAAATTAAACCAACTCCCGGGTAGAGTCTAAATCAAAGAAATCCAACCAAACTCTTATTCCCGTGTATACATCCCCAAACAAATCTATGAAATAAAACTCAAATCTAAATCCCAATGGATAGCAACTGCTTCCCTAGTGGAAGGTTCATATACCGACCCCATGCACTCGAGCCCATATCTCTAGATGTGCCTCCACATCAATTAAAACAAAACAAATTAAACTTGATTCAATCTTAATCCCTAGATTATATATCCTTATCCCTAGTGGATCTTCTTTCCATAAATGATAATCAAATCAAATTCAAACCTTATCCCCGTGACTTTCTTCTTCATTTCCTCACATAATTCCACATGTCATGTCCAATGGTGTGATCCCTAGATTCTCTCCATGTCCTTGACAATTCTCAAATCTTATTTCTTCTCTTATGCACACCTTTAATACTTCAACTAAAAGCCTAACAATGTATTCATTCAAATTACATCATCTTAACATTGTAATCAAAATTTTATGATTTGTGATGGTTGAAGCTCAAACTAACTATACAATATCATGCTAAACATATTATAGTGTGAATTAACAAACTATATTATAGTATAATATATATGTTATATTATAATTTACTATAATATAATATATTGTCTAACATTTCACCTCATTAGAATCACTTAAAAGAACAAATAACAAACTTTTCTCAAAATATGAATAATGTTCATTTTGATGTAAATTGTTATTTTTCTATTAGAAATGGTACAAAATGGCATAATTTTGGTGTTGCTGTGTGCCATGAATTTGGCCAAATTCTTCCATCTCAACCATCGAATTAACATTTTTGTGAGTTTTTACCTAATGTATTATAATAAAATGAAAACATACTAAAATGCACAATAACATTTAGTAACACAATCGCCACATTCATATATATGTGAAGTTATATTATTATGTACATTATATTTAATATGCTTTCAAATAAAATATTATCTTACATTACACCTTAAAATGAATCACTTTAAGCAAAAATTTTATAAAATTTCATTGAAAAATGAACATTTATTTTGATTGCAAAACTACATTCTTTTGATTAAATAACACACCGTAGCACACCCCAATGATGTTCCCTAAAGCTTACCTTAAATTTGGTCAAATCCCATCATCTTAATCTATAAATTAGTATTTTTATGAACAAACACCCTACTACATCATACTATAACAAACTAAAATATGCTAAACAATAAGTAGTAATACATAATAGTATGTTATAATGCATAATGCTACACTATGTTATGGAATCCTATATTATAATTCACTATAACATATTAAATTATATTATATTATATTGCATATCACATCCTAAGGGATTGCTTAAGATAAAAATCATAATATTAGTCTAAATAATAAAAAACTATATATTTTAGTCGTATCACTTACATATTTTAAATTAAAACATTATAGTATGATGCCATGCTCTACCTATTATGAATTTTGCCAAAATCCACCATTTTACAGTCTAAATCAACATTTTTATAAGTAATGCTTGTGTAGGCTCAACTGCATGATTGAAAAATACTAAAATAATTTAAAATGCACAGAACAATATATTATGATATATGATACTATACTATGATACAACATATAATATTTATTTTGAACATAAAATCTTACTTTTTAGATGACAAGTGGCGTAGCACACCTTTGGTACTACAACTTGATTCCCACTTCAAATTTAACAAATTTCATCATCTGATTTATTAAATCAATATTTTTATGATTTATATTAATATAGACTATAGGGTACAATACCATAATGTACTTAAACATTTCAAAACATCTTATAACATCCAAAACACATCATTACATGTTCAAATATATGATGCTACATTAAACTATAAATGGTATTATAATATGATTTAGGTTAGGGTTTAGGTATTCAAATCTCTAATATTCAAGGGAAAGTCTCTTAAAGACATTTTCTTTAGCTACCAAAATAATGTTAGATTAGTCATTCCTTAACCTCCTATGAAATCTTTATTCAAGGTTTAGTTTTAGGATTAAGGTTAGTTTAGGTATAAGGTTTAGGGATAGTTTAGGGTTTAGGTTTAGGGTTAGTTTAGGTTTTAGGTTTAAGGCTGTGGTTTATGGTTTAGGGGGGTTTAGGTTTATTTTATGGTTGAAGGTTTTAGGTTTTATTTATGGTTTAATTTAGGTTTAGTTTAGGATTTTAGGGTTAGAGTTTAAGGTTTTTAGTGTTTAAGGTTTAAGGTTTTAGGGTTTAGGATTTAGGGTTTGTGTTTAGGGTTTAAGTTTTAGTAGTTTAAGTGTGTTTTTTTAATAGAAAAAAAATTTAAATTCAACATTTCTGTTTTCAATTTCATCAATGAAGTGGCACCCAAATTTTTCTAAGACATGAATGACATTGATCATAAACCATGATAACAAATAAAAACCTTAGATAAGTAGAATCAGATTCTACAATAAAGACACAGATATACAAATGTGAATTCGCTCTTCAATTTCTCTACTTCCCATTAGAACCACCCATGCCTTTTGAGTAGCGGGATCTGCCATCATATCCCTTATCTCTCCCTCTGCCAACCCCACAGTTGTAACCTCCGATGCTCCTCACGCCTCCATAAATAGCACTGCTCTGACCACCACCTCCATATCCACCAACACATCCAGATCCCCACAATCACTGTGATAACCACCACCTCTGCCTTTGCATCCACCATTAGATCTAGACTGTGCCTAGTTGATGGATGTTCTGCCAAGGTTTTGCACAATCTTAGAGTATAGGTTTTAGGGTTAGTTTAGGTTTAGGTTAGTTTAGATATAGCTTGGGCTTTGGGTTTAGGTTGTTTTTGGGTTTTTTAGTTGGGGTTTGTTTTATTTTAGGGTTTAGGGTTTTAGGGTTTAGGGTTTAGGGTTTTAGAGTTTAGGGTTTAGGGTTGTAGTTTTATGGTTGAGAGTTTAGTGTTTGGGGTTTTTATGGTTTAGGGTTTTTTTAAATAGATAACAAATTCAAATTAAACATTTCTTTATTTCAATTTCATCAACCAAGTAGCACCCCAAAATTTCTAAAACATAAGCAACGACATAGACAAAAAATTGGCACCTTTAGAGCAAATCAAAAAACTTAGAAAAGAAGAACTGTATGTACTATAAAGGCATAGTTCCATAAACAAGATAGATCTGCTCTATAATTTATAGTGCCCATCTAACCACCCTTGCCTCTCAGTAGTGATCCACCATCATATCCTCGATCTCTCCCTCCACCACCACCAAGACTGTAATCTCTGTTTCTCCTCCAGCCTCCATAACCACCATTGCTCTGTCCACCACCTCCATATCCACCAGCACTACCAGATCCCCCACCACCACTACGATAATTATCGCATCTGCATTCACCTCCACTACCAGATCTAGACTGAGCCTTGTTGATGGTGATGTTCCTATCATCAAGGTTTTGACCATTATTAGGGTTTAAGGTTAGTTTAGGGTCTAGGGTTAGTTTTGGTTTTAGGGTTTAGGGTTAGTTTAGGTTTGTGGTTTCGTGTTTAGGGTTATAGGTTTTAGAGTTTAAGGTTTAGGATTTTTTATGATTTGTTGGGTTTAGCATTTTTTTGGGGTTTGTGGTTTAGGGTTTTGGGTTTTGGTTTGGTGGTTTTAGTTTATGGTTTAATTTTTTAGGGTTTAATGTTTTTTTAATGGAGAATAAATTTGATTCAACATTTCTTATTTTCAATTTCATCAACCAAGTAGCACCTCAAGTTTTCTAAGACACAAGAGATGACATAGATAAAAAATGGGCACCCAAAAGCAAATCAAAAACCCTAGATATGTAGAATCATCTCTAGTATAAAGATAGTTCCATAAGTAGTATCACCCGCTCTTCAATTTCTAGTTCCCATTAGACCAACCCCACCTTGGATTCACCATCATATCCCCGTTCTCTCCCTCCGCCACCCAAATGGTTGTAACCTCCATCATTCCTCTCACCTCCATAACCATCACTGCTTGGATCACCACCTCTATATCTAGATCTAGACTGAGCCTAGTTGACAGTGATGTTTTTTCCTTTAAGGTTCTTCCCATTCTTAGAGTTTAAGGTTTAGGGTTAGTTTAGTGTTTAGGGTTTAGGGTTAGTTTTGTGTTTAAGGTTTGGGGTTTAGGGTTTAGGGTTTAAGGTTTAGGGTTTAGGTTTATGATTTAAGGTTTTTGGGGTTTAGGTTTAGGGTTTGGGTTTAGAATTTATGGTTTAGGGTTTTTAGGGTTTATGGTTTAGGGTTTAAAGTTTAGGGGTTTGTTTTAATAGAGAATAAATTTATATTTAACATTTCTTCTTTTTGATTTCATCAACAAAGAAGCACGCCACATTTTCTAAGACACAAGCGATGTCATTGATAAAAAATGAGCACCCATAGAGTAAATCAAAAGCCCTAGATAAGTTGAACTGTCTCTATTATAAAGACACAATTCTATAAGCAGCAAATTGGATCAACCGTTCTTCAGTTTCTCTAGTTCCCATCAGAATCACCCCCACCTCTTGAGTAGTGGGATCTATCATCATATCCCCATCTCTCCCTCTGCCACCACCACGATTGTAACCTCTATCGCTCCTCCCACCTCTATAACCACCACTGCTCTAACCACCACCTCTATATCCACCAATACCTCAAAATACCCCACCACCATTGTGATAATCACCGCCTCTGCCTTCGCCTCCACTACTAAATCTAGACTGAGCCTAGTTGTTGGTGATGTTCTTGTAGTCAAGGTTTTGCCCAATCTTGGGTTTAGGGTTTAGGGTTTAGGGTTTGAGTTTGTTTTATGGTTGGCTTGGTGGTTTAAGTTAGTTCATGGTTTGGGTATGTGGTTTGGGGTTTAGTTTGCAGGTTATAAGGTTTAGTTTTATGGAGGGTCAGTGGTTTAGGGTTTAGTTTTATGGTTTAGTGGTTTGTATTTTAGGGTTTTGGGGTTTGTGGTCAAGGTCAGCTTATGATTTAGATTTGGGTTGGTTATTAGGTTTTAGGGTTTTTTTTAAATTAAGTAAACCATTGGATTTAGGTTTATTTAGTTTATTTACCATTTTATTTATTAGTTTATTTTATTTTTATTTTTTTATTTAAGTTTATTTTATTTTATTTAGTGTTTACTTATTATTTATTTTATTTAGGTTTATTTTATTTTATTTAATTTATTTTTAAGTTTTATTTAGTTTATTTTATTTTTAGGTTTATTATTTTTCATTTTAGGTTTATGTTTATGTTTTAATTTAATTTATTTAGGTTTAGTTTTAGGTTTTATTTTAGGTTTACTTTAAGTATTATTTTACTAGTTTAGGTTTATTTTATTTTTAGGTTTAGGTTTTATTTTATTTTAGTTTAAATTATTTTAAGGTTTAGGTTTATTATATGTATTTTATTTTTAATTAGGTTGTTTTTAGGTTTTAGGATTTTATTTATTATTTTAGTTTTATTTTATTTTGTAGTTTAATTTATTATTTTTTAGTAGTTTTATTTTAGGTTTTGTCCAGTATAATTTTAGTTTAGTTTAGTTTATTTATTATATTTTTATCTTTAATTTATTTTTATCTTTAAAGGTATTTTATTTATTTTATTTTTTTATTTAGGTTTAGGTTTTAGGTTGGGTCAGATTTAGGGTAGTGTGGGCTCAGTGATCAGTGGCTCAAGGCCTGGCCTGGGTTATGATTTAGTTTTGGCCTGTGGCCTGGGAGTTTGGGTTCAGTATTGTAGGTTTTAGTTTTATGGTTTAGGTTTAGTTTTTTTAGTTTTGTGGCCTGTATTTTAGGTTTAGGGTATTTGTTTAGAGTGGTTTTTTTAAAAAATAAACCAATAGTTTAAGTTTATTTATCATTTTAGTTATTTTAGTTTATTTTATTTTATTTTATTTAGGTCTTCATTTTTATTTTAGTTTATTTTAAGTTTATTTTATTTTAGTTCATTTTAGTTTAAGTGTTTATTTTAGTTTAGTTTTACTTTAATTTTATTTTAAGTTTATATTTTATTTTATTTTATGGTTTAAGTTTAGGTTTCTTTATAATTTAGAGGTTTTAGGTTTTATTTTATATTTGGTTTTATTTTTTTAGTTTAGTTTAGGTTTCTATTTATTTTATTTAGTTTTAGGGTTTATGTATTTTATTATAGTTTAATTTATTTTAGTTTAGGTTTAGGTTTATTTTATTTTGTTTACTTTGGGTTTAGGTTTTTTTTAATTTAGGGTTTAAGTTTTATTTTTTATTAATTTTTAGTTTTGTTTTCTTGGTTTAGGTTTTTATTTAGTTGTTATTTTATTTTATTTTAGGTTTATTTTATTTTTATCTTACATTTGGTTTTTTATTTATTTAGGTTTTTTATTTTTAGGTTTATTTTAATTTTTAGTTTAGATTAGGTTTTATTTTTTTTATTTTAGTTTAGATTTTATTTTATTTTATTTTTTTAGATTTAGGTTTAAGTTTAGGTTTAAATTTTAGTTTTAGTTTTTATTTTATTTTATTTAGGTTTAGTTTTTTTATTTTATTTTTAGTTTTAATTTAGTTTAGGTGTAAGTTTTAAGGTTTTAGGGTTTAGGGTTTAGGGTTTAGGTTTTAGGGCTTAGACTTGTATGTTTTAGGGTTTAGAGTTTAGGGCTTTAAGTTTAGGGTTTAGGGATTAGGGTTTAGACTTTTGGCTTCATGGATAGTTTTAGTGTTTAAGGTTTAGGGTTATGGTTTGATTTTTATTATTTTTAATTTTTTAATTTTTTTAATTCCCTTAAAATAAGTAAACTAGTAAGTTTAAGTTTATTTAGTTTATTTTTTGTTTTTTTAGTTTATTTTATTTTTCATTTTGATTTAGGTTTAGATTTATTTTTATTTAGTTTTGTTTATGTACTTTAGGTTTATTTATTTTTGTTTAAGTTTTTTATTTTAGTTTATTTTTTTGGTTTAGGTTTAGGTTTAGGTTTATTTTTTAGTTTAGTTTTCTTTTTATTATATATATATATATATTTTTTTGGTTTCAGTTTCATTTTTTATTTTTATGTTTAGGTTTAGGTTATGTTTGGTTTATTTTAGTTTATGCATAGGTTTAATTTATTTTTATTTAAGTTTAGGTTTTTTTTTTAATTTAGAGTTTAGGTTTTATTTATTATTTTTTTAAAGTTTTATTTTTAGGTTTATTGTTTAGGTTAAGGTTTTGATTTAGTTTTTCTTTTATTTTATTTTTATTTTAGGATTAGTTTTTATTTTATTTAGGTTCTTCATTTTTTTTAGTTTAGTTTAGGTTCTTATTTATTTTATTTTAGTTTAGTTTTTATTTTTTTATTCTATTTTCTTATTAGGTTTAGGTTTTTATTTTATTTTATTATTCTATTTTATTTTGGTTCAAGTTTTTTTATATATTTTAGGTTAAGGTTTTTTTAGTTGAGTTTTATGTTTGTTTTATTTTTAGGTTTATGTCTAGGTTTTATTTTTAGGTTATTATTTTATTTTATTTAGGTTTAGGAATTTTGTTTATTTTATTTTTGGGTTTTATTTAGTTTAGGGTTTAGGGTTTAGGGTTTAAGGTTTTAGGGGTTAGTGTTTTAGGTTTAGGGTTTAGGGTTTAGGGTTTAGGGTTAGGGTTTAAAGTTTAAGGTTTAGGGTTTAGTGTTTAGGCTTTAGGGTTTAGGATTTTTAGGGTTTACAGTTTAACTTTTAAGGTTTAGGGAGAGGGCCTGTGGTTTAGGGATTAGCTTTTAGGTTTAGGGTTTAGGGTTTAGGTTAATTTTAGGGTTTAGAGTTTAGGGTTAGATTTAGGTTGAGAGGGTTTAGGTAAGTTTTATATAGTTTTATTTATTTTAGTTTAGTTTATTTTAGTTTAGGTTTAGGTTTATTTTATTTTGTTTATTTTAGGTTTAGGGATTTTTATGTTTAGTTTAAGGATTTGGTTAAATTTTTTATTTGGTTTTAGTTTTTATTTTTATGTTTATTTTTTAGGTTTAGGTTTTTATTTTATTTTATTTGTATTTTTTATTTAGTTTTTATTTTATTTAGGTTTTATTATTTTTAGGTATTTTTACTTTTTTGTTTAGTTTAGGTTTTTATTTATTATATTTTAGTTTAATTTTTATTTTTTATTTTATTATATTTTAGGTTTAGGTTTAGGTTTAGGTTTAGGTTTTAGCATAGGCTTTTATTTTATTTAGGTTTAGTTTTTTATTTAGTTTTGGTTTAAGTTTTTAGGTTTTTAGGGTTTAGGGATTAGGGTTTAGGGTCTAGGGTTGTAGGTTTTAGGGTTTAGTGTTTATTGTTTAGGGTTTACGGTTTAGGATTTAGGGTTTAAAGTTGAGTGTTTTAGGGTTTATGGTTGTTGGTTTATGGTTTACGATTTATGGTTTAAGGTTTATTTTAGGGTTTAGAGTTAAGGGTTATTATTTTTTTAATTTTTTTTTGATTTTTTTTAAAATTTTTTTGGGTTTGGGGTTTAGAGTTTAGGGTGTAGATTTTAGGTTTAGGGTTCAAGTTTTAGTTTAGGGTTTAGGGTTTTGGTTTTCTTCTAATAGAGATTTAACTTTTTTTTCATTTTGATTTCATCAACCAAGTAACACACCAAGTTTTCTATGACACAGGCGAAGACATAGATAAAAAATGAGCATGCATAGAGAAAATTAAAAACCCTAGATAACTAGAATTATCTTTATTCTAAATATAGTTCCATAAATAGCAGGTCGGATCGGCAATTCTTCAGTTTCTCCAATTCCCATCAGAACCACCTTAGCCTCTCGAGTAGCGGGATCCACCATCATATCCCTGATCTATCTCTCCACCACCACCTAGGGTGTAACCTCCGTCACTCCTCCCGCCTGCATAACCACCACTGCACCAACCACCACCTCCATATCCACCAGCACCTCCAGATCTCCCACCACCGTTGCAATAATCAATGCCTCTGCCTTCGCCTCCGTTAGATCTAGACTGAGCCTAGTTGACGGTGATGTTCTTATTGTCAAGGTTTTACACATTCTTAGGGTTTAAGTTTATGTTAAGGTTGATTAGGTTTTAAGGTTTAGGTGTATTTTTTAATTTATTTAGTTACTTTAGGTTTAGGTTTATGGTTTATGGTTTAGGATTTAGGGTTTGGGTTTAGGGTTTAGGGTTTAGAGTTTATAGTTTAGGGTTTATGGTTTTATGGTTTATGCTTAAAGGGTTTATGGTTTAGGGTTAGGGTTTAGGGTTTAGGGTTTAGGCTTTAGGCTTTAGGGTTTAGGGTTTTTTAGGGTTTAGGGTTTAGGGTTTAGTGTTGTAGGTTTAAGGTTAGTTTTAGGGTTTAAGATTTAGGGTTTAGGGTAAGGATTACGGGTTTAGGGGTTTTTTTTAAAAAGTAAGTACACTCGTATGTTTAGGTTTATTTAGTTTACTTTGTTTATTTTTTACTTATTTCAGTTTTTATATAATTTTTTAAGGTTTATTTTTTATTTTTATTTTGTTTAGTTTATTTATTTCATTTTAGGTTTTTTATTTTAGTTTAATTTTTAGGTTTAGGCTTAGGTTTAGGTTTATTTTTTAGTTGAGTTTTACTTTTATTTTATAATTTAGGTTTAGGTTTTTAGGTTTTTAGGGCTTAGGGTTTAGGGTTTAAGGCTTAGGGCTTAAGGTTTAGGGTTATAGGATTTTATGGTTTGAGTTTAGGGTTAGGGTTTAAGGTTTAGGGTTTAGGGTTTATGGTTTAGTGTTCAGGCTTTAGGGCTTAGGGTTTTTAGGGTTTACAGGTTTAGGGTTTTGGGTTTAAGGTTTAGGGTTTTTGGTAAAAAGTTTAGGGTTTAGGTTTTAGGGTTTTGGGTTTAGGGTTTAGGGTTTTAGGGTTTAGGGTTGTGGTTTAGGGTTTATGGTTAGAGTTATATTTTATTTTTATTTTATGTTTTTAAGGGTTTGGGGTTTAGGTTATAGGTTTGGGGTTCAGGTTTTAATTTAGGTTTAATTTTAAATTAAGAAAACCGATAGGTTTAGATTTTCTTAATTTATTTTTTGGGTTTAGGGTTGAGGTTTTTTTAAAAAAAATTATGTAAATCAGTAGGTTCAGGTTTATTTTGTTTATTTAGTTTATCTTATTTTTTATTTTTATTTATGTTTATTTTTAATATTTATTTAGGTTTATTTATTTTAGGTTTATTTATTTTAGGTTTATTTATTTTAGTTTAGGTTTTTTCTGTTTTAGTTTATTTTTTAGGTTTTGGTATAGGTTTATTTTTTAGTAGAGTTTTATTTTCTAGAATTTGGTTTTATTTTTTATTTTTAGGTTTATGTTTCTATTTTTACCTTATTTTTTTAGGTTTAGGTTGTAGATTTTTTTTTCAGTTTTATTTTTTATTTAGGTTTATTTTTAGTTCATTTTATTTTATTTAATTTAGGTTTAGGTTTAGGTTTAGTTTATTTTAGGTTTAGGTTCTATTTATTTTAGTTTAGTTTATTTTATTTTGTTTATTTTATTTTTATTTTAGGTTTAGGTTTCTTTTAGTTCAGGGTTTAGGTTTTATTTTTTATTTATTTTTATGTTTTATTTATGGGTTTATTTTTTAAGTTTCAGTTTTTATTTAATTTTTATTTATTTATAGGCTTATTTTAGGTTTATTTTATTTTTATTTTATGTTTAAATTTTATTTTATTTAGGTTTTTTATTCTTATGTTTATTTTATTTTTAGTTTAATTTAGGTTATTATTTATTTTATTTAGTTTATTTTTATTAGTTTATTTTATTTTATTTCTAGGTTTAGGTTTTAGTTTAGGTTTTAATTTTATTTTAATTTATTTTTTATTTAGGTTTATGTTTTTTTTTTATGAGTTTTATCTTCACGTATTATTTTATTTAGGTTTAGATTTTAGGTTTTTAGGGTTTATGGTTTAGGGTTTGGGTTTAAGGTTTAGTGTTTAAGATTTTAGGGTATAGGCTTTTGGATTATGGTTCATGGTTTAGAGTTTAAGGTTTAGGCTTTATGGTTTAGGGTTTTTAGGGTTTAGTATTTAGGGTTTAGGGTTTAGGGTTAGCTTAGGGTTTAGGGTTTACGATTTTATGTTTTTAGGGTTTAGGGTTTAAGGTTGTAGTTTTACGATTTAGGGTTTAAGGTTAATTTTAGTGTTTAAGGTTTAGGGTTTAGGATTTAGGGTTTAGGGCTTAGGGTTTAGGGTTAAGGGGGTTTTTTTAATTAAGTAAACTAGTAGGTTTAGGTTTATTTAGTTTATTTTATTTTTTTATTTTATTTAAGTTTAATTTTTTATTTTATTTAGTTTAATTTATTTTATTTAGTTTAGGTTTTTTATTTTAGTTCACTTTTTAGGTTGAGGTTTAAGTTTATGCAAATTTTTAGTATAATTTTATTTTTATTTTATTTTTCAAGTTTATTTATTATTTTTCTATTTTAAGGTTTAGGTTTAGCTTTTTATTTTATTTTTTTGTGTTTTGGTTTTAAGTATTAATTTTAGGTTTATTTTTAGGTTTTATTTATTTTTTAGTTTAGGTTTAGGTTTATTTTTAGTTTATTTTCTTTTTTTTTAGTTTGGGTTTAGGCTCAAGTTTAGTTTATTTTAGGTTTAGGTTTAGGTTTTTTTTATTTTGGTTTAGTTTAATTTAGTTTAGGTTTAGGTTTATTTAATTTTTATTTTAGGCTTATGTTTTTTTTATTTATTTTTAGGTTTTATTTATAGGTTTATTGTTTAGGTTTAGGTTTTTATTTTGTTTTTATTTTATTTTATTTTTATTTTATTTTATTTTTATTTTAAGTTTAGTTTTTATTTTATTTATGTTTTTTATTTTTTAGTTTAGCTTAGGTTTTTATTTATTTTATTTTAGTTTAGTCCTTATTTTTTATTATATTTCTTTTTTAGGTGTAAGTTTAAATTTTAGTTTATGTTTTTATTTTGGTCTAGGTTGTTTATTTATTTTATTTGTAAGTTTTGTTTAGTTTAGGTTTAGGTTTCTAGCTTTTTAGGGATTATAATTTAGTGCTTAGGGTTAGTTTAGGGTTTGGGATTTAGGGTTTAAGGTTTAAGGTTTAGGGATATAGATTTTAGGGTTTAGGGTTTTATGGTTTAAGGTTGTAGGTTTAGGGTTTATTATTAGGGTTATATTTTATTTAATTTTATGTTTTTTATGGTTTGGGGTTTAGGTTATAGGTTTAGGGTTTAGGTTTTAGTTTAAGTTTAATTTTAAATTAAGTAAACTAATAGGTTTAGATTTTTTTTAGTTTATTTTTAGGGTTTAGGGTTGAGGTTTTTTTTTTAAAAAAAAATTATGTAAATAGTAGTTAGATTTTAGTTTATCTTATATTTTTTATTTTTTATTTATGTTTATTTTTTATATTTATTTAGTTTAGTTTATTTATTTTAGGTTTATTTATTTTAGTTTTTTTTTATTTTAGTTTATCTTTTAGGTTTAGGTTTAGGTTTAGGTTTATTTTTTTTAGTTGAGTTTTATTTTCTAGGTTTAGGTTTAGGTTTTACTTTATTTTTTTAGATTTAGGTTTAGTTTTAATTTAGGTTTATTTTTAGTTTTTATTTTTTAGTATAGGTTTATTTTTAGTTTATTTTATTTTATTTATTTTAGGTTTAGGTTTAGGTTTAGTTTATTTTAGGTTTAGGTTCTATTTATTTTAGTTTAGTTTATTTATGTGTAGGTTTAAGTTTATTTTATTTTGTTTATTTTATTTAGGTTTTTTATTCTTACATTTATTTTATTTTTAGTTTAATTTAGGTTATTATTTATTTTATTTTAGTTTATTTTATTTTATTTTTAGGTTTAGATTTTAATTTTATTTTATTTTATTTTTTATTTAGGTTTAATTTTTTTTATGTATTTTATCTTTATGTTTTATTTTATTTAGGTTTAGGTTTTTGGGTTTTTAGGGTTTAGGGTTTAAGGTTTAGGTT
Source organism: Cymbidium sinense (assembly GCA_021442155.1). Lineage (NCBI taxonomy): Eukaryota > Viridiplantae > Streptophyta > Magnoliopsida > Asparagales > Orchidaceae > Cymbidium > Cymbidium sinense. The sequence goes on along the minus strand of CM038214.1, from coordinate 38,576,896 downwards.
TAATGTTTAGGGTTTAAGGTTTTAGTGTTTAGGATTTTAGGGTTTAGGCTTTTGGATTATGGTTCAGGATTTAAGGTTTAGGGTTTAGGCATTATGGTTTAGGGTTTTTAGGGTTTAGCATTTAGGGTTAGCTTAGGGTTTAGGGTTTATGATTTTGGGTTTTTTAGGGTTTAGGGATTAAGGTAGTAGGTTTAGGGTTAGTTTTAGGGTTTAAGGTTTAGGGTTTAGGGTTTAGGATTTAGGTTTAGGGCTTAGGGTTTTTTTAATTAAGTAAATCGGTAGGTTTAGGTTTATTTAGTTTATTTTATTTTTTATTTTCATTTAAGTTTATTTTTTATTTTAATTTAGTTTAGTTTATTTCTTTTAGTTTAGGTTTTTTATTTTTGTTCACTTTTTAGGTTGAGGTTTAAGTTTATGCTAATTTTTTAGTATAATTTTTTTTTTCAGGTTTAGGTTTTATTTTATATTTTAAAGTTTAGGTTTAGGTTTTTATTTTTTTTTAGGTTTAGCCTTTAGGTTTTGATTTTAGGTCTATTTTTAGGTTTTCTTTTTTAGTTTAGGTTTTGGTTTATTTTTAGTTTTTTTTTTTTAGTTTGGGTTTAGGCTCTAGTTTAGTTTATTTTAAGTTTAGGTTTAGGTTTTATTTGTTTTGGTTTAGTATATTTTAGTTTAGGTTTAAGTTTATTTTATTTTTATTTTAGGATTAAGTTTTTTTAGATTTATTTTTTGGTTTTATTTTTAGGTTTATTATTTAGGTTTAGGTTTTTATTTAGTTTTTATTTTAGGTTTAATTTTGATTTTATTTATGTTTTTTTATTATTTAGTTTAGCGGGTTTTATTTATTTTATTTTATTTTAGTTTTAGTTTTTTATTATATTTCATTTTTAGGTGTAGGTTTAAGTTTTAGTTTATGTTTTTATTTTATTTTATTTTTTATTTTGGTTTAGGTTTTTTATTTATTTTATTTTAAGTTTTATTTAGTTTTGGTTTAGGTTTTTAGCTTTTTAGGGTTAATAGTTTAGGGTTTAAGGTTTAGGGTTAGTTTAAGGTTTGAGATTTAGGGTTTGAGGTTTAGGGTTTAGGGATATAGATTTTAGGGTTTAGAGTTTAGAGTTTAGGGTTTAAGGATTAGGGTTTAGGGTTTAAGGTTTAGGGTTTTGGGATTAACGATTAAAGTTTAGGGTTCAGTGTTTCTGGTTTTAGGGTTTAGGGTTTAGGGTTTAGGGTTTAGGGTGTAGGGTTTCGGGTTTAAGGTTTAAGGTTTAGGGTTTGAGGGTTTAGGGTTCATGGTTTAGGGTTTATGGTTTTAGGGTTTAGAGTTTAAGATTCAGGGATTAAGGTTTTGGGTTTTGGGTTTTGGGTTTAGGGTTAGATATAGTGTTTATGGTCAGGGTTTTTTTATGATTATTTTTGTATTTTTTTATTTTTTAAATTAAGTAAACAAGTAGGTTTTGGTTTATTTAGTTTATTTTTTATTTATTTTAGTTTATTTTTATTTTGATTTATGTTTAATTTTATTTTTATTTAGTTTAGTTTATTTATTTTAATTTAGGTTTTATATTTTAGTTTATTTTTTTTAGGTTTATGTTTAGGTTTAGGATTATTTTTTAGTTTAGTTATATTTTATTTTTTAGGTCTCAATTTTTTTTTTTATGTTTAGGTTATGGTTTTAATTTTATTTTTTTTAAGTATAGGTTTTAGGTTTTAATTTTATTTTTTTATGTATAGGTTTTATTTTAAAGTTTTATTTTTTAGTTTAGGTTTAGGTTTAGTTTTAGTTTATTTTATTTTATTTAGTTTAGGTTTAGGTTTTATTAATTTTAATTTAATTTATTTTAGTTTAGGTTTATCTTTATTTTATTTTTATTTTAGGTTTAGGTTTTTTTTTGGTTTAGGGTTTAGATTTTTTTTTCTTGGTTTACTATTTAGGTTTATGATTTTATTTAGTTTTTATTTTATTTTATTTTAGATTTATTTTATTTTTATTTTATGTTTAATTTTTATTTTATTTTATTTTTTTTATTTTTTAGTTTAGTTTATGTTTTTATTTATTGTATTTTAGTTTAGTTGTTATTTTTTATTTTATTTTTTTAAGGTTTAGGTTTAGGTTTCAGTTTATGTTTTTATTTTATTTTATTTTTTAATTTATTTAAGTTTAGGTTTTCTAATTTATTTTATTTTTAGGTTTTATTTAGTTTAGGTGTAGGTTTTTAGGTTTTTTGGTTTTAGAGTTTAGCGTTTAGGGTTTAGAGTTTTATGGTTTATAGTTTAGGGTTTAGGGTTTGGGGTTTAGGGTTTCGAGTTTAGGGTTATATTATAGGTTTAAAGGGTTGTAGATTTTAGGGTTTAGGGTTTAGGGTTTAGGGTTTTAGGTTTAGGTTTAGGTTTATAGTTTAGTTTAGGGTTTAGGGTTTAGTGTTTAGACTTATGATTTAGGGTTTTGTTTAGGGTTTAGGGTTTAGGGTTTAGGGTTTAGTGTTTAGGATTTAGGAGACTTTTTAGGGTTTAAGGTTAGCTTACAAATTAAGGTTATTTTAGGGTTTAGGGTTTAGGGTTTAAGCTTTAGGATTAAGGGTTTTTAGGGTTTAGGTTTTATGGTTTGGGTTAGTTTAGGGTTTAGGTTTAGTTAGGGTTTTGGGTATTTTAGGGTTTAGGGTTTAGGGTTGTAGGTTTATGGTTCAGCGTTTAAGGTTAGTCTTAGGGTTTAGGGTTTAGGATTTAGTGTTTAAGGTTTAGGGTTTAGTTTTTTAAAAAAAAAAAATTAGTAAGCCGGTAGGTTTAGGTTTCTTTAGTTTATTTATTTTAGTTTATTTTATTTTTTATTTCTATTTAGGATGATTTTTTATTTTTTATTTAGTTTAGTTTTTCTATTTTAATTTATTTTTTGGGTTTAGGTTTAGGTTTATGTTTAATTTTTAGTTTAGTTTTATTTTTATTTTAGTTTTTAGGTTTAGGTTTTATTTTGTATTTTTAGGTTTACGTTTAGGTTTTTATTTATTTTTTTAGGTTTCAGTTATAATTTTTTATTTTAGGTTTCTTTAGTTTATTTTATTTTATTTAGTTTAAGGTTTAGGTTTAGGTATTATTTATTTTAGTTTAGTTTATTTTAGTTTAGGTTTATGTTTATTTTATTTTATTTATTTTAAGTTTAAGTTTTCTTTTAGTTCAGGGTTTAGGTTTAATTTTTTATTTATTTATAGGTTTTATTTTTAAGTTTATTTTTTAGGTTTATTAGGGTTAATTTTAGGGTTTAGGGTTGAGGTTTTAGGGTTTATGGTTGAGGGTTTAACGTTTATGATTTATGATTTAAGGTTTAGTGTCTTTTTAAAAAAAATTAAGTAAATCGATAGGTTTAGGTTAATTTAGTTTACTTATTTTATTTTTTATTTATTTTAGTTTAGGGTTTAGGGTTTAGGATTTAGGTTTAGGTTTAGCTAACAGGTTTGGTTAGTTTAGTTTAGGGTTTAGCTTTAGGGTTTAATTTAGGGTTTAGATTTAGGTTAATTTAGGGTTTAAGGACTGGAGTTTTAGGGTTAATGTTAGGTTTAGGTTTAGTTTAGGTTTTAGTTTAGAGTTTAGAATTTAGGAGTTATTTTAGTGTAGGTTTTGAGTTTAGGAGTTTAGAAACTTTAGGGTTTAGGGTTTTAGTTTAGGGTTTAGGGTTGCTTATGGTTTAGGGTTAGTTTAAGGTTCTGATTTAGGAGGTTTAGTTTTTAGATTTTAGGTTCATTTTTAGGATTTTAGTTTAGGAGTGTTAGGGTTTAGGGTTTAGTTTAGGTTTAGGTTTAGGGTTTAGGGTTTTGGAGTTTATGTAGGTTTAAGGTTATGGTTTAGGATGTTAGGGTATAGTTTATAGTTTTTTAGGGTTGTAGGTTTAGGGTTTAGGGTTTAGGGTTTAGGATTTAGGGTTTAAGGTTTTAAAATAAATATTATATAAATAATAGGTTTAGGTTTATTTAGTATATTTAGTTTATTTTTTATTTATTTTAGTTTACTTTATTTTTTATTATTTTTTTTGTTTAGTGTAGTTTATTTATTTTAGTTTATCTTTTAAGTTTAGGTTTAGGTTTAGGTTTATTTTTTAGTTGAGTTTTATTTTTATTTTATTTTTTATTTTTAAATTTTAGTTTTTATTTTTAGGTTTAGGTTTAGATTTTTATTTTATTTTTGTAGGTTTATGTTTTAGGTTTTTATTTTAGGTTTATATTTAAGTTTTATTTTTTAGTTTAGGTATAGTTTTTTTTAGTTTTTTTTATTTATTTAGTTTTGGTTTAGGTTTAGGTTTAGTTTATTTTATGTTTTGGCTTAGGTATTATTTATTTTTGTCTAGTTTACTATAGTTTAGGTTTTGGTTTATTTTATTTTATTTATTTTATTTTTATTTTAGTTTTTTTTGATTAGGGTTTAAGTTTTATTTTTTATTTATTTTTAGGTTTATTTTTTAGGTTTAGGTTTTTATTTAGTTTTTATTTTATTTTATTTTAGGTTTATTTATTTTTATTTTAAGTTTAGTTTTTATTTTATTTAGGTCTTTTATTCTTTAGTTATTTTTATTTTTTGGTTTAGTTTAGGTTATTATTTATTTTATTTTAGTTTTCTTTTATTATTTATTTTTTTTTAAGTTTAGGTTTAGGTTTCAGTTTAAGTTTTTATTTTATTATTTTATTTTTATATTTATTTTAGGTTTAGGATTTTTTATTTAATTTATTTTTAAGTTTTATATAGTTTGGGTTTATGATTTTAGATTTTTAGGGTTTAGGGTTTAGGGTTTAGGGTTTAGGGTTTAGGTTTTAGGGTTTTAGGGTTTAAGGTTTTAATGTTTAGGGTTTAAGGTTAGGGTTTAGTGTTTAGGCTTTAGGGTTTAGGGTTTATGGTTTTCGATTAGTTTATGGCTTAGGGTTAGTTTAGGGATTAGGGTTTAGGGTTTAGAGTTTAGAGCATTTTAGGGTTGTAGGTTTAGGGTTCAGTGTTTAAGGTTAGTTTTATGGTTTAGGGTTTAGGATTTAGTATTTAGCGTTTAGGGTATATGGTTTTTTTTAAAAAAAATATGTAAACCAGTATGGTTAGGTTTATTTAGTTTATTTATTTTAGTTTATTTTAGTTTATTCTATTTTTTATTTCAATTTAGGTTTATTTTTATTTTTTATTTAATTTACTTTATTTATTTTACTTTATTTTTGTGGTTTAGGTTTAGCTTTATGTTTTTTTTAGTTTAGTTTATTTTTATTTTATTTTTTAGCTTTAGTTTTTTTTTTTGTTTTTAGGTTTAGGTTTAGCTTTTTATTTTATTTTTTAGGTTTAGGTTTTAATTTTTTTATTTCAGGATTATTTTATTTTATTTAGTTTAGGTTTAGGTTTATTTTTAGTTTATTTTATTTTATTTAGTTTAGGGTTTAGGATTATGTTTTATTTATTTTAGTTTAAGTTTAAGTTTATTTTATTTTATTTATCATAGGTTTAGTTTTTTTTTTAGTTTAGGGTTTAAGTTTTATTTTTTATTTATTTTTTATGTTTTATTTTTAAGTATATTTTTTAGGTTTATTAGTGCTAGTTTTAGGGTTTAGGGTTGATGGTTTAAGGTTTAGGGTTTAGGGTTTAGGGTCTTTTTTTTATAAAAATTAATTAAGTAAATCGATAAATTTAGGTTTATTTACTTAGTTTATTTATTTATTTATTTTAGTTTAGGGTTTAGTGTTTAGGGTTTAGTGTTTTGGCTTTAGGGTTTAGGGTTTAGGGTTTAGGGTTTAAGGTTTATGGTTTAGGCTTAGCTTACGGTTTAGGGTTAGTTTAAGGTTTAGGGTTTAGGCTTTAGGGTTTAGGGTTTTTAGAGTTTATGGTTTATGGTTTAGGGTTAGTTTAGGGTTTAGAGTTTAGGGTTTTAGGTTTAGGTTTAGGATTTGTGATAGGGTTTAGGGTTTAGGTTTAGTTTGGTTTTATTAGGGTTTAAGTGTAGGGTTTAGGTTTATAGTTTAGTATTTACTTTAGGTTTTAGGTTTTAGGTTTTAGTTTAGGTTTATAGTTGGTTTAGGGTTAGTTTAGGTTTATAGTTTATTTAACATTTAGGAGTTTTAGGTTTAGGTTTAGGGTTTAGGTTAATTTAGCATTTAGGTTTAGTGTTCTTTAGGTTTAGTTTAGTTTAGGTTAATTTTTTAGTTATTTAGGTTTAGGGTTTAAACTTTAGGTTTAGGGTTTTAGGTTTAGGTTTAGTTTAGGTTAGTTTAGTTTAGGTTATTTAGTTTAGTTTATTTTAGTTTAGGAGTTTAGGTTAGGTTTAAGTTTAGGTTAGGTTTTAGTTTAGGTTTTTGTTTAAGTTTAGTTTAGTTTAAACTTTAGGGTTTATTAGGTTTAGGTTTAGGTTTAATTTAGTTTATTTAGGTTAGGTTAGTTTTTTAGGGTTTATACTTTAGGTTTTAGTTTAGGGTTTTAGGGTTTAAGGTTTAGGGTTAGGTTTAGGAGTTTTAGAGTTTAGGGTTTAGGTTTAGGGTTTAGGAGTTTAGGGTTAGGGTATAGGTTTAGGGTTTAGGGTTTAGGGTTTATGATTTATGGTTTAGGGTTTTAGGTTTATGCTTAGGGTTTAGTTTGTTTAGGGTTTATCAGTTTATGGTTTAGGTTTAGGTTTATCTAGGTTTAGGTTAGGTTTATTTTTTAGGTTTTATTAAGGGTTTATTTAGGGTTTTTAGTTTAGGGTTATTTTTTTTAGTTATAGTTTAGGTTTATTTATTATATTTAGTTTATTTTTTATTTATTTTAGATTACTTTATTTTATTTTTCTTTAGGCTTATTTTTTAATTTTTTAGTGTACTTTATTTATTTAAGTTTAGGTTTATTATTTTAGTTTATTTTTTAAGTTTAAGTTTATTTTTTAGTTGAGTTTTATTTTTATTTTATTTTTATTTTTAGGTTTTAGTTTCTATTTTTAGGTTTAGGTTTAGATTTTTATTTTATTTTTTTAGGTTTAGCTTTTAGGTTTTTATTTTAGGTTCAATTTTATGTTTTATTTTTTAGTTTAAGTTTAGGGGCTTTTTAGTTTAGTTTATTTTATTTTTAATTTTGGTTTTTGTTTAGGTTTAGGCTTAGGTTTTATTTAATTTTGTCTAGTTTATTATTATTTAGGTTTGGTTTATTTTATTTTATTTATTTTATTTTTTTATTTTATTTTTTTCATTTAGTGTTTAGTTTTATTTTTATTTATTTTTAGGTTTATGTTTTTATTTAGTTATTATTTTATTTTATTTTAGGTTTAATTTTTATTTTATTTAGGTCTTTTATTCTCCAATTAGTTTAATTTTTTTAGTTTAGTTTAGGTTTTTATTTATTTTATTTTAGTATTCTTTTATTTTCTTTATTTTATTTTTTTAAAATTTAGGTTTAGGTTTTAGTTTTGGTTTTTATTTTATTATTTTGTTTTTTTCATTTAATTTGTGTTTTGGTTTTTTGTTTAATTTATTTTTAGGTTTTAGATAGTTTAGGTTTAGGTTTTTAGGTTTTTAGGGTTTAGGGTTTAGGGTTTAGGGTTTAGGGTTTAGGTTTTAGCATTTTAGGGTTTTAGGGTTATAAGATTTAGGGTTTAGTGTTTAGGGTTTATGGTTTTTAGGGTTGAGGGTTTAGGCTTTAGGGTTTAGGGTTTAGGGTTTAGGGGTTAGAGTTTTTTTTTAAATTAAGTAAACCAGTAGTTTAGGTTTATTTAGTTTGCTTAGTTTATCTTTAATTTATTTTAGTCTATTTTATTTTTTATTTTTATTTAAGTTTATTTTTTATTTTTATTTAATTTAGTTTATTTATTTTTGGTTTATTTATTTTAGTTTAGGTATTTTATTTCAGTTTATTTTTTAGGTATAGGTTTAGGTTTATGGTTCTTTTTTAGTTTAGTTTTATTTTTATTATATTTTTTAGGTTTAGCCTTTTTATTTAAGGTTTTGGATTAGGGTTTTATTTTATTTTTTAAGGTTTAGGTTTTATGTTTATTTTTAGGTTTTGTTTTTTAATTTAGGTTTAGGTTTATTTTTAATTTAATTTATTTTATTTAGTTTAGGGTTTAGGTTTAGTTATTTTAGGTTTAGTTTAAGGTTTTATTTATTTTAGTTTAATTTATTTTAGGTTTAGGGCTTTTTTTTTTAAATTTAGGTTTAGGTTTTATTTTTTATGTTTATTTTTTTTTAAGTTTATGTTATTATTAGTTTTTATTTTCTTTTATTTTAGGTTTATTTTATTTTTATTTAGGTTTAGGTTTAGGTTTAGGTATTTATTTATTTTCTTTTTAGTTTTTATTTAGTTTAGGTTTAGTTTTTTAGATGTTTAGTGTTTCAGGTTGTAGGTTTAAGGTGTAGTTTAGGTTTAGGTTTATTTTTTTTATTTTATTTATTTAGTTTAGGGTTTAGTTTTTAATTATTATATGTTTGGGTTTAGGTTTTATTTATTTTAGTTTATGTTTTTTTTTTTTTTTTAGGGTTTATTTAAGATTTATTTATTTTAAGTTTATTTTTAGGTTTGTTTTAGCTTTAGGTTTATTTTTTTTTTTTTACGTTTAGGTGTTTTTTATTTAGGTTTTATTTTAATGTTTATTTTATTTTTTAGTTTAGTTTTAGATTTTTTATTTATTATATTTAGTTTAGTTTATTTTTTAGTTTATTTTATTTTTAGATTGAAGTTTAGGTTTAGGTTTAGGTTTTAGTTTATGTTCTTATTTTATTTTTTATTTTATTTAATTTAGGTTTAAGTTTATTTATTTATTTTAGTTTTAAGTTTTATTTAGTTTAGGTTTAGGTTTTTAGGGTTTACGATTTAGGGTTTATGGTTTCGAGTTTATGGTTTAGGGTTTTAGGGTTTAGGGTTTAGGGTTTAGCGTTTTATGGCTTAGGGTTTTAAGGTTTAGGGTTTAGGGTTAAGGTTTCGGGTTTAAGGTTTAGGGTTTAATGTTTTTGCTTTAGGGTTGAGGTTTTAGTGTCTAGAGTTTAAGGTTAACAAGTTTAGAGTTATTTTAGTTTAGGGTTTAGGGTTTAGAGTTTATTTAGGTTTTTTAAGATTTAGGGTTTAGGGTTGAGGTGGTTTTGTTTAGAGTTTAGGTTTTGGGTTTAGGAGTTTAGTTTAGGGTTTATAGTTAGGGTTAGGGTTTAGGTTTAGGGTTTAGTATTTAGGTTTAGGGTTAATAGTTTTGGGCATTAGGTTATTTTAGGTGTTTAGGGTTTTAGGGTTTAGGTTACAATTTGGTTAGCGTTTAGGTTTAGGTTTATTGAGATTTATGATTTAGGGTTTAGGTTTAGGTTTATGGTTTTAAATTAAATGATAGGTTTAGGTTTATTTATTTTATTTTTTAATTTATTTTAGTTTATTTATTTTTTATTTTTTATTTATGTTTATTTTATTTATATTTAGTTTTATTTATTTTTTCTAGGTTTATTTATTTTAGTTTATTTGTCAAGTTTAGGTTTAGCTTTTTGTTTATTTTTTAGTATAGTTTTATTTATAAATTATTTTAGGTTTAGGTTTAAGTTTTTATTTTATTTTTTTAGGTTTAGGTTTTTTTACTTTAGGTTTACTTTTAGGTTTTTTTTTTTTTTAGTTTTGGTTTAGGTTTATTTTTTTATTTATTTTATTTTATTTATTTTAGGGTTTTGGTTTAGTTTATCTTAGTTTATTTTAAGTAGGCTAGTTTATTTATTTAGTTTAGTTTATTTTAGTTTAGGTTTAAGATTTATTTTATTTTGTTTATTTTATTTTTTATTTTAGGTTTAGGTTTTTTTTAGTTTATTTAATTTTTTTATTTATTTTTTAGGTTTATTATTTGGGTTTAGGTTTTTTATTTAGGTTTTAATTTATTTTAGTTTTTTTTTATGTTTGGGTTTTATTTATTTAGGTTTTTTTACTTTTTAGGTTTATTTAATTTTTTAGTTTAATTGATGTTTTTCTTTATTTTATTTTAGTTTAGTTTTTAATTTTTATTTTATTTTATTTAGGGTTTAGGTTTAGGTTTAGGTTTAGGTTTTGGTTTAAGTTTATGTTTTTATTTTAGTTTTATTTTATTTTATTTAGGTTTAGGTTTTTTTATTTATTTTATTTTTAGGTTTTATTCAGTTTAGGTTTAGGTTTTTTGTTTTTTTTTGGTTTTAGGGTTTAGGTTTTAGGGTTTAGGGTTTAAGGTTTAGGGTTTAGGGTTTGGTGTTTAGGGTTTAGGGTTTAAGGCTTTAGGTTTTAGTGTTTAGAGTTTAGGGTTTAGGGTTTAGGGTTTAGGGTTTAGGATTTTAGGGTTTAGGGTTTAGGGTTTAGGTTTAGGGTTTAAGGCTTAGGGTTTAGGGTTTAAGGTTAGTTTTAGTGTTAGTATTTTTGATTTTTTTTTAAAATTAAGTAAATTGGTAGGTTTAGGTTTATTTAGTTTATTTAGTTTATTTAGTTTATTTTTTATTTATTTAGTTTATTTTTTTTTATTTTATTTAGATTTATTTATTTTAGTTTATTTATTTTAATTTAGGTTTTTTATTTTGTTATTTTTAGGTATAGGTATATGTTTAGGTTTATTTTTAGTTTAGTTTTATTTTTATTTTATTTTTTAGGTTTATGTTTTATTTTTATATTTTAAGTTTAGGTTTAGGTTAGGTTTTTATTTTTTATTTTTTTAGGTTTAGGTTTTAGGTTTTATTTTATTTTATTTTTAGGTTTATTTTTAATTTAGGTTTAGGTTTATTTTAGTTTATTTATATTATTTAGTTTAGGGTTTAGGTTTATGTTTTATTTATTTAGTTTAGTTTATTTTAGTTTAGGTTTAAATTTATTTTATTTTTATTTTAGGTTTAGGTTTCTTTTAGTTTAGGGTTTAGGTATTTTTTTTTTTTTTTTTTTTAGGTTTAGGTTTTTATTTAGTTTTATTTATTTTAGGTTTATTTTAATTTTATTTATTAGTTATTTTTATTTAGGTTTTTATTTTTTTGTTTAGTTTAGGTTTTATTTATTTTATTTTAGTTTAGTTTTAGTTTTTTATTTTTTTTTCTTTTTTTAGGTTTATTGGGTTAGGCTTTTTAGGTTTATTTTTTTATATATGTTTTTTATTTTATTTTTGTTTAGGTTTTATTTATTTATTTTATTTTAAGGTTTTATTTAGTTTAGGTTTATGTTTTTAGACTTTTTAGGGTTTAGGGTTTGGGGTTTAGGGTTTAGGGTTTAGGGTTTAGGGTTTAGGGTTTAGGGTTTAGTTTAGTGTTTAGGGTTTAGGGTTTAGGGTTTAGGGTTTTAGGGTTTAGGGTTTAGGGTTTAGGTTATAGGTTTAGGATTCAGTTTTAGTTTAGGGTTTATGGTTTAGGGTTTATCTAAGAGCCTAATCATATCAAGCCACAAATTAAAGGATCAATCATTTAAGAAACTATGAAATGAAAGCCGTCTTAATGTACAATGTAAACATAACATAAAACAATTTTATAAAATATCATAAAAGAATAAAAGGCTGGTGTGGTTGGGTACCACCGAACAACCCATAGAGTGAAAAGATGGGTTACCGAGCTCTACCCTTATACGACATGGAATATGAAAGAATAATTATAATTGTATTAAATGCTATGGGGGTCTTCTTTCTTCATATCTCCATTTCTGATTTGGTTTCTTCTTTGATTTGGATGCTTGCTTCAAAGGCATCAGGGCACCCAAAAGCCTTCTTCCACTACTCATCCTAATCCCCATAGCACTAATCCTAATTCCTATTCCAAAATTACATTTATGTGGGACAGTAAATCTAACTACACCTACAAAATAAAGGTTTGCTAAATATACATATAATCTCCAATTGTATTTATAATTTGGACATAGCACCTTAAGCATGGGTAACTAAGCCCACCTATCCTAACTTGGATTATGCTTAAGGATTTAAGAAACCTATAAAAGGGCATTCATATTTAGTTTTGAACATCCCTTAAGCATAATCCCCTACAAAAAACATGATTAGGCTAATATTGGCTTATCATCTAGTCTACGAAGCATACACCCTAACATCCAATCTATAATAGTACATCATAAAACAAAACATACATCACATCATACACCATCCTAAATTAGAGCTATAAGTGGTGATCTTATTCTAATGTGTGTATTAAGGCTTGTGTGGTAAGTCTTGTTAGGCATTAGTGTTGTATTTTCTAAGTGTAGAAGGATTCAATTTAACAAGAAAGCTTGATTTCACTTGAAGTAGTTTAATTGATTTAAGAATTTTAATTTGTGTTTTCTTTTGTTTCATTTGATTACACTTAGCAACTAAGTTATATAGAGGAAAAGAGGATTGCCCTCTTTCATCTACCTTATATTACTTTCTAAAGTATATTAATTTGATTTAGTTCTCTTTAGTGAATGGCTTATTAAATGATTTAATTAATCTAAGTTTAGGTTAGTTTAAATAATCCTATTCAAAATGAAAGGCATCTTAAGATTAATTTAATTGAATTACTACCACATGACATATATTAAATCATTCCTTTCCATCACATCTAACATGCATATGATTTAATCCTATGTGTATCTATACATGCAATATATTTTAGCACACTTAAATGATGAATGTATGTGTATGTTTAGAATTTATATTTTTGGCACACTTAAATGAACAAAATAAGTAAGCTCCAAATCATATGGCTAATTAATTCAACCACTTAGTCAATTATGAATGCATTCAATTTTAATGTAAAATGGGATTTTCATTCACTAATCACATATACATATACATGTAGAAAGATATACGCAAGTACATGTCATTGTTAAACTAGGAAAGTGAGATAATCAATTGACCTCCTTGGGGGTAACTAAAGCCTCGTATTCCCGAAATGTCTAGATTATATACCTGCTTTTCTTGGACACACATAGATGTATACATAAATGATGGAAAGAATACCATGCAAAGATTGTATATATATTTTTTTGATTGAATCATTTATATATATGAATTAAAGCTCTATCCAAATTCTAATGTTGAAATATACAATAATGAAATAATATGGGTATGTGTCATTGTTAAACCAGGGAAATGAGGTAATCAAATGACCTCCTCGGGGCTTGCTAAAACCTCTATGTTCTTGGATGTCCATATTATATACTCATTACCATTCTTATATAAATCAATACATTAATAAAGGAAGAGAACTCAACATTCATACACTTAAGTTATAAGCACATGCATTTCTTATGTATTTATAACTAGCATAACACATATTATTATTCATTTATAAGCTTTTGAAAATACATTTTATTTAATAGTGATAATAGCCACACATATATTAAATTAAATCAACATGCATGTTTACATAAAGGAAATTATTTTTTATTTTGATCTTGAAAATATGGATGCATGAATTCAAATGACATACCAAATTTAACATGATTGGAAAAGGACAACCAAATATAAGCATGTGATTCATTCAACCAAACTAGTTCTTAAAGATAATCAAATCAAATAAGATTATTTAAAGTAGACCAATGCTTCTTTATTAAATAAGTTTTGGATTTGATTTGATTTAAAAAGGAGATGATAAATCATCACTTACTTTTTTAAACCCATTCCCACATTAGTGATTTGATTTAATTTAAGGAAATGTAGTTAAGTTGATTTTATGGCTTAATTTAGTTGAACCCTTAATTAGATGAATTAATTACCCTTACCTATGTCACCTTATATTAATTAACTAAATAATTATGAGCCAACATGATATGCATGGAAAACAAACTTGCAATGATCCTAAGAAATAAAAGGGGCCTAATGCAATTGGCTCATGATTAATAGTGAATTAGATTAAGGGACTTAATTAATTACTCTTATGGTTTTCCCAGACATGTGACTAAACATAATTTCATTAAACTCCTTTAGGTTATTAAAGACCTTAAGCTCTACCTCATGATTTAATTAATTAAGGTCTGATGTGATTATGATTTTAATTTGATTATGTAATTTAATTAATTAGTTAAATCTTAATTAATTTTATTTTAAAAAAGGGTTAAGTGTACTTATGGAAAGGGGTCCCAACCCTATTCCTTAGTTCACCTACTGTTGAATAATGATTAATAAACTTAATTAACCAATTTATGACTGTTCAAGGGATTAGTTAATCATTAATTAACTTAAAAGAGTAGTTAAAATTTAATTAATCAATTTTCCTAATTAAGTGAGCAATAAATCCCAAGAAAATCATAGGAGGGAAGGTCATCCCAATAAATTAATTCATAAAATTTCAGATTAATTTCTCAAGTAATTAAGGAGTAATTAAAATAATTAATTTTGTAATTATATCTTAATTTATGTTCAAAGTTTGTTAAGATCATTTTTAATTAATTCTCCTCTGAAATATCTTTAAAATGATTATTAATTAGCATTTTTTCATTTGTCTATGATTTTTTTTAATTTTTGGAAGTTTCATCCATTAAAAATGATTAATTAAGCCTAATTAAAGCCTAATCATGTTGGCACCACGTGGCGCACTAATGTGGCGCACTTTCCACATGACCGTGGGATAGCTACTTAAAACTTATCGACTTCGGCCTACGTGGCGGCGGATGCTTTCTTCACCATCGATCAAGATCGGATGGTTATGATTAATTCCATAGCTTAATAGGATTAAATCAGATCAATCTAGTGGATCTAATCATGACCTTCCATTTCGATCATGAAGAACAAATTGTGCTTGATCTAACATCATACGAGTGAGGGAGAATGGAGTGCATCCACCATTGCTCACTTGATCTGAGCTTACCCAAGCTTGGATCAACTCAAGGATCCCACACTTCCGCGACATCAATCAAAGGGATCCAACGATTAAGATCACACGAGATGCAAGTTTTCATCAAAAAGCTCCAACCCATTTTTGCCTAAGGATCAGCTTTGGAAGCATACCTCACTGGAGATCTAGATTGGCAGCTCGAACGATTGAGGAAGCTTCATCTAGTGGAGATGAAGCCCGAGCAATTGGATCGATTTGATGTATCTTGAAGGCCATGACGATGATTGAGCTCGCTTTGATCAAAGTCCCACCTCTTGCTGAAGAAGATTGGAAATGATTCATTCTTTCGATGAGGCCTAGGAAGGCTGCAAAGTTAATTTGAATTTGATGGAGAAATGAGAAAGTTAGGTCAGAAATGGGAGTGTCTTATTTCGGGATGGATGGGAATGGCATTTTCTGATCGAGCAACTAGCTTGGGAGCTTAGGGAATGGCTCTAGCGGCTCATCTTGGGTAGCTAGGGCTATGAGGAATGATTTTTGTGTGTGTTTAAATGGAAACGAGGGAGTGTATACCCCCTTCATCTTTTCTAATGGTGGGATTGGGTTTAGCCTCTAGTGGCCATCCAACCATCTTAGGGAGTCATCAGTGGCAAGGAAGAGGTGAGTTGGCTCAGCTTGGTTGGTTGAAGCTCTGGAGGTGGCTACCAAGAAGGAATCATGAGTGTCATATGGGTTTTTAATTCTCCAATGGGGAGTGTGAGGTGATTTCACCTCCCATGGGTCATGGCTGACCCAACCACCCGTTGGGTTAGGTTGAAAGTGTCTAGGTAGGTGAGACCATTGGGAGAGTACCAAGTGGACCATTGGAAATGACAACTTATATGGGTGATTTGTCTCATGTGATGCCCTTGACCCTAAGGAGGTAAAATGATCATTGGCATTGGATTTGATTTGGGCAAATTTGAAATGAGCAAAGTTAAATTCAAAGTCAATTGAGTTGGTTTAGGTTTGGCTCAATTTGACTCATTTAGGTCAAATTGGGTTAGGATGGGTCAAGTTGACCAATTGGTGTCAATTGGGTCAAAGCGAGGTTGGGTTCATATGATCATTTGGGATGTTTTGGTTCAATTTTTGGTTTAGTTTGGCTTAGATTTGATTTTGGCTCATTTGAATTCATTTGGGTCAAATCAATTTAAGTTGACCAATTTGATAAAATTGGCCAAATTAAGGGTTGGTGTTGGTTTGGGTTTAGTTGACCAATTGAATATGATTGTAGGCTTTGGTTTCAAATAATTTGGATTTGGTTTTTATTTAGGCCAACTTGAACCTTTAGTTCAATTTGGGCTAAGTAGCTCAATTGGGTTCAATTGGGTCGAATCATGGCTTTGGTTAGGTTCAACAATCAATTTGGAATGAACTTGAGCCATTGATTGCAATAAATTTGGTTTATATTTTGATTTGAACCAATTTTATATTTTTGTTAAATTTGGGTCAACTTAGGTCAAGGGGGCCAATTGGATTTGGTTTGACTCAATTAAAGGTCAAGTCATATTCAAATATTGATTTTGATTTGGTTATGAATCATTAATTTTAAGAGATTTGGCTTAGGTTGCAATTTGGCTAGTTTGGGTTCATATGGGTTAAAATTGACGGTAAAATGACCAAGTGACTTAGTTTGACAATTTGTGATAATTGATCAACTTAGGGTGATCAATCATGATGGGAGGTTTTGAGCTTGGTTCAATCCAATTTGGGATAGGATTAGAACTTGGCTCAAATAGGTAAAATTGGCCACTTTGGGTCAAGTGGACCAATTAGGTTTAGTTGGCTTGATTTTGGGTTGAGTTTGATTTAGTTGAGTTTATATATGGATTTGGGATTGATATATAAATTCAATTTTAATTGGCTTTGGTTCATATGGGTTTTGGTTCATTTTACCATTTCAAGTCAAAAGGGTTAAGTTGGGTTTGAATTGGATTGATTTTGGTTTGGCTTGATGATTGTAGATTTCATTTATATTTGTGATTATGATTAAAGGTATGCTTTATTCATGAGAAAATCAATTGACTTTGGGTTTTGGAATGAAGGAATTTGGTTAAGTCTATGGAGTTGGGTCATGTGGCTTAGGTTTAGATTTTGATTTGATTTGATTTAGTTTTGATAATTTAAATGTATATTTCATTTAAATTTGTTAAGATGGTTGAAAATATGATTGATTTGTTAGAAAATCAATTGAGTTTGACTTGATTTGGATTAAGATTTGGCTATGTCCATGGGATAGGTCATATAGCTTAGGAAGGGTTTTGATTTAATTAGATTTAGTTTGATTTAGTTTGATTTAGTTTTGATCAGTTGAATGTAGATTTGATTTATATTTAGGAATGATGATTGAAGATATAAATTTATTATGAGAAAGTCAATTAATTTTGGATTGATTTGGATTAAGATTTAGCTAAGTCCATGGGATAGGTCTTATGGCTTAAGAAGGGTTTCAAGTTTGGATTTGATCATGAGCGTCAATCATTTGGTTTTGGAATTTTGGGTTTGGATTTGGAATTGAATTTGATGTTTGAATTTAACTTGAGGTTTGGTTTTATAAGGTGAACATGTATTGGATTTGGGTTGTAGGGTAGGTGGATTATCCCCAATTCTTAAGCCATAACTAATCTTATGGTTAACCCTTATAAGTTGTTAGGCTTAGGTTAAGTGTTTACCTAATGTTAGAAGTGTATTATGACTAGGAAGTCTTAGTGTCTAGAAGAATCCTAAGTCTAAGATCGCACTCAAAAGTGAGGTCAGCAGTCTCGAGCTCCTGTTGCCCTTGGAGATAAATAATTGGAAGACTGAAGTTTCACATTATAGACTAGGATACATCTTTCAATGCTTTGCTTGGGAGACCATGGATATATGAGAACAACATTGTTCCATTTTCTCTACATCATTGTATGAAGTTTGTGGGAGGTGGGACCGTCTACTATGTCAAAGGAGATCTCAAGCCATTTATAGTTCAGGAGGTTGACGTATATGAGGATGTGCCTTACTACCTCCCTAAAAATCAACAAGTCTATTCTCGTGAACCTGGCCAAAGTTAAGAATTAAAAGAAAAAGAAAATGAAAATGAAAAGGAAAGAGAAAAGAAAGGAAAAAGAAAACAAAAGAGAAAATGAAATAGAAAATAAAACGGAGTTGAAATAAACTTAGAGGAGGAAGTGGAGCGACATTAGATTCCACATAGCTTGTTACTCATTGAACATATGGGTAAGATGACTGAATTCCACCGAGTAAGAGGCGGTTGATAATTAGTCCTAGGGTGAAAACCTCCTTATTGGCCACCCAATAGAATATATACTTATTTATCCATATAGACATAGTAGTTCATAGGATGAGTCTTATATGGTTAGCACACCGACTCTTGTAAGTAGTAGATTCCCTTAGGTGACACTTGAGCGGATAGTGATGAAGGGCTCCAAAGCAAAGCATAAGTGTATCCAAGTCTATATGTGAAATAGTTAGGCATCGGTTGGGAAGCTTAGCTCTAACCCACTTTCCTCTCAAAAGTTGAGGGTTTGTTAGTTAAAGCCCCTAAGTTATCCACAAGTGTGAAGACTTAGATGTTCTTTCAGAGCATCATCCTCAAGTCAAGAAGTTGATGTAAAACTTGAGGATGATTCATATAAAGATTTAATAAAATTACCTTTTGATTGGTGCTTGCATTGTGTTCATAATTTAGCAAAGAAAGGGTTAATCCCACATACTTGGTCAAAGTGTAGGTTAGACTAGTTCAAAATAATATGGAAGAACAAATGCAAAAGCTCTCAATCAAGATCGGAGATTGATCTGTAGTGGGTCGATGATAATTACCAGTCATCACCAATCATTTGGAATCGATAAGTTCTTTTGAATCACATTTACTTATATGAGGACTTAGAAACCTCAAATGATCAGATTATTTTGAAGTCAATGATACATTTCCGAGTTCAGAGAAGAGTCAAGTCAACCATCGATGAGCTCAAGAAATTAACTTAAGGCGAAGAAGATCCACGACTTACATAAGTTCTTTATTGAATGAAATTAAAATAATGACTTAGTTAGGCTATTGGGAGTTTAAGGACTTTGCATGCATGGTTATGAAGAGATGCAGATTGGCTCATGACATAGCGGTTCATAAACTAGAAATAGAGCCTACTACTAACCCTATCAAGTAAGCTCTTAGACACATGCGATTAGACTTAAAATAATAGGTCAATTATGAAGTCAAGAAACTGATTGATGCGGGCTTCATTAGAGAAGAAAAATATCCTACCGGGTAAGCCATCATCATCCCAGTTAAGAAAAAGAATGGCCAAATTCACATATGCATCATTTCTAGGGATTTAAATAAGCCATATACAAAAGATGAAATTCCACTACCAATCCCGAAGCTGATGGTAGAAAATGCTTCATCTTATGAAGTCTTCTCTTTCATGGATGGATCATCTAGATAAAACTAAATAAAGATGGCCCCTGAAGATGAAAGAAATACTTCTTTTAGAACCCCCAATCAAAATCTATTGCTATAAGGTGAGGCCTTTCAGCCTTAAAAATGTTAGTGCTACATACCAGGGGGTTATGACTCGAATCTTTGACGAACTCATTCATAATCAAGTTGAGTGCTATATCGATGATCTCTTAGTCAAAAGTACAAAAAAAGAAGACCATCTCTTTGACTTGAGAGTAGTTTTCAAATAGTTAAGATAATTTAACCTCAAAATGAACCCCGAGTGCATTGAGTAGCGGAAATTTCTTAGGTTTGTTGTCCGACAGTAGGGAATTGAAATCGATCCGGAGAAGAATAAGGCAATATTAGAAATGCCAGCCCATAAAAGTTTAACTCAACTAAGATCATTCCAAGGGTAGTTGGAGTATCTAAGATGCTTTATCCAACATATGGAAGATGTCGACCATTCTCGGCACTTGTCAAAAGGATGCCAAGTTCAAGTGGGATGACAAGTGTGAACATGCCTTCAAAGACATCAAGCATTACACGATGATGCAGTTCTAGTAGCCCCAATCACGGGCAAGCCTCATACTTTACCTTTGTATTAGACTCTCTTGGTGCTTTGTTGAAGCCAATGATGAAGGGAAGGAAAATACACTACCTCATCGTAATCCCTGGGCTAACTATCAACCCATTGAGAATCATTGCCTAGCATTAATCATTGCATCCCAAAATCTATGACACTATAAGGCTTCCTCAAATGGTGAACTTAATCACTAGGATCAATAAACTATAGTATCTCATAACATGGCTGATGCTATCTGGATGATTGGCACGATGGTCAATGATCCCTCATGATTTGACATTACCCTACCTCGTGTGGTGAAAGGATAAGCGCTAGCAAATTTCTTAGTAGCACACCCACTTCTTGCTGACTCTCTGCTTAATGATGATCTTCTCGATGAACAAATCATGAACTTAGGGGATACTAGCATTCATCACTGGGAGATGTACTTTGATGGAGCGGCATCTTCTCAAAGAGGAGAAGAACCATAATCTACTATTCTAGAAAAGGAAGTGGTAGGAATAATTCTCTTAACTCTAGATTGTGAAGTGATGAGATTCTTATATCATCTGTCCAATCCTTGGACCAACAATAAAGCTTAATATGAGGCTCTAATTATCGGTGTACAGTTAGTTGTTACTCTAAGCATCTATAAAATCAACATCTTCAAGGATTCTCAGCTAGTTATCAGTCTAATCGCTGGGTCCTATAAGGTTATAAAACCAAATCCCAAAGGTTACCATTTATAAGATTCCTCAATGAGAGAACGTGGTAGCATATGCTTTTAGCCAAGAGTTAATATACGGAGGATGAGTCCATATCAATAAAGGTCCAAAAAATAGACAAGTCTTATCCTATATTGACATTGAACATCAAAATGTACTTGAAGGGGAGGTTTCCATTGCCAAGAAGGAAGAGTTAGATTAGAAATCATTCATGGATTACCTAAATAAAGGAAAACTAACCTTAAGAGAATTCCCAAGCCCATCGATGAAGTAGAGAGCACTTTCCAGGCTCTTTGTGGATGTCTTATCTTAGTGATCTTTCGATCATATTGGATACAACAAAACTAGGTACACTCAAGATTATGTGGAGCCAACCAATCCATTCTGAAGATGAAAGCCAAGATCAAGAGATTGGGATACTCTTGGCCGATGATCAAAGATTGCATGGATACAGTTAGGTGATGCCACCAATGCCAAATACATGGTGTGGTCCTACACCAACCACCCAACATTCTACATCCTTCATTGGCCTCATAGCCATTCGAGTGTTGTGGTACCAACATAGTGGGTTTCATTGATCCCCCTTCTTCTAAGGGTCATTGATTCATTTTAGTCTCTTGTACTTTTCCAAATGGGCAAGGAGATTAGCTAGAGGTCACTCGACATGTGCTCTATTTTTATGAATCATATCATATATAGGTTTGGAGTTCCTTGATGAATTATATCTGATAATGGTACTACATTCAAGAGCAATGAGATCAATAACTTTGCTTGGAGACACAACATAGATTGGAGATATTCTACCATCAACTACTTATTGGCAAATGGCTTAGTAGAAGCCTTCAATAAAACTCTCATCCAAATACTGAAGAAGTCAGTCGATAATAACAAGTGATAGTGGCATGAGTAGTTAGTTGAAGCCTTGTGGGCCTACCAAACCACATATAAAACTCCAACTCATTATACTCCATTCTCTTTAGTATGGGTCTAAAGCCATTCTACCATTAGAAGTCTAACTCCCATCACTAAGGATAGTTGTGGATAGCAAGATCACAATAGAGCTAAACACCGAGTTACGATTAGAAGAGCTCGAAGGTTTGGCAGAGAGACACCTACGGGAATGCTAATATCTCGAATTGTATAAAGCTAAAATGATTCAAGCTCACAATAAGTTGGTTTGTCCTAGAACTTTTCAAGTAGGAGAGCTTATTTTAGTTCTAAGGAGACCGATTGTTGCCCATCCTAAGATGGGAGGCAAGTTTGAACCCACTTGGGAAGGCCCTTTTACCATAAAGAAGACCAACCAAGAAAGATCTTATGAATTTATTAATCATAAGGGAGAGTGCCCAATGCTTCTAATCAACAGGCTCTACTTAAATAAATATTATAAATTATGTTTAAAAATAATTATCATCAATGAAATTTCCATTTCAAATTCAATCTCTTCCATGTTGAAAGTATTCTTGTTTGCAAATCTGCCATGATGTGTTTAGGGTAGGTGTAAGGAACCCGAGCGCTGTCCTATCCTTCATCAACACAACATGAACACAAACTACACACAAACATATAAAAAAACACATATCTTTTATCTTGGGCTACTATGAGTTGAGATAACGCCACCAGCGACACTCACTTAGTAACTGCTCTAGGTTGAGCTGACAGGCTACCTTGTTAGTCTGTCACCGTAGTGGTCTTCTTGCTTTGGAGGATGTAAGTCTGCTATACTTTCCTTTCTTACTTGGCCACTACACACCGATGAGTGCCTTATTAGTCTGGTAGGAATTCTTGTGGCCAGTAAGCTATCTCATCTTGGCTTCATTTAAGAGGATGTGTGTCTACTATGCTTTCTTCTTGGATTAGCCTTCATGCACTGACTGGGTTGAGTATATTTGAGGTCTAGGATAAGTCCCCTCATGGCTCCTTCCCTCCTTACTGCTTCAAGTTTGGGTCCAATCCTAGCTCGGGTCTCCCTGCTTAGTAGTCACTCTATGTCAGATAGCATATGTCCCACTAACGATAGGCTATCCTAATGATCAATTCTCTTAGAAAGTTGTAAGCCTACATGCTTTATTTCCAGATTGATCATTGCACACTGAAGGGCACCATTGGTTG
Organism: Cymbidium sinense; assembly: GCA_021442155.1. Classification (NCBI taxonomy): domain Eukaryota; kingdom Viridiplantae; phylum Streptophyta; class Magnoliopsida; order Asparagales; family Orchidaceae; genus Cymbidium; species Cymbidium sinense. Next base: position 38,554,339 of record CM038214.1, on the reverse strand, counting down.
GTTTGTTCTCACTATGCTAATAGATACACCTTAGGTTGGTTGGTTCTCACACCTTTGGATACACCACTCATGATAGATGCAAGTCTGCTTTCTCCTTGAGTTGGCCACCATATACCTATAGAATTTTTTTTCCAACGCTCAGGATAACGACCCTAGTAGTACCTCTTCTGTGGGCAGTATATTTAGATAACATCTTTTTGGACCCCATTTAGACACTACTCGGGTCACTATCAGATTGGACAGTTCACCTTTCCTAGTAACCACCCTTATGGTTGGATAACTCATTATGTGGATGTACAGATTCTCCCTTGGTTCAGTAAATCTGAGATAGGTTAACATAGCATAGTCCTTCTTAGTGTGGTCCCTTGCACACCAATATGGTCTATGCAAACATATAAACAAAATATATATTCACTTGTAGATTAGGAGGACACCCTAGCGGTACTTTTTCCCAAGCAGACATCCTTTCTTTAGGGTAGTGTCAACAAAACTCTTTAAAGGAATCGCTTGACTACTCTTGAGTTGATATAAGTCCCAACAACATTCACTCAATAGTCACCCCTAACTTAGGTTCTATTTATTATGTTACCAATAAGTCACCCCAACGGTTGTTCCCTGCTTTATAAGATGTAATTCTCTACACTTTCTTCTTAGCACAGTCGTTGCACACTGAAAGGCAACCCCTTAGGTTGGCTTGCTCTACCCCATGGACAATAGACTATCCCATTGGATATATAAATCTAAGATAGGATAAGTCCAATATATCCCCTTCTTAGTGGGTCCATCGCACACCAACATGGTCCATAAATTAAATCTATCAAATTTGATTGAGCTCACATCCCCAGTGGATATGTCCTCAATTCAAAATCAAACTACCAAACAAACCATATCAAATCACATGAAATTAAGATAAAATTAATCATGAATACTTTTGAGTTGGCATAAGTCCCTAGCTGCATTCACTCAGTAGTCTCCCTAGGCCAGGTTTGATTTGTTGTGCATCCAAAAGGTCACCCCAGCGGTTGTTCATCACTTTGGAAGATGTAAGTCTGCTACGCCTTCTTTTTACCATAGCTGTTTCACACTAAAAGGCAACCCCTTAGGTTGGCTAGCTCTACCCCACAACCGGTAGACTATCCCTTTGGATTTGTAAACTTATGGTACGTCAAGGATGATATAGCCCCTTCTTAGTTGGTCCATCGCACACTGACAGGATCTTACATTAACTCAGATTAAATTAAACCCAATATGATTTTCCCCATTGGAGTTAAATCACACCCTTCTCCCTAGTGGAGCCCCAAATCATATATAAACAAGTCAAGCAAATAATTCAAATTAAAAACCAACCTCCCTAGTGAAGCCAAATTGAGCCAATTCCCCCAGTAGAGCCTAAATCAGAAAAATCCAACCAAACCCTTATTCACAACGGATACATCTCCAAACTAATCTATGAAATCAAACTCAAATTTCAATTCCCAATGGATAGCCCGAACCTACTTCCTTAGTGGAAGGTTCATATAATCGATCAGTAGTGGACTCGAGCCCATATCTCTAGTAGATATGTCTCCACATCAATTAAAATAAAATAAATTAAAGTTGATTTGATCTTAATCCCTGGTGGATTATAGATTATTATCCCCAGCGGATCTTCTTTGCACAAATCATGTAATCAAATCAAATTCAAACCTTTTCCCCAGCAGATTTTCTTCTCCTATGCCTTCGACATAGACCCCTCACATGTCTTGTTCAATGCATTTATGATCCCCTAGCGAATTTCCCTCCATGTCCTTAACCTGGAATTCTCATTAAATCTTATTTCTGCTCATATGCACACCTTAAATACTTCAACCAAATGCCTAACAATGTATTCATTCAAATTACATCATCTAAACATTGTAATCAACATTTTTTGATTTGTGAGGGTGCAAGCTCAAACTAACTATACAATATCATGCTAAACATGTTATAGTGTGAATTAACACACTATATTATATTATAATATATGATGTTATATTATAATTTGTTATAATATAATATATTGTCTAACATTACACTTCATTAGAATCACTTAAAAGGAACAAATAATAAAATTATCTCAAAATATGAGTAATGTTCATTTTGGATGTAAAATTGTTATTTTCTATTAGAAATGGTACAAAATAGCATAATTTTGGTGTTGCTTCTTGGTGTGTGTCATGAATTTGGCCAAATTCTTTAATATGAATCTTGATTAACATTTTTATGAGTTTTGATCCAATGTATTATAACAAAATTAAAACATACTAAAATGTACAATATCATTTAGTAACACACCACCACATTCATGTATATGTGAAGTTATATTGTTATGTACATTATATTTTAATATTCTTTCATGTAATATATTATCTTACATTATATTTTTTCCAAATTCCACTATTTTAAAGTCTAATCACCATTTTTATAAATAATGCTAGTGTAGGCTCGACTGCATGATTGTAAAATACTAAAAGAATTTAAAAGGCGTAGAACAATTTATTATATCATATGTTGCTATACAATGTTACAACGTATAATATTTATTTTGAACATAAAATCTTACTTTTTATACTATAAGTGGCGTAGCACCCATTTGGCACTACAACCAAATTACCACTTCAAATTTAACAAATTTCATCATCTTATTAGGGCTTAAGGTTTAAGATTTAGGGATTGTGAATTAGGGTTTATGGCTTATTGTATTTTAGATTTATTTTAGGGTTAGTGTATTTTAGGGTTTTAGGATTCTGGTTTAGGGTTTTGGTATTGGGTTTATTTGTTTTATTTTATGGTTATAGTTTAAGATTTAGAGTTTTTATTAGTTTTATTTAGGGTTTAGGGTTGTTTTCTAAATTAAAAGTAAACTTTAGGTTTAGGTTTATTTAGTTTATTTTTATTTTGATTTAGGTTTTATTTTTATTTTTAATTAGTTTTGTTTATTTATTTTAGGTTTATTTATTTTAGTTTAGGTTTCTTATTTTAGTTTATTTTTTAGGTTTAGTTTTAGGTTTATTTTTAAGTTTAGTTTTATTTTTATTTTATTTTTAGGTTTCAACTTATTTTCTTAGGGCTTAGGTTTAGGTTTTTATTTTATTTTTTTAAGTTTAGGTTGTAAGTTTTTATTTTAGGTTTATTTTTAAGTTTTATTTTCTAGTTTAGGTTTAGGATTATTTTTAGTTTATTTTATTTTTTTTTAGTTTTATTTTGGGTTTAGATTTAGGTTTATTTAATTTAGTTTAGTTTATTTTAGTTTAGGTTTAGGTTTATTTTATTATTATTTTAGGTTTAGGTTTTTCTTTAGTTTAGGGTTTAGGTTTTATTTTTTTATTTATTTGTAGGTTTTATTTTTAAGTTTATTATTTAGGTTTAGGTTTTTATTTAGTTTTTATTTTATTTTATTTTTAATTTAGGTTTAGCTTTTATTTTAATTAGATTTTTTATTTTTTATTTTAGCTTAGGTATTTATTTATTTATTTTATTTTAATTTAGTTTTATTTTTTATTTTATATTCTTTTTATGTGTAGGTTTAGATTTTAGTTTAGGTTTTTATTCTATTTTAATTATTTTATTTTATTTTGCTTTAGGCTTCATTATTTAGTTTATTTTCAAGTTTTATTTAATTTGGTTTAGGTTTTTAGCTTTTCTGGGTTTAGGGTTTCTTGTTTAAGGTTTAGGGTTGTAGATTTCAAGGTTTATGTTTAGGGTTATAGGGTTTACGGTTTAAGGTTTAGGGTTTAGGGTCTAGGATCTAGGGTTTATAGTTTTATTGTTTAGTATTTTGGGTTTAGTTTTTAGGGTTTAGGGTTTAGGGTTTATGGTTTATGGTTTATGGTTTAGGGTTTAGGGTTTTTTTTATTTAGGGTTTAGGTTTAGGGTTTAGCATTCTTAGTGTTTAGGTTTTAGGGTTTAGGGTTTAGGATTTATCAGGTTTTAGTTTAGTGTTTTGGGTTTGGTTTAGGCTTTAGGGTTATAGGGTTTAGGATTTAGTATTTTAGGGTTTGGGGTTTTAGGGTTTAGGGTTTAGGGTTAAGGGATGTAGGGTTTAAGGTTTACGGTTTTAGGGTTTAGGGTTTAGGGTTTAAGGGTTTAGAGTTTAGGATATAGGGATTATTTTAGGGTTTAGGCTTTAGCATAGAGTTTTTTTATTTTAATATTTTTAAAATTAAGTAAACTACTAGTTTAGGTTTATTTAGTTTATTTTTCTAATTTTAGTTTATTTTATTTTTTATTTTGATTCAAGTTTAATTTTTTTTTTATTTAGTTAAGTTTATTTATTTTACTTTACATTTTTGTTTTAGTTTATTTTTTTTAGGTTTAGGATTAGGTTTAGGTTTTGGTTTATTTTTTAGTTTTATTTTATATTTATTTTATTTTTTAGGTTACGATTTTATTTTTTATTTTTATGTTTAGGTTTAGGTTTTATTTTATTTTCTTAGGTTTTTGTTTTAGGTTTTTATTTTAGGTTTTTATTTTAGGTTTTATTTTTTAGTTTAGGTTTAGGTTTATTTTTAGTTTATTTTATTTTGTCTAGTTTTTTAGGTTTAGGATTAGGTTTTGTTTATATTTGGTTTAGGCTTATGTTTTATTTATTTTATTTTAGTTTATTTTAGTTTAGGTTTATGTTTATTTTATTTTTATTTTAGGTTTAAGACCTTTTAGTTTAGGGTTTAGGTTTTATTTTTTATTTATTTTTAGGTTTTATTGTTTGGTTTATTATTTTGGTTTCAGTTTTTACTTAATTTTTAAAATTTATTTTAGGTTTTGTATTTATTTTATTTAGGCTTTGTATTTTTTTTAGTTTAGTTTAGGTTTAGATTTATTTTATTTTATTTTAGTTTTTATTTCTTTATTATATTTTCCTTTTAGGTTTAGGTTTAAGTTTTAGTTTATGTTTTTATTTTATTTTCATTTTGGTTTCTCTATTTATTTTATTTAGTTTAGGTTTAGGCTTTTAGGTTTTTAGGGTTTAGGGTGTAGGGTTTAGCATTATGGGTTTTATGGTTTAGGGTTGAGGGTTAAAGGTTGTAGATTTTAGGGTTTAGGGTTTAGGGTTTTTTATTTGTTTTTTATATTTTTTATATTTTTATATTTTTTATTAAATTAACTAAAATAATAGGTTTAAGTTTATTTAGTTTACTTAGTTTATTTTTTGTTTATATTTGGGTTTATTTTTATTTAGTTTGTTTTATTTATTTTAGGTTTATTTTATTTAGTTTATTTTTTAGGTTTAGGTTTAGGTTTATTTTTTTTAGTTTTGTTTAATTTTATTTTATTTTTAATTTTTATTTTAATTTTATAGTTTAAGTTTTGATTTATTTTTATTTTTTATTTTAGGTTCAAGTTTTATTTTTATTTAGTTTATTAGTTTAGTTTATTTTTTTGGTTTAGGTTTAGGTTTTAGGTTTTTTTGACTTTAGGGTTTAGTTTTAGGGTTTAGGGTTTTTAGAGTTTTAGGGAAGATGAAGGGTATTTTATTACCACAAGGGTTACAAAGTCCTTAAGGGGAAAACTCAGTTAGAGTTTAGATAGGTAAATAGTTAGATAGGGCAAAAGCAAAAGAACACATTAAAATAATCAAAAGATCTTTAGTTTATAATCCAGCAAATTATGGCCAATACTAAGCACTTGAGAATGGGTTATTTTACTAGGAGGACTGCATAATTTAGACAAAGTTAGAGAGTTATAGTAGTATAATAGGATGTAATGCAAGTTTAAAATTTAGTAGAGAGAAGATGAAAGCTCAAGCTCAATCACACTAGAATGGGATGCAAGTGTGCATCCAAACTTAGGGTTACTTTAGAGCTACTACCCAAAATGGGTGAAAACATCATAGCCATCATATTTAAACTGTTAGGAGATAACCAGGTTATTTATGGATAATTAAACACACCTCATGAGGTTAATCAAAGTGAAAAGTAAATTAAAGTTAGTTATCACACAAATTAAAGGTTAGTTATTAATAGATAAAGATAATTTAGAAACAAATTTGATTGAAAATCAGATGATACCACATAAGGAACATTCATATACAAAATTTTTTTTTTGAAATAGGTTTGAGTATAATCATTAGTATACATAGTTTAAAGTCAAGTAGCAATTGATTATGATTACTAGCCTCTTTTATTACTAGGGTAGATAAACCAAGCAGTAGGATTGCAATATAAGATGACGTTATGATTGACATCCACCATAGTTGGTTTTATTAGTTTTGTTTTGGAAGTTAGAATATGAATGTTCCTTATATTTAGTTTATGGTTTAGGTTTAGGTCAGTTTATGGTTTATAGTTTTAAGTTTAGGTTTAGGGTTTAGTTTAATGTTTAGGTTTAGGTTTATTTTATTTAGGCATTAGTTTAGGTTTAGGTTAGTTTAGTTTAGGTTTTAGGTTTAGTTTATTTAGGGTTTAAGGTTTAGTTTAGGGTTTGGTTTATTTATATAGTTTAGTTTGTTTAGTTTAGAGTTTATTTTGGTTTAGGTTTTTTAGTGTTTAGGTTTAGGGTTTAGTTTATTTAGGGTTTAGGGTTAGTTTAGGGTTTAGGGTTTAGGTTATTTTTATATCAATTTATTTATGTTTATTTAGTTTTTTATTTATTTAGTTAATTTTATTTTTATTTTGATTTAGGTTTATTTTTTTTACTTTAGTTTTTTTTTTGGGTTCATTTATTTATTATTTTCATTTTAGTTTACTTTTAGGTTTAGGTTTATTTTTTAGTTTAATTTTTAATTTCATTATTTGATTTTATTTTAGGTTTAGCTTTTGGATTTTATTTTATTATTTTATGTTTAGGTTTTAGGTTTATTTTTAGGCTTTTCATAGTTTAAGGTTTATGCTTTATTTTTTATTTAGTTTTAGGTTTTTTTATGTTTATATTATAGTTTTAGGTTTTTATTTAGTTTTTATTTTATTTTATTTTTAGTTATTGTTTAGTTTAAATTTTATTTTGGTTTTGTATTTGTTATTTTATTTTTTTGTTTAGTTTGGTTTTATTTTTATTTGAGTTTAGTTTTATTTTTATTTTATATTTTATTTTTAGGTTTAGGTTTTAGTTTAGGTTTTTCTTTTATTTTATTATTTTATTTTATTTAGGTTTAGGTTTATTTATTTATTTTTAGGTTTTATTTAATTTATGTTTGGATTTTTTAGTTTTTAGGGTTTTGGATTAGGTTTAGGTGTGGTTTAGGGTTTAGGGTTTAGTTGTTTAGTTTTGGGGTTTAGGGTTTAGTTTTAGGGTTTAGGGTTTAGGGTTTAGGGTTTATTTAGGGTTTAGGGTTTAGTGTTTATTTTTGTAGGTTTAGGGTTTAGGGTTTAAGGTTTTGGGTTAGTTTTAGGGTGATGATTTTTCTAAATTTTTTATTTTTTTATTTTAATTTTAGGGTTTTTTTATTTTATTTTTTTAACAAAGGACAAAGTCAGATTCAACATTGCTTCTTTTTTATTTCATCGACCAAGTAACACACCAAGTTTTCTAAGACATAAGTGATGATATAGATCAAAAATTAGTACGCATAGAGCAAATCAAAAAACTTAATTAACTAAAATCATCTCTACTGTAAAGATAGTTCCATAAGCAGCAGGTCGGATTGACTATTCTTTAGTTTCTCCAGTTCCTATCAAAACCACCTCGGCCTCTCGAGTAGCAGGATCCATCATCATATCCTCGATCTTTCCCTATACCACCACATTTTTCATGCTCCTCCCTCCTCCATAACCACCTTTGACCACCACCTCCCACCCCATCCGGATCCTACCACTGATGTACCACCTTCCTCCACCACTAGATTTAGACTAAGCCTAGTTGACAGTGAAGTTCCTACTGTCAAGTTTTTGCCCATTCATATGGCTTAAGTTTGGGTTTAGGTTTATTAGGTTTTAAGATTTAAGATTATTTTTTAATTTATTTTGTAACTTTAGATTTAGGTTTAGTGTTTGGGGTTTAGGGTTTAGGATTTAGGATTAGGGTTTAGGGGTTTGGGTTTAGGGTTTAGGGTTTAGGGTTTAGGGTTTAGGGTTTTAGGGTTTATGCTTTGTGGGTTTAGGATTTAGGGTTTGAGTTTAGGGTTTAGGGTTTATGATTTGCTTTAGGGTTTTAGGGATTGGGGTTGTTTAGTGTTGTAGGTTTAGGGTTTAGGGTTTTAGGATTAGGTTTGGGTTTTTTTTTTTAAAGTTAAATAAACCCAGGAGGTTTAAGTTTATTTATTTTTTTATTTATTATAATTTATTTTTTATTTATTATTTTTATCTATGTTTATTTTCTTTTTATTTAGTTTAGTTTATTTATTTTAGGTTTATTTATTTTAGTTTAGGTTTATTTATTTTAGTTTATTTTTGAAGTTTAGGTTTAGGTTTACATTTATTTATTTTAGTTTTTTTTATTTCATTTTTTAGGTTTAAGTTTTTTATGTTTTTAGGGTTTAGGGTTTAGGTTTAGGGTTTTAGTGTATAGGGCGTTATGGTTTTATTATTTAGGATTTAGGGTTAGGGTTTAGGCTTTAGAGTTTAAGGTTTAGTGTTTATGCTTTAGGGCTTAGGGTTTTTAGGGTTTAGGGTTTAGGGTTTAGCGTTTAGGGTTTAGGGTTTAGGGATTTGGGTTTTGGGTTTAGGGTTTAGGTTTAGAGTTTATAGTTTTGGGTTTGGGGTTTAAGTTTTTAGGCTTTAGGGTTTAGGGTTTAGGGTTTAGAGTTAGGGTTTCTTTTTTTAGGGTTTAGGGTTTAGGGTTTAAGGTTTAGGTTTTAGGATTAAGGTTTGGGTTTTAGTTTTGGTTAATTTTAAATTAGTAGGTTTAAGTTTTTTTAGTTTAATTTTTAGGGTTTAGGGTTTAGGGTTCAAGGTTTATAGTTTAGGGTTAGCTTAGGGTTTAGGTTTTTTTTTGTTTATTTTTTTTTTAAATTATGTATTTAGTTTATTTGGTCTATTATTTATTTATCTTAGTTTATTTTATTTTTATTTTTTAATTAAGTTTATTTTTTATTTTTATTTAGTTTAGTTTATTTATTTCAAGTTTATTTATTTTAGTTTAGATTTTTTATTTTAGTTTTATATTTAGGTTTAGGTTTAGGTTTAAGTTTATTTTTTAGTTGAGTTTTATTTTAATTTTATTTTTTAAGTTTAGGTTTTATTTTTTATTTTTGGTTCAGGTTTAGGTTTTTAATTTATTTTTAGGTTCAAGTTTTAGGTTTTTATTTTAGGCTTATTTTTAGGTTTTTTTTCTTAGTTTAGGTTTAGGCTTATTTTTATTTTATTTTGTTTTATTTTATTTAGTTTAGGTTTAGTTTTAGTTTATTTTAGGTTTAGGTTTATTTTATTTTGTCTATTCTATTATTATTTTAGGTCTAGGAATTTTTTTTATTTTTGGTTTAGGGTTTAGGTTTTATTTTTTTTATTTTTATTTTTGGGTTTCTTTTTTTAGGTTAAGGTTTTTATTTAGTTTTTATTTTATTTTATTTTAGGTTTATTTTTTTTTATTTTATGTTTAGCTTTTATTTTATTTAGGTTTTTTATCTTAGGTTTATTTTATTTTTTAGTTTAGTTTAGGTTATTATTTATTTTATTTTAGTTTATTTTTATTAGTTTATTTTATTTTTTTTAGCTTTAAGTTTAGGTTTAGATTTTAGTTTAGGTTTTTATTTTATTTTATTTTATGTAGGTTTAGGTTTTTTTATTTATTTTATTTTAGTTTTATTTTGTTTAAGTTTAGGTTTTTAGGTTATTAGGGTTTGTTTAGGGTTTCGGGTAAAGGGTTTTTTTTTTAAAATTTAGTAAACCGATAGGTTTAGGTTTATTTAGTTTATTTTTTATTTTTTATTTAATTTAGTTTGTTTATTTTAGTTTAGGGTTTTCATTTTAGTTCACTTTTAGGTTTAGGTTTAAGTTTATGTTTATTTTTTAGTTTAGTTTTATTTTTAATTTATTTTTTAGGTATAGGTTTTTATTTTATTTTTTTAGGTTTAGGTTTAGGTTTTATTTTAGGTTTAGTTTTAGGTTTTATTTTTTAGTTTAGGTTTAGGTTTATTTTTAGTTTATTTTATTTTAGTTAGTTTAGGTTTAGGTTTAGGGTTAGGTTTTATTTATTTTAGTTTAGGTTATCTTTAGGTTTTCTTTTATTTTTATTTTAGTTTTTTTCTCGTTCTGGGTTTAGGTTTTATTTTTCATTTATTTTTATGTTTTATTTTTAAATTTATTTTTCATGTTTAAGTTTTATTTATTTTTAATTTTATTTTATTTTAGGTTTAATTTAATTTTTTTAAATTTAGTTATTATTTTTTTATTTTTCATTTTTTAGTTTAGTTTATGTTTTTATTTATTTTATTTTAGTTTAGTTTTTATTTTTTATTTTATTTTTTTTTAGGTTTAGGTTTAGGTTTAGGTTTAGGTTTTAGTTTATGTTTTATTTTATTTTATTTTTTCATTTTATTTTGGTTTAGGTTTTTTATTTATTTTATTTTTAGGTTTTATTTAATTTAGGTTTAGGTTTTTTGCCTTTTAAAGTTTAGCGTTTAGGGTTTAGGTTTATTTTTATGTTTTATTTTTTTAGTTTAGTTTAGGGTTATTTAGTTTATTTTATTTTATTTAGTTTATTTTTTAAGTTTAATTTATTTTAGGTTTAAGTTGAGGTTTTATTTATTTTAGTTCAGTTTATTTTAGTTAAGGTTTTATGGTTGTTTTATTTTATTTATTTTATTTTATTTTAGGTTTAGTTTTTATTATTAGTTTAGGGTTTAAATTTTAATTTTAATTTTTTTAGGTTTTTTAATCTTAGATTTATTTATTTTTAAATTTAGTTTAGGTTTTTATTTATTTTATTTAGTTTATTTTTATTTATTTATTTTATTTTATTTTTTGGTTTAGGTTTTACTTCAGGTTTATTTACTTATTTTATTTTTAGGTTTTATTTACTTTAGGTTTAGGTTTTTAGGTTTTAAGGGTTTAGGGTTTAGGGTTTAGAGTTTAGGGTATAGGGTTTAGGGTTTATAGTTTTAGGGCTTAAGGTTTAGGGTTAGGCTTTAGGGTTTGGGGTTTAGTGTTTAGGCTTTAGGGTTTAGGCTATTTAAGGTTTCGAGTTAGCTTAGCATTTAGGGTTAGTTTAGGGTTTAGGGTTTAATGTTTAGGGTTTATGGTTCTTATTTTTTAGGTTTTATAGTTTAGGGTTTGTTTTGGGTTTAGGGTTAATCTAGGGTTTATGGTATTTTAAGGTTTAGGGTTTTTTTTAATTTAAGTAAACTAATAGGTTTAGGTTTATTTAGTTTATTTATTTATTTATTTTAGTTTAATTTTTTTTATTTATTTTTTTTTTATGTTTTTTAGTTTACTTTATTTATTTTAGTTTAGCTTTTTTAATTTTCTTAATTTTTGGGTTTAGGTTTAGGTTTATGTTTATTTTTTTAGTTTAGTTTTATTTTTATTATATTTTATAGGTTTAGGTATTATTTTTTACTTTTAGGTTTATGTTTAGGTTTTTGTTTTATTTATTTAGGCTTAGGTTTTAGGCTTTTAGTTTTGGATTTTTTTAAGCTTTTTTTAGTTATGTTTAGGTTTATTTTTATTTTATTTTATTTTATATAGTTTAGGGTTTAGGTTTAGTTTTGTTTATTTTAGGTTTAGGTTTTATTTATTTTAGTTTAGGTTTATGTTTATTTAGTTTTATTTATTTTAGGTTTTTTTAGTATATGGTTTAGGTTTATATTTATTTAGGTTTATTTTAGGTTTATTAGGTTAGTTTAGGGTTTAGGTTTAGGATTTAGGTTTATGGTCTAAAAAAAAATAAGTGGTTTAGGTTTATTTAGTTTACTTAGTTTATTTTATTATTTATTTAGTGTTTAGGGTTTAGGTTTAGGGTTTTAGTTTAGGTTTTTTTTAAGTTTAGTTTGTTTAGGTTTAGGTTTAGGGTTTATTTTAGGTTTTTTAGGTTTAGTTTTTTAATTTAGTTTAGTTTAGGATTGGTTTTTTTTTAGTTTAGGTTTAGAGTTTAGGTTTAGGGTGGTTTAGGTTTAGTGTTTAGGGTTAGTTTAGGTTTAGTTTAGGGTTTAGGTGTTAGGTTTAGGGTTTAGGTTTGGGTTTAGGTTTAGGGTTTAGGTTTAGTTTATTTTTCTTTTTTAGGTTGAGGTTTAGTTTTTTATATTTTTTAGGTTTAAGTTTTAGGTTTTATTTTATGTTTATTTAGGTTTTTTTTTTTGTTTACTTTTATTTTTAGTTTATTTTATTTTATTTAGTTTAGGGTTTAGGTTTATGTTTAAGTTTTATTTATTTTAGTTTAGTTTATTTTAGTTTGCATTTACGTTTATTTTATTTTATTCTTTTTTGGCTTAGTTTTTTCTTAGTTTAGGGTTTAGGTTTTATTTTTTACTTATCTTTAGGTTTATTTTTTAGTTTTATTAGGGCTAGTTTTAGGGTTTAGGGTTTAAGGTCTTTTTTATAAAAAAAAATTCAGTAAACTAATAGGTTTATATTTATTAAGTTTTCTTAGTTTATTTTTTATTTATTTTAGTTTAGGGTTTTGGGTTTAGGTTTTAGGATTTAGTGTTTAGGCTTGAGGGTTTAGGATTTTTAGGGTTTAGGGTTTAGGGTTTAGGGTTTAGGGTTAGCTTAGGGTTTAGAGTTAGTTTAGGATTTAGTGTTAGGGTTTAAGATTTAGGCCTTAAGGTTTAGGGTTTTTAGGGTTTAAGGTTAGTTTAAGGTTTAAGGTTTAAGGATTTAGGGTTTAGGGTTAGTGTTAGGGTTTAGGATTTAGGTTTTGGGTTTTGGGTTTAGGGTTTAGGGTTTAGGATTTAGGGTTTATAATTTAGGGTTAGCTTAGTGTTTACATTTTTTTGTTTATTTTTTTTAAAAAAAATAATATAAATTAGTGTGATTAGGTTTATTTAGTTTATTATTTATTTATATTAGTTTACTTTATTTTTTTTATTTAGGTTTACTTTTTATTTTTATTTAGTTTAGTTTATTTATTTTAGGTTTATTTATTTAGTTTAGGTTTTAATTTTAGTTTAATTTTTAGGTTTAGATTTATATTTTGGTCGAGTTTTATTTATATTTTATTTTTTAGGTTTAGGTTTTTTTTTTATTTTCAGGTTTAGGTTTAGGTTTTTAATTTATTTTTTTAAGTTTAGGTTTTAGGTTTTTATTTTAGGTTTATTTTTTTGTTTTATTTTTAGTTTAGGTTTAGGTTTATTTTTAGTTTATTTTATTTTATTTTGTTTATGTTTCAATTTAGGTTTATTTTATTTTAGGTTTAGGTTTATTTTTTATTTATCTCAGTGTAATTTATTTTAGTTTAGGTTTCAGTTTATTTTATTTTATTTATTGTTTTTTTTATTTTAGGTTTAGGATTTTTTTTAGGTTTTAGGTTTCTTTTTTAGGTTTAGGTTTTATTTAGTTTTTATTTTATTTTATTTTAGTTTTATTTATTTTTATTTCAAGTTTAGTTTTTATTTTATTTTGGTTTCTTATTCTTAGGTTAATTTTATTTTTTTAGTTTAGTTTAGGTTTTCATTTATTTTAATTTAGTTTATTTTTATTTATTTTATTTTATTTTATTTTATTTTATTTTCTGGTTTGGGTTTAGGTTTAGGATTTAGGTTTTTGGGTTTTGGGTTTGGGTTTAGGGTTTAGGTTTTTTTTTTAAATAAGTAAACCAGTAGGTTTAGGTTTATTTAGTTTATTTTTTATTTATTTTAGTTTATTTTAATCTTATTTTTATTTAGGTTTATTTTTCATTTTTATTTAGTTTAGTTTTTATTTTCTATTTTAGTTTATTTTTTAGGTTTAAGTTTAGGTTTTATGTTTATTTTTTAGTTTAGTTTTATTTTTATTTTATTTTTAAGTTTAGGTTTTATTTTTTATTTTTAAGTTTAGGTTTAGGTTTTTTATTTTATTTTTTTTGGGTTTTAGTTTAAGTTTATTTTATTTTAGGTTTATTTTTTAGTTTAGGTTTAGGTTTATTTTATTTTGTTTATTTTAGGTTTAGGTTTTTTTTAGCTTAGAGTTTTGGTTTTATTTTTTATTTATTTTTATGTTTTATTTTTTGGTTTATTTTTTAAGTTTTGGTTTTTATTTAGTTTTTATATTTAATTTATTTTAGGTTTATTTTATTTTTTAAGTTTAGGTTTAGGTTTTTATTTTATCTTATTTTATTTAAGTTTAAGTTTTTTTATTTATTTTATTTTTTGATATATTTTATTTAAGTTCAGTGTTTTAGGTTTTTTGGGTTTAGGGCTTAGGGTTTAGGCTTTAGGGTTTGGGGTTTAAGGTTTAGGGTTTAGGCTTTAGGGTTTAGGTTTTTGGTTTAGGGTTTAGGATTTAGGGTTTAGGGTTTTAGGGTTTAGGGTTTAGGGTTTAGGGTTTAGGGTTTAGGGTTTAGGTTTGTAGATTTAGGGTTTAGGGTTTAGGATTTAGGTTTAGGTTTTTTTTAGTTTATTTTATTTTATTTAATTTAGGGTTTAGGTTTAGTTTATTCTAGGTTTAAGTTTAGGTTTTATTTATTTTAGTCTAGGTTTAGGGTTGTTTTTTGTTTAGGGTTTAGGTTTTATTTTTTATTTAATTTTTATTTTATTTTATTTTTGTTTTATGTTTAGGTTTTACTTTATTTAGGTTTTTTATTTTTAGGTTTATTTTATTTTTTTTAGTTTAATTTATATTTTTATTTATTTATTTTAGTTTAGTTTTTATTTTATTTTTTATTTTCTTTTTAGGTTTAGGTTTAGGTTTATGTTTAGGTTTTAGTTTATTTTATTTTATTTTTTTATTGAATTTTGATTTAGGTTATTTATTTATTTTAGTTTTCAATTTTATTTAATTTAGGTTTAGATTTTTAGATTTTTAGGGTTTAGGTCTTAGGTTTAGGGTTTTGGGTTTATGGTTTAGGGTTTAGGGTTGTAGGCTTTAGGGTTTAGGGTTTATGGTTTATGGTTTAAGATCTTAGGGTTTAGGGTTTAGGTTTAGGATTTTGGGTTTTAGGGATTATGCTTTTAGGGTTTAGGGTTTAAGGTTTAGGGTTTTTTTAGGGTGTTGGATTTAGGGTTTAGTGTTTAGGGTTGTTAATTTAGGGTTGTAGGTTTAGGGTTTAGGATTAAGGGTTTAAGGTTTTTTTAAAAATTAATTAAATCGATAGGTTTAGGTTTATTTAGTAAATTTAGTTTATTTATTTATTTTAGTTTACTTTATTTTTTATTTTTATTTAGGTTTATTTTTTTATTTGTATTTAGTTTAGTTTATATATTTTAGGTTTATTTATTTTAGTTTTGATTTTTTATTTTAGTTTGTTTTTTAGGTTTATGTTTAGGTTTAGGTTTACTTTTTAATTGAGTTTTATTTATATTTTATTTTTTAGGTTTAGGTTTTATTTTTTATTTTTAGGTTTAGGTTTTTATTTTCGTTCTTTAGGTTTAGGTTTTAGGTTTTTATTTTAGGTTTATTTTTAGGTTTTACTTTTTTGTTTATGTTTTGGTTTATTTTTAGTTTATTTTATTTTCTTTTAGTTTAGGTTTAGTTAATTTTAGGTTTAGATTTAGGTTTTATTTATTTTAGTTTAGGTTTTGTTTTATTTTATATTTATTTTAAGTTTAGGTTTTCTTTTCGTTTAGGGTTTAGGTTTTTTTTTTTAATTTTTTTTAGCTTTTTTTTAGGTTTAGGTTTTTATTTAGTTTTTATTTATTTTATTTTAAGTTTATTTATTTTAATTTTAAGTTTCATTTTTATTTTAGTTAGCTTTTTTATTCTTAGGTTTATTTTATTTTATAGTTTAGTTCAGGTTTTTATTTATTTTATTTTAGTTTTTTTAATTATTTATTTTAATTTTTTTAGGTTTAGGTCTAGGTTTTAATTTAGGTATTTATTTTATTTTACTTAGGTTTAGGTATTTTTATTTATTTTATTTTTAGGTTTTATTTAGTTTAGGTTTATGTTCTAGGTTTTTAAGGCTTATGATCTAGGATTTTTTTTTGGGAACCATGAGTGGGGAATTTTATTGCCACAAGGGGTTACAAGGTCCTTAAGGGGATAAAATCAAGATCTACCTCAAAGAGCTACAATCGACTAGAGTGAATCTATCTAAGTACAACCATAAAATAGAAAGAAAAAAACAAAGAGAAAAGAAAAATAGTAAGAGAAACAAAAGTAATAAGGAGAAGCAGGAGGATAACAAAGTTGTGAAGATGAGAGAAGCATATGCCACATACATAGAAAGAACCTGCAAGGAAACAAAATAGAACATGCAAACATTTAGAGAAAGAAATTAACATAGGTAGAGAAATACAATAACTGAAGAAATAAATGAGAGAGAGAAAACTAGAGAATTGTTTGAAGGAAGGCTCAGGCTTAGTCACATAAGAATGGGGTAGCCAAAAGCATGTGCATTCAAACTTCAAAGGAAGGGTTACATCATAAATGCTACTACCAACCAAATTATGAGTGCAATCATCCCAACCATCATAGCCTACATACCTGGGGGAAAGCAGCTGCCACTGAATGAAAATCATTTGATCTTTAATGCTTGTGTAACAAACAATGGCAAAATACACTATAGAAGGAAAGGAAACACAATTCAGCCAGGCAAAGTGATGTAACCAATCCCTTCAAAGAACAACACCACCTATGTATTCCAACATAACATGTGAAAGAGTTGCCAACACAAACCCCTGCCCAGATTACTCATCATGGCAAGGAAAACACCTCCATAGTGATGAAAGCCAATCAGGAGCAACAACCCAGGTGTTAACATCCACCTATTAATTGCTATATCACACCAATAATTATACATGTCTAATAAAGCCAAGAGTAACCTCAGCCAACAGATAAACCCATACAATAAGAGCACAGGTAATGAGGCTAACTAAACAACAATCAACAGAATAAAAGGGTAGGCAGGAATCGAACAGAAAAAATAGCCTGCTGAACATAATAATCTTATAATCCATTCATACAATAAACCAAATAGTTGAAGTAGGAGAATTGTCATTACAAAATTGAGCCATGTTAGGAATCAAAAATATATAGCCTAAAATCCATGTGTAGGGAAAATAGCCTAAGCAAACAACAACAACAATATCAAAAGGAAAGGGTGACCAAAAGAAATCCCAACAGAAATAGTAATAATAAAAACTAAAATAGAAAGGAAACAATGAACATAATTAGCAAAGTAATTGATCCTTGAGGGTTGAGAAAGGCGTGAGAACCGATCCATTGAAACAGGCAATTGTCCCATGAAAGAGGGCTATCAGTAAATAAAAATAGAAGCCAACATGTTAAAAAAAATAAATAGTAGGTAAGCAATAGATGAGGCAGAAGAGCTAAATACTACCAGTACAGGATAACCATGAAAATGCAATAGGTAAGTGCAACAAAAAACTAAGAAGAGGAGAGTGCAGATCAAGGAAAATAGAAAGAGGAAAATATAGACAAAGCAAACAGTTAATCGGCAACGACATAATGTAACTTAATTTGAGGTAAGGTAAACCGAGTTTTCCAAATTAACCAAACCACAATTGTTTAGAAGACTAGAATGATCATAAAAGCTGAGCACCTCTAATCTAGCACCTAAATTAGCAAGATAGTCAACACAATCATTTCCTTCATGCCAAATGTGAGTGACTTTAAAACAGACTTGAGAGAGGAGAGCTCTAGTATGATTAAGGAGGTAGTATAAATCTGTGTTTCCCACCTTGGTGGAAGTCAACATATCAATGAGCAAAAGTGCATCCACATCAATCCAGATATTGAGCCAACCTTTTTGTAAAGAAATCTCTATAGCTTTGTTAATAGCCATTAATTCAGCAAAGATAACAGAACAAGCTTTAAGGGGGTAGGCAGAAGCACAAATGACACTACCTTTAAAGTTTCTGAAAATGCCACCATAGCCAAAAGAATTTTGAGAGACAGAGCCATCAGTATTAATTTTGATAATATTATTATGAGGCTTTCTCCAATAGATAAGCTTATCTTCTTTCCAGTTTGGGATCTTAGGGAAGCTAAGACCCAGCTTGTTTGCTACAAATTTGCACCCTTTAAAGTGGTTGTTAGTAAATAAGCTAGCATTACATAAAGCACTACTTTTTTCTTTAGTTCTATCCATAATCCTATTGTGGTTCATAGAGATACTATGATGTTTGGCATCATTTTTGTCCATCCATATGAAGCATATAAGAGTGATAGCAGTACTTACTTTAATGTGGCCTTTCATAGTTTTATGAAAATAAACATCAAGAAGTTGATATAAGGATAAAGAACCATGAAAATGGTTAATATTGAAAAGTTCATCATACCAAACCCACAATTTGGAGGCAATAGCTCCATTAACAAAAACATGATTCATATTCTCAATATTAAAATAACAATAGCATTTGGAAGGCAACTGAAAGCTTTTTCCCCACATCAAAGAGTCAACAGGAATGAAATTTTTCAGAATTCTCCAAATAAGGATAGATTAGGAAATAGGGATAATGTTATTCCAAATTTGGGATAATGTTATTCCAAATTTTTCAGAATTTTCCAATATGATTCCAAACCTCTTTAAGGATAAAATCACCGACATGAGACAACTTAAAAAGAATCTTATCAGGCTTGTTAGAAATGATAGGAATGTTAGTGAATTTATCTAAAAGAGAAATAGGAATATAATCAGTGAGTTTACTATTATTCCAATGATTATTAATCCAAAAAGAGTTCACTTTAATAATAGTAGTAGAATGTGTAGATAAGAAATCATCAATAGAATGACAACTAAACCAATTGTCTTGCCAAAAGAAAGAAGATCTAGAGTTAACCCCCCAAGATATAAGGGATTCAGCTTCCCATTTGATGGAGCAAAGTCTTTTCCAGATTGGGGAGTCACCCACTTTGTAAGGGCAAATAAGAGGATGCTTACCCTGGTAGTATTTGGCAGTCATGAAGTTTGCCCAAAGAGTATTATTACTCCTAAAATTCCACCAAAGTTTATGAGAGAAAGCAGTAATAGCTTCACAAATAGACTTGCAACCAATCCCACCCTCAGCAAGGGTGCCACAACTTTTATACCAAGAAGTCTAATGCATCCTTTTAGTAGAATTGTTAAAGCCCCAGAAAAATTTATTAAGGAGACATTCTATTCTTTTTAAGGTAGAGTTATTAGAGATGATGGTTTGAATAAGAAAAGGAGGCATGGAATTAAGGGTACTCTTGAGCAAAGTAAGCCTTCCACCCAAGGAAAGTAAGTGAAATTCCCAAACAAAAATTTTGTTAGCAATTATTTGGATTAGATCATCAAAGAGATGTGATCTTTTTTACCTTTGCATAGAGGAGCACCAAGATATTTTATAGAGAGTTGTTGTTGTTTAAAATTAGTGATTCTTAAGATTTGATTGATTTTGTTACTGGATATTTTAGAAAAGGTAATGAAACAACTTTTCCCCTCATTGATATAAAGACCACTTTTTTTTACCAAAATAATTTAAGAAATTCTTAATTCATTTAATGTGATGGATGGAAGCATTACAAAAAAAAATGAAATCATCAGCAAAACTAAGATAGAAGACAGGTAAACCACCAAGAGTTCTAAAATACATGTAAGGATTATTGTTGAAAAGGTCATTTAAGCTCCTAGAAAGATATTCCACAGTAATAATAAATATGAAGGGGACAAGGGGTCACCTTGCCTCAAACCATGAGAAGAAGGGAAAGAACCTAAGGCTAGACCATTAATAATAACAAAAAACAAAGCAAGAAGAATGTTATCCCAAGAGATGTTGTCAAATGCTTTAGAAATACCTAACTTAAATAGGATGTTACCACCCTTATTAGGAGCATCCAAATCATGAATCTGCTCTTAAGCAAGAAGAACGTTATCAGATATAGCTCTACCTCTAACGAAACCAGTTTAGTTGAGGGAGATAATTTTTTAGAGAAGAGGACTAAGTCTATTAGCAAGCATTTTAGCAATCAATTTATGAAAAAAAGTGCAAAGACTAATAGGTCTGAAATCAATCCATGATTCAAGATTCTCAATTTTAAGTATAAGGACAATGGAAGTACTAGTAAAATAGCTAGGTAGAGGATTACAAGTAAAGAAATCAATAACACATCAACTAAATCATTTTTAATAATAGGCCAACAGTGCTAGAAAAATTGTGTTGTATAACCGGGACCAAAACAGATTGTTCATGTTATTAATTTTACCAATCTCCTTTTTTGTAGGCAACCTAGTAAGCAATCACTGGTAAAGGTTGAGGGGATCAAATGGGATCTAGAAATAGCATTAAAGTGTGGTTCTTGTTAAGAATATTTCTAAAGTGATTAACAATCGATGCTTTAATCTAATTAGTGTCAGTGATCTAATCTCCAGTATCACTTTGAATTTTTTGGATGGAGTTTAAAGCTCTCTTTTTATTGAATAAAGCATGAAAATACCTTGTATTTTTGTCCCCATTAGCAATATGCTTACTAGTAGCATTTTGCTGCCAATAAGTTTCTTCCATATTTTGATAGTTAACTAGATTATCTTTGGCTTCATTCAAATCCTTCTACTTAGAAGAGTCAGTCAAAACTACATTTCCAAGACTACAAACCAAAAGCTCCATATTTTTGATATTAGCAAAGAGATTTTTAAAACAATGCTTGTTCCACCAAAAAAGGTTTTGTTTAAGCCTTTTAAGTTTAAACCAAAATCTAATCATACCCCTAGCTAAATTATCAGGGTGTAAGGGGGCAACCCAATTGGTGGTAACAACTTTTAAAAAATAAAGGTGCTGAATCCACATATTTTGAAATCTGAAAGAGGAAGAGGAGGATAATCTTTTAGAGTTATTTTTAACAGAAATCAAAAGAGGAGCATGATCCGACAAGGTTCTACTCAAATGTTCAACAGAGGTAAGAGGCCATTGATTAATCCAATGAGACTTAAAAAGGATTCTATCAAGGTGTTGCCAAAGTTTAGAGTTATGCCAAGTGTAATTAGATCCATAATAACCAATGTAAATAAGGTTACAATCAAGAATCATATTAAAGAATCCTTCAATAGAATGAATATTAAGAGAGCAACCTCCCCTTCTTTGAGAGGAAGAGAGGATAGTGTTGAAATCACCCCCAACCAACCAAGGTTTGTTAACAGTTAAAGCAAAACTTCTTAAGTTGTCCCAAATTATGTTCCTACCAACTCTATTACAGGAAGCGTAAATAACTTGATGGAGATCATCTAAAATAAAAACATTAAGTAAATTATTCTAGAAGCACAAAATTTTATTACTGGTATTAGAGAAAAAGTTATTAAAATCGAGCATTCTAGCAACATGATTGATCTTAGAAGCATTTATGAGAGGTTCAATGACCACAAGTAGGGATATATTATTAATACGGTAAAGACTTCTAATACGATTACAAATAGTGAGGGTTCCAATCCCTCGAACATTCCAAATACTAGAATTAAACATAAAGGAAATATTAAATAAGCTAAAGGAAAATAAGTAAGTAAAATCATTAGAAAGAGAAACCCCTCCAATGAAAGGTCATATTTATGAGATGAAGATCCAGATCTAGTAGATCTCGTTTAGTTATGAGGAAACAATTTTGCTTTAAAAGATTTCTTTTTTAGAATAGTTTGAAAAGCTCTATTTTTATCCAATGTATTACCATCAAAAAGAGACTTATTAGAGGTGTTAAGAATTGGATCAAAATCAGCCAAAAAATTTTTAATTTCAACTTCCCCTTCTTCAATCTTAAGATTAAGCTAAAGGGTGGGATTAGAATGAATGTCAATCATGGGAATAGGAGAAGGAGAGGTAGTAATACCATTAAGAGCACAAATACCAGGATCAGATTCAGAGTTTTGTTCCTGATTTTCAACCATCTCCAAATTTTCATGCAAATTACCAGTAAAATTCACATGCTCATTTCCATGCTCGCATTAAGAAGAGGCAAAGAGACCTGAATAGAATGATTAGGGAGAGAAATTGCATTTTTGTCAACCTCTTGAACATTACAGTTATCATTTAGAGAAGGATTGATACGCAAACCATCATTTTCAACATTAGTGATATCTTTGACCTCATTAGATTGAGTATTGGGAGTGTCAACATTAAACACATCAGTGATTTCCAATTAGGCAGTAATAGTATTTCCATTTGGGTTAGCTTTAGCTACATAAATAAGTTTATTAATTTTATCATTTAGATTAGTAGAAATAGGTTCATTTGATTTTTTCTTTTTAAGTTACGGGTGAAGCACAAAGCACTCAGAGTTATCATGCCCATGAATTTTACAGTGCGATCAAAAAAATGGAAAGTTTTCAAATTCAACTTTTTGAAAATAATCATACTTTTCTGAACCAATCAAAACTTCCTTAGGATGTTTTTTAGAAATATCAAATTTAACTAGTATACGAGAATCAGATGGATGGGATCTCACAGTAGTGTCCTGATCAATTTGAAGAGGCTGACCAAAAAGAGCCCCAACAATAAATAGAACTTGGTGAATAACATAGTGAGTCCTGATATTCTGAAAAGCCAACCGAACAGGAACAATCAATGATTCCTTTTTATATCAAAAAGAGGATACCACTTTAAAAGACACATTTAACAATTGTAAACAAAGTAAGAACGACAAGAGAAAACCCTCGAGTAGTCTAAATTGTTTGTAAATTGAATCAAAACATGTCTAGGATCAATCAAACCAACAAAGAAAGCACTAGAGAGTTTAAGATTATGAAAAAAAGAATGAATATTATCCAAATTTGGATGCTGCAATGCAAATTTGCCAACCAAAGTAAATTCACAAGGCTTAGCCAGCTTCTCAACATCAAGATCCAAGCACATGACCGCAGGGATGCCATGAAAAGAAGTCGATCTCAAATTCACCAAATCAGTAGGGGAAAGGCTCTTTCTAGAGAGAGCATCCTTAAAGGATTTAATGGCAGGCATAACAGCAGTTGCTTTCGAATCCGTAAACCCCTTCAAATCCACGAAACCGTAATGGAAATGATCACCAGACGACAAAGAGAAACTATAGAGCATAATCGCGTCAGGATCAGAGATAAGCAACAAAAAAAACAATCAATAATGGTGAAGGATCATCAAAACTGCAAGGACATGAAGCTCCAAAAAAGGGGAAAATGCAATTGCTAGAGAGCACCGCATGAGGGAAGAGAGAGGATGGGTTTGGGTTTATATTTATTTTTATTTTTTACTTTTTTATTATTTATTTATTATTTATTTTTAGTTTATTTATTTATTTATTTTTATATATTTTTATTTTTATTTATTTATTTTTATTTTTATTATATTATATTATATTTATTTTAAATTTTAATTTATTTATTTATATTTTTATTATATTATATTATATTTATTTTAAATTTTAATTTATTTATTTATATTTTATTTTTTATTTATTTTCATTATTAATTTAATTTAATTTTATTTATTTATTTTTATTTTATTTATTTTTTTATTTGGGTTTATTTATTTTATTTTTGATTTTTATTTTATTTATTTTATTTTATTTATGGTTTATTTATTTTTATTTGTATATTATTATTTATTTATTTATTATTTCTTATTTATTTATTTTTAATTACCTTATTTATTTTAAATTTATTTTATTACTTATTATTTATTTATTTATAATTTAAATATTTATTTCTTATTTATTTATTTATTTTTATTTAAATTATTTTATTTTATTTTATTTATTCATTCATTTATTTATTTTATTTTATTTTATTTTATTTTTATTTTAGTTTATTTATTTACTTTTTATTTTATTTTATTTATTTAGGATTATTTTTATTTTTATTTAATTAGTTTTTTTTATTTTTTTATTCTTTAATTATTTTAATTATTTTAATTATTTTATTTTATTTTTTTATTTTTTAATTTTTGTTTTAATTTATTTATTTTATTTTATTTTTATTTATTAATTAATTTATTTTATTTTATTTATTTTTTATTTTACTTATATAATTTTATTTTTATTTTTATTTTAAATTATATTTTAGTTTATTATTTATTTACTTTTTATTTTATTTTAATTATTTAGGATTATTTTTATTTTATTTATTTAGTTTTTTATTTTATTTTTTTTTATTATTTAATTATTTTATTTATTTACTTATTTTTTATTTTATTTATTAATTTTTATTTTAATTTATTTATTTAATTAATTTATTTAATTTATTTTTATGGTTTATTTTATTTTAAATTTTTTTAGTTTTTATTTTTATATTTCTTTCATTTCTATTTAATTTTATTATTTTTATTTATTTTCAAGTTTTTTATTTTTTATTTTTATTTATTATTTATTTAGTTATTTTATTATTTTTATTATATATCTCTTATTTTTAAATTTTTTATTTCTTAGTTTATTTATTTTTATTTTTATTTATATATTATATATATATATATATTTATTTATTTTATTTTATTATTATTTTTACTTTAAGTTTAATTATTTTCTATTTTATTTTTTTATTTAATTTATTTAATTTTTATTTTATTTATGTTTATTTTAGTTATTTATTTATTTTTATTTTTATTTAATTATTTTATTTTATTTTTATTTTTTATTTTATGGTTTAGGGTTTAAGGTACAGGGTTTAGGGTTTAGGGTTTTAGAATTTAGAATTTTAAGGTATTTTAGGGTTCTTTTTTTATGGTTTAGTGGTTTAGGTTTGTGTTTTTTTTGGTAGGGTATTAGGGGGGTTTAGGGTTAGTTTAGGAGGATTTTGGATTTGAGTGGGGTTTAGAGAGTTTAGGTTTAGGGTTTAGAAAGGGTTTAGAGGGGTTAGTATAGGGTTTAGAGTTTAGGGTTTATGGTTGAGTGTTTTGAGGGGTTTAAGGTTTAGTTTAGGGTAATTTTATTTATTTAGTTTATTATTTATTTATTTTAGTTTATTTATTTTATTTTATTTAGTTTAATTAATTAATTTATGTAATTATTTATTTTATTTTTAGGTTTAGTTTATTTATTTATTTTAGTTTAGTTTTATTTTTATTTTATTTTTTAGGTTTAGGTTTTATTTTTTACTTTTAGGTTGAGGTTTAGGCTTGAGGTTTTTATTTTAGGTTTATTTTTAGGTTTAGGTTTATTTTAGTTTATTTTATTTTATTTAGTTTAGGTTTAGGTTTAGTTTATTTTAGGTTTAGGTTTAGGTTTTACTTATGTTAGTTTAGGTTTAGGTTTATTTTATTTTTATTTTAGGTTTAGGTTTTTTCATTTAGGGTTTAGGTTTTAATTTTTATTTATTTTTAGGTTTATTTTTTAAGTTTAGCTTTTTATTTAGTTTTTATTTTATTTTATTTTAGGTTTATTTGTTTTTATTTTAAATTTAGTTTTTATTTTATTTTGGTTGTTTATTCATATGTTTATTTTTTATTTTAGTTTATTTTAGGTTTTTATTTATTTTATTTTAGTTTTATTTTATTTTATTTTATTTTAGGTTTAGGTTTAGTTTAGGTTTTATTATTATTTTATTTAGGTTAAGTTTTATTTTATTTAGGTTTAGTAGTTTAGGTTTTATAGTTTAGTTAGTTTTGGGTTTAGTTTAGGATTTGGGAGGATTTAGTTTAGGATTATGATTTAGGGAGCATTTTAGTGGTTTAGTTTTAGGTTTAGGGAGTGGGAGATAGGTTTAGTCAGTTTATGATTTTTGGTTTAGAGGTTTAGGGTGGGTTAGTGGGGCTCAGGTTAGTTTTGGAGTTTAGTGGGAGTTTAGATTTATAGGTGTGTTTGGCTTTAGTGGATTAGTTTAGAATTTAGGTTGGAGTTTAGGGTTAGTGGATAGGGTCAGTTAGGGTGGGTTTTGGGTTTAATGTTTAGGAGGATTTAAAGTGGGTTATATAGGGTTTAGGTTTAGAGTGTTGGGGTTTAGAGTTTTGGTTAGTTAAGGAGGGGTCAGTTTTATTTTTAATTTTATTTTAAATTTTTTAGGTTCATTTAGTGTATTTTCTATTTATTTTAGTTTATTTTTTTTATTTTGAGTTAGGTTTATTTTTATTTTATTTAGTTTAGTTTATTTATTTTAAGTTTTTTAATTTTCATTTAGGATTTTTATTTTAGTTTAATTTTTAGGTTTAGGTTTATTTTTTAGTTTAGTTTTATTTTTATTTTATTTTTGAGGTTTAGGTTTTATTTTTTATTTTTAGGTTTAAATTTAGGTTTTTATTTTATTTTTTCAGGTTTAGGTTTTATGTTTTTTTTTGGGTTTATTTTTAGGTTTTATTTTCTAGTTTAGCCTTAGGTTTAATTTTAGTTTATTTTATTTTATTTAGTTTAGGTTTAGGTTTAGGTTTAGGTTTAGTTTATTTTAGGTTAAGGTTTAGGTTTTATTTATTTTAGTTTTGTTTATTTTAGTGTAGGTTTAAGTTTATTTAATTTTTAATTTAGGTTTAACTTTTTTATTTAGTTTAGGGTTTATGTTTTAATTTTTATTTATTTTTAGGTTTATTGAGGTTTAGGTTTTCGTTTAGTTACATTCAGTAATGAAGACTTACTCCTAGGGATGATCGAGCACAACCACCTCTTTACATTATAGTGGATGTTGGTAGATATAGGCTATCTAGAGCTCCATTTGACCCAGTGTATCAGTTAACATTATGTGTCAAAGAACCCTTGCCTACTTGAGGATCGACATCTCCAAACTCTAAAAAGAAAGGATGATGTTGAAAGGATGTAATGAATAAGGCGAGATGGCCTTGTGGTGTTTATTTTTGGAATTATGTGGGTCGGGGGCACCACACCGATCATAGGGGGTATACTTTTTAAGTTGATCAGGTACAACATTGAGATATGATGTGTTATCTCAAAAGATAGAGACATCACCTTACAATGGACCTAATCTCATAATAAGGACTCCTAAGGCATGATGGTACATGTACAGATTTTTCCCTAATTTATATGGATGAATAAAGTAGAGTTTATATTAAATCGTTCTTAAGCTCCTTATGAAAGTAAGCCTCCATAATTAATTACATATTAGGAAAGGAAATTTTCTAAGAATACTCTCGATTAGAGTAGACAATTATCATCTCTAAAGATTTCAAGGTTAGACTATCAAAGGATTGATTGTATTTGAATAATTAATTGGGAAAGTTCAAGGAGAAGACTTATTTTTGGAATTCAAATGAAATAAGTAGGAAATGCTCATGATACTAGGAAGCTTAGTGAGCATTCCAATCTATCCTATGGTTGGGCTTTATAAGTTTGAAGATGAGGAGATTTATATGTTTTGAGTTGAAATTTAATCAAATTATTAGGGCTTATAATCCACCAACACAACATTGTGGGAATGCCTAAGAAGTGAGGATTTATGCTCGTAGCCCAAAAGAAATAGATACCTCAAATCCTAAATCTTGGAGCTTTAGTATGAGCTAAAGCATGACTTAAATCTAAGAGATAGGTGGACATAAGGGTTTACCTCCACAACAAATAATAAATTGTCCGACTTCTGGACTTAAAACTTCCTAGGGTGGGCTTAAACTAACTCCTCCTATGATTTTAAAACCAAGTTGTTCGGTCTTATGAATTGGAGGATAGCTAGGGTAGTTATTTAATTAGAAGGATATAAAAATCCTAAACACACTCCCTAAGAGACTAGAGCATGAGTGGTATGAGCATATGGCTTATTTTAGCACATTATTTTGACAGAGGCTTTAGGATTTCTTGTGCCTAAATGCATGATGAAATAATTTATGGGTCAAATTAGCTAGAAGAAGGTGTTCTCCACCACAAGGGATGCCCTCATGGGTCAAGCATTTCTTTATCATGTAAGGATGAAGATCCTTCATGTTCAAGAGAGAAAGAATATGCATGCATGATGTGAAACATACAACCATACAACTAAGTGGTTGCTAAATCTTTTAATTATCTTATTCATGTCATGGGCTTTATGATGAGGTTATGAGTTATTTAAAATTTAGTTATGAGTGATTAGTTAGGTAGAAATGTTATTTTTATCCTAAGAACTTAATCGTATCCAATCTACACAATAAAGCATCAATCATTTAAGAAACTATGAAAAGCATGTCATCCTAATGTACAATGTAAACATAATATCAAACAATTATATAAACTATCATAAATGAATAAAAGACTGGTGCGGTCGGGTACTACCGTAGAACCCAAAGAGTGAAAAGATGGGTAGCCGAGCTCTACCCTTTTACAACCTGGAATATGAAAGAATAATTATAATTGTATTAACTACTATAGAGGTCTTCATTTTTCATATCTCCATTTTTGATTTGGTTCCTTCTTTGATTTGGATGGTTCTTGCTTCAAAGGCATCATAAGGCACCCCAGGATAAAGCCTTTTAGCCACTGCTCATCCTAATCTCCAATAGCACTAATCCTAATTCCTATTACAAAAATTACATTTATATGAGAAAACTAAATCTAACTACACCTACAAAATAGTGGTTAGCTAAATATACATATAATCTCAAGTAGTTGTATTTATAATTTGGACTTAGCACCCTACACACGGGTAACTAAGCCCACCTATCTTTACTTGGATTATGCTTAACGATTTAAGCAACCTACAAAAAGGGCATTCACATTTATTTTTAAGCATCCCTTAAGCATAATCCCTTGCAGAAAATATGATTATGCTAATATTAGCCTATCATCAAGTCTACGAAGCATACACCCAAACATCTAATCTAAAATAATACATGATAAAATAAAATATACATCAAATCATACAACATCTTAACTTAGAACTAGAAGTGGTGACTTAAATCTAATGTGTGTTAAGGATTGTATTGTAAGTCTTATTAGGCATTAGTGTTGTATTTTCTAAGTGTAGAAAGATTCAATTTAACATGAAAGGTTGATCTCACTTGAAGTAGTTTAATTGATTTGAAAATTTTAATTTCTGTTTTCTTTTATTTCATTTGATTACACTTAGCAACTAAGTATTATAAAGAGTGGAAAAGAGGATTTCCCTCTTTCAACCCTACCATAAGTCACTTTCAAAAGTATATTAATTTGTTTTAGTTCTCTTTAGTGAATGGCTTATTAAATGATTAATTTAATCCTATTCAAAATGAAATGCATCTTAAGATTAATTTAATTTAATTACTACCACATGATCATATATTAAATCATTCCTTTCCATCATATGTAACATGCATATGATTTAATCCTAAGTGTATCTATACATACAACATACTTTAACACAGTAAAATGATAAATGTATGTGTATGTTTAGAATTTATATTTTATTTGATTGAATTATTTAAAAAAATTTATTTAAAACTTTAATCAAATTCTTAAACAAAAAGGACATAAGAATCAAAATTAAATAGACATGTGCAATTGTTAAACCATGGAAGTGAGGCAATCAAATGACCTCCTTGGAGCTAGTTAAAGCCTCGTATTCTCGAGATGTCCAGACTATATACCCATTTGCATTCAAATATATGTAAATTTGTATACATGAACATATGAAGTAAGCTCCAAATCATATGGCTAATTAATTCAACCACTTAGTCAATTGTAAATGCATGCAATTTTCACATAAAATGGGATTTTCATTCATTAATCACCTATACATATACATGTACAAAGATAAAGGCTAGTACATGTCATTTTAAACTAAAAGTGTAATCAGATAAACCTCTTTAGGGCTAACCAAAACCTTGTATTCTGAGATGTCTAGACTATATACTTTCTTTTCTTGGACACACATGGATGTATACATAAATGAGGAAAGAAAACCATGCAAAGATTGTATCATTATATATATATATATATATATATATATATATATATATATATATATATATATATATATATATATATATATATATATATATATATATATATATATATATATATATATATATATATATATGAATTAAAGCTCTATCCAAATTCTAATGTTGAAATACATAATAATGAAATCAAATGGGTACGTGCCATTGTTAAACCTTGGAAGTGAGGTAATCAAATGGCCTCCTTGGGGCTAGCTAGAGCCTTGTGTCTCAAAGTCTCCATACCATATACCCATTAACATTCAATCTTATATAAATCAACACATGAATAGAGGAAAGAGAACTCAACATTCATACACTCAAGCTATAAGCACATGCATTTCTTATGTATTTATAACTAGCATCATAAAACATATTATTATTCATTTATAAGCTTTTGAAAAATACATTTGATTTAATAGTGATAATATACGCATATATTAAATTAAATCAACACATGCAAGCTTACATAAATGAAATCCATTTTATTTTACTTGATTTTGAAAATATGGATGCATGAATTCAAATGACATACCAAATTTAACATGATTGGAAAGTGGCTATCACATATAAGCATGTGATTCATTCAACCAAACTAGTCTTAAAGACAATCAAATCAAATAAGATTATTTAAAAAATCAAAGCTTCTTTATTTATTAAGTTTTGGAATTAATTTGATTTAAAGAGGAGAAGAGAAATCATCACTTACTATTTTAAACTCATTCCCACAATAATGATTTGATTTAATTTAAGGAAATGTAATTAAGTTGATTTTATGGGTTAATTAAGTTGAACCCTTAATTAGATTAATTAAACACCCTTACCTATGTCACCTTAAAGTAATTAACTAAATAATTATGAGCCAACATGATATGCATGGAAAATAAACTTGCAATGATCCTAGGAAATAAAAAGAGCCTAACGTAATTAGCTTGTGTTTAATAGTTAATTAGATTAATGGACTTAATTAATTACTCTTATGATTTTCCAATACATGTGGACTAACCATAATTTCATTAAACTCCTTTAGGTTATAAACACTTAAAGAACAACCCCATGATTTAATTAATTAAGGTCTGATGAGATTATGATTTTAATTTGATTAAGTGATTTAATTAATTAGTTAAATATTAATTAATTTTTTTTTGAAAAAAGGGTGAAATGAACTTAGGGAAAGGGGTCTCAACCCTATTCCTTAGTTCACTTACTACTGAACAATGATTAATAAACTAAATTAACCAATTTTTTAATATTCATGTGATTAATTAATCATTAATTAACTTAAAAGAGTAGTTAAAGTTTAATTAGTGAATTATCCTAATTAAGTGAGCAATAAATCCCAAGAAAATCATGAGAGGTAGAGATCATCCCATTAAATTAATCCATATAATTTGGCATTAATTGCTTAAGTAATTAAAGAATAATACTATTAATTAATTTTGTAATTAAACCTTAATTACTATTCAAAATTAGTTAAGATCATTTTTAATTAATTCTTCTCTGAAATATATTTAAACTAAATATTTATTTGCATTTTTTATTTCTCTATGATTTTTTATAATTTTTAGAAGTTTTATCCATTAAAAATGATTAATTAAGCCTAATTAAAGCTTAATCCTATTGGCGCCACATGGCGTGCTGACAGGGTGCGCATTCCATAAGGCATCGTGGATTGGCTATTTAAAACTTATCCGACTTAGTGCCTATGTGGCGGTGGTGGATGCGCTTTCTTGTCTGCCATTGAATCTAAGATCAAATGACTGCAATTAATCCTACAGATTAATAGAATTAAATTAGATCGATCTAGCATATTTAATCATGACCATCCATTTCAATCACGCAGAATGGACGATGTGTGATCTAACATCACGCGAGTGAGGGAGAATCGAGTCCTTCCACCATTGCTCACTTGATTCAAGCTTAAAAGGATCCCACACCTGATGATATCGATCAGAGGGGATTGAACGATCAAGATCACACAAGATGCAAGTTTTCTTGAAAAAGCTCCAACCTATTTTTTCCTAAGGATCAGTTTTGGAAGCATACCTCATCGAAGCTCAAGATTGGTGGCTGGAACAATTGAGGAAGCTTTATCAAATGGAGATGAAGCTATATTAAGTAGCAATTGGATCAATTCCTTTATGTTCACTCAAAAGGCCATGAACTGATGATTTGGAGCTTAACTTTGATCGAAGTCCCACCTCTAGTGCTCGAGAAGCTTCAGAGATTATTCACTCTTACTCGATGAGGCCTATGGAAGGTGCGTACAAAGTTAATTTGATTTTTATGGTGAAATGAGGAAGCTAGGTTAGAAATGGGAGTGTCCTATTTTGGGACGGACGGGAATGAAATTTTTTGATTAAGAAGCAAGCTTGGCTTACGACTTGGGTAGCTAGGGATCTAAGAAATTATTTTTGTGTGTGTTTGAGTGGAAATGATGGAGTGTATACCCCTTTCATATTGATCGAGTTTGGCTTCTAGTGGTTGTCCGACCATCTCAAAGAGTCGTGGGTGGCAGAGAGGAGGTCGGTTGGCTCAACTTGGTTAGTTGAAGGTGTGGAGAAGGCTACCAAGAAGGAATCATGGGTGTCCTATGGGTTTCAAATGCTCCAATCGGGAGGGTGAGGTGATTTCACCACCCATGGGTCATGGTTGACCCAGCCACCCCTTAGGTCAAGTTGGGCAGTTTCCTAGGTGCTTAGGTGGACCATTGGGAGAGTACCAAGTGGCCAAAGAATTGAAATGACCACATACATGGGTGATTTATCTCATTTGATGTCCTTGACCTAAAGGTAGAATGATCATTTGGCATTGGATTTGATTTAGGCAGATTTAAAATGAACCAAAAATAGGTTAGCCCAAATTTCAAGTCAGTTGGAGTTGATTAGGTTTTGTTTGGCTCAATTTGACTAATTTAGGACAAATTGGGTTAGGTTACATGAAGTTTACCAATTGGTAAATTTGGTCACCAAGGTTGGGTCAAGTTCATATGATCATTTGGGATGTTTTGGTTGAATTGGTTTGGTTTAGTTTGGCTTAGATTTGATTTTGGCTCATTTGAATTCATTTGGGTCAATGGGTTAAGTTGACCAATTTGACCAAATTGGCCAAATTGGCTTGGGTTGGGTGTTGGTTTGGGTTTAGTTGACAAATTGAAGATGATTGTATGCTTTGGTTTCAATTAATTTGGATTATGTTTTGATTTAGGAAAATTTTAACTTTAAGCTCAATTTGGGCTAAGTATGTCAATTGGGTTCAATTGGGCCCAATCATGGCTTTGGTCAAGTTCAATAATCAATTTGGAATAAACTTAAGTCATTGGTTGCAATCAATTTGGTTTATATTTTGATTTGACCCAATTTGATCTTTTAGGTCAATTTGGGTCAACTTAGGTCAAGAGGGCCAATTGGATTTGGTTTGACTCAATTAAAGGTCAAGTCATATTCAAATAATGATTTTAATTTAGTATGAATCATTGCTTTTGAAGAGATTTAGCTTAGGTTGCAATTTGGCTAGTTTGTGTTCATATGGGTTAAGGGGTTGACTTGGTCAAATGACCAAGTTGACTTGGTTTGACCTAATTTGTGAAATTGATCAACCTAGGGTGATAAACAATCATGATGAGAGGCTTTGATGGCTTGGTTTAGTCCAATTTGGGTAGGATTAGAACTTGGCTCAAATAGGTAAAATTGGCCACTTTGGCTCAAGCGGACCAATTGGTTTAGTTGGCTTGATTTTAGGTTGAGTTTGATTTAGTTGAGTTTATATATGGATTTGGGATTTACATATAAATTCAATTGCAATTAGCTTGGGTTCAAATTGGTTTTGGTCCATTTGATCATTTCAAGTCAAAACAGATAACTTATGTTTGACTTGGGTTGATTTTGGTTTGGCTTGATGATTGTAGATTAAATTTACATTTGTGAATATGATTGAAGGTATGATTGATTCATGAGAAAATCAATTTAATTTATATTTTTGAATGAAGGAATTTGGCTAAGTCCATGGAGTTGGGTTATGTGGCTTAGGTTTGGATTTTGATTTTGTTTGATTTAGTTTTGATGATTTAAATGTTTATTTCATTTAAATTTGTGAAGATGATTGAAAATATGATTGATTTGTGAGAAAATCAATTGACTTTGACTTGATTTGGATTATGATTTGGCTAAATCCATGGATAGGTTGTATGGCATAAGAAGGGTTTTGATTCAAATTGATTTAGTTTGATTTAGTTTTGATCATTTGAATTTAGATTTTCTTTATATTTAAGAATATGATTGAAGATATAAATTTATTATGAGAAATTCAATTGATTTTGGATTGATTTGGATTAAGATTTGGCTATCCATGAGATAGGTCATATGGCTTAGGAAGGGATTCAAGTTTGGAATTGATCACGGGCTTCAATCATTTGGTTTTAGAATTTGAGTTTGGATTTGGATTTAAATTTTATGTTTGAATTGAACTTGAGGATTTATTTGAGAAGGTGAACATGGATTGGATTTGGGTTGTAGGGTAGATGGATTATCCGAATTGCTAAGGCATAATCTAATCCTATGGTTAACCCTTCTAAGTCTTTAGAAGTGACTTATGACTAGGGAAGTCTTAGTGTCTAGAATAATCCTAAGTCTAAAATGGGAAGATTGAATTTGCACTCCAAAAGTGAGGTCAACAGGCCTTAGGCTCCATTGTGTTGCCCTTGGAGATAGGAGATTGGAAGACCGAAGCCAAGTTTCACATTATCGACTTGGATACATATTTTAACGCTTTACTTGGGAGACCATGGATACATGAGAACAATATAGTTTCATCCTCTCTACATCAGTATAAAGTTTGTGAGGGGTGGGATCATCTACTATGTCAAAGGAGATCTCAAGCCATTTATAGTTCACGAGGTCCGCATATATGAGGATGCAACTTACTACCTCCCTCAAAATCAACAAGTCTATTCTCTCAAACTTGGCCAAAGTTTAAAAATAAAAGAAAAAGAAATAGAAAAAGAAAAAGAAAGAGAAAAAGTAAAAGAAAAGAAAAGAGAAAATGAAAAAGAAAATAAAAGGGAGCGAAAATAGACTTGGAGGAGGAAGTGGAGCTTAACAGATTCCACCAGCTTTGTTACTCCATTTGAACAAATGGGTAGGATGACCTGACCTTCAGCAGGCATAGGAAGAGGCTAGTTCAAAGGCAGTCTCAGGGGTGGAAAACCTCCTTATTGGCCACCCAATTGAAGATATGCCCCAACTACCAAGTGTACACCTGTTATCTATATAGACTTATAATCTTGTTCAAAGGATGAGTCTTATATGGTTAGCACCCCAGCCAGTTCTTCTCAGTAGTAGACACTTAAGCCAAATAGCGATGAAGATCGAGCTCCAAAGCAAAGCATAAGTGTATCCAAGTCTATATGTGAAATAGTTAGCCATCTTGGGAACCTTAGCTCTAACCTCACTTTCTTCTCAAAAGTTGGTTTGTAGTTAAGAAGTCCCTAAGTCATCCACAGTGTGAAGACTTGAGGCCTTTTGGGAACATCATCCTCAAGTCAAGAAGTTGATGTAGACTTGAAGATGATTCATATAAAGATTTAATAGAATTACCTTTTGATTGGTACTTGCCTTATGTTCATAATTTAGCAAAGAAAGGGTTTATCCCATAAACTTGGTAGAAGCACAAGTCAGGCTACTTCAAAAGAATATATAAGAATAAATGCAAAAGCTCTCAATCAAGATCGGGACAAGGATTTGGTACATTGGGTCCAGTCGATGATGAGGATTACTGCTTAGTCATTACCAATCATTTAGAATCTGATATGTTATTTTCAAATCACATTAACTCATATGTGGAGATGTGCTTAGAAACTTCATATGATCTAGATGATTTTGAAGTCAAAGATACACCACCAGAGTTCAGAGAAGAGATCAAGTCAACCATCGACGAGCTTAAGGAAATCAACTTAGGAACGAAGAAGATCCACGCGACATACATCGGTTCTTGTTGAATGAAATTGTAACCAATGACTTAGTTAGGTTATTGAATGAGTTTAAGGACTGCTTTGCATGGAGTTATGAAGAGATGTTTGGATTGTTTCTTGATGTAGTAGTCTATAAACTAGCAATAGAGCCTACTGCTAATCTTAGATGCATGCGATTAGACATAAAATAATAGGTCAAATATGAAGTCAAGAAATTGATTGATGTTGGCTTCATCCAGGAAGAAAAATACCCTACTTGGTTAGCCAGCATCATCCCTGTTAAAAAATAGAATGGCCAAATTTATATATGTGTCAGTTTTAGGGATTCAAATAATTCATGTCCAAAAGATGAATTTTCACTACCAATCCTGGAGCTGATGGTGGACATTGCCTCATCTCATGTGGTCTTTTCTTTCATGGATGGCTCATCTAGATATAACCAAATAAAGATGGCCCTTGAAAATGAAAGAAACGCTACTTTTAGATCCTTGATTGAAATATATTACTATAAGGTCATGCCTTTCAGCCTATAGTGCATAATACCATAATATACTAAAAAATTTCAAAACATCTTATAATATCCAAAAACACATCAATACTTGCTCAATTATATGATGTTATATTATACTATATTAAATGTTATTATATAATGATATATGGTCAGGGTACAGAGTATTCAAATCTCTAATATGTAAGGGAAAGTCTCTAAAAGACATTTTCTTTATACCATAATTATGTTAATTAAATAATTAGATCCACCCAATGACATCTCTCAGGTTTATGGTTTAGGGTTAGTTTAGGGTTTAGGGGGTGTGGGGTGGGGTAGTGGAGTATGGGTTTGAATTAAAGAAGGATTTATGGTATTTAGGGTTGGGTGGTAGGAGGGTAGTGATCAGGGTTAGTTTAGGGAGGAGGGAGTTTATAGGGTTAAGGGTTATGGAGAAGGTGTTTTAGTTTAGTAAGAGTTTAGATTTAGGATTTAGGGTGAGTTTAGTGTAGAGTTTATAGAGTTTATTAAAAAGAGGCTTTAGGGATGGATTAGGGCTAGGGTTTCAGGGTGCAGGTCCATAGTTTAAGATTTAGGGTTTAAGGCTCAGGGTAGGGATTAGAGAGGGTTTAGGTAGGGTTAGTTTCTAGGTAGGGTTAGTGTATTTTAATTTTTAAAATTAAAATTTATTATTTTAAAATTAAGCAAACTTAAGTACAAGTTTAGTATTTTTTTATTTATTTAGTTTATTTATTTATTTTTTTATAGGTTTATTTATATTTATTTTAGTTTGGTTTTCATTTATTTATTTAGTTTAAGTTTTATTTTAGTTACTTTGGGTTTAGGTTTAGGTTTAGGCTTATTTTAGTTTAGTTTATTTTTATTTTATGTTTAGGGTTAGTTTATTTTCATTTTAGATTTAGGTTTAGGTTTTATTTTATTTTTAGGTTTAGGTGGATTTATTTTAGGTTTAATTTTAGTGGGTTAGGATATTTTTTATTTTATTTTATATTTAGGTTTGGTTTAGGTTTAGGATTACTTTATTTTAGGTTTAGGTTTAGGTTTTATTTATTTTAGTTTAGGTTTAGGTTTATTTTATTTTTATTTTAGGTTTAGTTTAGGGTTTAAGTTTTTCTTATTATTTTATTTATTTTTAAGTAAGTTTTATTTAGGTTTTAATTTTATTTTAAGTTTATTTTATTTTATTTTATTTTTTAGTTTTATTTTATTTAGCTTTTATTTTTAGTTTAATTTTATTTATTTTATTTTAAATTTACTTTATTTTTATTTATTTGTTTTAGGATTAGGTTTGAGTTTAGGTTTAGGTTTAGGTTTATAGTTATTTTTTTTTCCTTATTTTGGCTTAGATTGTCATTTATTTTATTTTAAGTTTTATTTAGTCAGGTTTAGGTTTTTTAGCTTTGGGGTTTAGGTTTACTGTTGAGGATTTAAGGCTTAGGGTAGTGTTTGGGGTTTAAGGTTTAGGGTTTGATTGGGGTTTAGTTGGGTTTAAGTTTTAGGGTTTAGTGTTTAGGGTTTAGGATTTTAGGGTTTAAGGTTTAGGGTTTAGGGTTTAGGATTTTTAGGGTTTAGGTTTTAAGTCTATGGTTTTTGTTTAAGTTTAGTGTTTAGGGTTTTTTATTTTATTTTTATTTTTCATAGAGATCAAATTCAGATTCAATATTTTTTTGGTATGACACGAGCGATGACATAGATAAAAAATCAACACACATATAGTAAATCAAAACCCTAGATAACTAGAACCATCTTTGTTGTAAAGACATAGTTCCATAAGTAGCAGATCGGATCGACCGTTCTTCAATTTCTCCAATTCCCATTAGAACCACCCCCTCTCAGTGTGACCCACCATCATGTCCCCAATCTCTCCTCTATCACCACCACCATTGTAACCGTCGCCTCCTACTTATAACTACCTCGCTCCAACCACCACCTCTATCCACCAACACCTAGATCCCCACCATAACATGATAATGCACCTCCCTTCACCTCCACCAGATATATAAGCTGGTGAATGATGTTCCTGCCATCAAGGTTCTATCGATTCTTACAGTTTAGGTTCATTAGGCTTTAGGGTTTAGGTTTATTTTTTAATTAATTTTGTTACTTTAGGTTTAGGTTTAGGGTTTAGGGTTTAGGGTTTAGTTAAGGTTTAGGGTTTAGGGTTTGGGTATGGGGTTTATGCTTTAGGGTTTAGGATTTAGGATTGGGGTTTATGGTTTGGGTTTTAGTGTTTAGGGTTTAGTGTTGTAGGTTTAGTTTTGGTTTTAGGACTTATGGTTTAGGATTTTGTTGTTTAAATTAAGTAAACAGTAGGTTTAGGTTTATATGTTTTAGTTTTGTTTAAGTTTTATTTATTTAATTTTAATTTAGTTTTTATTATTTTTTATTTATGTTTAGGTTTAGACTTAGGTTTAGGTTTTAGTTTAGGTTTTTATTTTATTTTATTTTAATTATTTTATTTTGGTTTAGGTTTTTTTATTTATTTCATTTTTAAGTTTTATTTAGTTTATGTTTAGGTTTTTTGTTTTTTAGGGTTTAGGGTTTAGGGTTTAGGTTTTCGGGTTTAGGGTTTAAGGTTTAGGGATTAGGTTTTAGGTCAGGTTTTGGTTTTAGTTTAGGGTTTAGGGCTTTTAGTTTTTTTTAATAGAGAACTAATTCAGATTCAACATTTCTTCTTTTCGATTTCATCAACCAAGTAACACACCAAGTTTTCTAAGACACAAGTGATGACATGGATAAAAAATGAGAACAAATAAAGGAAATCAAAAACCCTAGATAACTAGAACCGTCTCTAGTATAAAGACATAGTTCCATAAGGAGCAGATCGGATCGACCATTCTTCAATTTCTCCAATTCCCATGAGAACCACCGACCTTGTGAGTATCAGGATCCACCATCATATCCACAATCTCTCTCTTCGCCACCACCAAGGTTATAACCTTTGTGTCTCCTCTGCCTCCTTAACTACCACTGCTCTGACCACCACCTCCATATTCGTGTTTATTTTAGTTTATTTAGGTTTATTTTTTATTTTTATTTAGTTTAGTGTAATTATTTATGTTTATTTATTTTAGTTTAGGTTTTTTATTTCAGTTTATTTTTAGGTTTAGTTTTATTTTTAATTGAGTTTTTTATTCTTTTTATTTTTTAGGTTCACATTGTATTTTATGATTTTTAGGTTTAGGTTTAGATTTTTATTTTATTTTCTTTAGTTTAGGTTTTAGGTTTTTATTTTATGTTTATTTTTAGGTTTAATTTTTAGTTTAGGTTTAGGTTTATTTTAAGTTTATTTTATTTTATTTTGTTTGGGGTATAGGTTTAGGTTTTATTTATTTTAGTTTATTTTAATTTAGGATTAGGTTTATTTATTTTATTTATTTTAGGGTTAGGTTTTATTAGTGTAAGGTTTAGTTTTATTTTTTATTTATTTTTAGGTTTTATTTTTAGATTTATTTTTAGGTTTAGGTTTTATTTTATTTTATTTAGGTTTATTTTATTTTTATTTTTAGATAGTTTTAATTTTATTTAGATTTTATTTTTTTAGGTTTATTTTATTTTTTTAATTTAGTTTAGGTTTTAATTATTTTATTTTAGTTTAGTTTACAAATTTTGTTTTATTTTATTTTTTAGTAGGTTTAGTTTTAGTTTTAGGGTTTATGGTTTAGTGTTTTAGGCTTTCTGGTTTAGAATTTTAGGTTTTATGATTTGGGGTTTAGGGTTTAGGGTGTAGGGTTTGGTTTAGGGTTTTGGGTTTTAGGGTTTAGGGTTTACTTTAGGGTTTAATATTTTTAAAAAGAAAATTACATATGTAAGTTTAGGTTTATTTAGCTTATTTATTTATTTTTTTTTATTATTTATTTTATTTTTATTTTATTTAGGTTTATTTTATTTTATTTAGTTTAGTTTATTTATTTTAGGTTTATATTTTTAGTTTATGTTTTTACTTTAGTTTATTTTTAGGTTGGGGTTTTGGTTTATGTTTATTTTTTTTAGTTTAATTATATTTTATATTTATTTTTTTTGGTTTAAGTTTAATTTTATATTTTAAGTTTAGGTTTAGGTTTTATTTTATTTTTTTTATTTTTTGGTTTTAGGTTTTACTTTAAGTTTATTTTAGATTTATTTTTAGTTTAGGTTTAAGTTTATTTTTAGTTTATTTTATTTTATCTATAGTTTAGGTATAGGTTTGGGGTTTATTTTAGGTTTAGGTTTTGGTTTTATTTTAGTTTAGTCTATTTTAGTGCACGTTTAAGTTTAATTTGTTTTTATTTTAGGTTTAGGTTTCTTTTAGTTTAGGTTTTACTTTAGGGTTTACAATTTTTGTTTTTTTAATAGAGAATAAATTCAGATTCAACATTTCTTTTTTTTATTTCATAAACCAAGTAACACACTAAGTTTTCTAAGACATAAGTGATGACATATCGACCGTTCTTCAGTTTCTCCAATTCCCATCACAACCACCATGGCCTCTCGAGTAGCTGGATCCACCATCATATCCTCGACCTATCCCTCCACCACCACCAAGGTTGTAACCTCTATCGCTCCTCCTACCTCCATGACCACCACGTCCATATCCACCAACACCTCCAGATACCCCATCACCACTGTGATAACTGCCACCTCCTCCTAAACCTCCACGGCCAAATCGATGGATGATCGGATGTTACTATCAAGGTTTATTCTAGGGTTTAGTTTAGGAGTTTATTATGTTTTAGGGTTTTAGTTTATTTTTTAATTTATGTAGTTACTTTAGGTTTAGGTTTAGGGTTTGAGGTTTAGGGTTTAAGGTTTAGGGTTAGGGTTAAGAGTTTAGGGTTTAGGGTATTAGGGTTTATGCTTTTAGGGTTTAGGGCATAGGGTTAGGGTTTGGGTTTAGGGTTTAGGGTATTTTAGGGTTTAGGTTTTAGGGTTTAGGGTTTAGGGCTTAAGGTTTTATTTTTTAAATTAAGTAAACCAATAGGTTTAAGTTTATTTAGTATATTTAGTTTATTTTTTATTTTTATTTAGGTTTATTTTTTATTCTTATTTACATTAGTTTATTTATTTTAGGTTTATTTATTTTAGTTTAAGTTTTCTATTTTTGTCTATTTTTTAGGTTTAGGTTTAGGTTTTGATTTATTTTTTAGTTGAGCTTTATTTTTATTTTATTCTTGAGGTTTAGGTTTTATTTTTATTTTAGGTTTAGGTTTAGGTTTTATTTTAGTTTTTTTAGGTTTTAGGTTTTTTATTTTAGGTTTATTTTAGGTTTTGTTTTTATTTTAGGCTTAAGTTTATTTTAGTTTATTTTATTTTTAGTTAGGTTTTATTTTAGGTTTAGTTTATTTTAGATTTAGGTTTAAGTTTTATATATTTTAGTTTATTTTTAGTTTAGGTTCAAATTTATTTTATTTTATTTATTTTAAGTTTAGTTTTTTAGTTTTTAGGTTTTATTTTTATTTTATTTCATTTATTTTAGTTTATTTTATTTAGTTATTTATTTATGATTTAATTTTAGTATTATTTTTTAATCAAGTTGATTTTATTTTAGTTTTTTATTTTATTTTATTTTATATTTAGGTTTAGATTTAGTTTCTTTTATTTTGGATTAGTTTTATTTATTTTTATTTAATTTTTTATATAGAGGATTAGAGGTTAGGTTTAGGTCTGAGAGTGGAGTTTAGGGGTTTAGGAGATAGGGTTTAGGGTTTTGGGTTAGGTAATAGGGTATTTGGTAATTAGGTTTAAGGTCTTAGTGTAGGTTTGGTTTTTTTTGGGTAGTTTAGGTTTGGTTTAATGGTAAATATAGGGTAGAGTTTAGGTTTAGGGTTTAAGTAGGTTTAGGTAGTTTGGTTATGTGGTTTTTAGTTTTAGTGGAGGTTGGTAGCCAGGGTTAGGTAGGGAGGATATAGGGTCATTTTAGGGTGTGGTTTATAGGATTTAGGGTGTGGTTTTTTTCTTTAAAATACAAACCCATAAGTATTATTTAATTATTTAATTTATTTAGTTTATTTTATTTATTTTATTTTTTATTTATGTTTTATTTTATTTAGTTTAATTTATTTATTTTAGTT
Organism: Cymbidium sinense; assembly: GCA_021442155.1. Taxonomy (NCBI): domain Eukaryota; kingdom Viridiplantae; phylum Streptophyta; class Magnoliopsida; order Asparagales; family Orchidaceae; genus Cymbidium; species Cymbidium sinense. Next base: position 38,512,097 of record CM038214.1, on the reverse strand, counting down.
TAGGTTTTATTTAATTTTTTGGTAATTAGGTTTATGTTTAGATAAGTATTTTTTATTTTATTATTTAGGTTTAGGTTTTATTTTTTCTTTTTAGTTTTAGGTTTTGGATTTTATTTTATTTTCTTAGGTTTAGGTTTTAGGTTTTTATTTAAGGTTTATTTCTCATTTTATCAAGGTTTAGGGTCTAGGGTTTAAGGCTAACTAATGATTTAGAGTTTTTAAGGGATATGGTTAGTTTGTGGTTTTTTTAGGGTTTAGGGTTTAGGGTTTTGGGTTTAGGGTTAAGGTTAGGGTTTAGGGTTTAGGGTTTTAGGATTTTGGGTTTATGTTTTTAAATAATATAAAACCTTTGGATTTAGTTTATTTAGTTTTAGATTATTTTATTTATTTTAGTTTAGTTTATTTTTTATTTTTTTTGGTTTATTTTTATTTTTATTTAGTTTAATTTATTTATTTTAGGTTTAATTATTTAAGATTAGGTTTTGAATTTTAGATTATCTTTAGGTTTAGATTTAGGTTTATGTTTATTTTTAGAATAGTATTTTTATTTCATTTTAGTTTAAGTTTTATTTTTTTATTTTAGGTTTAAGTTTAGATTTTATTTAATTTTTTAGGTTTTGATTTTAAGTTTTATTTTGATTTATTTTTTTAGGTAGGTGGGGTATTAGGGTGTTAGGGGTTATGGTTTAGGAATTTAGGGTTTAGGGTTTAGGGTTTAATGTTTAGGTTTATGGTTTATGGTAGGATTTAGGGTTGTAGGTTGGGAGGTTTTTTAAAAATTTAAATGAACTTGTGGTAGGTTTATTTAGTTTATTTTACTTTATTTAGGTGTTTTATTTTAGTTTATTAATTTTAGGTTTATTTATTTTAGTTTAGGTTTTTATTTTAGTTTGATTTCTTAGATTTAGGTTTATGTTTAGTTTTAAATTAGTATTTTTATGTTATTATTTTAGGTTTAGTGATTTATTTTTTAAGGTTTAGGTTTAGGTTCTTATTTTAGGTTTTATTTTTAGTTTAGGTTTAGGTTTATTTTTTGTTTATTTATTTTTAGTTTAAGGTTTAAGTTTAGGTTTAGGTTTTATTTATTTTAGTTTATATAAGTATTTATGTTTATTTTAATTTGATTATTTTAGATTTAGGTTTTTTTTAGTTTATGGTATAGTTTTATTTTATTTTATTTATTTAAGGTTTTTTTTTTTTAGTTTAGGGTTTAGTTTTTATTTATTTCTAAGTTTTATTTTTAGGTTTATTTTTTAGGTTTTTATTTTTATTTAGTTTTTATTTTCTTTTATTTTAGTTTTATTTTATGTTTGGGTTTAATTTTATTTAGGTTTTTTATTTTTAGGTTTATTTTATTTTTTCATTTATTTTCAGTTTTTATTTATTTTATTTTATTTTAGTTTTTTTTTATGTTTTTTAATTTTTAAGTTTATGTTTAGGTTTAGGTTTCAATTTTAGTTTAGGTTTTTATTTTATTTATTATTTAATTTTATTTAGGTTTAATTTTTATTTATTTTATTTTATTTTTAGATTTTTTTAGTTTAAGTTTAGGTTTTTTTTAGGTTTTTTGGGTTTAGGCATGGAGGGTGGGTGGTTGTGGAGGATCAGGATTGGGTCAGTTTTTTGGTGGGGGTTTTTGGGTCAGGGTAGGGTAGTTTGGGTTCAGGGTCAGTTTAAGATTATTATTTATTTATATTTATTTTATAAATATAGTGGTGGGTTTAGTGTAGTATAGGGTAGGGTGGAGGGGGTGGGAGTGGTAGTGGAGGGAGGGCCTGGGGGTGCAGGCTCAGTTGGGTAGGGTGTGGATCAGATAGTTTTAGTTTTGGTGTTAGGGTTTTTTTTTAAAAAGTAGTAGGATAAATATTTATTTATTTTATTTATTTATTTATTTATTTTTATTTTTATTTTTATTTATGTTTATTATTTATTTTATTTAGTTTTATTTAATTTAGGATTATTTATTTTAGTTTGTTTTATTTTCATTTATTTTTTTGTTTTTAGGTTTATATTTATGTTTATTTGTTTAGTTTATTTTTATTTTATTTTAAGTTTAGTTTTATTTTTATTTTAAGTTTAGATTTTGGTATTTTATTTTTTAGGTTTAGGTTTAGGTTTAATTTGAGGTTTATTTTAAGTTTTATTTGGGTTTAAGGTGATATAGCTTAGGGTTTATTTTGGTTTAGTTTTATTTTATTTTATTTTATGGTTTAGGTTTTATTTTATTTAGGTTTATGTTTTTATTTTATTTTTAGGTTTAGGTTTAAGTTTTATTTGAGGTTTATTTTATTTATCACCATTTAAGGTTTAGGGTTTGGAGTTAGCTTTAGGTTTTTTAAGGTTTTTGGTTTGGTGGTAGTTTTAGGGTTTAAAGTTTAGTTTAGTAGTGGTAGGATTAGAGTGGTTAGAGTTTAAGGTTTAGGATTTAGGGTTGTAGGTTTAGGGTTAGGGTTTAGGGTTTTAGGATTTAAAGTTTAGTGTAAACCTATAAATTTATATTTATTTAATTAATTTTGCTTATTTTTTATTTATTTTAATTTATTTTATTTTTTATTTTTATTTTGGTTTTTTATTTTTATATAGTTTAGTTTATTTATTTGAGGTTTATTTATTTTAGTTAAGGTTTTATTTTAGTTTATTTTTATGTTTAGATTTAGGTTTATGTTTATTTTAGAATAATATTTCTTTTTCATTTAAGTTTTATTTTAATTTTAGGTTTCAAGTTTTATTATTTTTTTTAGGTTTAGTTTAGTTTTTATTTTAGGTTTATTTCTTTTCTTTTAGTTTAGGTTTATGTTTATTTTAGTTTATTTTATTTTATTTAGTTTAGGGTAGGTTTAGTTTATTTTAGGTTTAAGTTTTATTTATTTTAGTTTAGTCTATTTTAGTTTAGGTTTAGGTTTATTTTATTTTGTTAATTTTAAGTTTTGGTGTTTTAGTTTATGGTTTGGTATTATTTTTATTTATTTTTATGTTCTTTTATGGTTTATGTTTCATTTTAGTTTTCATTTTATATTATTTTGTTTTATTTTATTTGTATTTACGCTATATTTATTTAGGTTTTTTATTTTTTTAAGTTTACTTTTAGTTTAGTTTAAACTTTTATTTATTTAATTAGTTTACTTTATTTTATTTTATTTTATTTTATTTTATGTTTTTAGTTTAGGTTTAGGTTTTAATTTAGATTTCATTTTATTTCATTTTTATTTTATTTTATTTTATTTATGTTTAAGTTTTCTTATTTATTTTATTTTTTAGGTTTCATTTGATTTAGTTTATAGTTTTAGGGTTTAGTTTTAGGTTTTTTTAGGGTTTTTTTTTTAGGATTTAGGGTTTTAGGGTTTTATTTTAGTTAGTTTTGTGGTTAGAGTTAGGGGGTTAAGGTTTGGGTTTAGGGTTGGGTTCTTTATTTTATATTTTTTATTTAGGGTTTAGGGTTTAGTTTAGGGTTTAAAGTTTAGGGTTTAGGATTTGTGTTGGGTTTTTTTAATATTAAGTAAACCAATAGCTTTATTAGTTTATTTTATTTTTTATTTATTTTATTTTATTTATTTTAGGTTTATTTTGTTTTATTTTAGTTTATTTATTTTAGTTCAAGTTTTTTTATTTTAGTTTATTTTTTTAGGTTTAGGTTTAGGTTTATGTAAATTTTTAGTTTAGTTTTGTTTTATTTTATTTTGTAGGTTTAGGTTTTATCTTTATTTTTAGGTTTGGGTTTAGGTTTTATTTTATTTTTTAGGTTTAAGTTTTAGGTTTTATTTGAGGTTTATTTTAGGTTTTATTTTTTAGTTTCAGTTTAGATTTATTTTATTTTATATAGTTTATGTTTAGGTTTAGTTTATTTTTAGGTTTAGGTTTTATTTACTTTAGTTTGGTTTATTTTAGTGTAGGTTTAGCTTTATTTTACTTATATTTTAGGTTTAAGTTTTTTTTAGTTTATGGTTTAGGGTCTTTGGTTTTTTTTTTAACAGAGAACAAATTTAGATTCAACATTTCTTATTTTTGATTTCATCAACCAAGTAATAAAATAAGTTTTCTAGACATAAGTAATGAGAAAAATGAAAAATGAGCACGCATAGAGCAAATCAAAAACCCTAAATAACTAGAACCGTCTTTATTGTAAAGTCTTAAGAAGCTGATTGATCACCATTCTTCGCTTAGTTTTCATCAAAACCACTGTGTCTCAGTGGATCCACCATCATATCCCGATCTCTCCCTCCACCACCACCAAGGTCAGAACTCTCCCCTTCTGCCACCATAACCATCACTGCTTCGACAACCACCTTCATATCCACCAGCACCTATAGATCCCCCACCACCACTGCTATAACCACCGTCTCTGCCTTCACCACCACTGCTAGATCTAAACTGAGTCAGGTTGATAGTGATGTTCATGCCATCAAGGTTCTGCCCATTCTTAGTGTTTAGGATTTGGTTTAGTTTTATTAGGTTTTATATATTAGGTTAATTTTTAAATTTATTTAGTTACTTTATATTTAGGTTTAGGGTTTAGGGTTTAGGGTTAGGGTTTGTGGTTTAGGGTTTTAGGGTTTTAGGGTTTAGGTTAGGGTTTAGGGTTTAGGGTTTTAGGTTTAGGGTTGCAATTTTAAGGTTTAAGGTTTAAGGTTTAGTATTTAGGATTTAGGTTTGAAGGGTTTTTTTAAAATTAAGTAAACCGATAGGTTTAAGTTTATTTAGTATATTTAGTTTACTTTATTTTTTTTATTTTGTTTTGTTTATTTATTTTCATTTAGGTTTTTTATTTTATTTTATTTTTTAGGTTTATTTTTTTTTAGTTGAGTTTAATTTTATTTTATCTTAGGTTTTAAGTTTTATTTTTTTATTTTATTATAGTTTAGGTTTTATTTTATTTTAGCTAGGTTTAGGTTTTATTTTAGGTTTATTTTAGGTTTTAATTTAGTTTAGGTTTAGGTTTATTTTAATTTAATTTATTATCATTAGGTTTAGGTTCAAGTTTAATTTATTTTGGTTTAGGTTTAGGTTTATTTATAGTTTAAGTTTATTTTATTTTGTTTATTAAATTTTATTTTAGGTTTAGTTTTTAGTTTAGAGTTTAGGTTTTTTATTTTATTTTTAGGTTTTATTTATATTTTATTTTATTTTATTTTAGGTTTATTTATTTTTATTTTATATTTTATTTAAGTTTTATTTTATGTTTATTTTATTTTAGTTTATTTATTATTTTATTTTTAGGTTTAGGGTTTAGGGTTTGGGTTTAGAGAGGGTTTGGGTCCAAGGTAGTATTGTGGTTTAGGGTTTAGGGTTTAGCTTTAGAGTTTAGGGTTTATTTAGAGATTTAGGGTTGGTTTGCAAGTTTAAAGTGGAGTGTTGGTTTTGTGGGTCCAGCATTTTGGGTTTAGGCTTAGAATTTAGGGTTTAGGGTAGTGTTGGTTTATTTAATTAGCAAAGGTGGTTTAGGTTTTTGTATTTAGTTTATTTTTATTTATTATTAAATTATTTATTATTTTAGTAGGTTTTATTTTAGTTTATCTTTTAGTTTAGTTTTATTTTATTTTTTAGCTTTAGGTTTATTTTATTAGTAAGTTTTTATCTTATTTTAGTTTTAATGAGTTTATTTTTAGTTATTAGGTCAGTTTAGGGAGGTCCATGGTCATTAGGGTCAGTTCAGTGTAGTTAGTGTTAGAGCTTATGGTATTTGAGCCTAGGGTTAGGGTTTGGGTTAGCCAACATTTGGGTTTTTAGGGTTTATGGCTCAGGGTTTAGGGTTTAAGGTAGCTTTATGGTCAGGGTAGGGTCTGATTTATTAAGGGTTAAGAGCTTAGGTTTAGGGTTAACATTGAGCCTGTTAGGGCTAGAGTGTTTATGGTTAGTTAAGGGTTTAGGATTTAATGTTTAGGGTTTAGGGTAGTTTATTTTAAAAAAAAATTAAAGGATTTGGTTTATTTAGATTTTATTTACATTTATTTATTTTAGCCTTAATTTAGTTTATTAAGTTTATTTATTTTAGAGGTTTTAGTAGTTTAGTTTATGTTTATTTTAGTTTAGTTTTATTTATTTTATTTATTCATGTTTAGGTTTTATTTATTTTTTAGGTTTAGTAGATTTTTTATTTTATTTTTAGGATTTGGTTTAGTATTTATTTGAGGTTAATTTTAGGTTTTATTGTTGGTAGGGTTTTTATCTAAGTGTTATTTAGGGTTTAGGATTTTGTTGGTGGATTAGGTTATGATTTAAAGATTGGATTTAGGGTTTAATGTTTTAGGATTGGGTTAGTAGTTTAGGGTTTAGGGTTTAGGATTTAGGGTTGTAGGTTTAGTTTAAAATTTAAGCAAACATGTATATGTTTATTGGTTTATTTTTTATTTATTTTAATTTAATTTATTTCATTTTTAGGTTTATTTTTATTTTATGTATTTACTTTTATTTATTTTAGGTTTATTTATTTTATTAGTTTTTATTATAGTTTTTTAGGTTTAGATTTAGGTTTATGTTTATTTTTAATATAGTATTTTATTATTTTATTTTATAGGTTTTATTTTTATTTTTTAGGTTTAGGTATTGGATTATTTTGTTTTAGTTTAGGTTGGTTTTATTTTTTAGGTTTTATTTTTTTGTTTAGGTTTATTTTAGTTTATTTTATTTATTTTAGATAGGGTTTAGTTTATTTTAGGGTTATGTATTTATTTTAGTTTAGGCTAGTATTTTTTTTTGTTAATTTTTTATTTGGTTTCTTTAGATAGGGTTTGGTTTATATTTTATTTTATAGGTTTTATTTATTTAGTTTTATTTTATACATTTAGGTTTATTTTATTTTTATTTACATTTATATTTTATTTTTTTGATTTTGGGTTTATTTTTTTTTTTTTAGATTTATTATTTATTATTTTAGCTTTTATTTTATTTTATTTTAATTTTATTTGTTTAGTTTAGGTTTAGTTTTAGTTTAGATTTTATTTTAGTTTATTTTTATTTTATTTATGTTTAGTTTTTTAATATTTATTGGTTTATTTGATTTAGTTTAGGTTTGTTTGGGTATGGTAGTTGGTTTAAGGTAGTGGGCCCAGTGGTAGGGTTTAGGGTCAGGTGTGGTGGTTAGGGTTTAAATGTAGAAGGTTGAGGGTTAGGGCTCAGTGGCTCAGTGGTAAGTGGGTGGGGTGGGTGGTTTTTTTATTTGGGTCCATGCTTTGTGGTAGGGCCTAGGTAGGGTAGGGTAGGTGGAGTCAGTCAGTTTAGGGTAGGATTTAGACTAGGGTTGGATTGGGGTTTGATTTTAATATAATCAAACCCATTTTAGGTTTTTTTAATTTATTTTGATTTATTTTATTTGTTTTATTTTATTTTATTTATTTATTTTTGTATTTTATTTAGTTTAGTTTATTTATTTTAGGTTAATTTATTTTAGTTTAAGTTTTTTATTTTAGTTTATTTTTTGGTTTAGGTTTAGTTTTATGTAAATCTTTTAGTTTAGTTTTATTTTTATTTTATTTTTGTAGGATTAGATTTTTTTTTATTTTTTTTAGGTTTTGGTTTAGGTATTTAGTTTATTTTTTTAGATTGAGGTTTTAGGTTTTTATTTGAGGTTTATTTTAGGTTTTATTTTTTTAGTTTAGGTTTAGGTTTATTTTAAGTTTATTTTACTTTATCTAATTTATGGTTAGGTTTAGTATATTTTAGGTTTAGGTTTAGGTTTTATTTATTTTAGTTTAGTATATTTAAGTGCATTTTAGGTTAATTTTATTTTAATTTTAGGTTTAGATTTTTTTTGTTAGTTTAAGGTTTAGGGTCTTTGATTTTTTTTAAATAGAGAACAAAATTCGATTCAATATTTCTTCTTTCCGATTTCATCAACTAAGTAACACACCAAGTTTTCTAAGACACAACTGATGACATAGATCAAAAATGAGCATGCATAGAGCAAATCAAAAATCTTAGATAACTAAAATAGTCTCTACTATAAAGACACAGTTCCATAAGCAACAGATCGGATCAACCATTCTTCAATTTCTCCAGTGTCCATCAGAACCACCCTGACCTCTCGAGTAGCGGCATCAACCAACATATCCTCGATCTCTCCCTCTGCCACCACCAAGGCTGTAACCTCTTTCGCTCCTCCTGCCTCCATAACCACCACTGCTTTGACCACCACCTCCATAACCACCAGCACCTACAAATCCTCCACCACTGTGATAACTGCCACCTCCACCTCCACCTCCACCGCTAGATCTAAACTGAGTCAGGTTGATGGTGATGTTCATGCCATCAAGGTTCTCCCCATTCTGTGGTTTAGGATTAGGTTTAGTTTATTAGTTCTAGACAGTTTATTTTTATTTTATTTTACATTTCAGTTTGGGTTTGGGGTTTGTGGGGTTTAGGTTTAGTAGTGGGTTTAGAGAGGGTATTTATACTTTATGGTTTAGGGTTTAAAGTTAGATTTGGTTTATGGGTTTATGGTTTATATTTAGGATTGTAGGAGTGAGGTTTAAAATTTTTTAGATTTAGAATTAGGATTTAGTTTGAAGGTTTTTTAAAATTAACCAAACCCAAGAGGTTGTTATTTAGTATATTTAGATTTTTATTTTTATTTGTTTAGTTTATCTTTTAGTTTAGGTTTTATTTAGTTTATTTTTAGGTTTAGGTTTACTTTAGGTTTATTTTATATTTAGGTTTAGGTTTATTTTAATATTTAGGTTTAAGTTTAGGTTTTATTTTATTTTAGGCTTAGTTTTAGGTTTATTTTTTATTTATTTTATTTAGATTAGTTAATTAGTATTTATTTTATTTAGTTTAGGTTTATTTATTTATTTTAGGTTTAGTTTTATTTATTTTAGTGTAGGTAGGATTATTTATTTTGTTTATTAATTTTAAGTTCATTTTTAGTTTAAAGTTTTTATTTATTTTAATTTTAGGTTTTATTTTAGTTTTATCTATTAGTTTTATTTTATTTTATTTTATTTTAGGTTTACATAGTTAATATTTATTTTTTTATTTTTTATATTTATTTTATTTGAATTTACATTTTTTATTTTATTTTTAGTGGTTTAGTTTAGTTTATATTATTAATTTTATTATTTATGTTCATTTATTTTATTTTAAGTTTATTAGTGGAGGTTATGGCTCAGTGGCTAGTGGTTTGGTAGTTTTAGGCCAGTAGGCTAGGGTCTGGGAGAGTTTAGGGTTCTTAAGATTAGATTTAGGCTTTAGTGGTTTAGGTTTAGAGTTTATGTATTAGTTTTGTGTGGTCCAGTGTAGTTTGTAAGTCAGTGTTTAGTCATAGTGGTCCAATTTTGGCTATTAGATTTGGGTCAGGGTAGGTTTTTTAAGTGGCAAGATCAGTTATTATTTACTTTATCTTTATTTATTTTATTATATTTTATTTTAATTTAGGTTTATTTATTTATTTAGTAGTTTATTATCTTAAGTATTTATTTTTAGTCTATTATTTATTTATATAGCTAGGTTTATGTTTATTTTTTAGTTTAGTTTTAGCTTTAGGTTTTATTTTAATTTAGGTTAAGTTTTGGTTTATTTTATTTTTTTAAGTAGTTTTAGGTTTTAATTTGAGTATTTTTATCTTATAGGGTTTATTTTAGGGTTTATCATTATTTAATGTTAGTTTGGTTTAAGCTTTTATTTGGGGTTTTAAGGTTTAGGATTATAGAGCTTATGGTTTAGGTTTTAGTTTTGGTTTTTGGGTTTAGTTTTAGGGTTTAGGTTTAAGGTTTTTATTATTTTACTGAGCTATTGGGTTTGTGGTTTTGGGTTTAGGTTTTAGTTTTTAGTTTAAGATTTAGGTTTTTTTATGGTTTTGTGTAGGTTGTTTGGGTTAGGGTTTATAGTTAGGTTTAGGTTTAGATTTAGTCTTTAGGTTTAGTTTTTGGTTTAAGATTTTATATGTAAATTATTTTTATTTAGTTTATTTTTTTTTTTTTATTTTATTTTTTTATTTTAGGTCCCAAGTCCCGATGCAAAAGTGGAGGGTTGCTAGTATCATTAAAAATTTGTCAAAATAATCATGACATGAATCCTTTAAATCATTGTGTTAATGCTAGGCCCCTGAAGACGATATGGTTGAATACGCTGAAAATGTAGAGCCGATCGCCGGTGCAAGTGTTAAATAAGCAAGGGTTCCCACATTATGGACTGATGCGCAAAGAAGTTAGTCCATGAAACTAGAATTAGGTTAGGATCTTGGAATATAGGTACTCTTACGTAAATTAATGGAATTAATAGATATTATGGTTCATAGAAAGATAAATATTTTATGTGTTCAAGAAACTAAATGGGGAGAAGGCTAAGGAGATTGATAGTTTAGGTTTTAAACTTTGGTATTCTGTAAAAGTCGAACTAGAAATGGTGTAGGTGTGATTATAGATAAAAGTTTGAAGGATAATGTTATAAGTATTAATGATGTGGAGATAGAATTATAGCTTTAAAGATTATTGTTGATACTAAGATTATCAATGTTATAAGTGTCTCCCTCAAGTAGGTTTGGAGGTAAGCTCAAAAGAAAAATTTTGGAATGAATTAGAGGGATTAATACAAAAGATACCTCTTGAAGAAAAGTATTTATTGGGGAGATTTAAATGGACATGTTAGAATGGTAGAAGATTTTAAAAGTATTCATGGTGGTTATGGATTTGGAGTGACTAATGAAGAAGGTAGACTATATTAGATTTTGCCTTAGCTTATGATTTTGTAGTTGCTAATACTTTATTTAAGAAAAGAGATGAACATATTATTACTTATAAAATGGATCTAGTAAAACACGATTGATTATTTTTGATAAGAAAAATAGATCGCTTAGATTGTAAAGATTGTAAGGTCATTCCAAGTGAAATTTTAAGTACCCAACATCGATTATTAGTTTTAGATTTTAAGATGAAAGGTTGTAAGAGAAAAATAAACTTAATTATTGTCCTAGGATTAGATGGGGACACTTAAAGAACACAAATAAAAATATTTTAAGAGCAAGCTACAAGAAATTAAAGTTTGGGATGTTCATAAGGAAGCTAATATGTGGGAAAAGTATCAAGTGCTATTAAACAAGTTGCTAAAGATGTGAGAATCAAAAGGAAAAGCTTCTTTAATAAGAATAGTTGGTGGTGGAGTTAGAGTGTGCAAGAAAAGATAAGAAATAAGAAGCATTGTTATAAAACTTGGTTTAGATGTAAAAACTCGGAGAATTGGGAAAGATATAAAATGACCTGTAGAGATTCTAAGAAAGCAATATATGATGCAAAAATTTAGCTTTAGTGATTTATACAATAGATTAGATACTAAAGAAGGTGAAAGATGTATGTATAAGCCAACCAAAGAGATAGGAGAAGTAAAGATATAGTTCAAGTGAGGAGTATTAAGGATGAAAATAATAAAGTGCTTTTCTTAGAAAAAGATATTGAAAATAGGTGGATGAGGTATTTTAATAAACTTTTCAATGAAGGATCTGAAAGTACGATTGATTTTAGCAATCTTAATACCCTAAACAAAAATTGAGAATTTCATTTTTATCGTCATATTAGTAAATCTGAAGTTAGTGAAGCTTTAAAGAAAATGAAATGTGGAAAAACAGTAGGACCGGATAATATTCCAATAGAAGTGTGGAAATGTTTAGGAGATCAAGGAATTTCTTGGCTTACAAATCTTTTTAATGTTAATTTAAAGACTAAAAAGATGCCGATGAGTGGAGAAAGAGTTTGTTGGTTCCTATATTTAAGAATAAAGGTGATGCACAAGATTGTGCAAATTATAGAGGAATTAAGTTAATGTGCCATACATTAAAATTATGGGAGAGAGTAATTGAGCATAGGTTACAATGTGATACAAGTTTCTCACAATCGCTTTGGTTTCATGCCGTAGATCTACTATGGATGCTATATTTGTTAAGAGGTTTGATGGAGAAGCATAGAGAAAATAAGGATCTACATATGATATTTATTGATTTAGAGAAAGCTTATGATAAAGTCTCAAGAGATGTTCTTTGGAGAGTTCTAGAACAAAAGAAGTTAATATTGGTTATATTCAAGTCATTAAGGATATGTATACTAGAGTCACTTGTGTCCAAACACAAGGAGGATTGACAAACTATTTTCCTATTTCATTGGATTACATCAAGGATCAACATTAAGTCCTTATCTTTTAATTTAGTTATGGATGTTCTTTAGGCATTTACAAGAAGATGTACCTTGGTGTATGCTTTCGATGACATTCTTCTTGTTGATAAGACTAGAGAGGAGTCCAACATAAACTTGAATTATGGAGGTCAATTCTAGAGTCTAAAGGTTTTGTTTAAGCAGATCTAAACTGAATATATGGAGTGTAATTTTAGTTGTAGAAGTTTTAGGTAGTGTTGTGACTTTAGGTGATCAAGTCATTAATAAGAGTGAGCATTGTGATATTTAGGCTCTATTGTTCAAAATGATGGTGAAATAGATGGAGATATTATTAGAATTCAAGTTGGATGGTTGAAGTGGAGGAATGCATTTGGCCTATTATGTGATAGAAAAGTTCCACTTAAACTTAAGGGAAAATTTTATAAAATGGTGGTAAGACCTGCAATGACTTATGGTGCAGAATGTTGGCCAATAAAAGAGAAACATAAGATTAAGTTAAGTGTTACAGAGATGAGGATGCTCAGGTGGATGAGTGGCTTTACCCTTAGAGATAGAATGCAAAATGAGTATGTTCGGGAAAAAGTTGGAGTAGCTCCAGTGGTAGATAAGATTAGGGAGAGTCGCCTTAGATGGTTTGGCCACATAAAGCGTCAACCATCCGATGACCCAATTAGGATAGTAGATGCATTAGATTTTCCTTATGTTAAGAAAGGTAGAGGTAGACCTAAAAAGACTTGGTTAAGATGTATAAAAAATGATCTTAGTATACTCGAATTAAATGAGAATTTACACAAGGACACAAAAGATGATTCATGTGAATCCACCCAAGTGGGATTTAAGGCTTGTTGTTGTTGTTGTTGTATTCATTTTAGGTTTATTTATTTTAGTTTAGGTTTTTTATTTTAATTTATTTTTAAGTTTAGGTTTAGGTTTATGTTTACTTTTTAGGTTAGTTTTATTTTTATTTTATTTAATATGTTTAGGTTTTATTTCTTAATTTTAAGTTTAGGTTTATGTTTTTATTTTATTCTTTTAGGTTTAAGTTTTAGCTATTTATTTGAGGTTTATTTTTAGGTTTTGTTAGGGTTTAGGGTTTAGTTTGGGCTTAGGGTTTTTAGGTTTAGGGTTTAGGGTTTAGGATTTGGGTTATAGGTTTAGGTTTTAGTGTTTAGGGTTTAGGGTATTTTTTTAAAAAGTTAAGTAAACCTATAGGTTTATGTTTATTTAGTTTATCTATTATTTATTTTATTTTATTTTATTTTTTATTTTTATATAGTTTATTTTTTATAATTTTGGTTTATTTATCTTAGTTAAGGTTTCTTATTTTAGTTTATTTTTTAGGTTTACATTTAGGTTTATGTTTATAGTTTAGATTAGTATTTATTATTTTTTTATTTTTAGTTTTATGTTTTATTTTAGGTTTAGTTTCGTGTTTTTTTTTAGGTTTATTTTAAGTTTATATTTTTTAGTTTAAGTTTATGTTTATTTTTAGTTTATTTTATTATATTTAGTTTAGGGTTTAGGTTTTGTTTATTTTTGATTTAGGTTTTATTTATTTTAGTTTAGTTTATTTTACTTTAGGTTTAGGTTTATTTTATTTTGTTAATTTTGAGTTATGATTTTTTTTAGTATAGGCTTTCGATTATATTTTTTATTTTTATATGTTTTATTTTTATTTAGTTTTTATTTTATATTATTTCGGGTTTATTTTATTTTTATTTTACGTTTGGGTTATATTTTATTTAGGTTTTTAATTTTTAGGTTTATTTTATTTAGTTTAGTTTCAGTTTTTATTTATTTTAATTTATTTTAGTTCTTATTTTTATTTTATTTTTATTTTAGGTTTAGGTTTAGGTTTTAGTTTAGATATTTGTTTTATTTTTTATTTTATTTATGTTTGGTTTTTAATTTATTTTATTTTAGGTTTATTTGATTTAGGTCATAGTTTAGGTTTAGTTAGCTTTAGTGGTTTAGGATTGGTGGAGGGTAGGAGGGTTTAGTTTTAAGTTGGTGAGATGTGATAGAGGAGGGTTTAGTTAGTTTTTTTTTATTTATATATGGTAGGATTTAAAGTAGGGTTGGGTTTAGGTTTAGTTTGGGGTAGGGTTTAGGGTTTAGGGTTTTAGAGTGGGTGTAGGATTTGGTTTAGGGTTTTATTATTACAAAGCTAATCAGCTTAGGTTTTAGTTTATTTTATTTATTTAGTTTGTTTACTTTATTTTATTTAGGTTTATTTATTTATTTATTTAGTTTAGTTTATTTATTTTAGGTTTTTTTTAGTTTAGGTTTTATTTTAGTTTTTAGGTTTAGTTTAAGTTTATGTAAATTTTTTTAGTTTAGTTTTATTTTAATTTTATTTTTTGTAGGATTAGATTTTATGTTTTATTTTTAGGTTTAGGTTTAAGTTTATTTTATTTTTTTTTTTGAGCTTTTAGGTTTTTATTTGAGGTTTATTTAAGGTTTTATTTTTTAGTTTAGGTTTAGGTTTACTTTAAGTTTATTTTACTTTATCTAGTTTATGTTTAGGTTTAGTTTATTTTATGTTTAGGTTTAGGTTTTATTTATTTTAGTTTAATTTATTTTAATGTAAGTTTACGATTATTTTATTTTATTTAAGGTTTAGGTTTTTGTTTAGTTTAGGGTTTAGGGTCTTTGGTTTTTTTTTTAAACAGAGAACCAAATTCATATTCAATATTTCTTCTTTTCAATTTCATCAACCAAGTAACTCACCAAGTTTTCTAAAACACAAGTGATGACATAGATCAAAAATGAGCATACATAAAGCAAATAAAAAACCTTAGATAACTAGAACCGCTCTAAGAAGACATAGTTCCATAAGCAGTGATCGGATCATTCTTCAATTTCTCTAGTGTCCATCAGAACCACCCTGGCCTCTCGAGTAGTAGGATCCACCATCATATTCCTAATCTCTCCCTCCGCCACCATCACGGCTGTAACCTCTATCGCTCTTCCTGCCTCCATAACGACCATTGCTTCGACCACCACCTCATATCCACCAGCACCTACTTGTCACCCACCACCATTACGATAACCGCCGCCTCCGCCTTCTCCTCCACTGCTAGATCTAAAATGAGTCTCGTAGATGGTGATGTTCATGCTATCAAGGTTCTGCCCATTCTTAGGATTTAGGGTTAGGTTTAGGTTTATTAGGTTTTAGGGATAAGGTTTATTTTTTAATTTATTTAGTTACTTTAGGTTTAAGTTTAGGGTTTGGGGTTTAGGGTTTAGGAGTTTAGGAGTTTTTGGTTTTGTGGTTTAGGTTTAGGGTTTTAGGGTTTATGCTTTAGGGTTTAGGTTTAATGGTTTAGGGTTTAGGGTGGATTTTGGGGTTGAAGGAGTAGGGTTGTAAGTTTAGGGTGGGTTTGGGTTTAGGATTTAGGATTTAGGTTTTTAAAATTAAGTAAACTACGTTTAGGTTTATTTGGTATATAGTTTATTTTTTATTTATTTTAGTTTACATTTTTATATATTTTTAATTTATTTTATTTATTTACTTTAGGTTTATTTATTTAGTTTTTTTATTTTAGTTTATTTAGGTTTATTTTTAGTAGTTTTTATTTTATTTTACCTTTATAGGTTTTTTTTTTAGGTTTTAGGTTTTATTTTATTTTTTAAGGATTAGGATTTAGGTTTTTATTTAAAGTTTATTTTTATGTTTTATTTTTTAGTTTAGGTTTAGGTTTATTTTTAGTTTATTTTATTTTATTTCATTTAGGTTTAGGTTTAGGTTTACTTTATTTTTAGTTTAGGTTTAGGTTTTATTTATTTTAGTTTAGGTTTAAGTTTATTTTATTTTGTTTATTATATTTTTAATTTAGGTTTAGGTTTTTTTCAGTTTAGGGTTTAGGTTTAATTTTTTATTTATTTTTAGGTGTTATTTTTAGGTTTATTTTTTATGTTTAGGTTTTTATTTAGTTTTTATTTTATTTTATTTTAGGTTTATTTTATTTTTATTTTATGTTTAGTTTATATTTTATTTAGGTTTTTATTTTTAAGTTTATTTTATTTTTAGTATAGCTTTAGTTTTTATTTATTTTATTTTAATTTATTTATATTCTTATTTTAATTTATTTTTTATTTTAGGTTTAGGTTTTAGTTTAGGTTTTTATATTATTATTTTTTATTTTAATTTTGTTTATGTTTATTTATTTATTTCTTTCATTTCTAGGTTTTATTTAAT